>CM066036.1:375657732-376857732 GCA_033557465.1 Ichthyophis bannanicus
CACACCTTTAAATACCACTTCAGTCGTGGGTAACATCCCTACATCTTCCTCAGTAAAGACCGAAGCAAAGAATTCATTCAGTCTCTCCGCTATCGCCTTGTCGCCTCTTAGTGCTCCTTTAACCCCTTTATCATCTAATGGACCAACTGACTCTCTCACGGGTTTTTTGCTACGAATGTACTTGAAAAGGTCTTTATTTCGCGTTTTTGCTTCCGCAGCAAGCTTCTTCTCAAATTCTCTCTTTGCCTGCCTTATCAATGCCTTGCATTTGACTTGCCAGTGCTTGTGCTGTTTCCAGGTTTCATCATTTGGCTCTTTTTTCCATTTCTTGAAAGATGCTTTTTTGGCAACAACAGCCTCTCTGACCTCAGCTTTAAACCATGCTGGCAATTTTTTGGACTTCCTTCCACTTTTCTTAAAGCGTGGAATACAGCTGGTCTGGGCTTCCAAGATAGTATTTTTCAACAACACCCAAGCTTGATGTACGTCTTTAACCTTTGCAACTGCTCCTTTTAGTTTTTTCTTAACTGTTTTCCTCATTCTATCATAGTCTCCCTTTCGAAAGTTAAAGGGTAGTACTGTGGATTGCACATTTGCTCTGTTCCCACATGCCAGCAAGATTCTACTCAAGACCATTCAGTGGAGACAACAAACATATCCGGAACAAGAACTGCCCAAAGTGCAAGCAGGATTCAGGAAGGCACAAGAAACAAGAGACAACATTGTGGATAAGAGATGGGTCCTTTGAAAAGGCAAAGGAATACCAAAAGGATATTTACATATGTTTATTTGACTTTACAGCAAGGCTTTTGATTGCATAAATCATGAAAATCTCTGGGCTGCATAAGAGGCATGGATATACCAGAATACCTGATAGTTCTCATGCACAACTTTTATATTGATCAAGAAGCAACAGTTCAAACAGAACAAGAGAAACAGAATGGTTTAAAATCAACAAAGATATATCAACAAGGCTGCATACTTTCCCCATACATGTTCAATTTATATGCAGAACAAATCACCAGAAAAACAAGACTCTTATGTAGATAACCAAGGTGTGAGGATTGGTGGAAGATTCATCAACAACACCTTTGCTATGCAGACAGTACCATGTTATTGGGTAAAAGTCAAGATGATCTAAATCATCTGCTTATCGAGATTAGGAAACAGTCTTAAAATGGACCTGCACCTTAACATGAAGAAGATAAAGATCCTGACAACTGGCAAAATCAATCATTTCATCCTTGATGGAGAAGAGAATTAGTACATAACTTTAACTTGCTTGGATCAATAATCAATAATGAAACGACAAGCAGTCAAGAAATCCAACGATGTATTGCTCTAGGCAGAATGGCTATGAAGGACGTGGATAAGATTTTCAACTGCAGAGATGTACAAAGATTCAACCTGTCTATTCCATGGTATTTTCAATAACATCATGGAAAAGCTGGGACGTGAAGAAGAAAACAGGAAGAAAATCAATGACTTTGAATTATAGAGCTGGCGAAGAATATTGATCTGGCACTATGAGCCTTGGTTTACAACTACCCAGTGATTTTTTTTCCTATTATTTTACACCCTCCTCTTCTAACTTACTTAAGGGCATGCTTACTAAATGTGTTAATGAAGTTAATGTGCGTTAAGTCCACTATGCCCATAGAAGTAAAAGGGCTGTAGGCACTTAATGCATGTTAAAAACCATTAGTAAACATGTCCCTTAATCTAGTCATTGCATGACAATTTTTGGCTACCGATAGGATTTCGTGTGAAATATAAATTGCTAGTGATGTTGTTTAAGATAAATGAGTTAGATGCACAATGTTTGGTGAATTTGCTACAACTGCTTCAAATTGATTGTCCTGTAAGGGCTTATTTATGTGGTACCTTTGTTGTGCCTGCTATTTAATTTGTCCGTAAAAGCTCAATTCATTCATGTGTGGAATAGTTTGCCTTACAAGTATTACAGATTTTATTGCTTTTCGTAAGGAACTGAAAATTTATTTGTGCTGTTTTTTAATGTTGTTTGGTATTATGGTTTTTAGATTAATTTAAACATTTTTAATGGATGTTTTTTGTCACTGTCTTGTGTCTATTTGATTTAGTATTATGTATGTTTAGAAGATATTGAGTGGGTGATATACAGGCTAAGTGGTTTAAAATAAATAAATAAATAAGACCATTCACCATGGCTTCTTCCTGAACTCCTTAATCCAGCCAGTAGATATCATCGCTGTACAATTACAGGATAACCTTGCCCCATATGGGCTGTGAATGCTCCCTAGATAGCAGGTTTAGCCCTGGTTAGCTCGAGAACTGAGCTGGGAATTGACATGCCAAAATTATTTATGCGTGCATGTATAGAAAATTTTGTGACATGAGTCTTTTTAGTGCATAGGTCCCATAATCAGTTTCATTCAGGATAATACCTTTTGTAGCAGTTCTTTTTTCTTGAGCTTAGCAGTATAATATCAACAGTTTTAACAACATATAGGATACTATTTTTTTTTAACTTTCTCATGTTGTATAGCTCCCTACCCGCACACCCATAATTTAGGCATCCAGAACACACCTATCTTAAGCCTATTTTATAAAAAAAAAAGTAGGTTCCAACTTTTCTTTATAAAATAGAGGCAAAAGTATCTGAAAATATGCATTAAGTCTAGGTGTGAGCACGTAAATACCCATACCTGGATTTAAAAGAACGTGCATAAGTTACAATATTTTATAACTTAACGCATGTAGATTTGTGCTCTGTCCCTCTTTACACCCAACCCAAAATATGCATCATCAATTTGACGCACATACTTACAAAATAGCGACCAGTGAAAGTACACACGTAAAGGCTTATCTATGCATGACTTCTGCATGTTGATGGCATGTAACTTTACATGGATCTTATAAAATTACCTCCATACTGTGCTGCATATGCCAATGGTACCTCGTAAATAATAGGAAATAATAATAACGCGTATTAGTGCATAATATCCTATATACATTGCAAAGAGCCTTAGTATGGATTTGAGTATTACCTTCCAGTAAATTTCTGGCAGAAGCCAGCAGTAAGACTATTGCAAGGTCTGCTGTTGCATTGCCAACTGCCAGTGGCGTATTGGTCACCTTTACTCCAAAGCTGGAGATCATATCCAGAGCCAAATGATTCACTCCAGCTCCTGCACTTGCAATCACCTTTACGTTAGGCAGACTCTGAAGAAGCTCTTGATCAATATCAGGCTTGGTTTCCCACACATAAACAGCTCTTATCTTTTCGCTAAAATGCTGTCTGTTTTCTATGAGATCCTTCATGGTGACCAGTCTAAAGTTCTCCTTCAGAAATGACACATGATCTTCCACAATACCATCTGGGTCTCCAATTCCTTGAATGAGGACAAAAGGCAACTCATCCATGACTTGCGTCAATGAGGCAATGAACAAACTTTGAAAGGGTGACAGGCAGTGGTGCAAATTTCTAAAACAAAACAAAGGAGAAATAAAAATCACATATGCATATGAATTCTCTGGTGCTCTACCCTCATCAGGTTGAGGTAATTTTTAATAGGGTAAATTTCAGGCCCATGATGAGCTATTGTCCCACTTTTGACTCCAATGGCAGTGGTATATTGTGGGTCTCCAGTGCCCAGGAGTCAATGTTTACATTATTCCCCCCCCCCAGCACATACCACATCACAAAGGTCCCACACTTGCTTTTGTTTTTGACCTTCCTGCTCCTCCTCCAATGGTCCCCTTAGGCTGGCATCCATGAGCCCCTGCTGAACCCCTCCCCTTGTACACCACTTCTGATCATCAGTTGGTCCACTTCAAGGAAAGTTATCCTGCCTCTAGGTGGAAGGACAAATGCATAGATTTTATAATTTTTATAAGTGCTTTTCCACTGAGCATTTAAACTGCCACTGTATCTGATGCCTTTCTACTATCTGGCTTCTCCATTGTATGAGTCTTTTTTCTTTTTTTTAGTTTCATCTCAGAGGTCTTTCCTGTTTTGTTTGGAGTTGTTGAATTACTTGTGCCTTTTGTGCTGACTCTGCCTGTTCTTAATTTACCTGTGTGTGTGCAGAAGGTGGGATGGACCAACTCCTACCACCTACAGAGGCATTGCTGGGTCTTTTTCCTCCCTGTGCACATATGCTGACCTCTCTGCTGATTCTCTGCTTTGCTGAGAGCAACTTCATTGCAAACCTTTGCCCTGCATTCTGTTTTGCTCAGACTGTTTTGTTACCTGTGCTTGTCTTAAGTTTTCAGCTTGTCTGTATATACAGCATATTTATATATTTACTGTCAGTGTGTTTCTTAGCTGCATTTTTGTAATTCTCCTGCCATCCTCTGTGGCTGTTCCTTACTCTTCCTCTGCCTCCCACAATACTATCTGTGAGAAAGGTAGAGACAGACTTATCAGGTAATGGAGTAAAAAGGCCGATGGAGTGGACTTCAAAGGAAGAAAAGAAGTGAGTGAGGCAGAAGGAAGAGGGGTTGAAATGAGCAGGAATGAGAGAGTTGAAACCCAACACCACTACCACAGCCAGTGGGATGAGGCATATGAGAAAACTAGTATCCGCCATGATAGAGGGTAGCAACTGAAGTGGAGTCTTCAGGAAGAAGCCAGGTCTCAGTTAGAGCAAGAAGATGGGGATCATTAGAGATAAAGAGGTCATGAATAAAGGCAAGTTTATTTGAGATGGAGTGTGCATTCCACAAGGTGTATGAGAAAGGGAGAGAGGAGGGCAAAGGAGAGGGTTATGAATAAGATTTGAGAAGTTGCATGTGGATCTGCCCTGGAAGTGTGAAAAAAGTCTAGGGGGCCAGGGTTAGGGTTGATATCCTCAGATGTGAGAAGAAGGAGCAGAAGAGTGGGGGGCAGAGAGGAGGCAGCACTGCGGTAATGAGGGTGAGGTTCTTTCAGAGAGAGAGAGAGAGGAGATGGCTGAATGAGAGGAAGAAAATGATGAAGCTGAAGAGAGATGATAGGGTAGAAGACAAGTTGGCAGGAGAGGTGAGAATGGTAAGGAGGGGTGATAAGGAGTGGGGGCTTGAAGTTGTTGGCATGAGGGGAGAAGATTAGGGACTATCAATATTAGGAAAAGGATGTGGAGCCATTGGAATGAGATGGAGAGGGGAGTAGAAGACAGAGGAAATATATGAAGGATAGGCAGGAGAGAGGTCTCAGACGATTAGAGTGCACCTGTGAGTAATAGTGGTAATGCGCACAGGACAGCTATATGAGACTGTTAGCTGAGGGTCCAGTGGGCTAGAGGGACAATAAAGAAGGCAGAGGAGGAGCAAGGAACAGCTGAACAATATTACAAAACATTACAGATAAAATAATACATTTATATATACTGTGTGTATATATATATATATATATATATATATATATATATGAAAAAAAAACAAACGCTGTTCCATGTAAAACCATGTTCATTATATGTTAACTGTAAACCGCCTTTGATCTTGGGAAAAAACGGTATAGAAGAAAAGCATAAATAAAAATAAATAAATAAATATATATATATACAGTCAAACCTCGGTTTTCATGATTAATCCGTTCGAAAAAGTCTGACTAAAACCGAAACGTATGAAAACTGAAGCAATATTTCCCATAAGAAATAATGTAAATCCAATTAATCCGTTCCAGACACCCAAAAATATTCACAAAAAATACATTTTATAGAGAATAACTATATTTTTACATACAGAAAACAATGAGAAATAAATATAAATGACTAATGAAATGGATAAATGAACATTTAACATCACTGAAAGCAAGCTAAGTACAGTACTGTACAGTACAGTATGTTAACATCTGGCCTTAGCCACCCCTGACAAGCTGCTGTGCCCAGCTCTCTTCGGAATCACATTGAATTCAGTCCATTAAAATACCTTTACATTATCTGCTCAATGCTTCAGAATGGCAGAAAATCTTAATGATATAGCTTCAGACGTACCCTGCAAGAGAAAGAACTGCCTCCCACATTCATGCAACATCTCCTGCTTACGTTGACAGCTTTTCTTCCCTGCTACTGGGACAAAATCTCAGTCAAAAGACGTTGAAAACCGAAGCAATGCATGAAAACCGGGACAAAATCTCAGTCAGAAAAGACGTTGAAAACCGAAGCGTATGAAAACCGGGGCAAATGAAAACCGAGGTTTGACTGTATATATATATATATAGTATATACAGGGTGGCCCAAAAAAAGTGAGAATATTTCGTAAATTAAAAGCTTAAATAGTTTACTTATTTACCTTTTTTAGCTATATAACGTCTTTATTTCAACAATTTCCGGTCGCCATCTTTTTTTTAAAATTTGTCAATCGTTTACATCTGTCTTTTTGAATTTTTAAATAACTTATATGCTACGAGATGTTCTCATACAGGGTGGCCCAAAAAAGTGAGAACATCTCGTAGTATATAAGTTATTTAAAAATTCAAAAAGACAGATGTAAACGATTGACAAATTTAAAAAAAAGATGGCGACCGGAAATTGTTGAAATAAAGACGTTATATAGCTAAAAAAGGTAAATAAGTAAACTATTTAAGCTTTTAATTTACAAGATGTTCTCACTTTTTTGGGCCACCCTGTATATGACAGACGGGCTCAGAACTCAAGACAAACACAAAGAAAAAACACAAGGTCTGATCAAGTCTGGAGCAAAGGGCAAAGGCTTGCACTGCAGTTGCTCTCACCAAGGCACAGAAGCAACAGAGATGCTTACAAATGGAGAGAGTTTTTTGATGGTATAGTGGGTGATCTGACATCCAGTGATCACCAGATGTGCAGTTCCATATTATGATATATGTGGAGATCATTCCTTCAAAAGTGAAGGACCTAGACTTCAGGAACAGGGCCGGTGCATGGATTGGAGGCTTCCTAGACCGGCACTCTAGGCAACTACCTAGTTCGCCTAATGGTAGTGTCGGCCCTATTTGGAAAAACAAATTTCATTAAGACTAGGAGGTACCTCAAAAAGTCATGGACTGGATGGTAAAATCTAGAAGTAGAAGAGTAGTGGGCAAAATGGAAAGGAGATATTTTAAGAGTTACGATCCCTTATTTTAGGAAAGCAAATAAAAATAAGAGAAAAAGGCCACTATGGTTCTCGAACAAAGTAGCTATAAAGGTAAGGAAAAAAGAGGTTAACCTCCAGAAACTACATCACAGATAGAGAAAGACAAGCAATAATATCTGGAAAGCTTTGAGAAGGTGAGAAGGTAGTCAGGAAAGCAAAGAAGCAAATAGAAGAAAACATGGCCAACATAGTAATATGGGAGACAAAGACTTTTTTAAAGATATGTTAGAGATAGGAGGAAGTGCAACAGTAGCATTGTCAGACTCAAGGGTGAAGAGGAGGAATATATAGAAGCTGACTAGTACAGTACAGTATAAAGCAGAATTGTTTAACAAATATTTCTATTCTGTGATCACAGATGAAGAGCCCGGAGTTTGACATTAGAAAAAAAAACACAAATAGGAATGGAAGTGAGAAAGATGTCAATCAATTTTCAGAAAACTGTATTTATGAAGAGGTAGTTAAATTAAAAGCAGACAAAGTGCTGGGGCCAGATGGGATACATCCAATAATATTAAATGGAACTTAGGGAAGTTCTGGCAGCTCCACTGTCTGATCTTTTTAATTACTTTTATTTGTTATGTTTTTCAAAAATATAAAAGCAAGCAAACAACCCTTGAACAAAAATAATTATGGTACTAGAAATAATCTCAGAAGAAACAAAATTCAATAAAGAAAAAGAAACAAATTACCTATATATACAGTACTCTAGTCTGAAATACTGTATATAGGGAGATTCAAGCAGTAAATGGACAAGAAATAATCCTATAAACAAAAATTAAGCAACGGTGCTGCCCCTTAACACAGGTTACCTTGTTACCATGAGGCATCTTCCACAGGAGAACCTACAAATCTCTGGTAACCCTGGTAGATCGGACCCGGCGCCCACCCTACCAAATCTTCAACCACCCCTTTTTCCCCAAACAAAATACACCAGGAACTTCTTAATGGTAAACCAACTGGTCGCAGCTTTATTATAATTGTAACAATTGAACATTACAAACCAGAACAATCCTCTTAACAATCTTCCAACAGCGGAGCAATGCCTCACCAGCCATATAATTAGCAAAGTGCCTTGCATCCGCATCGGCCGTGTCCTGCCCCCCGGCCACCTTCCTACCGCCCTTTCCCCGACCTCACCATGTGAATAGCAAAGGCCAGCCAGGGCTTATCCGGGTCGGGGGCACCCCGCCCCTGCCCACATATGTCCTAAAGGCTCCGGACCCCGGAGACTTCCAGGATACCGCCAGCACACCCCCCCCCCCCCCGCTGCGACACCCCTACCAAAAACCCCAACCGCTCTCCCCTTTTATAACCAGGGGAGGGAGGGAGGGGAGCCGGTCCGCCGCTCGCCTGCCACCCGGAAAGGAGCAACCGCCAGCCGACCCCCCTTTTTAAAACCTCCAGCGCCAAGGCTTTTTCTCATTGGCTCCGCTCCTCTCGCACCGTGGAGCCAATGAGTTCAAATGACGCTAAGCGTCATCACTCCGCAACCGCTCAACCCGCTCCCCCCCCATCCGACCATACTCTGGCAGGGTCCCGGCGCCGGACCGATCACCCAGTTACCATCGTCCTCCGGGACCCTGCCCGTGTCCTCTCTGTAACCCTGGTAGATGGGACCCGGCGCCCACCCTACCAAATCCTCAACCACCCCTTTTTCCCAAACAAAATACACCAGGAACTTCTTAATGGGTAAACCAACTGGTCGCAGCTTTATTATAATTGTAACAATTGAACATTACAAACCAGAACAATCCTCTTAACAATCTTCCAACAGCGGAGCAATGCCTCACCAGCCATATAATCAGCCTTCCTACCGCCCTTCCCCCGACCTCGCCATGTGAATAGCAAAGGCCAGCCAGGGCTTATCCGGGTCGGGGGCACCCCGCCCCCACCCACATATGTCCTAAAGGCTCCGGACCCCGGAGACCTCCGGGATCCCGTCACCGGCACAGGTAACATTACCTTCCCTGTGCCGTCCCCCCCAGAAAGCTGCGACCAGTCAACCCCCCCGCTGTACCACACATTCCAAGGCCTCTTGCCAGTCATTTAAAAGCAAATCGACACCCACAGGGGACAGGTGCACCCCATCCAGCCGGTACAACCCAGCACAAGTAACCTCCACCCAGGGGTGTAAAACCTGAAACCCCCCCTGCTCACATATCCAGCGCCCAATTTGTCGATTTATTTTTGTAAGACCCTGCGACCAACGCCGCTGGGCCTTGCAAGCAGGCCTTGGAATAATATCGGACCAAATTACAACAACCCCCGGGAACATGCGCAGCACCATGGCCACATCTCTCTTCACTGCTCTGATGAGCTGCTTGCACGTCCACGCGGACAGGTCATTGCCACCAAGATGCAACAGTACCAACTTCGGCCTGGGCTGTACTCGATCATGGTGCCGAAGCAAAGGCATGAGCTGTGGCCACCGCAGCCCGCGCTCGCCCAGCCATAGTAGCGACACCCTAGCCAGATCAAGTCCCAAATTCGGCCCCAAAGGCCGCACAGCTGCTCGCCGACCAGCCCAGAAAACAAATGAATGCCCAATCATCCAACAACTCTGAGCATTTCCGACCCCATCTGCAAAAGAAAATAAAAGTTAAACCCCATAGCAAGTGCCCCCCGCCCCATTCATCATAAGCGAACGTAACCCCGGAAAGCCTGAGACCGCCATCGTCCAATATTCTGTATTTCCTGCTGCGACAAACCCGCAGCAGCGGCACTGGTGGCAGCACCGATGCAAAAGGAATGAACAGCAAAGAAGTCCGAGCATTCACCCACAAACCTCAGCGCCATCCTCAGCACCGCTAACACTTGAAAATGCGTCAGCACCCGCTCATTCTCGTGGATGAACAGCACCCCTTCTAATGCCGGGCGCACCCGTAAATACTCCCACATCGCGGCTACAGGGCAGGTGGGCAAACCCTCAATCCCACTCAACTGCACCCACAGACCTTTCCCCTGTTGATCCGTTTTAGATTTCGCCAATAAGACTCATAGCTGCCCCCCCTCAAAGCAAACATGCTGCCTCTGCACAATCCCAACAACCCTCCCCTTGCGCGAGTTCGGAACCAATTCCCCCATCCTAAAGGCGCCAAAGAATGCCAAGCAAAAGACCGCCTGAAATAGCACGGCCTCATACGAGGATGCAGCCACTTGAGGCAACGCCCCGCATAAACGCACCAGCAACTCATGCGTTATCGGCCTCCGTGCATCCGGAGGCGTCGGCTCCACCTGCCCCCACCCTTGCAGAAGCTTACGGGCAAGGAAGCCATCCCCAGGGATGTCCCAGCCCACTGCTTTCACGAAAAATGCAAAGCCCGCTAAGTGGCTGCGCACCGAAGATCTAGCGAACCCGTGCTCTTTTGCCCAAACTACATATCGACCCAACCACTGAGTGTCCACCGCCCCACCCCGCCATCCAGAACTATCCAAAAAGGACACTACTTGTTCACATCCTCGCATATAGGCTGTCCACGTTCCAGGCGCGATCGATCTGCGCAGCATAACCTTCATCAGGGGAGGCCAAGACTCCATAACTTCCAAGGGACTCCGCACCCTTCCGCTTCCACTTCTGGCGCCAGTCTCCGAAATTGCTCCCACTTGAAACGGGAAAGAGCATCAGCAATCTCGTTAGAGTGCCCGGTATATGTCTAGCCCTTATTAACACATTCAAACGTAAACATGCTAACGCCACCTCCCGCATCAGGTTCGCTATCTGAACACAACGCGGTGTGTAATGATTAACCACACTTACCACCGCTGCATTATCGCACCACCACACAACCTTTCTATTGCGAAATCTATCAGGCCACAACTCCAAAGCCACCAGCATGGGAAAAAGCTCCAGGAACGTTATGTTACTGGTGAGTCGCGACTCGTGCCATGCCTGAGGCCACCGCTCTGCGCACCATGACCCACCGAAATAAATACCCAAACCTATGCCCCCTGCCGCATCCGTGTGCAATTGTAAATCCTCACTAGTAACCTCTGCTTCCATCAACACCGTAGTCCCATTAAACTCCTCAAGAAAACCTGCCCAGATCTTCAAATCCACCTTGATTGCCTGCGAGACCCTAATATGGTGATGCGCCCGGCGAACACCAGCAGTAGCTGCCGCTAACTGACGCGAGAATACCCTTCCCATAGGGATCACCCTACAAGCAAAATTTAACGAGCCGATCAACCCTTGCATCTCCTTCAAAGTTAATTTTGAGGGGACATCAAAACATTAGCCACCAAGACCCGCAAAGCCTTAACCTTGTCCTGTGGAAGACGTGCTATCATGAGCTCGGAGTCCAGCTCTATCCCAAGGAACGTGATCCTCGTCGTTGGGCCCTCCGACTTGCTTTCCGCCAATGGCACCCCCAAGTCCTGCGACAACTCAAGAAAACCTTCCAGCAACTCTCGGCACTCCTCCGATTTTGCCGACCCCACAAACAAAAAATCATCCAAATAGTGCACAACATTCGCATTACCCACCTTGCGCTCAAGAGCCCACTGTAGGAAGGAACTGAATTTCTCGAAGTAGGCGCAAGACACTGCACAGCCCATAGGAATGCATTTATCGAAATAAATGCCTTCCTCAAAACGAAAACCTAATAAATAAAAGGAGGCCGGGTGAACCGGTAACAGCCGAAACGCAGATTCAATATCCACCTTTGCCATCTCTGCCCGAGGACCTGCGTTCCTCACCAACTCAACCGCCTTATCGAATGACGCGTATCGGACAGTACACAATTCCCGCGGGATGTGGTCATTAACTGACTCACCCAAAGGACAGGACAGGTTATGGATCAACCGAAATTTCCCGGCTCTTTCTTAGGTATTATACCTAAAGGTGAAACCACCATCCTCGCGAATGGCTGCACCGGAAATGGGCCCGCTACTCTCCCGAGCTGCAACTCCGCTGCTAACTTCTCTCGCACCATCGGTGCGAAGCGCCGAACCGAAAGGGAATTCCTCGCCCGCACCCCTGCAACCTGCCCACAAACCGGAATCACAAAACCAAACTTAAAACCCGAGTATAGAACCTCCCTATCCCTTCTCCTGGGATAATGACTTAGCCACCCCTTTAAAACCTCTACCTTAATTGGAGTGGGAGCAAGACCCAGTAGCTCCTCATTGCTTTGCAACAGGCGCCGGGGCCAGAGAGACCCCTTTTTTAAGGCACTTTGTCCCTGGATGGGCCCCGCCACAGATGGAGCACACGTGTCTAAATTTGCAGTCCGGAAATGGACACACGGTCTTGTTGTAACGCCAACAAACATCCCCTGCTCCGCTTCCGACCACCTGCAGCTGTACGCCGTTTCCTCCCCCGCGAAAGGAACAACCCGCACCCGCATTACTACCCAATGCACCTTTTGCCCCACTCCCCCCGCCCACACTTACCTTGGCCGACATTTGGGTCAACCACAAGTTAATATCTTGCATACCCCTGGACACCGATCTATTCTCTTCCATCTTATCCCGGAATTTCTCGTCATAGTTTAACCATGCCCACCCTTCGTGCGTCTGCAATGCTTCCAGAATTGAGTCAGCATACGACAACAACATCTCATACTGCTCCGGGTGATGCTGACCCCACACACTCGCTAACCGCAAAAACGCTCGGGTCCAGTTCACTACGTTCCGAGAAACTTTCTTGACGCGCCCAGCTTTCTCATCCTCCTTCCGCTTCTTCCAACTTTCCCTCAAGCGCTTCCGGCCCTCTAAAAGCCTGAAAATATCAATATAACGACGCTTCGTAATTTTCTGCCGCAACCTCTTCGGAACTCCCTCCCATAACTCTGAAATAGCCACCGCTGTAGGAGCGTCCCTTGCTAGCCTCCCTCCCGATACACCCTTGCCCGTCCAGCCCGGACGCCTATGCTCCCCGGACGAGGACGACGAAGATGACAACTCTGAGGACAATGATGAAGATGCCGATGAACTCGACCTACGACGCCTCCTACAGGAATGCCTATGCTTCTTACTGCGTTTTCCGTTCTGTTTTTCCTTCCCCTGAACCTTCTCCACACTATCAATAGCAGCCTCCTGCAACTCACCTGCCGAGCTTGCAGCGGACGCGACCGCCACAGCCGGACTCCCAACTGCCGTGCTAAGCTCTTCATGCTGCCGCAGTCCATCCTCAGCTCTGGACGCGATCTCCGCTGCCACCCCCCTCCGTGCTGCCGCAGTTTCCGGATCCGTGGGCACAGCTCCTGCTTCATCATATCTTGTGGCTTCTCGCGCAGCTGCCTGCGGATACATCAGTGGACCCTGTGGAGACAAAATAGGAAAAGGGGGGGGGAACAGCAGGGGGCCATACTGGTTGCCAAGCTTCCAGCCATTCAGCTCTAGAGGAACCTTGACCTCCACCCAACCAATGTGCCCAGGATGGCTGCACACCCCACGACCCTAAGCCACCGTGCCCTGCTTGCCAACCCATGGGGGACGCCCTACTTCTACCATCCCAATTGTGGGAACCTCCCAGCCCAGCCATAGGCACCATACCTCCTTCCCCACTGTACCAACTATCAAAGTTAGCAGTGTCCGGCGCCTGTTCCGCCCCCAGGGCCACAACTGCATCCCTGCCTCCCCTGCCAGCCCCGAGCTCAGCTCCCATTGCAGTCTCCACCTCCCTCCTGCCCCCCATACCATCAGCCCTCCGCTGGCCTGGACGTCTGGACCCCCTACCTCTTGACCTGGAACCCCTTCTCTCAGTCACTGAGGAAGACCTACCCTGCCCCCGAGGAGGCCCTTTTTCCCTCGTCCGACCCACACGCGAAGGCCCCGGGTGCCCACGCCCAGCAGAAAGGCTCTCACTGTTCACCGACGCTCCTCCCACCCCTGATAGCTCCTTCGCTGCCATGCGGACTTGCGCAGCCTGTCCCCACCCGCTCCCCCATTTCTGGCTAGGCCCCCTGGCCCCTGCCTTCTCCTTTCCTCGGGCCATAATCCCACCAAGGCTCCCCCCCCACTCTATCTACTTCCACAAGAAACGGACCCCCACCACACAACACACCAGTGCACAGCTGAAGAACCCCCCCCCCTTTTTTTTTTTTTGAATACACTAGGCCCCAGCAAGGTTACGTGGCTTTAAAAACCGAACTCACCCGATTCTCCTAGCACACCGGCTTCCAGCTGCCAGGCCACAACGCGAAGCACACCTGTCCCCGCACCGCCTCAGGACCACTGTTCCCTCTAAGCTGTGCGCATGTGCGCGCACACACACCTCGCCGAGCAAGCGCACATACTTTACAACAGAGCGCACAAAAATTACAGCTCTGATTCTGATAGAAAACAACACAGACATCTTAAAATTTAAAAGTTATGATTGTAATTACTAGAAATTTCCCGCTTCATTTAGTAATCGTCTATTTTCATTTAATTTGATTAAAATCAATGTGGTGTACATACTGTATTCTGACGTGTAGTCAAATTTTAAAGTATATAACTCTGAGTGTCATTATGTGGTGCACAAAAATTTAACCTTCCTTCAAAAGCTGCACACAGCTGATATTTTATGCGCACACAGCCTACAGAAAATTAGAGGGAACATTGCTCAGGACCTCGCAGCACAGACCGCCTCGTCCGATGCTCACCGCCGCCTGTCTCTCTCAGCCCAGCAACGTCGCCGAAAGCAGACAAGGCCCTAGTCACAAGCCTCACCAAGCGCAAAGGAGAAGAGCCTGTCCGCCGCTCGCCTGCCGCCCGGAAAGGAGCAACCGCCAGCCGATCCCCCTTTTTAAAACCTCCGGCGCCAAGGCTTTTTCTCATTGGCTCCGCTCCTCTTGCACCGCGGAGCCAATGAGTTCAAATGACGCTAAGCGTCATCACTCCGCGACCGCTCAACCCGCTCCCCCCCCCATCCGACCATACTCTGGCAGGGTCCCGGCGCCGGGCCGATCACCCAGTTACCATCGTCCTCCGGGACCCTGCCCGCGTCCTCTCTGGAGTTGTTAAAAGCCACTAATTGAGTTGGTTCACAAATACTCGTATATAATAGAATGAAGCTTTACTAAACATTTGCAGGGTAACTTTAAAAAGAGAGTTCCTAATCGAAGCACCTCCAGTTTCAGGAGAAGAAACTCTTCTTTTCTTCTGTGCCCCCCCCCCCTCTTCACATTAAATATGCTAACAGTAAAGTTCATAAAGGTAATGTCAAGTCACTTAAAATACACCCTTAATAACCATTCTTGATTGGAACTCAAAGCAAGAGTCACTAACAAAGTTAATGGTATAGCTGATTCTATTTCAGAACTTTCCAATAAAGATGTAACATCTAAAACATTCATAGCTTGCTCTTCAGCTTGCTGAATATCCAAAATTTCTTTCTAGAAAATGGCAGATAATATGGCTGAAAATCAGGTGGCATCAACTCAATAGGAATCCTTAATATTTCTGACATATCTTTCTTTAAAGCATTTCCTTTGCAGATATTAACGGACCCTTGGGAAAGCTGATAAGCCTTATTACAATTCTGAACTGCATTCACTGAAAGACTCCATTTGTTTTCTTTATAAAAGGTATTAATGCACTATTTGCAGCTTGACAACTCTGAACCACTTCTGATACTGATGACTTTATCTAAGAAATAGATTGTTTGTTGTTATTGATCTTTAAAGCACTCTCGTGAACTTTAACTGATAAAGATTGAATCTGGAGGTCATCCCTGAATCTTCCACATGGGATTCTACATGCACAACAAAGGAATCCATCGGGACACCAGAGGTAAGAAGCCAGGATTCCAAGGAATATACCCACAATTTACCTTCCTCTGGTCCATTGAGAGTTGACGAGGAAATAAGCTTCACAGAGCAGTTAGCAAGGTTGCTGCCATCTTGGAATCTCTCCTAGTTCCTTTCTGCTACTGTCTGACCATATCAATGCTTCTTTAGAGTCAGCATGGTCCCAGAGGATTGAAGAAGGGCAGGTGTGATCCTTCTCTAAAAAGTGTAAGGAAGGAGGAGGCCAGGGACTGCAGGGCAGTTACGCCTGATCTCTGTGGTGAGTAAATTAATGGAAACACAGAGGACAGTGTAATTTCTGGAATCCAATAGATTGCAGGATCTGAGGCACCATGGTTTTACTAGAGGAAGGTCTTGTCAGATGAACTGGATAATTTCTTTGGCTGGTGACCAGAGGGCTGAATCAAGGAAGAGTGCTAGATGTGGTGTACCAAGATTCCAGCAAAACCTTTGACCCAGCTCCGCATAGGTGATTTAGCTGAGTGCCCGTGGGATGGGCGCTGAAGTGACTGAATGGGTTAGAAACTAGTTGGGTGGGAGTCAACAAAAGGATATAGGCAAATGGAGTTCACTCTGAAGATAATGACGTTACCAGTGGTGTGTTGCAGGGATCAGTCTTTTGGTCTGATCATCCTGGGTCAACATTTTTGTAAACGATATTGCGGAAGGGATGTTGAGTAATTTTTACCTCCTTGCAGAAGGTACCAAATCTAAAATAGGATAGACACCATGGAAGGGATAAATGGTGTAAAATTTGATACATAAGATTTAATGCTAAAAAAATACAGGGCCATGCATTTAGACTACATAAAACTACAGCTGTGGTACAACATAGGGGATGAAGTATTCATCTGTATGAATGAAGAGTAAGACTTGGGGTGATCATATCTAGGACTTCCGATTTTTGGTTATAACCAAAAACCCAGATAAAACACTCCAAAAGGGAATTTGTTTTTTTTGGTTATAAATCAAAGAACACATAAAAATGGCCCCTTCCTTGCTACTCTGATGTTGCCTGGCAACTGCTGTCGCAGCCAAATGATTATAATCGGAGCTGGAGAACTGCAGGTTAGCACTAACAGTGCCAATTCCAGCCTGACCGAGGCTTCTGCCAATAGGGTTGCAACTGTGAAGGTAGAGCAGCATGAAGTGGGCTTGGATAGAATCTAAACGTCACAATTTTATCTTGAAAGAGTCTATTTTAATTCACACTTTTTTAAAGTGAAGGGAGTGCCTCTTTGTATTATTATATATTGCTGGAGGACTTCATGGAAGAGGGATTTTAGAATTTAGGAAGAAGGCCACTGTCTCTTTATGTTTCTTGAATATATCTCATGGCTGCACAGTACTGATACAAGTTAGAAATGTCCACAACAGTGATCACCTAGGATGCAGCCATTCCTACTGATAAAAAAATGGATGCAAGGAAGCGGGACATAGTGATAAACGAGAAGAACACCAGAACGGCATTGATTATAGAGGTGTCAGTCCCAAGTGACTATTCTGTGAATCACGTTGAAAAGGAGAAGATCTTCAAGTACCAAGAAACGCAGTCAGAGACCAAGAAAATGTGGAAGAATGATACCGAGTTATTTCCCATCATGTTGGGTGCCACTGGCTTCATGAAGAGAAATTTCCAAGCACACCTTGATAAATTTCCCATAGATGTTACATCTTATGAACTCCAGAAGGAGGCTCTCTTTGGCACAATGCGAGTACTATGCTCAGCATTAGCAGTAAATTTGAAAGACTGAGATCATACTCCACATACCTTAATTTAACAGTACGGTTTATGGTATGTGCCAAACTAACCCTTTTGGAGAAATTACCCTATGGGGAGTGACAGGAAATTGCAGCCCTGACTAGACACAAGCCTCTCTATCACTTTTCATTACATGTCACACTGTTTTTCCATTTCTCACCACATTACTGCATTTTTCAAAGGGTCTATATCAAACAGCAAGGTAGACCATTACAAGGTGCAGAGTTTTTAAACACCATTAAGAACTATATTTCCAGTGGGGGTTTTTGCAAGTCAGGTATAAAGTTAAAGTTAATTTTATCCTAATGCCTGCTGTCCTCAGAGAAGATCAACCATGAAATTGGCAGTCTTCCAGCTGGTGACCAGAAGTAGACAATAAACCAAGCAGGGTGTACATTAAAGGAGGCTGGCAATGGAAAATTGTGCTTTGTGTCATGAAATGGAATTCACTTAAAAAGCCATTAAAAATGTTTTTTTCGCACTGAAAATCCGCCAATATATCCCTATTTTTCGAACCCTGGGAAAGCACCTAATTGCCTCAGTAACAAATCCCTAAAATTCCAAATCAATAAACACCTAGAATTGGAAGCCCTAATCATAGCTGATAATCTTAAAGTAGCCAAACAGGTAGAAAAAAGTGATGGCAAAAGTCAAAAAGATGCTTGGGTGCGTAGGGAGATGAATGGCCAGCAGGAAAAAGGAGGTGACAGTGGTTCTGTATAGGTCTCTGGTAAGATCTCATTTGAATTACTGTGTACAGTTTTGGAGCCTGCATCTTAAAAAAGATAGAAATAGGCTGGAGTCTGTCCAGAGAGCAGCTACTAAAATGGTTAGTAGTCTTCCTCACAAAGCATATAGGGACATACTTAACAATCTCAATATGTACACTTTGGAAGTCAGGCGGGAATAAGACGAAGGTGAAAGGAGATGGAATCAGAAATAATTTAAGGAAGTATTTCATTAAAGGGTGATGGATACATACAGTAATCTCCAAGCACAGGTTTCATAGACAAGGACTGTATCTGAATGCAAGAAAGCATTAAACAAGCACAGAGGGTCTCTAAGGGAGAGGAAGGGATTGCCGAGTTTAGTAATTGGTATGGATTGGTAGTTTGGATGGGCCATATAGCTTTGTACTGTATCTGCCATCATTTTCTATGTTTCTGTGGTAAAATATAGTATAAGAAGCACATACAATTAATGTTCTTGTGTTTTGCAAATTTTTCAGTCGGAGTAAGAACCCAAATAGGATTTCTCTTGATCTTCCTGCCTGCTTGAATAAAAACAAGCAGCCGGTTTTGGCAGAAGATTATATAAGTGGCACACAATGCGAGTCTGCAATTTCGTGTTTCTGCAAAAATAAAAATAATCAAGAAGATCAAGCACGAGGAAGGAGGAGTAGAAACACTCCACCCCTCACTTCAGATTCATATCAGCGCTCTAACACTGTCATCTCACAACATGTGCAAAAACTGTAGGTAGCGAAAGCCACAAAAGCAACCAGGGAACTGAGTCACACTCTACACAGACTTAACCTTTTAGATAAGCAATCTAAGTCAAATAATGAAATAGATTAAGAGACCTGGTGCCTTCAATTCAAGCAAGTTGTACAAGACTCAGATTTGAGTGGCAATGCAAAGGGGTGAAAGCTTTCTGAAAGCCTGCTTCCCCCTGCCCTCAGTGTACCACTGTACATTGGAGAGAAGGCTACAATCAAGCAGTAAACCAAGGAGCTATGGTAGTAGCAAACTGAGAAAGAGAGCTATTTATTCAGCTCCTTGAAACCCATCAAAACTTTTATCCTGTTTGACTCAATGCCCTCTCTAACATAGAACGCCACCATTCCATTAATTTGATCTAGCCTGTCATTGAAATATAATTTGTACACTGTCCCATTGGTTGTCCTCCTTCCACCAGATCTTTGAGATGCCAGTTAGATATAATTTTCCATTTAGTGCTATACTAACTCTCCCATCTTATTTTTTAGACTTCTATCATTTGCATACAGGCATTTCAGAGGTTGTAGTTTGTTCATATTAACAATCTGATTATCAGTTGACAGAGGTAATTTGGAATCTTTCAACTGTGCTCTTTAGTTAAAGGCATCTGGGTTACTTTTACCTTTACTAGAACTTCTCTATTGGGATGCTCTAACTTCCCTGTTTTGCTAGTATCCTTCAAGGATACAGTACATCATTACATACCTTAGGCTCTTGGGCTACTGTTGGCTTTCGTCTATTATCTAGTTTAAAAGATGCTCTGTCTTCTTTTAAGGTTAATGCCAGCAGTCTGGTTCCATACCACTTAAGGTGGAGCCCATGCTTTCAGAAAAGCTGCTCCGCCTTCTCCCAAATGTTGCCCAGTTCCTAACCAATCCAAAACCCTCTTCCTTGCACTATCATCGCATCCATGCATTGAGACTTCAGCGCTCTGCCTGCCTCTTGGTCCGGTACGTAGAACGAGAAGCATTTGTGAGAATCCTACCCTGGAAGTTCTAGATTTCAACTTCCTACCTAAAAACCCACATTTGACTTCCAGAACCTCCCCTCCTCCCCCATACTTTCCTGTGTCACTGGTACCAACGTGTACCAAGACAGCAAGCTTCTCCCCAGTAGTATCTAAAACCTTACCTAGGTGGCACATGAAGCCCACTACCTTTGCACCAGGCAGGCATGTTGCCAGGTAATCCTCATGTCCACCAGCCACTCCACTATCTACATGCCTAATGATTGAATTGCCAACTATAACAGCCGTCCTCATCCTTCCCTCATGGACACATGGCCCTGGAGAACCCTCCTCAGTGTGAGAGTGTTTTACATCACCTGGAGGACAGGTCCTAGCTACAGAATCACTTCCTGCAACACCTTTCATGTGACATCACTCCTCCTTTGCAACAGAGAGGCTGCCAAACTGGAGGTGGGACTTCTCTTCTACATCCCTGTAGATCTCTCTATATACCTCTCTTTTCCTCAGCTCCTCCACTACTCTAGCCTCCAGAGATCGGACTGTTTCTCAGCAAAGAGTTCTTTGCATCTAGTGCACATGTAAGACCTCTCATCAACTGGGAGAAAATCATACATGTGACACTCAGTACAATAGACTGGATAGCTCCCATCTCGCTTCTGGATTGCTGTCTGCATCTTAGTACTAAAGATTTGTTTAGCAATTTAAGTTGTTTACTTATTTAAAGTTGCTAGGGGAATAGGGATCTTGAACTCCTACAATTATACCTAATACGTTTTTAAGGGACTTTGTTTCCTGTTCATCTCAAGATGAACTGCAAGGCCTTAATTAATCTATTTCTAAAGCCTAATAACCAGTTAAATCTAAAAATTAATTTAATCACTTCTTCCCCTTAATAGGTTTAAGAGCTTATAAATCAAAAATTATGCAAGGGGTGGGTGGATGGGAAAAACACTTAAGTGAAAGCTGACTTACTACACAGTGTCCCCAACTGACTTATCTGAAGTGAATGCTGATTTTAAAATAGGCACAGATTTTATTAGCTTGAACCCAAATAATTCTCTTTAACCCAAGAATTTGAGAATTTCCCAGCAGGTAAATACTTACAAGTGCAGATTCTTTCCCAGCAAAAGCAGCTTCTCTCAGTAGTCCTTTGAAACAGAGTAGAAAGGTTTCATTCCTTTAAGTTTATTAAAATTAGAGTAATGGGTATCCATTACCGGAAGGTCAAGTAACCTGTCACTGGAGAGAGGTTGGGACTTCATCAGGGAGATCAGGTCTTCACTTCTGGCACCCAATGAAAAAATGTTATTGGGAAGACTACTGAAGAGCTGAGTGACTTTCTTCATAACATAACATCACATGCCTTCACCTCACAGTACTGTGAAGTAGTGCATCTTTAAGAGAAATAAATATCTTTCTTGTTGCAGTGACAAAAATCAGGTACTTACTTGTGCCTCTAATAAAAACCATGGAGATTTAAAAATCTGTAGTTTAAAAAAAGGGGATTTCTTAAGGAAAACTGAGAAACTGTTTCTTTTTAAAGTAGTGTTTTAAAAACTCAGTTGCACTTACCTCTTAGGTAAATTGCTGCAGTGAAATCTTTATTGAAACCATTATTGGTAAAGAGAAGGAGTAGCCTAGTGGTTAGAGCAACAGCCTAGTACCCAAGAGATCCGGGTTAGATTCCCACAGGCATTCTTTGTGACCTTGGGCAGGTCACTTTGTCTTCCATTGTCTCAGAAGAAAAGGCCTGGCCATGTACTTCCAATCATACCTTGCCAAGAAAACCCAGGCGCTGCTGGGTCGCCAGGAGTCAGGACTGACTTGGCAGCACTTAAAAAAAATATTGGTAAAGGAGAGTGAAATTTTATAAGAAAAAGGTATCATGATTGTACAGAGGGAAAATAAAACAGTGATTCATCTGAATCGTACACTTGCAGTGACAAAGTCCATAACTGGCAAAAGTCTAAGTAAAATGTGAAGTTCTAAGTTTTGACAAGCGTGTTCCGTAAAAACTACCATTATATTTTAGAAAAAGAAATCTAGCTAAAAGTTTTCCTAACAAGATTTAAATAAGAAAAAATATATTTGTTTGCTTTTTTTTAGTTAGTTGAAGTTTACAGGGGAATTTGTTACCATAAAAAAATAACTTTGCACTTGTAACAGTGTTTAACATCTTTGCTGTGATAATAGAAAGAAATTATAATAACATCTATCTAATTTAATTTTCTTCCCTATCTTCAGGGAAACCACTGTCATAGTAACCAAACCAATAAATACCGTATCAAGTGTAATTGAGATGTTTTCTTTATTTATTTCTTAATGTACCATCCTTCGAGCAGGCAGCAGGGCAGATTACAATAAAAATTCCAAAATTAGAGAAATATCAGAAAAGAAGAACAAAATCATAAAGAGACAGAGGGAGAGAGAGAGAGCAGAAAAGGGGAGAGACACAGAGACTAGGAAGATAGCAGCATGTGGTATAAACCGCAATCAGCAGTAGAGAGGGGATTGCAGATTATGAGTCACAGAAGCTGTCCCACCCTCTTACAGTATATGATCAGTCATTAAATGCCTCATTAAATAAATATGTTTTTAAAGCGGACTTGAAGGCCTTATAAGAAGGTTCAGTATGCAGGCCGAGGAGAAGTGCATTCCAGAGGGTAGAGGCTACAACAAAGACCTGGTACTTCCAGTCTGGCGCGGGAGGCCAGGGGAACGTTTAGCTAGTTGTCCTGGACTGAGTGAAGGGATCTAGCTGGGAGTGATCAGGGAGGAGAGATAAGAGGAAGCATCAGCATAAAGGGCCTTATGGGTCAGGGTAAGGATTTTCTAATTGATGCGGTAGTGGATGGGAAGCCAGTATTGCTGGAACAGAAGGGGAGTGATCTGGTTGAATTTGCACCTGTGTAGATGGGATTACAGTAGTCTATCCGGGAGTTAATGTAGCTGAAAGTGAGCATATGTTGGGCTGAGGAATCCAGGAAAGGGTGGAGGGCCTGAAATTTACAAAGAGCAATGAAATGAAGACTGGACTACATGACTGACCTGCCTTTTCAATGATAATTCAGAGTCTAAGACAACACAGAGGTATTTAAGATATGGAGAAAGCTGGATGGGTTGAGCATTGAGCACAGGTGAGAGGGAGGGAACCGAGGTGCTACTAGTGAGCCAGGTAGCAAAGGTTTTGGAAATGTTCAGACTCAGTTGATTCTCCCTCAGCCAACTGGTCACCCTGCCAAGACAGCCTTTTAGTGCGGAGAGATCAGGGGATCAAGAGTCAATGAAGGCCAACAAGAGGATGTCATCTGCATAGTAGTAGGCTACCTTGTGCTTAAGCAGTATGAGCAGATCCAAGAAAATATTAAATAGAGGGGTCAGCACGGAGCCCTGGGGAACACCACAAGTGAGAGGGTAGAATCTGAATGAACAGGAACCAGCTGAAACTGAATTAGTATGGCAGGACAGAAAAGAGTAAAACCAAGCAGGAACAGTATCATGGATGCTGATAACAGCCAAATAGGAGAGGAAGATGGAATGGTTGACTAAGTTTAAGGCTATAGATGGGTTAAGGGACATGGCCAAGGTGATTTTTCCATTGTCAAGTGCACCATGAACATCGCTAAGAAGTTCTATGCCCCGGTCAGAATTTGGACTGGCGTGGTGAAGAGTGTCAATTTTCTCTAAGTAATTCCAGAGTTGAATGAGCACAACCATCTCATTTATTTTTGAGATGAAGGGGAGGTTAAAGAGTGGGCGATAGCTGGATCAGTGATATCCAGAGATTTACAATCAAGAAAGGGCTGGATAACGGCCTTCTTCCATGAAGAGGGGACTGATCCAGTAGAAAGACTATTGGTAATGATTGTATGAAGGATGAGCAGTAATCCTAGGGAAACATCCTATCCAGTGAGAAGGGATAGGGTCCAATGAGCATGTAGTCTTATGAACAGTGGAAATTATCTTGTAAAAGGATGTAGCAGTAACTGGGTTGAAGGCGGACTAGGTGTAAGTGAGAGTCAGGACCCGGGGCCATCTGGACAGTCAAAACGTGGGCAGGGGAGGGAGAACTGCTGCAGCAAAATCTCATTGCAAGTTTATGATTTTTGCATTTACGTAAACTCTTGTGTGAACTTGAGGATTGGTCTGAGGTAACTTGGCATATGTGATACTTACAAGACCTTGGTATAATAAGACTGATTCTTCAAGTGACGTGAGAGCCTTTACAGAAGGACTCTACCTTGCAGTCTCCTCAAAGATTTCTTCCAACTGAATATAAACCAGGCAGAATACACCTTTTTGTCAATAGTGGCCTCCTGCTGATTTTTTAAAAGGATCTCATCATAAATATGTGAGAAATCACAGTAGGGGTCACATCTTTCCCCTCTTGAAATCAGTCATCCCTGACTAAGTTCTAACTCACACAGCAGGCACATAATTGGTCATTAGCAATTCTACATGTTTGCTTATTTATTCAAACATCAACTGATTCTGTTGGTCTGTAAATGAAAGTAATAATGTATGTATTGCATGGAACTGTCATGCTGTGTTCTTAGGTTGGCACTCTGGTAATGTGATATCAACTGTTTTATTAGCAACAAATCTTTAAATTGAGAGGAAAGTCTCTTTTCTCTCTGTGCCCTACAGAGCATTGACAAAACCTTTCTCTCCTTTACCATCTCTGACTATTTCAGTGTCTTCAGAACTATGGATTGATTCTTTCTCATTGGCAAGATCAGTCAAAGTATTGAGTACTTTCCACCAATTCACTATGCAGTCGAGGTACTTCAATTATATCATTTGGTTCTTCCTACTGATCAGGATTCATTGGTTAAAACTGATAGATCATATTATGGACAGATCTCTTTTGCATTAGGATTCAATCCAGGCCTACATTCACATTAAGTAATATCGGCTCATTCTTCTTGTATTTCTTCCTCACCTTTTTCTTTCTGAGAGTCTAGTCTGCATCCTTCTGGATTTTGCCAGGATAGCATTATCCATTGTGGTCTTCTCTGCTGAGATGAAGCCACAAGGCCCTCAGCATGTCTCTCTCTGTGTAATGTTCTTTCTAGGTCATTGGAATTCTCAGGTTTTACAGGATATACTGGCAATTCTTCACCATGCTGTTTTACAACTATATATACTGTTGGCTCCCAGCGACTAGATATTTTGTGTTTCCTTCACAAACTTATGTTTCTTATTAAGACTGTCTCCTTCTATGGTAGAAGGAATCACTTTTGCATCCTTATCTACACATAAGAAATGCCATACTGGGTCATACCAAGGTCCCTCAAGCCCAGTATTCTATTTCCAACAGTGGCCAATCCAGGTCACAAGTACTTGGCAGGTTCCCAAAGGCCACAAGGTTCCACAATGCTCATCCTGTGGTAAGCAGTAGATTTCCCGGGTCCTCTTTAATAATGGTTTATGGACCTTTCCTCCAGGAACTTGTCCAAACCTTTTTTGAATCCAGATACACTAAGAGCTTTTACTACATCCTTCGGTAACAAATTCCAGAGTTTGATTACGCATTGAGTGAAGAAATATTCTCTCTTATTAGTCTTAAATGGGTTATATTGTAGTTTCATTGCATATCCTCTAGTCTTTCTACTTTTTGATGGCGTAAAACAACTGATCTACGTTAACCTGCTCCACTCCATTCATTAATTTATAGACCTCTATCATATCTCCCCTCAGCCTTTTCTTTTCCAAGTTAAAGAGCCCTAACCTTTTAAGCCTTCCCTCATAGGGATATCCTTCCATCCTCTTTACCATTTTGGTGGCTTTTCTCTGTAACTTTTCTAATTCTGCTATATTCTTTTTAAGATATGGTGACCAGAATTGCACACAATATTCAAGGTGCGGTCAAACCATGGAACGACACAGAGGCATTATAATATCCTTGGTTTTATTCTCCATTCCTTTCCTTATGATTCCTAGTATTCTATATGCTTTTTTGGCTGCCACTGCACACTGGGCAGAGGGTTTCAATGTATTATCCACAATGACGCCTAAATATTTTTCCTCAGTGGTGGTTTCTAAGGTGGTACCTTGCATCGTATAACTAAAGTTTTTGGATTGTTCTTTCCTAGGTGCATAACTGTGCAAGTGTCCACATTAAATTTCATTGGCCATTTGGACACCCAATCTTTCAGTTTATCAAGGTCCTCTTGCAATTTTTCACAATCCTCTTGTGTTTTAACAACTTTGAATAATTTTGTCTCATCTGCAAATTTGATTACCTCACTCGTTATTCCCATTTCCAGGTCATTTATGAATATGTTAAAAAGCAGCATGCCCAGCACAGATCCATGCAGTACTCCACTATTCACCTTTTTCCATTAGGAAAATTGGCCATTTAGCCCTACCTTCTGCTTTCTATCTTTTAACCAGTTCCTGATCCACAATAATACACTGCCTCCTATCCCATGATTTTTTAAGTTGGCCAAGAGTTTCTCATGAGGGACCTTGTCAAAAGATTTTCTGAAAATCCAGATATACTGTATCAACCAGCTCACCTTTGCCTACCTGTTTATTCACACCTTCAAAAAATATAAGAGATTAGTAAGACAAGACTTTCCTTGCCTAAATCCATGTTGACTTTCTCCCATTAAACTATGACTACCGGGTATATACATGATCAGTAATTTTTTTCTTTATAATGGTTTCTATCATTTTGCCTGGTACTGATGTCAGACTCTCCAGTCTGTAGTTTCCCTGGAACCCTTTTTAAATACTGGTGTTACAGTGGTCATCCTTCACTCTTCAGTTACTACAGATGATTTTAATGATAGTTCATGGATTGCTAATAGTAGGTCTGCAATCTCATATTTCAGTTCTTTCAATTCCCTCGGATGGATACCATCTAGTCCAGGTGATTTGCAACTCTTCAATTTATCAAATAGTTGTAATACATCTTCCCAGTTTATCTATATTTCTTTCAGTTCTTCTAATACATTACCTTTATATACCATTTCAGGCACAGGTAAATTCTATACATCTTCTTTAGTAAACACCGAAGCAAAGAATTCATTCAGTCTCTCCGCTATGGTCTTGTTCTAACTTAGCACCCCTTTTACTCCTCTATTATCCAATGGCCCAACTAACTCTCTCACAGGATTTTTTCTACGAATGTACTTGAAAAAGGTTTTATTATGCATTTTTGCTTCCATGGCTAGCTTTTTTTCAAATTCTCGCTTTGCCGCCCTTATCAATACCTTGCATCTAACTTGGCAACGCTTATGTTGGATCCTTTTTCCCATTTCCTGAAAGTTGCTTTTTTGCAGCAACAGCCTCTCTGACCTTGCCTTTAAACCATGCTGGCAGTTTTTGGCCTTCCTTCCACCTTTCTTAAAGCCTGGATGACATCTGTTCTGGGCTTCCAAGATAGTAATTTTAAACAATGCCCATACTTTATGTAAATCTTTAACCTCTGCAGTTGCTCCTTTTAGTCTTTTCTTAACTATTTTCCTCATTTTGAAAGTTAAATGGTAGTACTGTAGATTTCCTTGCCATTCTTCTTTCATTTATTAAATCAAATGCGATCATGATATGATCACTATTGCCAAGTGGCTCCAACACTCTTATCTATTGCAGCAGATCTTGTGTTCCATTAAGGACTAGGTCCAAAATAGCTTCCCCTCTTGTTGCTTCATGAACCAGCTGCTCCAAGAACCAGTCATTTATTGCATCTAGAAATGTTATCTCCCTAGCATGTCCTGCTGTGACATTGACCCAGTCGAAATCACCCATTATTACTGTGTTGTAACTTTTGTTAGCTTCCCTGATTTCTTTCAGCATTTCATTATCCATCTGTACTTTCTGGCCAGGCAGTTGGTAGTACACCCCCAGTGCTATTGCCTTCCCCTTTTTATGTGGAATTTCTATCCATAGAGATTGTACAGTATATTTTGTTTGTTTCCAGTAAAACGTTAATCCTATGTGACTCAATACCCTCTCTAACATAGAGCGCAATCCCTCTACCAATTTGATCTACTCTTTCATTGTGATATAGTTTGTACCTAGGTATCAGTGTCCCACTGGTTGTCCTTCTTCCACCAGGTCTCCAAGATACCAACATATGTAACCTCTCATTTAAAGCTATATATTCTAACTCTCCCATCTTATTTTTAGATTTCTAGCATTTGCATAAGGCATTTTAGAGGTTGTATTTCATTCATATTAATGTGGTTATCAGTTGATACGGTATTTTTGAATCTTTCAGCTCTGAACTTAAGGGCATCTGGGTAACTTTTATCTATATTGGAACCTCTCTGTTTGAATGTCCTACCTTCCCTCTTTTGTTAGTATCCATCGAGGATACATTCTTCCAAACCATGCGCTCTTGGGTGACTGTCGGCTTTCCCCTTTTATCTAGTTTTAAAGCTTCTCTATTTCCTTTTTCAATGTTAATGCCAGGAGCCTGGCTCCATCCTGGTTAAGGTGGAGCCCATCCCTTCAGAAGAGCCCCTCCCTTCCCCAGAATGTTGCCCAATTCCATAGAAATCCAAAATCCTGTTCTTTGCACCATTGTCTAATCCTCGCATTGAGACTCTGGAGCTCCGCCTGCCTTTTGGGTCCTGCATGTGGCACGGGAAGCATTTCAGAGAATGCTACCCTGGAAGTTCTGGATTTCAACTTCCTACCTAAAAGCCTAAATTTGGCCTCCAGAACCTCCCTCCCACATTTTCCTATGTCATTGGTATCAACATGTACCAAGACAACAGACTCCTCCCCAGCGCAATCTAAAAGAGGTTTGCTATCTTTGCACCAGGTAGGCATCTTACTAGGCAATGCTCATGTCCACCAACCACCCAACTATCTACATGCCTAATGATAAAATCACTCACTATAATGGTTATCCTAACCCTTCCCTCATGGGCACATGGCCCTGGAGAAACCTCATCAGAGCGAGAGGGTGTTATATCTCCTGGTAGAAAGGTCCTAGCTACAGGATTACTTCCTGCCACACCAAGGTGATATTCTTTTTTCACAAAACCTCTCTCCTTCATGGCAACTGAGAGGCTGCCAGACTGGAGGTGAGGCTTCAATACTACATCCCTGTAGGTCTCCTCTATGTACATCTCTGACTTCCTTTTGTCCTCCAAGTCTGCTACTCTAGCCTCCAGAGATTTTACTCGTTCTCAGAGGAAAAAGAGCTCATTTTACCTAGTGTACAAGTAAGGCCTCTCACCAACTAGGAGAAAATCGTATATGTGACACTCAATGCAAAAGACTGGATAACCCCCATCTCGCTGCTGGACTGCTGTCTGCATCTTAGTTTTAAAGTTTTGTTTAGTTATTTAAGTTATTTGAAGTTACAAGGGATTCTTGTACTAATACAACTATACCAAATAAGTTTAAGGGATATTGTTCACCTCAAGATTAATTACTTTTAGGGCCTTAACTCATCTATTCCTGGTGAGGATATTCAGCTGAACCTGAAAGTAAATGTGAATACCCTTCCCCCTTTAATAGGTCTAAGACCCTATAAAGTTAAGATTATGCCTGGGGTGGGTGGAAGAGAACTAACACTTAGTAAGGTCTGGCTTGCTACACAGGTCCCAGACCTGTGCTTCTAAGGTAATCTGTAACCAATTTCCTGAGTAATTCACACAACCCTTGCTTTGATAGAAGGAGCCTTTCAAATTACCCCTTTGATCTGTCACTTGGGTTTAACACCTACTTAAAACAATTTCACAGCTCTCTTGCCCCCTATCTAGAAGGCCTCTTTGTAAAGGTCTCTAGAAACAATTTATTATTTTCTTCTCAAAGAATATTATTGGAGTGGAGGAGTGGCCTAGTGGTTGGGGCAAGGTACTTCAGGCTGGAAGGTCGGGGGTTCAAATCCCACTAGAGGACAGCAACCTTGGGCCAGAAGGACTGGGGTTTCTAGTCCCACAGGTGCTCCTTGTGGTCTTGGGCAAGCCACTTAACCCTCCATAGCCCATGTTCCCTGTAAAATAGTTATTTCCAAGTTATAATGCCCTGTTCAATGTAATTTCAGTTTGTTCAATGTAAACCGCACTGATGCAGAATAGCATGGTATATAAGAGAATGTAAATAAATAAATAAATAAATTAACCTATTTTTCCTTTTATGCTAAGCTATACTCTGATTTTATTTAAATGAAAGCTCTCTGTTGGTACTCGGCCCTGACTGAGTTTTAAATTTAAACTAAAATCTTCCTGCTGGACTTCTGGTGATGTCATCGGGGTAAATGGTGGAGTAGAAGATCGGCTCCGCCAACCAAACCTGCTCAAGGGGGCTAAAACCTCCCGAAGACAGTCCAAAAGAGCGGAATGAAGAGCAGTGACTGGGAGAGGAAGACTGGTTAACAGCAGCAGCGGAGTGAGCGGGCTGCAGCGCTTATCGGAGGGGTAGCTTGCACCAGGCGGGGGAGCAGCCCGAAGCAGTTAAGGGCAGCGAGCTCCATTAACAGACCACGTGGTCGGCGAGCGTGAAGGAGACAGACTGCAGTGAGGCACAGCGGAGGGAAGCGGAGGCTGAGTGGCTCAGAGACGGGCTGGAAACCAGGTGGACGGAGAGCTTCGGGGGAGTTGTTATCCCCGAAATCAAGCGCAGCCTGAGAGTGCACGACGGAGAGTAGAACCGCGTGGTCTGGGCCAGAGGATAAGACCGGGCAAAGGAGAGCAAGGCACAACTAGCAGTGTAGGAATTATAATGTTCCTGGTTCATAATCACTCAATGGTCTTTATTCTGCTCTAATAAAAATATACATCAACCAGTCTGTCATTACAGTGGGCAAGGAAAGACAGGCCAGCATGAAATCATATAAATCTTTGCACTGCATGTTGCTGAGCTGGAGGGCCCAGGAATCATGCAAGCATGAACACAGGAAACCACAAGCAAACATGAGCAAAGAAGAATATGCTGAGCACATCAAGCCCTGAAGAAAAAGACAGTTGATGGTTGGAAGGTATGGCGTAAGAGCAAACGAAAAGGAACTTGAGTGGGTATTAAAACAGGAACAAGGGGATAGAAAGGAAGTAACAGGAAACAGATGGCAAGAGGAGATGAGATACAAGGGGGGGGGAGATAGATTTGGGAGCTGTGCACGTATACGGAAATCAGAAAAATGTATATATTTAACACGACTATTGTACTCAGTGGGAGGAGGGATTCTGAGGTCTGATGACTGACAGAAATTCTCCTCTCCCTTGCCTGTATTTGTCCATCAGTTATCTAATAAACAGAGATTCTGATTGCACCTGTACTGACTTTTTGGATCTGGACTATACAGGAAATTAGTCTTTAATTAGTAATCGGTCGTTTGTAAGTAACAGGGCCTTACAGCAGCCAGTGGAGGAAAAGAAGAACCCGTCAGTTCCGATGATTTGGCAGGCACTGCTGGTCGCTAGGGGAGCGCAACCGGACAGAACGAGACCCTGAGGAGTGTTGCCGACCATGTACACAGGCTCCAGGCTGTGTTGGCAGGGAAGGCGCAAGAGAGACCTGAGATAGAGGCCATATAACCTAGTTTTTCAGGGGCCTCATTGAGGGGGGGGGGGAGAAGAGAGCATTGTCTAAAAACCGCTGAAGTGGGTGGAGGAGATGCTGCACTATTTTAATAATGGACAAATCAAAAAGAGAAGGAGCTGTGAAAAAAAAACTGGTGGAATTCCGCTCTTCGTATGCAACAGCAAGAGGGGGAAAGGAAGGAGAGAAGACTGGTAGAACAATGGAGGAGTCACTGCCACGGACAAGAAGAGGACGCAGACGGCGAGGAGGGTTTGGGAGTGGATGAGAAAATTAAGCAGTGGTTCCTAGAATTAAAAGAGGATTTAAAGGAAGAGATAAGTGGAGTAAAAATGAGATAAAGGAGACTCTGCAAACCCTTAAACAGGATATTACAGATCTGGGAGAGCGCGTAGAGGAGGCTGAAACTCAGATGGAACATCAGGGTGGAGTAATGGAGCAAGTCCATAAAGGATGGGAGGAGCTGAGGCTGGCTCAGGAGGCAAAAATGGAAGATATGGAAGATCGCTCGAGAAGGTGCAATCTCAGAGTGCGAGATGTTCCGGAAGAGCCTAAGTACAAGAACAGTGAGGAGGTGGTGCAAAAAATATTCAGAGAACTTTTGGCAGCGGTGGACAAAACAGAGTAAGCAGAAGGGAGCCGCCCGAAAATAGAAAGAGCGCATAGAGGGTTGGGTCCCATAAGGGAAAACAGGCCGAGAGACATTGTAGTTTGTCTGAGCTTCTTTAAAAAGTGGAGCTGTTTCAGGACTTGTCCCAGGGAATGCTGCAGCGCAGAAGGGAGATAAAAGCTTGTCTAGGAAGGAAAAACCCGTAATAAAAATGTTTCCAAGTACATTCAAAGCAAAAAACCTGTGAGAGAGTAAATTGGTCCATTAGATGATAGAGGGATAAAAGGGGTGTTAAGGGAGGACAAAGTCATAACTGAGTAAATTCTTTGTTTCAGTCTTTACTGAAGAAGATGTAGAGAAGTTACCCATGCCTGAAATGGTATTTAAAGGTGATATATTGGAAGAATTGCAACAAATCTCAATAAACTGAGAATATGTAATACAGCTATTTGATAAACTAAAACAGTAGCAAATTACATGGACTGGATAGTATACATCCCAGGGTACTGAAAGAATAGAACTTGAGATTGTAGACCTACTATTAGTAATCTGTAAACTATCATTGAAATCATCTGTAGTACCTGAAAATTGGAGAATGTCCAATGTAACGCCAATTTTTTAAAGGGATTCCAGGGGTGATCCAGGAAACTATAGATTGGTGAGCCTAACATCAGTATCAGAAAAAATGGTAGAAACCATCAACGAATAAAATTACTTAAGATGTCATGGGAGAAAACAAACATCGATTTAGCAAAGGAAAATCTTGTCTCACTAATCTGTTATAATTTTTAAAGCTGTGAATAAATAGGTATATAAGGGTGAGTCGGTTGGATTATTAGAAAGCCATTTACAAGGTCCCTGAGAAACTCATGCGAAAAATTAAAAAGTAATGGGATAGGAGACTGTGTACTCTTGTGGATCAGGAACTGATTAAAAGATAGAAAACAGAGAGTAACGCTACTATATATGGCCAATTTTCTCAGTAGAGAAATGTGAATAGTAGAGTACCCCTGTGATCTGTTCTGGGCTCACAGTTTTTTAACCCTTTCCAGGCCAAGCCCAAAACTCTCGGGATCCAAAATTATGACTAAATATTCCTATGAAATGGTATATAATACATGACCATAGCAGAAGGAAAATAACTATTAGAACATATTGAATAAGACGGGTAGAATTTTCCTGAAATATGCAAAAATTAAGCCGGCTGCAGAATGTGGATTAAAATTTTAAAGTAGGCCTTCAAAGGGTTAACATATTCATAAATGACCTGGAAATGGGAATAACGAGCGAGGTGATCAAATTTGCAGATGAGACAAAATTATTAAAGCTGTTAAAACACGAGGATTGTGAAAAATTACAAGAGGTCTTGATAAACTGGGAGACTGGGCATCCAAATGGCAGATGAAATTTAATGTGGACAAGTGCAAAGTTATGCACCTAGGAAAGAACAACCCCAACTATAGTTACACGATGCAAGGTATCACATTAGGAACCACCACCCAGGAAAAGGATTTAAGCGTCATCATGGATAATACATTGTAATCCTCTGTCCAGTCTTCCACGATGGCCTAGAAGGCAAATAGAATGCTAGGAATCATAAGGAAAGGAATGGAGAACAAAACAAAGGATATTATAATGCCTCTATATTGTTCCATGATATGACCACACCTTGAATATTGTGTGCAATTCTGATCACTGTATCTTAAAAAGGATATAGCAGAATTATAAAAAGTACAGAGAAAAGCCACCAAAATAGTAAAGAGGGTGGAAGAATACCCCTACGAGGAAAGTCTTAGAAGATTAGGGCTCTTCAGCCTGGAAAAGAAATGGCTGAGGAGAGATATGATAAAGGTTTATAAAATAATAAATGGAGTCGAACAGGTAATCTTAGATCTGATGTTTACTACTTCAAAAAGTAGAACGATTAGAGGACATGCAATGAAACTACAATGTAGCACATTTAAGGCTAATCAGAGAAAATATTTTTTCACTCAACGTATAATAAAATTCTGAAATTCATTATCAGAGGATGTAGTAACAGCTGTTCCTTATCGTCCCTCCAGTCCAGTCCTGCACCTCTGGGTAGTGCACCTCCTCCAGCAGCTTGGAGACTGAGCATGTCATCTTTTTTATGACACTAGTGTACATATGCAGTTGGCACTGCCCACCAGCCCCAGTAAGCTCAGTCTCCAAGCAGTTGGAGGAGGTTGTGAGCCAGGTTGCTGGACTCACTGAAGAGACAACTAAAGAGATAGGTGTAGTTAGAATTTGCTTTTATTTCTCCTGTTAAGGTGCAGGTTTCTTTGTTTTTAAAGGCAGAAGTGTAAAAAACAAACAAACAAACAAACAAACAAACCAGAAGGAACAGAGAGAACCCGGGGGACAACAGGGCTGAGGGGAGGATATTCCTTCTTCCCCCTCCCCCCAGAATTTAGGGGGAGAATTCTGTGGGGGCCTTCCTTAGTTCGAGACTTCTGACTGCTCCCAAACCCGTTATCGGGTGAGGAGCCACTGCAGGGGCTGCAGTTGCTTTACAGGAGTGAAAGCTGGCAGCCCCGAGTCACCCCCCTCAGTGCCAAAGCCGGGAAGGAAGGCTGAGTGCAAAGGGGTAGAAAAGCCAAGGTAAGAGTGGCGGGGGGGGGGGGGGGGGGGACAGCAGGATCCCCTAGCAACCGCCAGAACACGAGGAGACAGAGAGTGGCCTTCAGCAGCATGTTTTGGAGCCTGCAGCAGTGTGGGAAACTCCCCTTGCTGCATTTAGGCGCAATTTCTTCTTATTTAGGCCCGCATGTGTTTAACCCCCTGCTGTGTTTTGGGTGCCTGGGAGAGGCAGCCACTGGAGAATAAAGCAAGACACAGCAGCCTCTTCCTAGGGGGCCATTTGCAGTTTCTTTTTAATTTCAGTTTCAGTTAATTAGATTTTGGTTTGTTTTTATTTTATTTCAGTTCAAGTACTCTTGTGCTCTGTGGAGGTGCACTGTGCTAGGGATCCTTTTACCTACCCGGGTACAGATTGAGGGCATTCCTGGGGAGTGCCCCCAGCCCTCCCCACCATGCCTGCCAGACTGCAGTGCCTGGTATAGGATGGTATCAAGGGGCGTGATCCCCACTTAATCCTTAAGCATTCCTTGTGTTATACGGCTCAAAACTGATTCAGTGCACAATGACTTGATGCAGACATGTGGGAAAGGCCTAATCCGATAAGCCATTGTTTGTTGCTGGGCGGATTTTCAGAGGGCTGTAGTGCTAGGCCAGGTGATGTAACTGGCACTTGGTTGAAACATTGTTGCTTTCTCCTGAGAAGGGTTAGATAAAACGTCAGAGACAGAAATAAAGATAAGTGTAAAAAAATAAAGAGCTGCATATAGGTTGTGATAAGGAAGCTTATCATAGCTCAGGAAGGAGCTATAGTAAAGGTGAAGTGACTCTGAACAAGCAACCTGTCAGTTCTGGTAGAAATAAGAAAACAGAATTTTTCCATAAAAGACTACCAGTCCCAGAATGCACCAGGTTTCCAACAGCCATTAGAGGAGCTGAAGTGGGGAAACGTGTGTTCAATCAAGAGGGCTATGAGGTAATCCCCAAGCACTCATCTCAAAGGGCAGGGCCTGATTCAGCACAGCTGCGCTGTGCTAAGGTGGAGCACTCATCTAAGCAGAATAAAGGTAGAGTTTATTCTACAGAGAATTATCCTCATCCTCAGTTTCATCTGGGAGATCCTCATAATCAGCTTGGATATCCTCATCTTGGACAGCTTCATCATCTGGAGGATCATCAGAAGCAGAAGCCAGAGCGGACGGACAGAAAGGGCAAGAAACCCTTTGGAAGAAAGAAGAGAAAAGCAATTGGGAGGTCTAAAGGAGTCCAGAGCAGTACGTATACTGGGAGACATTCAAAAGGCCAGCATACACCATTGGACTGGGGAAAGCCAGAGGAATTGTGCTGCAGAGCTAGGAATCTCCAGACGGTACCTGTGAGGGAGACGGCTGCACGTGGAAGGGACCCTAGGACCTGTGCCAGAAGGTATGTGAAGAGAGATCCAGTGTCCAGGGATCTGGATTGGAAGGCTGGACATAAGAACTGGACTACATACTGGCCAGGCTATTTAGAGAGGAACTCTAACAGCAATGGAAGCTCAGGTATGAACACTAGCTATACCCTTGAAAGACAGCAGGGAAACAAGTATTCACCTGAGAGTGCTCCATTGAGAAATTCCTCTGTACCAATCCATGATATTGAACCCATGATTGTTGAAGAAGGGGGAGGGGTTGCAGATGCAGGCTGTGAATACATGGATTGCTCTTTGTCTAAACTCCTTTGGTAATTTACTGTTACAAAGTACAGCAACCATCACAAAGAAATACAAACTTGTTCTTTAATCTACTCAGAAAAGCTCCTGAGTAGGATTTTGAGCCACGCAGTAGAAAGCAAGCTAGCTAAGGGGTTTCAACTGGGTAACTGCTAGCAATTGAGCCTTACCTAATTGCTTGTGAGCTCTGAGGAAATCACTTCTGAGTCTATGTGTGAAGATATAAGAAGTTAACCTGAAAAGAACAGTTTTTCCCTTCTTTGTGGGTTTTGCTTGTTGTTTAAAGCGCTGCTAAGAAAATATTAGCTAGAGCCTACAGAAAAGACCAGTTTGTTACCAACCAGGTCTTTATTCTTTTGCTTTGATTGCCTGACAAGTTCAGCTGTTGTTTTCCTGATTTTGTTTTTTCTAAGTTTAACACTGAAAGCAAGTATCCTGTTTTATGTGCTACCAAGCATATCTGTGTTGGGAGAAATAACCCCATAAATAAATATCTTATTGGCTTTACACTCAAGCACAACTAATTATTGTGAGCGGCTGTGTCTGGTGTGAATGGACTGCATTTCCCACAATCCCTTGCAAATCATATTGATATATGCCTTTGCCAAGACTGTGAACATTCTCACCCAGGCACCCGTCTGACAAGGTTTGTAGCAGCTACAGCTCTGGGGAAAACAGGGAGTACCTGCATACAAGAAATGTATGTCATTTGAAAGATAGTCAGTCAGTGGATTGGATGCAAATGAAATCCTTCCTTCTGTCTATGGTCAGTGAGTAACCTGGCATGATCATCTCTTGTCGCTTAGCCCAGATTATGTATCTATTAAATCTGCAAGTTTATTGGCTTGTAAGGGAAGCTGTACTCCCTTATAGCTATCTGTAGTATTAGAAGAAAAATGTAAATTTTACTCAGAGAACGTGTCAGTTTGATTGGATCAGGGCAAGGTCCATTTCATATCTTTAAGATACAACACTGCAGCGCAATCTAAAAATCCTCAAGCTATGCAGTCCCCAATGTGGTGTGTTCTCGGAGGCAGGTGTCTGCCTAAACTGCACACAAGAGGCTATCATGGGAGAAGGACCTGCAGGATGAGATGAGGCAGGAGAGTCCCTCCCAGCTGCATGAGAACCTGGGGGTGGGGGGCGCCAAGTTACCTTCAACGGATCTGGCCCCCAGTCCCTGCATGATGCCTGGACCATCCACCTCTTGAGCCCAGGGAGCAGTAGGGCTCCTGAGGGAGTTCTTACCAGAGTTTTTCTTACTTTTGCAGAAGGCGTTTTGCCTACCAAGTGGCTCCTTAGCCCCAGAACACAGAGCTAAGAGGATGTCAGATGCAAAAGAGCACGAGTCAGGAGCATTGGTGTCTAAGAGGGCTAGAGGCTTAGAGGAGTGGCAGCAATCGCTGTTTTTGGAGGGGCTGGATGGGGAAGACCTTGACACGGAGCTAGATATGCCGGAGGAGTTGGAAGAAGGAGAGAGCCTAGAACAGGAGGATCAGGCCCGGATTGTTCGGATTTTCCGCCGGGAGGCGTTACCAGTGCTCATCTTTATGCTTATGTTTGTTTATGCAATTTCTCGATATACTGCCCAGGCTGAAAGCCATTAGGGCGGTTTACAATCACTGCAAGCGAGTACTGATACAATTCCTCATCCCTATGTGTACCTTGGAGACCCTCAAGGCCCTGAATATGCCTGCTAACCTCCCGGCAGAGGAAGATGCTCTGTAGGATCCGCTGTTCCAGGCGGTACAGAAATCGCAGAAAGTCTTACCAGTACATGGAGTAGTAGGACAGATGATTCAGGATGAGTGGGATCTGCTGGAGGTTGGCCTTAAAGGGGTACAATCCATGACACGCCTATACCCGCTGCAGGAGCAAGAACGAGCTCCTTTGATCACCCAAAGTGGGCGCAGCGATGTTGGCAGCAGTCGAAGAGACCTTGACTTATCTCCTGCAGCTGAGAGCCGTGGAACTGGTTCTGCGAGACCAGTATGTCTACGGTCGATGCTTCATGTATTTCGTGGTGCCCAAATGGAAGGTTCCTTTCACTCAATTCTCAACATCGAGGGCATGAACTACGGTCTCCAGGTACCGCATTTTCACAGTAATAATGGCAGTAGGAAGCAGAGATTTTGGGCGATTCTCGATCTCACAGAGGCGTATCTGCACGTTCCCATTCATCCAGAACATCAGCAGTTTCTCTGCTTTGCAGTGCCAAGAGGCCATTTCAAGTTCGAGCGTTGTCCTTCGGTCTGGTGATCACCCCCCATACCTTCACCAAGGTCATGGTGGTGGTGGCGGCAGCTCTCCACAAGGAAGGGGTTCTCATCCACCTGCACCTAGATGATTGGCTGGTCCTGGCGAAGTCCAGCGACGATAGCGAAAAGAGCAACAGCACGGGTGGGAGAGTTCCTTCAAAGTCTCGGTTGGGGTCAACCTGGCCAAGAGTCAGTTACGGCCAGCCCAGGAGCTAGAGTATTTGAGAGTGTGCTTTGATACCTGTGTGGGCAGGGTTTTTCTGCTGGTTCACCGGGCGCAGGAGCTACGACACTGGATACGGCAGGTCCTGAAGATGGCAAGACCATCAGAGTGGCGGCATCTGCAGGTTCTGGGGACCATGGCGGCCACTCTTGAGCTAGTCCCATGGGCAAGGGTGCACATGCAACTGCTGCAGAGGGCTCTGCTCAGTCAATGGTCCCATCAGAGTCAACCCCTGTCCCAAGTACTCCCCTGCCCGCGGAGTGCCAGAAGAGCCCTCAGTTGATGGCTGCATGTGGGGAGCCTGGAAGGAGTCCCCGGTGTAGGTTCCTCTGATGACCGATGTTAGCCTGTCAGGTTGGAGAGCCCATTGCGAAGGATGCTTTGTTCAGGGACAAGAGTCTGCGGGAGGCCCTGTGGTTGATCAACAGGCTTGAGATGCGAGCAGTGACCTTGTTGCTAGAACGTTTTGAGCCATGGTTGCAGGGGAAGGTTGTCCAAGTCCTCTCGGACAATGTGACCACAGTGGCTTACATCAACCGGCAAGGAGACACAGGCAGTGCAGCCCTGGAGGAGGAGGCCGAAAAGCTGTTCGGATGGGCAGCGATTCGTCTCCATGCATTATTGGCGGCGCACGTAGCAGGAGTTGACAGTGTGATGGCAACCTACCTCAGCCGAGTGCGCATGGACCCTGTAGAGTGGCAGCTCAATCAGGAGGTATTTGAGCAGGTGGTCTGCCGATGGGGCATACCGGTCATGGACCTAATGGCAATGTTCGAGCTGGTTTTTCAGCAGAAGAAGAGAGGAAGTCCAAGGGCCTGGATACTGTAATTCAGCAATGGCTCGAAGAGGGTCTTCTCTGTATTTCCCCTTGGGTGCTCGTAGGCCAGTTAGTGTAATGGCTAGAGGTGCACTGGGGATTTGTAATTCTGGTGGCACCAGACTGGCCGAGGTGCCAGTGGTATGCTGACCTGATTCGGATACTGGCAGAATGACTGTGGTGGCTTCCAGTTGGAAGGACCTCTTGACACAGGAGCCATTTTGTATGCCCCAGGTGGATTAATTATCACTTGAAAGGGTGAAGTTGAAGAAGAAAGGATAATCAGGCTCAGGGATAGTGACCTTGCTACAGGCCCAGAGGTGGTCTACGAACCTGGCGTGCATCTACGTAGGGCGCATGTTTGAATCATGGTGTGGAGAGAGGTAGGTGCACCCTTCCACTGCCTCTGTCCCGGACATCTTGGCATTCTTGCTATCTGGTTTTGATAAGGGTCTAACTGCCAGTTCCTTGAGGTGCAACTGTGGCGATTTTCAGTTATCGCGGAAAAGTCCACAGGGTGCCGTTGGGTACACACCCAGACGGGCTGAGCTTTCTAGGGGCAGTGACCCACCTCCGTCTGCCAAAGAGGGCAGTGGTACCACCTTGGAATCTCAATCTGGTGCTGACGATGCTGTCTGGGGAATCCTTTGAGCCATTGAGTCGAGTTTTCCTGAAGGATTTGACTCTGAAAATGGTATTCCTGGTGGCGATTTCCTCGGCACGCAGGATTTTGGAGCTTCGGACCCTGTCATGCCAGGAGCCATTCCTTTCCTTCTCCAAGGAGAAAGTGGTCCTGCGCCCGGTACCTTCATTTTTGCCCAAGGTGGTGTGAGCATTTCATGTAAATCAGGCCATTTCCTTACCAGCTCTGGCGAGCTCGGATGTGGGCGAGAGCGGATATGGGGTCTGCCACTCCACAGCTCTGCTACTTGGATGCGAAGGTATGTGTAAAGGGCTTCATCCTTTTGGAGATCGGACCGTCTGTTGGTTCTGTTTTGCGGGTCGCACAAAAGGGAGGCGGCAGCTAAGTCTCCATTTCCAGATAGATTAGTGAGGCAATCACGCCTGCATACATCTTGAAGGGTAGAGCAGTGCTGGCGGGGTTGCATATGCATTTCATGAGGGCTCAGGCAGCCTCATGAGCAGAGTATAATTTAGTTCTGCCGGTGGAGATCTGTAGGGTGGCATACTTTGTCTGTCCAGGCGGTGAGGGACGCTCGTTTCGGATCGGCAGTGCTTCAGTCTGGTTGTGCGGGTCCCTCCCATTAGTTAACTGCTCTGATACATCCCAGAGGTGCGGGACTGGACTGGAGGGACAATAAGAAAAGAGAAATTAGACTTACCTGCTAATTGTTGTTCCTTGAGGAACTCCAGTCCAGTCCCGGAACCCTCCCTGAGTGCTTTCTGTGATAATCTATGCACACCCTGGTCCTGAAGCTGATTCCCTTAGTGGAGGAAGTGGCCAGGGGGAGCTGGGGAGGGGTGTGTAATCAGTGTTTGTGGGAGGGGCGGACCAGAAGAGTTGTCGGTGGCTCGCTTCCCGCTGGTTGGAGTTGCTCAAGCTCCCAACAGGTAGGCCTCCCCATCCTGGAGGGGGGGATGGAGTATCCTTTCCAGAGGATGGAGGGGGTACTCATTTATTTAGATGTAGAAGTGTTTGTTGCATGTTGTTGCTCCTCTGAGTCTGCTTTGTCAATAGGTACTGGGCTGGTGGGCGGTGCCAGCTCAATATGTACACTAGTGTCATCAAAAAGATGACATGCTCAGTGTCCTAGCTGCTGGAGGAGGTGCACTACCCAGAGGTGCAGGACTGGACTGGAGTTCCTCAAGGAACAACAATTAGCAGGTGAGTCTAATTTCTCTTTCGTGTAGCTGAATTTAAAAGAGGTTTGGACAAGTTCTTGAAGGAAAAGGCTATAAGCCATTATTAAGGAGGCCCAGGGAAATTTAGGGATAAGTAGTATGGAATCTGTGTATTTTGGGGAACCTGACGGGTACTTGTGACCTTGATTGACCACTGTTAGAAACAGGATACTAGGCTTCATGGACCCTTGATTTGACTCAGTGTGGCAATGATTTTTTTTTATATTAGTGTTCCTCATTCTCAGGAATCTCTAACACCTATGTTCTTTAGCTACCCCAAAATAAAATGAAATATATTTTTTTAAAAAAGGGAGTACCTTATCTGGCCACCCCTTTATTAAGTTATCAATGCCTCTCTCAGCATGTTTCTGGGTGAATCCTCTGGCTCAGTATCAGTGTCCCAGGATTAATTTGTTTCACACACAAAAAAATTAACTTGTCAATACTTTCACGCCATCGTTCCATTTGAGCACTCAGTTTGGTGGAGTTGCAGACCTTACGTTTAATCAGATCACTCGCATCAGCAAAATAAAATAAAATAATTACTTTTTCATGTTTCTCACAAGTCCCTTTCTTGTGAGTGTAGCCATGTTTTATTCAAGTAGTTGTTTAATTTAATGTACTGAATTCCAGTACAGCTAATTGCATTCTGTCAAATGATCCAGTTTTCCAATCAGAGCAAATCAGGGTTTCCAGCCACCAAACGAGAGTTTTGTTTACTCTCAAGTTTAAATAACTCTTAATATAAGCAGCAATTAAAGCTTATCTGACTTTACATGTGCTATTTGTTTAATAATCACACTAATACCAGCAATCACCGTCTCACTCTAAGGGTTATTCCCTCCGCTTAGCTCGAGCCTTCCCTGCCACTGTAACGTCCCGAGTTTAGCATGTGCACAATACAACCCCTGCACACAGTTCCACTTGCTACCAGATTTCCACACGTTATCTCAGTGGCAGAAACTTCTGTGCAACCTTTTCAAGCTCTGTCAGTGCCCTATTTACCTTGCCAAACTTGTCTCCCAGTCACATACACCCTGTGTCCAGCGCATTCACCCATCCCCCCCCCCCCCCCCCCCCAGCTTCTGCACTGATTGCCTCTCAGTACTCACAGTGAATCTGGAATGGCAATATCCTCGTTTCCTCATTCCCTTGCAGCTTAACCAGCTTCACAGTGTGCCTGCAGTGGCCGTACAGTTCCTCCTCCCCTCTGGAGGACAGTAACTTCCACGCATGCTCAGAGCTCTGCCACTTCCAGACTTCCTCAAATCCTGGGAACCTTTCCTGACAGCTGCAGCCTCTGTGTCAGCTTTATTTACCCTGGGTCTGCATTAACCCGTCCAGCCACAGCATGCTGTCACTGACCGTCTCTCTCAAAGGGGCCATTACAAACGGCAGGTTAAGATGAACAATATATTTAAAAAAAAAGGGGGGGGGGGCTGGGTTCCTCTCTTTGCATTTCCCAAAGCTAAATATAGCTTTGAAATACAGAAATCTTAAAGGGACCATTAATTATTATTTTTTATTTGAAATAAGCCTGACAGTAGCAAAAAGAAGTTCCCAGTGATCGAGGTACTGGCAGAAAAGCAGACAAGCACCAAGAAGGAAACAGATGCCCATCTCCCTCCTGGAGCTTCAGCTTTGCAGAGAACCACACTGTAGCAGCAGATAAGCATGCAATAAATAAAACCAGGAGTCGTTTCAAGGATCCAAGCCAGTTTAATGTGCACAGGCTCAAGCAATAAGCAATTTCAAAATGGCTGAGCAATGGTTTCTAGCAAAACAACAACTTTTATACCGTTCTTCTCCATTCTAGACATAGGCAAACTTTTCATTGGTCCCAGTAACCCCTCTCACCCATCTATTGGTCCCGGTACTGATATGGCTATCCAATTGGGACTCTGGTCTGGGCTCAGCACCTGCTCACCCCCCCCCCCCCTCTAGTCCCAATTATAATGGTCAGTGTCTCTAACTTGTTACATCTCTCCTCCAAGGTCGCTCAGCTAGTTAAAACATATGGGAAGCAGGGCACTGTAACCTTGCTTTTTGCAGAGTTAATTAATTCCATAGAAGCTGTGCTCTCTTATCAGTACCAATTAGAGCTGTTTTCTGTCTTTTCTAAGTTTCGTTTCTGCTTAGCTATGTTCAGTTAAGCTGAGTTAAGTTTCAATTCTATAGTGTCATCATTCAGTGGGGTTTTCATTCCTCTGGGCCTAACTACAGGCTTCAGTTACAGGTCAAGCTGCTCAGGCCTGTCTGCTCACTTCAGACACCATGGATCACAGGCCTTCGCCTACCACAACACCAAGCCAATGAGTGGAGCCTCAGGGATTAAACAATATGAATGAATGGCACCACTTCTTATGAAGTATTAAGGAAGATGGGAATTTCCAGCAATGGGACTATTTAAAGATTTTATTATCATGCTTTATAAGGATGTTTGGACTGGGAACACATTTGGACTATTAGCTTTTTGTTTGTTAAGTGCACAGTTATATATATAGAGCCTGATTCAAGAACATCCACATCCGGCCAGCGCCCGCGAGCAAAATGGAAACGGGGCTGATACCAACTTGATTCCGAAACTGCGGGTATAGACCCACCCATTGTTTCGGAATCAGGGAGATATACGTCCCCATGTGCACCGCATTCAGAGAAATTATATGTTGCAGAGGTTCCCCGTCTCTGTTTGTCACACCTCTGCTCACAATAAATGCAGTGCCTAGGCCTAAGGCCATAGCAGCGGATGTCAGCAGAGCCGGCATAGTGTCCCTGGCACAGCATTATGGCCCTGTGGGGGTAGTTTTACAGGTTCGCACATGGAAACACATCCCTCATCTCTGAAATCTGTCGTGCACAACTGCATCTTGTGCTGTCCATGGCAGCATGCACACCACTTCACTACAACCTAGACGAATCCCATTCTCTATATGGCAACCACTGTAGGGCCGAGCTGATTCTGCTCTAAATCCTGCCCTTAGTTCACAGTCCAGCAGGAATAAAATGGACATCAACGGGAACATCTGGGGATGGTCAGTGCCTTTCCTGAATACCCTTTCTGCATCTCGGCAGCTAACCATGCCCCTGATCTGCCCCTCCCCTCCCACATACTACAGTCCCTGTACTTGTGCCATGTACGTGCAGGGCTGTGAAATCTACAGAATACGGTGGTGTACGTTTTCGGAGGGGTGGACATCTATCCTGCACATTTAACTGCCATATTTGCCTTTCGGAATGACCCCCATAGTGTGCAACTGCTGCACATACAAATTATAAGCAATGCAAAGGTTTCACTTTTTATTGATTTGTGTAGAATATGTTTTTAAATAGTAGCGCAAAAAATTTTATGTCAATGTGGAACTCTGCTGCACTCTTGCAATCCTCCCCCCCCTCCCCAGCCAACACACACACAGATGTACCCTCTGCCATTCTGCTGCAATCTTGTACCACAGACACAAATAGAGGTACACATACAGTGCCTTGCAAAAGTATTCATCCCCTTGGTTTATGTCCTGTTTTGTCGCATTACATATAACCTGGAATGAAAATAGAGGTTCATTTGGATGTTAGGTAATGGAGCTAACAATATAGTCCAAACTGGTGAAGTGAAATGACAATAAAATACCTTGCATATATAAAACAACAAATAAAAACTGAAAAGTTGTGAGTGCATATGTATTCATCCCTTTTGCTATGAACCCCCTAAATAAGATCTGGCAACCAATTAACCTCAGAAGTCACATAATTAGTTGATTAGGGTCCACCTGTGTGCAATCAGTGTCACATGATCTATCACATGATGTCTGTACAAATATACCTGTTCTGAAAGGCTCCTGACTCTGCAACACCACTAAGCAAGCAACATGAAGACCAAGGAGCACTCCAAACAGGTCAGAGACAAAATTGTGGAGAAGTATATCAGGGATGCGTTATTAAAAAATATTCCAAATTCTGAATGTCCCACGGGGCACCATTAAATCCATTATAACAAAATAGAATGAATATGGCATCACTACAGATCTGACAAGAGAAGGCTGCCCACCAAAACTCAAAGACCGGGAAAGGAGGGCATTAGTCAGAGATGCTACAAAGGATAACACTGAAGGAGCTGCAAAGATCCACAGTGGAGATGGGAGCATCTGTCCATAGGACCACTTCAAGCCATACACGCCACAGAATGGGGCTTTATGGAAGAGTGGGCAGAAAAAAGCCATTGCTTAAAGAAAGAAATAAGAAAACACGTTTGGAGTTTGCACAAGAGCATATGGCGGACCCCACACCCCAACCACATAGAAAAAGGTTCTCTGGTCAGATGAGACGAAAATTGAACTTTTTGGCCATCATGGGAAGTACCATGTGTGGCGCAAACCCAACACTTCCCATCACCCCAAGAACACCATTCCAACAGTGAAACATGTTGGTAGCAGCATCATGCTGTGGGGATGTTTTTTATTGGCAGGGACAGGAAAACTGGTCAGGATTGAAGGAACGATGGATGGCACTAAATATAGGGCAGTTCTTGAGGAAAACCTGTTTCAGTCTGCCAGAGATTTGAGTTTGGGATGAAGGTTCACCTTCCAGCAGGACAATGATCCTAAACACGCTGCTAAAGCTACAGTGGAGTGATTTAAAGGGAAACATTTAAATGTCTTGGAATGGTCTAGTCAAAACCCAGACCTCAATCCAACTGAGAATCTGTGGCATTACTTGAAGATTGCTGTACACCAACGCATCCCATCTAACTTGAAGGAGCAGTTTTGCTTTAAGGAATGGGTGAAAATTCCAGTGTCTAGATGTACTAAGCTAATAGAGACATACCCCAAGACTTGCAGCTGTAATTGCAGCAAAAGGTGGCTCTATAACATATTAAGAACATAAGAACATAAGATATGCCATTTTGGGTCAGACCAAGGTCCATCAAGCCCAGTATCCTGTTTCCAACAGTGGCCAATCTAGGTCATACGTACCTAGCAGTTTCCCCAAAAGATATAGGTTCCACAATGCTTGTACTGGGTCAAGCATTGATATCCTGGGTCCCTTCTTAATAATGGTTTATGGACCTTTCCTCCAGGAACTTGTCCAAAACTTTTTTAAACCCAGCTACACTAAAAGCCGGTAACAAATTCCAGAGTTTGATTACACGTTGAGTGAAAAAATATTTTCTTTTATTAGTCTTAAATAGTTTACCCTGTAGCTTCATTGCATGTCCCCTAGTCTTTCTATATTCTGATAAGGTAAACAATCGATCTACGTTTACCCGTTCCACTCCGTTCATTAATTTATAGACTTCTATCATATCTCCCCTCAGCCGTCTCTTTTCCAGGTTAAAGAGCCCTAACTCTTTTAGCCTTTCCTCATAGGAGTAGCCTTCCATCCCCTTTACCATTTTGGTGGCTCTTTTCTGAACCTTTTCTAATAACTTTGACTTTGGGGGGTGAATACATGTGCACACTCCTGCTTTCAGTTTTTGTTTTGTCTTAATTATTGTTTGCATCACAATAAAGGACATTTTGCACCTTCAAAGTTGTAGACATGTTGTGCTAACCCCCAAAACTCCATTTTAATTCCAGGTTGTAATGTGACAAAACAGCACAACACAGAGGGGATGAATACTTTTGCAATGCACTGTGTCTCTGCCAGTCTGCTGCACTAAAATGTACACACACATACCCCTATCACTCTGCTGCATTCACACACGTCAGACATACACACACTTAACACTGCTGTACTCATATACACATACCCTGCCACTTGCTGCACTCATACACAACAGACAGACATATACACACCTCCCCCCCACCACTCTGATTTACTCACATATACTAGACAGACACACATACATGTACCTCTACCATTCTGCTTTCTCCTTGGACAAGCAGGATTAGTCAACCACACACTAGTGTCATCATCTCCACAGCCCCCCCCCCCCCACCACTGTGTCCACCCAGGGCCGGGCTACCCGATAAGCTGGGTACTCACGACAGGGGGTGCCAGTGATAAGGGACACCAAAATCACGATAGCCTGTCCCATGCAGTATCTGAGCCGCCCTTTGCCTTTGCTGCCTCTTTAATGGGCGAGCCAGTGAGGGACTGGCTAGGGGCACACAACCTTTAAGGGCGCCCGAAGCCTCCTTCACTGATTCACCCTTTAAAGCAGATGAGTGCTTTGCTCCCACAGCTGTGCTGCTTTAAGAGCTGTGGGACAGGTGTATTTCTAAAGTTAGTACAAGCATTTCCTGTTTCCTGCAAGAATGCTCCACCAGCTGTAAAAGTAGGAGGTGAGTGATGATCAGTGTTGGGGAAAGGCAGGATGGGGGTGGAAAGACTGAAAGGGAGCCTACACTGAGGATGGGACTAGCACTGGAACTGGGGCTAGACAGTGGAGGAGGGGGACTATGACTGTAAAGGAGCTGGCAAGGAAGATATTGGGACTGGAAAGGGGCTAGACAGAGGGAAGTTGGACTGTAATGGAGCTGACACTGAGGATGGGACTCAAAGGGGGCCAGATAGTGGGGGGGGGGGGGGGAGGGTGGACAGGGCTAGCCCGTGGGGGAGAGGGACAAAGCTTTAAGGGACCTTACACTGGGGATGGTATTGGGATTGGAAGGGAGCTAGATAATAGAGGGGGGGGGGGGGAAGGGGCCTGGAAGATAACTGACTAGGGGTGGTACTGGGACTAGAAAGGGGTGAGGCAATGGGGGAGTTAGACTGTGACTGGAAGGGAGCTGACACTGGATGGCTGGGAATACAAGCGGCTGGCACTAGCAGTGGGGCTGGAAGGAGACTAGACAGTGTGTGCTGGGGGAGGGGGACGTGGGAGGGGGGACTGGGACCAGAAGGGGGCTGTCACTGAGTATGGCACTAGGGCTGGAAGGAGCTAGACAGTGGGGGAGAGGGACACTGGGAATAGTACTGGGATTGGAAGGGTGCAGAGGGATAATCATAGAGATTTGAGGTGGCAAAATCAAAGACTTGGGAAGGGGGTGTGGAGGCTAAATGAGAGAATGGAATCAAGAGGGTCAGCACTGCAGGACTCTGGCAGTAAGCAATATGGGGGAAAGCAAGGGAAGAATGAATATTAGGCACTTGGGGGAGGTGGAAGCAAAGGAGATGGGAGACTCAAGAGAATGAGTAGGAATTTGGAGACAATGCCACCTAATAACTGCTAGATATGAGGGAGAATGTGGAGTGGAGATAAAAGAATAGAAAAGAAAGGTTGGGGGAGACTGAGATCTGATGTGAATGATCTAGAGGCTTACAGAGAGAGTGAGAGATGTGAAAAGGGATAGATCTCTGAAGAAGGAGAGAGGGTAGAAATGAGGCTGGGGAGATGGTCAGAAACTAAAAGAATGGGCTGGGGGTCAGTATGGGATGAATGACAGAGAAGGTCTAGGGCTAGTGATGGAACCAAAGGCAGAGGATGACAGATGAAGGTTGAGGGAGTGAGAATAGAGGGTAGAAATAGAGAGCTAGAAAATAGGTAGTGGTAGAGAGAATATAGAAAGCAAGGGAAGGAGAGAGACAATGACGGCAATGGGAGTACTAGAGAGGGGGTAAGAATGGGAGATGGAAAGCTGGTAGATAGGTGAGAGGTAAAAAGCATGAGACTTAGAAGTGGAGAGTGAGGGTAACATCTGGATATGAGTGGATAGGGGGCAGAGGGGAGAGAAAAGGAAAAAGATAAAAAGGAAAGATCAACGTCAAAGACATGTAGAGAAGGAAGAAAAGAAGACAGGAGGAGAGAAAAGAAATGGGCACAAGGAATGTGTAAAAAAGATTGCAACCAGTTTGGTTGAAAAATAAAATGGTCAGACAACAAAGATAGAAAAAATAAGTTTATTTTCAATTTAGTGTTTGGCATGTGTCAGTTTTCTAATTAACATGCTGCCTTTATATGCATCTCTTTCTGTTTCTCTGGTGCTGCATTGCATGCAGCACCTGGCTTCGTGGGGGTTTCACCAGAATGTTTCTCTACATATTTCTATTTTTGGTGAAAGTCTATGGTCTAAATGTAAGACTGAGGCCAGGTAATGTTAGCAACGAGTTTCTATATAAGGCAATGTAGTAATTTGGCTTGTTCAGTTGTCCTGGTGTGGTGCTGCCCTTTTCTAGGCAGGCTCCTTGTTTGTTTATTTTATTTATTTAGCAACTTTTTTTATACAGCTATATCTACTAGTCAGAGCGGTTTACAATTAACACAACTGTTAATTGATTGGAGTAACAAAAAACAGGGTGTATGTAGAGTAAGTAGGAGGTTATACAACGAAGCCATATAAGCTATGTTATGGTAATTACAGGCGTTGTGAAAGATGGTGATAGAGCCACAGTTGAGATTTACGTTTAAGGACCATAGTGCTCTGTAAATAAGTCTTTAGTCTGTGCCAGAACTCAGTGATAGTATTGGATGGTATATGTTGGCAGGTAGGGAGTTCCACTCTGCAGGCGCAAATAGTGAGAAGACTCTTTGATGTTGACTGGTTACATTTGAGCTGAAGGCGAAGTATAGGTAGGAGGTCCTGAGAAGTCTTCCTTCTGATTCTGTTGTCCAGTGGTCTATGAATTAAGGTTTGTAGGATGCTCACAGAGGTGTCGTGGAGTATCTTGAATTTAGTTAGTAGGACTTAGTATCGGACTTTGTTATGGGAATTTTGGAAGTTAGTGCTGTTATGGAATGATAGATTTGGGGCAATTTCTCCAAATGGGTTAGTTTTGCACATATTTATATTCACTACTGCACCAAAGGAGAATACTAATTACGCCAATGCAAACCTTTGTCTCTATATGAACCTTCCCAAAAAATCTTTCACAAAATTCTCAGAAAAATGTATCAAACACTTTCCTGCAATCAACTTTTTTACAATCAAATATAGGGAGGAAAATGACTTCAGGTTGTACTTTTCTGTCCCACTATGCGGCGCAATTCATCACCATAGGGGATTACACTGGGATAAAATGGAACTACACCGATGACCCTATTTTCATTTCTTTGAACGGGGGAAAATATATTAGCTTTCATCCTCCAGCTCTTAGAAGAGGATTGCCTTTTGGTCAGTTTCTCCGAATTCGTCGACTTTGTTCATCAAGTGCACAATATTGTTTGCATGCATGGGATTTGACTCAACGTTTATTAGATAGGGGTTACCCTGAATCACTGCTACGGACAGCTTTTAAAAGAGCTTTATATAATCACCCGGATTGGTGGGAGGATGATTCTTCCCCTGTTCAAAGAAATGAAAATAGGGTCATCGGTGTAGTTCCATTCTTTCCCAGAGCGGCCCAGGTAGTGCATATATTGAAAAAACACTGGGGGATGTTGTCATGGCACCCCTGTTTTCAAAAACCTTTGATGATCGCATATCGGAGAACACGGACAATAGCCAATTGGATAGTACATACAGACACATATGGTCAGGATGTTCAAGTTTCAAAAAAAGGACATTTTGCTTGTGGTGAGTGTGATTTTTTTGCCACAACACTGGAAGGTATTAGTTGGGATGATCTTAACACAGGAACTCGATACACTTCTAAGCATTTTTCAAATTGTCAAACGACTTTTGTTGTTTATATTTTGATCTGTCCTTGCTTAAAAAAGTATGTGGGATGAACAATACGGCCTATTAGGAAGCGGTTGCTGGAGCACCGATCAAGGATTAATGCTAGGCAAGATTCTGCCCCTCTAGTACCTCATTGCCAGCAAGCTGGCCATCAATTTAATGATTTGCGATGGCGGATTTTGGAAGTGATTCCGCAGTCAAATAGGGGGGGTGATCGCCAGGCAAGATTACAGCGTCAAGAACAGCAATGGATCTATCGTTTGGGGTCTATGGCTCCTGAAGGAATGAATGTGGACATTGATTGGTGGAGCCTGCACTTGTGATTTTTGTGGGCGGAGTTTAGGGTTTCGAATTATAAGTGTTGATTTTGACATCATCCTCTGGTAATCATTATTTAATCAGAACTGATTTGCGGTGGGGTTCATTCGCCTGAGGAAAAGCTGTAAGAGCTGGGAAGCGGCTTGAAACACTGTCAGTGTCGCGAGAATCCTGCTGGGAGTGCATTTTGGAGCTGGTCCCTTGGAGCACAGGAAGAATGTGAAGATTTCTTACTATGAGGAATCAGCTAAGTGACTCTTTTCCTTGTTGTTGCTGAGCAAGGTGGGGTGACTAATGACGATGTAGAGTATTCCGTCATACTATAGCCTGGAGAAGCCTTTCTTAACTAGAAGTTGTGGACAGCAACAAGTGTTGTTTGGTCTATTTTTGACCGAGGTATCCGGTCTTTTTAAACTGATTAAAAGGAGGGCTCACTTAGAGAGAAGAAATGTTTCTTTTCATGGTGAGCGATCCGACAAAAAAATAATCTTTACATGGGGTGTGGGTTCAGTTCCTATAGTAAAGTAGATAGGGAAAACAAATATTTTGTAATGTTTCTGGGGTTGGTTTCCAGGGGTGTTTACTTATAATTGGACCTCACTCACTCTCGGCAAATCTAGTCTTTGCAAATATTCCTCCATTCTAGAGAGAGATATCTCCTCTGCTGCGTATAACTTTTGGAAAAAACCTTTAAATACTTTAGTTATTACCCCCCTATTTTTTTGAAGTTTCCCTTGGTCGTCTCTAATTGCCGCCACTAGCTTCGCACCTCACTGACCCTTCAGACATCTCCCCAAAGATTTACCCGGTTTATCTCCATAACAATATAACTTATATTTATAATACATTATGGATTTCTTGGCTCTTTGATGTAGCAACTCATTTAGGGCGACCTGGTTTTCCCACAGTTTCTTCCTATTCTGTGCTGTAGGGAAACGCCCACTGATATGCCTCACCTGAGTTACTTGCTGTTCAAGCCTGATAATTTGCTCTGCTAGCAATCTCCGCCTCCTTGCCACAAAGCCAATTATGTTGTAGTTACACCAAAAAATTGGATCAATTACTGAACGATTGGCAATACCACAAAGCAAACAAAAAATCGCTCATGTATCAATATGGGTAATTTCAAGACTTTAACATTTTTGAAATCATACAAAGCTTATATTTTAACAGACAGAGGTCTCAGACTCTTTGGCTCTGCCACCAGGACTTTCGTCCGTTACAAGGCAGGTTGCCCATTTGCATCAATGACCTCAAAGAACTTAGCAGGTGATTATATTCAGACACGTATTGGCGTTTAACGTTTCACTAAATGTTGAATCTTGCACTTATCTGAATCGCCCAAATACACCCGCTCAGTTAGGACATTTTAAGGATCCCTTCATAACTAGACTTTCATCAGGGGATCACTCAGAAACAAACATTTCCTGGCGTTTCTTTTGAGCCAGGAAAGGAAGTGGTAAAGACTGGTGAAATGCGGGCAGCAGTTCCTATTTTAGATAATCAGTAAGAAGAACTCTGGACGTTTCTTTCTGAGTGATCCCCTGATGAAAGTCTAGTTATGAAGGGATCCTTAAAATGTCCTAACTGAGTGGGTGTATTTGGGCGATATATTTATTTATTTAATACACACTTATATACCGCCACTTCCAGCGATCAGCAGCGGTTCGATTAATCTTTGGCAGCAGTGCTATTTTATTGGAAAAAATCTTTGTGCACAGGGCTGTACCAAGGGCTGTGCAAGCACAAAATGGGCACTGAAATCATCACTGGGCTTCTGGGAAGCTCATAAAGAGTGGGATACTGAACGTCCTGGGTGGAGGAGAGGCATCAGATTTGTTAGTTGCACAGGGTGCATTTTTAGCTTGGTACGGTCCTCTGTGTGCGTATTTTTGATATGGGTGTCCATACTAATGCTCTGTATATATACTACACTTGTTGCTAGTGATTCTCAGAAATTAAAAAGCAAGTCCTAGAAATTTATGAAATAGTAAATAAATTCCTGATTATTTTATAGAACTCTGTTGGACGAATCATAACGGGGTTAGATAATTTGTTTATTTTTAGGGCTCTGGTTTTTGCAATTTAGAAGTTTACATTTATTTTAAGGACTCCTGGTTAATAGCCAACAGAATGTGGTGGGCCATTGGAGCCATGGCCCCCCCTAATATTTTGCCCAATACAGCATCAGCAACTAGAGACCTTGGAGGCAGGGCTAGATTTTGGTTTGTTTGGCTCTTCCAGCCAAAAAGCTGTTCCACTGTCCCTGGCTGAAGTATTTAATAATACAACACTTCAACCTGATCAGCTCTAAAAGCTACTTTTCTTGAAATTCCTTCTGAAATATCATATTAATTGAAACAGGAAAGGTTTTATCCAATTTGATGCTGTCTTTTAGGTGTATAAAACCAGTTGCTGCACAGCACCTTCTGCAACCTTCCCGCTGTCTGGACTTCATGCTGGTTTGGGTTACACTCTGCCTGCACAAGTCACTGACATCAGTTTTCATCTTTTAAAAAACAGAAGAGACAGAGGTAACTTCCCCCACCCCAAAATAATAATCAAATCAAATGGATCTATGGCTAGGCGGCTGTGGCCAAACTTAATTTTATTTAACAGACCAATAAAAATATTTCAGAAAACCAAACATGAGATTCTTGTAAAACATTTTTAATAGACATTGGACACTGCAACTTCCTTGCTACTTACAGAAACTGCTTTCACTTATTTTCAGTTAAAATTCATCAGTCACTAATTAAGACGCATTACTTTGAGGTTACTTCATTTGGAACAGTGCAACCATTAAGAACAGCCAATATGCTTTCTACCATATTCTGCATCATCAGACGACGGGTATTGTGAGTAGCACTTCCAATGTGAGGAGTAATAATAACATTCTTCATTTTTAACAATGGATGACTTCTGGGGAAAAAAAGCATAGCATTACCACATGTTCTATAAATAATTCTATATAATAGGAAGATTATATATCCGCAGACAGACAGATATTAGGGGCCACGTTTGTTAGGTCAGGCAGGAGATGAGCAAAACAGGATTCACTGGAAAGAAATGAAAACGAAAGGATGTACAAGGAGATAACGGATGAGACACCTGCATGCACAGAGTTTAACAATACCAAGAAAAATATGGCTGATGGTGAATTTTGGAGAAAGAGAGAGAGTGAGTGACAGAAGACCCCATTTTCAAAAAGGCCGATATTCATACACCTCTGCGTTTAGCCACAGAATTTAAATATCCACAGGATATTCAGTGGTAACTGCCACTGAATATCTGGGCTGAGCGGTATAGTCCAAATAAGTGGCAATACTTATCTGGTCAGCATGATATGCATCTGGCACTTATCGAGACTGCCATTTAGGACTGCTTCTCTTGCAGCTTAAGGAGGCCGGATAAGTGCCAGCGCTTATCTGGATTACACAGACACGTCCTTGCACTAACTGGATGTTGCCAGGGTGGTCTGTGAAGATTTTCAGTGGCACTGTTCTGATAGTGCTGCTGAATATTGCGATCTGCTTTTTTTTGTGTTTGTTTTACTGTAAATAAAATACTGTCTTCACACAAATTATCTTTGAGACTTGGTAACTTCATAAGCATCAAGATACAACAACCACCAAGTAGAAAAGTTACACAATTACACAACATACTTCAATATGCTATAATGCAAACAAAAAAATGCATTTAGGTAGCCTACAAGAAGCTAACAGTATTGCATACACAACCCTACCTATTGGTCCTCAGTAACAGTCTGTAGTATTTTCTTTGAATAGTGATTCAGGACAGAAGGACCAAAAGATCATAGCGTTTTTATTAAATAATAATTGCTTTAATTTTGCTAAAGCAGTGTCCTATAAAGTTTTACAAGCATTCCATAATAAAATAAGCACTAGTGCTGTACCACACAAGAAAAACAAAAAAACCTTACCTAGTCCTAATTAGAATCACTTAACTCTATATTTACTGATTTTGCTCTATGTCCAGTGAAAAAAAGTTCTTCCGTCCCAGTTGTACCCACAGACAGAATTTTTAGAGCTACATGGCTGCATTTATGTGGTGGCATTATGCTCTTGGCATTTAAGAATGAGGAGCTTTTAGTATGGCATTTTTGTGCACACTTCGGTAAGATTTCTATGTGCCGGTATTATTATTCCTGTATAATCAATCCATCAGAGGAGGGCCTGTCTATTCTTCACCTAAATCTACATAAAGATGTAAAAAATGGAAGTGTAACATTGAAGGGGGATAGATAAGCACATCTGAATATCCGGGTCTTAAATTCAGCAGTGACAGCTAGCCACTTTATAAGGGCCAGCCACCACTTAATATCCCCCCCCCCTTAATTTATACTTTTTACAGGGTATGTCATTGTTAGAAACTTTGTATATTTATAGTGGCGTATTTGATGTTTTCTGCACTCTGTATTTTTGTGTAAATGCTATTTTCTTTGTTTTATTTCCTAAAAGGAAGTTTAAAATTTTTATTACTTGTGACTTTGGGCAAGTCACTTACCTTTCCATTATCTCTGGTACAAATTTAGACTGTAAGCCTTCCGGGAACAGAGAAATGTCTCCTAAACCTGAATGCAACTTGCCCTTAAACTACTACTGCAAAATCCAACAATCCCATTTTATAAAGGATTTTTGGTGCATATATGTCATGTAAGATGCTTCTTATAAAGTTACCCACTTCATTAAAGTACCTTGTGATAGTGTCTATAAAGTGTTGCCCGTCCTTCTCTGGAGGGGTTATCAACAGGCCCCTTTAAAGGAGCCTGCAGCCCAGAGTTCAGGGCTGGGACGAGGTTGAGGATGAGGATGAGGTTGAGGATGAGGATGAGGATGAGGATGAGGTTAAAAACTCAGCAGGCTGCAGGAGGGAGAGAGACCCGTGGAGCCAGGAGTCCTTTCAAGGCAAGCTGTAAAAGGTAGTAACTTTAACTGGGCTGGATGAAGGGCCGGGAGACCAGCTTTGGGAACGTGTAACAAACTGGATCTGAATAAAAACAAGTTTTGTTTTCCCTGAAATGCTGTCTGTTTGGTGTTTGAACAGAAAACCTCTTCCCAACGCACGCCACACTAACACATACAAAAAAAAACTTGGATGTAAGCATTTTCACAAGTGGATTTTGGGTGAAGTATGGGCAGAGTTGTGATTTATGTGCATTTAGAAAATTCACAGATACATTTACACTTGCTCATAATAAATATAAATATATGTGGATTCATTTTGCCCATGATTTCTGCTGGATCTGTGCTGATATTTTATAAAAACATATAGGCGCCTATGCGTCTTTATAAAAACAGCCCCAAAATAGGTGCATTCTTGGCCTCTCCATCGAGGAGATTTGTTATCCTACTACCCTCATTGTGATCAGAACGATAGTATATAGGGTGAAATCTGTTCCTATGTGCTAATTTCCTTTGTTTGATTCCTGCTACATCAGTCCAGGCCAATGGCTCCTACCACCCTATCAGCAAATGGAGACAGAAAAACTGGAACTTTCCAGTGACATCACCACACTATAAGGAGTGGTGCCATGCTGGAACTTGTCAGAATACTACTGTCTCAAGCTATTACACAAAAGAAACCTTACCTTTTAACATGAGAAAAGAATAGAAAACACTTGTAAGGCAAGCCTTCCTGAAGAAAATTTATCTGCAACGATAAACCCAAAAATTGAGAATCTGACCAGTAATAGCTGCTACTCAGTCTTGCAAGGAATGCTTTTCAAGCAGAGTCTTCCTGGATGGGAACTAGACTGGTCTAGCAAGAATCAAGGAAAGGAAGTTAGCAAACAAGAACAAATTTCATCTTATCATCCTGCTAGACCTGTCCAGACTGAGGGGACATATCAAAACTCTAGGACCCCAGAGAGGTGAAAAGGCCCCTCCAAAAGGTACCCTTGTGGGGGACATGCATCCAGTTCATAATGGTTGACAAAAGAATGCTGAAAAGATCACATAACAATTCTGCAAATATCTTTGGGAGGTTTTCTCCTGGCTTCTATCCAAGAGGCAGCCTGAGCCTTGCTGGGGTGAGCTAGGCTTCCTATTCAAAATACAGAGCCAATAGCCTCCTTGATCCATCCAGCCAAGAATGGCTGGGAGGCCACCTTGCCCTTACATGACCTACTAAATAAGACAAACATGGTCTGACTTCCAAATCGGGATTCATAAACCTTCAAGTATTACTACTACTATTACTTTCTATAGCACTACTAGATGCACACAGCACTGTGCGCATACCTGAAAGAGGCAGGCCCTGCTCGACAGAGCTTACAATCTATTTAAAATAAACAGGACAGGTAAGATATTATGGAATCTCATTTATTATGGGAAATGATCAAAAACATGGGTATTAAACAAGAAGATAAGATTTAAAAGCAGCCTCAAAAAGGTGGCATTTTAACCTAGATTTGAACAGAACCAGAGATAGAGCATGATGTACAAACTCAGGAAGTCTATTCCAGGTATACAGCTCAGTAAGGTGGAAGGAATGGAATTTGGAGTTGGTGGTGAAGGGCACAGGTAAGCGTGGCTTACTTACCTGATGAGCCGAGTTCCCAAGGAAGGCGTAGGAAGGCATAAGAGAGGAGAAGCATAATGAGTTGCTGTAGCATAAAAGTACTTGTAGGTTAGTAAGAGAAATTTGAATCATATACAGAATCTGATAGGGAGCTAATGAAGAGACTTGAGAAGAGGATTATATGCGAGTGTAGCAACACCAGCAGAAGATTAGTCATGCAACTGAATTTTGAATAGATTGAAGAGGAGAGAGATGGGATATCTGTGAGAGATGGGATATCTGTGAGGAGCAAGTTGCAGTAGTCTAAGTGGGAAGTGATGAAATTGTAGATAAGGGTTTTGGTTTGTTTATATTTTATTTGATGACTTTATTATTTGACATTAGTTATACCACTGTAAGCACAGTAAACTGGCATCTAAGTGCTTCACAAGAAAAGTCCAGGAAGAAAAGAATAAAAATTAAAATAAAAAATGTAAGTAAAAATTAAAATATCATACACAAATTAAAAAGTTAAACAAAACAATCGAAGATGAAGACACAAAGGGGAGGGAGCGAATAAAACCACATCATCCAACCTATGTAGACAAATTCATGAGCAGTATACAATAGGAAACAAACATTTGATTATAGGAAATCACTGTAAGTGTTTTGAAACAGTCATGTTTTCAACTGGTTTTGAAACTGAGTATAGGAACTTTTGAGCTGAATATCAAGAGGAAGAGCATTCCATAGAGCAGAACAATTAATGGAAAAAAGTAGCAGACTAAATCCATATGAATCTACTTTGTTTATATGAAGGAACCACTAATAACTGAGCTTTCGAAGATCTAAGCTGACATGAGGAGTGGTAGGGTGACAATGCACAGAGATATAGAGGGGAAAATGTGTGCAATATGCACAATAAACCATAATAAGAATAGAGTGGATTAGCAGCCTAAGATATTTTGTAACCAAAAGAGGTTTTAACAACTCAAGATGTAGGAAGACTTCCTCATCAAAGAAGAAATATGAGATTGAAAAGGAAAATCCTTGCCAAAGACATCACCAGGAGATTGCAGTTTCTTTTAACAAAATGAGGACATCAACCATTTTGGAAAGACAGTCAGAGGAAACATTACTTTTGGCAAACCAGATAGCCGAAGACCTGATAATGTTGAGGACAAGTTTGTGAGAAAATATTGAATCAGAGATCTTGTTAAGTAAATTGGAAACTAAAGAAGAAAAATTAATGTCCCAAGATTCATGATTTAATACAATTTGTATATCATCTGCATAAATATGAATATCAAAGTTGACCTCCTGAATCAAGGTGGCTAATGGAGCTATAAAAATATTGAAAAATATTGGTGAGAAAATGGAGCCTTAGAGGACCCCACACATAGTCTCTATGATAACTTTGAACATGTGCTGGGATAAATACCATTTGAACCACCAGAAAAGAATGATCCACCAAATCAAAAGCAGCAAATAGATCCAACTGGATCAACAAGGCTCTCTTCCCTCTGCCAACATAGATCAAAATCTCATAATGCAAAATGGCAAAAATGTTTCAGTACTATGATGAGACCTAAAACCGTGGGGGCACATTCCAAGTTGACCACCCAGGCCCCTATGCACTGGATCGGAAGTGGGATGCACAGAGGCAGACCCAATTCTGATCGTGCAGGGGCTAGACGTGCCCCATGGGATCAGGATCGGGTCTGGGCTTGTATGTGCAGGTCGGTACCCAATTCAGATCAGTCTGCATGTACAGCCCCCTGCCCAGCTAACTCAGTAAGGCTCCTGAATGGAGCCACAGTGCCATGGCGTCCCATTGCCATGGTTGAATGGAGCAATGATCCCCTGCCGCCGGACATTTGTTCCTTTCTGTGCAGCCCAACCCCCGATCTGGACTTCCATGACCAGGGTCAGGCTGCAGGGAACCCCCTGCACCCCCTCGCCCCACTTCTGCTGTCTGAGCCTGCCATATCCTGACATCCAGGAGGACTTATTCCAACTCCGAGGTGTAATAAGTCCCCTGTCCAGCCTACCGGCCCTAGACATAAGGGCTACTTCAGAATCAGCCCTGTACCTCTGGGGTCACGGACCACCCACTGCCCGCCCTCACCCCGCTTCCATGATGCTCCCCTCTGCCCTGTCTAAGCCTCCCCATACAAACTCCTTGTTTGTATGAAGACGCTTTCATTGCGGACGGCAAGGGGGGGGGGGCGAATAGCGGTGTCAGAATAGACCCCATACTGTCTAGGAAGACAGACATGTAGAGCTTCTGTGAATGTACAAAGAACAGCAAAATGATTTACAAATACAAATTATTTTAAAAAATAAAAATCAGTCAAGAAAATAAAAGCTAATTAAAATTTAAGGGGAAACACAAGTACCATGCAGGCTTAAAAACTTGCATATATAAAAGGAAAATAAAAAAACGAATAGAACAGAAAAACTAACCTATATAAAATCAACTAAGGAATCAAGAAGGAAACAAAAGGAAAGAATTAAATCAAAAAGTTCAGTCAGGCTGTCCATTTCTAGTTGGAGAAGAATCACTTGAAATTATGAAAGAAAACAAGCAACAGTTGTTCTTCAACAGAAAACTGGCAAGGCATATCCAAACTTACGTTTTAGCACCCTTTTACATCTAAGGTGGTTAATTTTGGTCCTAATCTCTGGAGGGAGCCCATTCCATAAAGGAATGAAAAAGAGGATCTATGGGTTCTCATTTTGTATTATCTGTGGCAATGGTAAACATAATCAGGACAGCTCTGATGACCTAATAGTGTGACTCGATATATGCAAGGTTAAACAGGGAGCAAGATATTGAGGTTGACCAGCAAGCAAAGCATGCTGAGTAAAAAGAAGGAATTTAAAACATACACTGTACTGTCTGAGGGCAGCCAATGTGAGAGAAGTGATTGACTCTATATAGGAGTCTGACTGCAGTATTTTGAACGGATTGGAGTCTTTGTAGCTGTCTCTACCACCACCCAAACTCTCACTAGTAACAAATTGCAGTAATCAAGTCTGTTAAGAATTAAGGAATGAATAAAATATTGAAGGTCCTCCGATCTGGTCAGGGACAAACGGCTCTAGTTTTTCCCAACAAGAAAAAAGTGGAACAGACTAGTGGCACAATATGTGGCTCAAAGGTCAAATAGGAGTCCAAGGTTACACCTAGGATTTTAACAGTATCTTTCAAAACAAGAGTGAAACATCAAATTATAGGGCTGATGGAGAATTGGTTCCACTTGGGAACCAAACGGCCTTAGTTTTCTGTCGATTAAGTTTTAATTTATGTGCCTTGAACTAATCAGAGGCCACATCAAATCTGTGATTCAAAAAGACATGAGATCTGGGGGAAAAGGGGTCACAGAAAATAAGATCTATATGTCATCTGCATAAGAAAATACAGCAGCCACCTGACTCTGCAAGAGGGTCAGCAGCAGAGACTGAAAAATATTGAAAAGAGTGGGGGATAAAATAGCACCTTATTTATTTTATTTATTTAACATTTCTTATGTTAAATAAATATGTTATGTGGAGCACCTTGTAGTGCTCCACATAACATACAGTGCATTGCAAAAATATTCATCCTCTCTATGTTTGTCCTGTTTTGTCGCATTACAACCTGGAATTAAAATGGAGTTTTGGATGTTAGCATCATGACTTTGAAGGTGCAAAATATCCTTTATTGTGACACAAACAATAAATAAGACAAAAAAAAACAGAAAGCAGGAGTGTGCATATTTATTCACCACCCAAAGTCAATATGTTGTAGAGCCACCTTTTGCTGCAATTACAGATGCAAGACTCTTGGGGTATGTCTCTATTAGCTTAGTACATCTAGCCACTGGGATTCTAACCCATTCCTTAAGGCAAAACTGCTCCAACTCCTTCAAGTTAGATGGGTTGCGTTGGTGTACAGCAATTTTCAAATAATGCCACAGATTCTCAATTGGATTGAGATTTGGGCTTTGACTAGGCCATTCCAAGACATTTAAATGTTTCCCTTTAAACCAGTTTTAGCATTATGTTTAGGGTCGTTGTCCTGCTGGAAGGTGAACCTTCGTCCCAGTCTCAAATCTCTGGCAGACTGAAACAGGTTCCCTCAAGAATTGCCCTGTATTTAGTAACATCTATTGTTCCTTTAATCCTGACCAGTTTTCCTGTCCCTGCCAATAAAAAACATCCCCACAGCATGATGCTGCCATCACCATGTTTCACTGTTGGAATGGTGTTCTTGGGGTGATGGGAAGTGTTGGGTTTGCGCCACACATGGCGATCTCACTCCTTTAAATAGCTGCCTCACAGCCATCACTCACTGGTTGACCCAGAACTGCCTTCACCTCAACCTTGCCAAGACCACTGCCATCTGGTTCCCTCACGGTCATCCTTCCCCCTCTCTAGCTCCGTCCCTTTCCAACACTCCCATATCCTTGGTCACCACCTTTCGCTATCTCGGTGTCCTCTTCGACTCAGACCTTACCTTTCACGCTCATATCTCTCACATCACCAAAACCTCTTTCTATCTTTTACGTCAAATTCGCGCCATTCGTCCCTTCCTCTCCCCTTCCGCTCTCTCCACTCTACTTCTCTCTCTAGTTATGTCCCGGGTCGACTTTTCTAATTCTATCCTAACCGGCCTGACCTCCTCCCAACTTCACCGCCTTCAGAGAATCCAAAACACCGCAGCTCGCCTTCTCACTTATTCATCCCCTTATCACCACATAACCCCTCTTCTCATCCATCTCCACTGGTTACCTGTTTCCTTTCGCTCCCAATATAAGCTACTCACCCTGGTTCATAAAGCCCTACACACCAGTACTCCACAATATTTAGCAGATCTTATTCATTTTCACACCCCCAGACATACCCCCCGCTCGTTCCATTTAAACCGTCTCACCCTTCCTCCCTCTTCCGCTGCCCATCTTCAATCCACCCGCTCCTCAGCTTTTTTCTTCATAGGCCCCGCACTTTGGAACTCCCTTCCCACTTCCCTCCGCCTAGAACCCTGCCACGCAGCATTCAAACAACAGCTAAAAACCCACCTCTTTTCCCTAGCCTTTAACCTCCCCACCTCCCCTCCCCACTTGTAGCTCTACTCTCCTTCCTCTGCTGTTCTTTAACCCACTTTGCTTTTACAAATTGTAAATTTCTTTTCCTTTTTCCGGCCTTGTGCCTTGCTTTTATTGGTTTTACTTATTGTAAACCGCTTTGATTTTATTGAAGGGCGGTTAATCAAGTTTTAATAAACATAAACATAAACATTGCCCATGATGGACAAAAAGTTTTTGTCTCATCTGATCAGAGAACCTTCTTCCATGTGTTTGGTGGGTCCGCCACATGCTGTTGTGAAAACTCCAAAAGTGTTTTCTTATTTCTTTCTTTAAGCAATAGCTTTTTTCTGGCTACTCTTCCATAAAAACCCACGCTGTGGAGTGTACAGCTTAAAGTGCTCCTATGGACAGATACTCCCATCTCTGCTGTGGATCTTTGCAGCTCCTTCGATGTTATGTTTGGAGTCTTTGTAGCATCTCTGACATTAATGCCCTCCTTGCCCGGTCTGGGAGTTTTGATGGGCGACCTTCTCTTGTCAGGTTTGTAGTGGTGCCATATTCTTTCTATAGTGGGATATTCAGAATTTGGGATTTTTTTTTATAACGCAACCCTGATCTATACTTCTCCGCAACTTTGTCTCTGACGTGTTTGGAGTGCTCCTTGGTCTTTATGTTGCTTGCTTAGTGGTGTTGCAGAGTCAGGAGCCTTTCAGAACAGGTATATTTATACAGGCAGCATGTGACACTGATTGCACACAGGTGGACCCTAATCAACTAATTATGTGACTTCTGAGGTTAATTGGTTGGAACAGATCTTATTTAGGGATTTGATAGCAAAAGAGGTGAATATATATGCACTCATAACTTTTCAGTTTTTGCTTGTTTTTTCTTTTTATATATATATAGTCAAACCTCGGTTTTCATGATTAATCCATTCGAAAAAGTCTGACTAAAACCGAAACGTATGAAAACAGAAGCAATATTTCCCATAAGAAATAATGTAAATCCAATTAATCCGTTCCAGACACCCAAAAATATTCACAAAAAATACATTTTATAGAGAATAACTATATTTTTACATACAGACAACAATGAGAAATAAATATAAATGACTAATGAAATGGATAAATGAACATTTAACATCACACCTTCATTGAAGACTCTTGTTGGCATATGGAAGACGGCGAGGAGGGAAGAGGGAGGAGGAGAGGTTATTGTTTGGAAGTGGAATCCCCCTCCATAAGGACCTCAGGTATCAAGGCCCTATCCGGGGTTACTTCAAAATGCAGCCAGACACCCAGAGAGAAGATCGGGCACAGGAATTTAAAAAAAAAAGAACAAAACAAGAAGGATCCACAAAACAAAAGCCTCCAGTAAAGGCGCCAGCCACAGCCACCGGAAACAGGCAATCTGGAACGCACAGCTGAGCATGCGTTCCAGAGCCATGTGGCAATGGCTGCAGCAGCACGAGCCCCGAAGTCTCAACCAGGCAGCAGAACGACTCTCTCCCCGCCTCCGATTCTCAGCAGCAGAACAGCTCCCGGCACTTTTCTCACACACCTCTGATCGCCGATTCTCTCCCCCACCTGCAATTCTCAGCATCAGCACAACAGCTCCGGGCACTTCTCTCACACACCGCTGAACGCCGATTCTCTCCCCCGCCTCCAATTCTCAGCATCAGCAGAACATCTCCCAGCACTTTTCTCACCTCACCGGACAGCACACACACAGATCCCTCAAGTTTGCCAATCAGCAGGGAGTGTCGGAAGCCACACTCACTCCTTGATTACAGTAAGGATCGCTGAAAGCAAAGAGCTCAATCGCGAAAACAAGTACTGTACTGTATTGAGCGCGCCCCCCCCCCCCCCCCCCCCGGTATGGACCTTTTTAAATTGTACAAAAACTGAGCGGATGTACGAGAACCAGGACAAAATTGCAACCAAAAAAAGTCGTCGAAAACCAAAGCTAATGAAAACTGGGGCAAACGAAAACCGAGGTTTGACTGTACAAGGTATTTTATTGTCATTTCACTTCATCAATTTGGACTATATTGTTAAGTCCATTACCTAACATCCAAATGAACCTCTATTTTCATTCCAGGTTGTATGTAATGTGACAAAACAGGACAAAAACCAAGGGGATGAATACTTTCGCAAAGCACTGTAGGTGTTAATGCTGAGGAAGGAATCTTACAGAAAACAAAGTAAGACCTACCTGTAAGGAAAGACTTGAACCAGCTTAGAACAGCTCCTGTGATACATATAGACTCAACTCTAGTTAACAATAGCTCATCATCCAAAAGGTTAAAAGCTGCACTTTAGTCAAGTAGGACGATGATGGTAGTGCATTCAGAAAGGAAGTGATACATTTTACTTATGTTAAAGAAAAAAACAACAGGTATTAGCTGTCTGTAGGATATGTGCAGAGAAAGAGAGAGGAGTCAAAGATAACTGCAAAGATATGAGCTAAGAAATAGGAGGAAGACAGTGTTCTCCAAAGAAATAGAGAAGGGGGGGGGGGGGGGACAGATACGAGGGGGACAGATAAGTCTCTGGCCTTGTAACGAAACAGAAAGCTATGGGCACACTTCAATTCCAGAGGTCTGAAAGCATAGTTACTCAACCTGTAACAGGTGTTCTCCAGGGACAGCAGGAATCAGTCCTCACCTATCGGTGACACCGATGGAGCCCCCATGGAAACATCTCCCCAGCTTTCAAAAAAGCCTTTGGGAGATGCCACCATGGCTTCCTATCCAAGGGTGCCATCTTACTCAGTCAGATGACATAGCTAGAGCAGACAAAAGAAGATGGCAAAAATTGTACAGCAACTCCAAGGGGAGGAGGGAAGGTTGTGAGGACTGATTCCTGTTGTCCCTGAAGAACACCTGTTACAGGTGAGTAACTACGCTTTCTCCAGAAACAAGCAGGACGTCAGTCCTCACATATGGGACTCCCTAACTACAGGCTACTGAGAACATGTAGAAAACCTATGACCCAGCTGTGAGCAGCCACAAGCGAATCTGAGGAAAGATTCTGAGGACCCCAGTGTCCAGGGAGAACCATACTACTACTACTAAGCATTTATATAGCGCTACCAGGCGCACGCAGCACTGTACACAAAGAGAACACACACAAGAGACAGTCCCTGCTCAAAGCAGCTTACAATCTAATAAAGACAAAACAAGAAAAGGAGAAGGATAAGATAAGAACAAGGGCAAAGAGAGGAGAGCAGTAGAAACAAGACAAAGGAAAGAGGTAAGAACAAGTGTAAGAGGAAGTAGGATAGGTAAAATAAAAGAGGGGAAGGAAGGAGAACAGCTAAATCAAGAACCAAAGGCAGAGGCGAAAAGATGAGCTTTTAACTTAAGTTTGAAGAGGGACAAAGAAGATGCCTGACGTATAGACAAAGGAAGTTTATTCCAGGCGTAAGGTGCAGCAAGGCGAAAAGAGCGGAATCTGGAGTTGGGAAAAGAGGAGAAGGGCATAGCAAGAAGCAGTTGACAAGAAAAATGGAGCTCACGAGGGGGGAAGTAAGGAGAAATGAGAGAAGAAAGGTACCGAGGAGCCGCAGAGTGGATGCACTTATAGGTCAAAAGGAGAAGTTTAAAGTGAATGCGGAAACAGATAGGGAGCCAGTGAAGAGATTTGAGGAGAGGAGTGATATGGGCAAAACGAGGCTGACGGAAAATCAAACGTGCAGCGGAGTGCTGAATAGACTGAAGGGGGGAGAGATGAGTCTGAGGGAGATGAGCAAGGAGCAGGTTACAGTAATCAAGACGGGAAGTGATTAGGGAATGGATGAGGGTTTTAGTAGTGAGTTCAGAGAGAAAGGGGCAGATTTTGCCAATGTTGAAGAGAAAGAAGCGACAGGTCTTGGCGATGAGTTGGATATGAGAGGAGAAAGAGAGCGAAGAGTCAAAATAACACCCAGGTTGCGAGCGGATGAAACAGGATGGAGAACAGAGCCATCCACAGAGACTGAAAAAGAAGAAGGAGAAAGGGAAATTTTAGGGGAAAAAATGAGAAGTTCGGTCTTGGCCATGTTCAATTTCAAGCAACGATGGAACATCCAGGCAGCGATGGCAGAGAGACAGCTAGAGATCCAGGACTGGAATGCAGAAGAAAGATCAGGAGTAGAGAGATAGATCTGGGAGTCATCAGCATAGAGATGGTACTGAAAACCATGAGAGGAAAACAGCGCACCAAGGGACTGGGTATAGAGAGAAAAAAGGAGGGGACCCAAGACGGAACCTTGGGAGACACCAACCGAGAGCGGGGTAACAGTGGAGGAGGAACCACCAGAACATGCACTAAAGGAGCGATGGGAGAGATAGGAGGAGAACCAGGAAAGAATAGAGTCCCTAAAGCCAAGTGAGGACAAAGTGTCAAGGAGATGATCATGGTCAACAGTGTCGAAAGCAGCAGAGAGGTCAAGGAGGATAAGGACAGAGTAAAGACCCTTAGATTTAGCCAGGAACAAGTCACTGGAGACTTTGACAAGAGCTCTTTCAGTAGAGTGCAAGGGACGAAAACCAGATTGTAAAGGATCAAGGAGAGCATGGGAAGAGAGGAAGTCAAGGCAGCGGCGGTAAACCGCACATTCGAGCAGTTTAGAAATGAAGGGAAGGAGAGAAATGGGACGATAATTGGAAGGACAAGAGGGATCAAGTGAGGGTTTCTTAAGGAGAGGCGTGACCACAGCATGTTTAAATCAGCCGGGACAGTAGCAGTGGAGAGCGAGAGGTTGAGGATATGAGAAATGGAGGGGACAATGGTAGAGGAGATTGAGGAGAAGAGACGGGAGGAGATAGGATCAGAGGAGCAGGTGGTGAGCTTGGAGGAGGAGAGATGAGCAGTTTCATCATCAGAAATCGTAGGAAAGGAAGAGAGGGTAGGATGAGAAGGGGGGGATTGAGAGCAGGAAGGGCAAATAGGGGACTTAGAGGGAAATTGGAGAGTGATCTTGTGGATTTCATCATGGAAGTAATCAGCCAGGGTTTGGGCAGAAAGGGAAGGAGGGATCAGAGGCGGAGGCACTTTGAGGAGAGAGTTGAGAGCAGTGAATAGACGATGAGGATCAGAGGCATGAGAATTAGTCAGGTGAACAAAGTAATCTTGTTTGGAAAGAGCTAAGGCTGATTTGAAGGAAAAAAGCATGAATTTGAAATGAAAGAAATCTTCAGGGGAGCGGGATTTGAGCCAGGCACGCTCAACAGAGCGGGCACAGGAGCGAAGATAGCGAGTAGTGGGAGAGAGCCAGGGCTGAGGTAAAGAGCGCCTCACAGGACGAGGGGTGGGAGGAGCAAGAACATCCAGATCTGAGAAGAGTGCAGCATTATAGGACATCACTGCCATCTCAACAGACTTAGAAACATAGAAACATGATGACAGAAAAAGACCACAAGGCCCATCTAGTCTGTCCTTCCATAACAACAACTACAACAGTCCACTTTTTACCTTTAGAGATCCTCTGTGTTGGTCCCATGCTTTTTTGAATTCAGTTACTGTCCTCATCTCTACCACCTCCACTGGGAGACTATTCCACGGATCCACTACTCTTTCCGTAAAGAAATATTTCCGCATATCACTCCTGAATCTATCTCCCTTCACCCTCATCCCATGTCCCCTCGTCGCAGAACTTACTTTCAATTGAAAGAGGCTCTCTCCCTGAACATTTATGCCACGGAGGTATTTAAACATCTCAATCATATCACCTCTATCCCGCCTTTCCTCTAAGGTGTACATATTAAGATCCTTAAGTCTGTCCTCATATGCTTTATAATGAAGACTACTAATCATCTTAGTAGCAACCCTCTGCACCGACTCCATCCTGTTCACATCCTTTTGAAGGTGCGGTCTCCAGAATTGCACACCATACTCCAAATGAGGTCGCACCAAAGACTTATACAGAGGCATTATCACCTCCTTTTTTCTGCTAGCCATTCCTCTCCGTATGCACCCAAGCATCCTTCTAGCTTTTGCCGTCGCCTTTTCTACCTGTTTAGCTACTTTAAGATCATCGGACACAACTACGCCTAGGTCCCGCTCTTCTTTAGTGGACAAAAGTACTTCACCTCCTATGCTGTATTGCTCCCTTGGATTGCTGCAGCCAAAATGCATGACCTTACATTTTTTAACATTAAATCCCAGCTGCCAAATTCTAGACCATTCTTCAAGCTTAGCTAGATCCCTCCTCATGTTATCTACACCTTCCTGGGTGTCTACTTTATTGCAGATTTTGGTATCATCCGCAAAGAGGCAAACCTTACCCGACAGCCCTTCCGCTATATCACTAAAAAGACTTAGAGGACAAAATAGAAGAGAGAGAAGGAGAAATGGTAGAGGAGAGAACCATGGCTCTGGAAGCCTGAACAAGAAGGGTCGGATGGCAGGAGTTGCCCAAACCACGAACAGTTTATGGAGTACAGCCTGTCCAAAGGCACTGTCCCTTCGGGACTCCCTTTCCAGGCAGCAGCGAGCTGCAAAGGTGTAAACTGAGGATCAGGTGGCAGCCCGGCAGATATCTGCCATAGAGACAGAGTGAAGGCTTGCAACCAAGGTCACCATAGTCCTGACATTGTGCACCGTAACCTGGCATTCCAAAGAGAGCCCAGCCTGATCGTGGGCAAAGGTGATGCAGTTTGCCACCCAGGTGGACAGGGTCTGTTTGGTCCCAGCCTCCCCCAGTCGACTGGGGTCGTATGAAAAGAAAGGTTGTGAGGCTTTGCAGTGGCCCTGGGTATGCTGCAGGTAGAAGGACATGGCCCTTTTGCAGTCCAAAGTATGGAGAACGGCCGCCGCCTTGTCGGCATGGGACCGTAGAAAGAAGGTAGGGGGCACCACCTCCTTGTTGAGGTGGAAGGCGGATACGACTTTCGGAAAAAACTTTGGGTGGGTGCGAAGCACGACTCTGTTCTTGTAGAATCTAGTGTATGGTGGCTCGGCCACCAAGGTTTGAAGCTTGCTGACTCTGCGGGCAGAGGTGAGCACCACCAGGAAGACAACCTTCCAAGATAGGTAGCGCAAATGGCAGGTAGCCAAAGGTTCGAAAGGTGACTTGGTAAGCTGCGTCACAACCACATTGAGATCCCATTCCGGCCGGATGGGAGGCTTAGAGAGCAGCAAGCCTTGCATAAATTCGGTAATAAGGGGCTGCGCCAAAAGAGGTTTGTCCTCTATGGAGTGATGGTGCGCGGAGAGCGTGCTCTGGTGCACTCTGAGTTGGACTTGAGTCCGGCCTGTGAGAGGTGGAGCAAATACTTCAGCATCATGTGCACCTGGCAGGAGAATGGGTCAACCCTTTGCTGCATACACCATATGGAGAATCAGCACTATTTGAAGGCATAGACTTGTCTCATCTCGTGGAGTCCTTATGAGAGGCCAGGAGGACTTCTTCCACCTCCCTGGGGAGATTGAAGGGCACTAGGGCAACCCATTCAGCAGCCATGCTGTTAGCGACAGGGGTCCCAGGTTGGGGTGGAGAAGAGAGCCCTCCTCCTGGGTCAGTAGGCTTGGGGCACTCCCCAGAGGGACTGGGAGCTCCATCGAGAGGCGGAGCAACAGGGGAAACCAGGGCTGTCTGGGCCACCGGGGCCCACCAGGATCATGAAAGCCTTGTCCTGCAGGGTCTTGAAGAGGGTCCGGGCGATTAGTAGTGTGGGAGGGAAGGCCCTCTGACCACGGGATGAGGAAGGTGTCTGTTGCTATCCGGGACGGATGTGGTTGGAGACAGCAGAAGTGGGGCAGCTGAACATTTGCTGGGTTGGCAAAGAGATCCAGGCTTGGGGTTCCCCTTAGCCTGAATAGCTGCTGCACTATCCTGGGGTCTAGGTGCCATTCATGCGGCTGCAGGACCCTGTTCAGTCTGTCACCTAGGGCACTGTTCTGGCCCGGTAGGTATACTGCCCTGACTGATCACATATGAGTAGAGGGCTACTACCTCCTAGCAGAGGTGGTAAGACCCTGTGTCACCTTGTTTTTTCAGGTAGAACATTGCAAACTGGTTATCTGTTTGGTCCTGCAGGTGGTTTTGAAAGGCCCTGATCGCCAGAAAAATAGCTCTGAGCTCCAGCAGGTTGATCTGCTGCTGGCTCTCCTCGGGAGATCAGTTGCCCTGTGTGCGCATTTCCTCGCAGTGGGCGCCCAAGTATAGTAGGGAAGCATCTATAGTGAGGACCCTCTGGGAGTTTGGGTGTTGAAAAGGCATGCCCTTCTGCAGGTGCCTTGTGTCCTGCCACCATTCGAGTGACTCTGCTAGTTAACAGGACACTGAGACCCTGTCCTGGAGCCTGCCTGTGGTTTGAATCCACTGTGAGCAGAGGCACCACTGAGCTGCCTACATGTGGAGGCAGGTGTTGGGAACCACATGGACTGTGGAAGCCATTTGGCCTAGCAGGCAGAGCATGGACTGCACCGACACGGTTGCCAGGGCTCTGAGGCAATCCATCCTGTCCAGGGGAAGGAAGGCCCTGGCTTGGAGGGTGTTCAGGTGAGCCCCTATGAACTCCAGGCCCTGTGCTGGAGTGAGGTGGGATTTGGGGAAGTTTATCATGAATCCCAGGTGTAGGACTCTGATGGTGCGGGCCGTGTCCTGTTGCACCTCTGAGGCCATGTCCCCTTTTACTAGCCAGTCATCCAGGTATGGAAAGACTAAGACCCCTTGGAGACGGAGGTAGGCGGCCACCACTGCCAGGCATTTGGTGAAGACTCTTGGTGCTGAGGCTAGGCCGAAGAGTAGTACCCTGTACTGGTAGTGGTCACCCCCGACCATGAACCATAGGCTCTGCCTGTGGTTCAGATAGATAAGGATGTGTGTATAAGCATCCTTTAGGGCCAAGGAGCATAGCCAATCTCCCTGCTGGAGGTGGGGCAGCAATATTCCAAGGGAGAGCATTTTGAACTTCTCCTGCACCAGGAATTTGTTCAGGTTTCTCAAATCCAGGATGGGCCTTAAGCATCCTGTTCTTTTTCGGACAAGAAAGTACCTGGAGTAGAACCCCTTTCCTTTTAGGTGGTGTGGTACAGGCTCCATGGCCCTATCCCTGAAAAGGCCTGCAAATTCGTGCAGTAGCAGGACCTGGTGCAGGGGAGTCCAAGGGGGTTCTCCTGGGAAGAAAGGGGGAGGTGTCTGATCCAAATGAAGGATGTAACCTTCCCTGACTACCTGAAGTGCCCGGGAATCGGTGGTGATGGCAGCCCACCAGTAGGCAAAATGTATCAGGTGCCCCCCCCCTCCCGTTGGTAGCTGGTCCCCCATGGATAGAAAGACTATGCTCTGAGAGTCAAAACCCTGACCCAGTCTGGGCTGGAACTGATGTCTAGGGTTTGGGGCCCTTAGGCTTGTGTGGGCCCTGGCCTGCTCCCTTGCCCTAATGACCCTGTTAAGGGATCTGATATAAGAACATAAGATATGCCATACTGGGTCAGACCAAAGTCTATCAAGCCCAGTATCCTGTTTCCAACAGTGGCCAATCTAGGTCATACGTACCTAGCAGTTTCCCCAAAAGACACAGGTTCCGCAATGCTTGTACTGGGTCAAGCATTGGGGATAGCCTTGATAAGGCTAGCCTTTCCAGTAGAAGGGAGGCCTTTTCCCCAATGGTTTCTTCTTGGGAAGAGTGGAGGTCTTCCTTGAGAGTTGAGTCCTGGTGACATACTGTGTCTCGATCTCCGCCGCCTTGTGCTCCATTGGCTTGCCAAAGAGGTTTTCACTGAGGCAAGTGACGTTGAGGAGTTTTTCATGGACCCATTGCTCGAGGTCCAATGCCTGGAGCCAGGCCTGGCGTTGAGCACCGATTGTTGCGGCGCCCACCCTTGCGTTAGACTCATAGCTGTCGTAGGCCACTCGAGACAAGTATTTTGAGCACTCCTCAACAGACTTTGTGAGGGTTTGGAAGCGCTGGAGGTGGTCCCAGCTGAGACCTGCCAAGAAACCCCCGAGTTCCTTGATTCGGTCTTGGAGGTACATGCCGATACACAGCTAATATGATCCCTGGTAAAATTTACACCCAAGGGCATCGAGGACGCGGGACTCCCTGCTCAGGGGCACTGAAGAGTGAGTCTTCGGACTTTTCTGTTGACACATGGCTGACTTAACTACCATGGATGTGTGAGGGAGGTACATAGTGTCTAGGTTTCGGTTTACAATCGGCACCAATGCCGGTGCTTCCAACATTTGGAGAAGGAGGCACCCAAGGATGGAGGGGATAGGGATCGTGAAGGCCTCCTTGGGTGGGGCCTCATATTGGAGGATTTAGAGTTCCTCTGTCGAGGGTCCTCCTCCGACTCTGTAGTGAGGGACAGTGCCTTCACCATGTCGCGGACAAACTCAAGGAATGAGATGTCCTCAGGTGCGGACCGGAGTCTCAACGCTGGCAGGAATAGATCTGAGGGGAGGTTATGGTGTATTTGTGTCTCCGGGGAAGCCTCGTCCTCAGACTCCTAGTCGAAGTAGTCCGTTGAGGACTCGAGGCCAGACATCTCTAAGGGCGTCGTTGGATCTGGCCTTCAATGAACTGCAACTTGGCTGGAGCCAGAGGTGCTTGCCAGGGAGGATCTTACTCCCAAGGAATGGGAATGGGATAGAGACCCTTGCCGAGGATCGGCTCGAGGCATGGGGCTCTTGAGGATCACTTTAGCAGCCTGGGGAGTCCTCAGCATCGAGGTCCCTGTGGTCTCAGCATATGCGCCGGCAGTGCCGGGCATCAATGCTTGCTGTGAAACAAGGAATGCAGAAACGCTGCATTCTAACGCCATCATCCCGGCTTCCCACTCAGGGGTTGCAGCCTTCGACACCAACGCCGGGGTGACTGGGTCGGGTGTTGGTGAGGAGAGGGAGTCCTCAATGTGATGGGCCTTGGGGGTCCAAGATCCATCGCTGGAGGCCTCAGCATCTGTCCTGGGTACCTTGGCTGGCCGCCCTGCTCTGACTCCTCAGATACCTTCTAGGGGCTGTGGGACCGTGCACGGGACTTGCCATGCGTATCCGCTTCCCAGGAGGCGGGCCTCGAGGATTTCTTCTTTTTCTTATACTCTCACTCCAGGGAACCATTGTTGGAGTGTCCTTGGCATCATGGGGGCTTTACATGACTCCGAGAATCCGTGCGGGGCCTTAGAGCACATGGCTACCAGGGATACCAGAGCTGAATCTCACCTGTGGAAGATGTCATCCTGCTTCTGCTGGCAACTCTGAATGGCTTTAGCAGACATCTTTTTGTACAGGGAGCATGCCTCTGGGTCATGGTTGGCACCTAGACACCTGAGGCAACAGTCATGTGTGTCAGTAAAGGACATGTTCTTAGAGCACCAATTACACTTCCTAAACTCAGTGGCCATTGGGGCAAAAAGGACCCCAGCAAGGTCGAAGACCTTTGACGTGGCCAGCAGTTACAAAAGGTGCGAAACTGTGCTAGATGAAAATACCTAACTAAATAGGTTCCGAGTCCTGAAGCCAAGGCGATGGGGCTCGGAGGCGGGAAAGGGACCAGTGCTAACCAGACGATACACAGAAGTGCACGAGGAAATCAACTTCCGGGGAAGAAAGATGAACGTCAGTAGGGCTCCACAGAAAAAGGGAGACTAAGTTAGATGGCACCCTTGGGCGGGAAGGGGACCACGCAAGTGTGGTGGCATCTCCCAAAAGTTTTCTTTGAAAACTGGGGAGATGCTTCTGTAGGGGCTCTGTCGGCGTTGACATCACCCATATTTGAGGACTGACTTCCCGCTTGTTCCTGGAGAATGATCTCTTTGCAGTTTCAGTTTATTTTAAAATGAAACTGCAGAGAGATCATTTGGACCTCTGAAACTGACGTGTACCTGTAACTTTCTGTTTTGTTACAAGGCCAGAGACTTATCAGCCCCCATTCGTAATGTACTAGTCCATTGTGGGCATCCCTGGATATGGGGTTGACCTGATAGGAGTCCCTCTTGGGCAGGCTCAGTCACTCCCTGAATGTTTGGCACCTGGTGCCTCCACTTGCAAAAAAAAGGGTATTTGGTGAATGGGATTTCCCTCCTTTTTTTCCAGGACGTCCAAATAAGTGTGACTGAACAAGGCCGACAGGCAATATTTACAAGCCATAACCTCTACAACTATAAGTTTATATATAATATATACAGTGTTGTTAAGGAATAGAAGAAAAGGTCACATTATATATACAGTGTTGTTAAGGAATAGAAGAAAAGGTCACATTATAATATGTGATTGTCAGTATAAATCTATGCGCATATGATGGAGAATGTAGCTATAATGTACATACATACGTCTAGGTTCTTTCCATTTGCGCATTCTCTGATAAGAGAGAGTGAAGTGATGGCCTCACCTTGTAGAGAATAAGCATGCTGACTTCAGTGTTTTCACTATGCAGCAGCGGCAATGTTGCCTTGCTTGTCTCACATTAGGCAGATTTAGGGGTGTGTTTGTGAAATACTAACTCTACTGTACTGTTTTAGCAAACTGCTGGAGATGTTTCCCTAGCGCTATGACCAAAATAAATAAAGCTTTATTTCTGCAATATTGTATGACTAATTTCCTTAACAATGTGTTCAGTTAATTCAGGTATTAATCGCACTGAAACATAACTGTTCAAAGAACAGAAAGAATCTCTTATATACTCCTACCAAGCATCGGAAAGCCATTCAGTAAGTGTGCAGTACTAATCCCCACATGATAACACCAGTTCGCTAGAAGCAACCCCATTTTTTTCATGTGCTATTACCAGATGTCCTCCTCTCTTTTCTCCTCACTAGTCTCACTGATGTGCTGGATTGCAACTGAACTTGTGGCTGCTGTATGTCCTGAGAGAATCTGTTATGCCTGACCTGGCCTGTCTGTGCCTCTTTCCACCTGAAGAGGGTCACTGCTTCTCCGAAGGTCAAAGCCTAGCAGGCCCTTCCTCCTCAGGAGGGTTTTCTGTCACTAGTGGTTGCATTCTTGCTGTGCCCACCATGTTCAGTGACTCTAGCTCATATGGGCTCAAGCTCTTTGATTCAACTTCCTGAGCCATTGGATTGCAGTTCAGCTTCCTCAACTTGGAAGGGCGCCACCTCCTCTTTTCCATCAAAGGCCAAGGGCCAGGCAAGAAGCTAGAGGGAAGATAATCTACAGGCCCTCCCTCCTATGAACTTAAAATTTTTTTCTCCCGAGTCAGAATGCCAGGAATTTTCCCTCCACCATGTAGGTTGGTGTGAGAGGATCTGTCTCTCCAGTGAACTCCATCCTGCAAGCCTCTCACAATCCCCAACACATATTCTAACATATATACCTCTCAACTTTAACATGGCATTATTATGTAAGAAAACAAGAACATGAAATATGTCATGCGGGGACAGACCAAAAGGTCCATCAAGCCCAGTAGTCTGCTTCCATTAGTGGCCAATCCAAGTCACAAGTACTGTGGTGAAGAATGCCCTCCAGAGGAGATGGAGATTGAAGAAAATCCTGAAAAGCGAAAGGATTTACACAGGATTTTCAATCCTAGAAGGAAAAAAAACATACTGCTCTGCTGAGCTGAGAACAGACACCAGCCCAGGGGAGGAGTTAGGCAATGCTGATTGGGCACACCCAGGGGTTGGACAAGGTGTGCCGGGAAAAGAATCCCTTTTTAAAGCTTTGAACAAGGCTGCTAGGCAGACTACGAGTGAGACTAGGTGGGAGAGTGGCTCTAAGAGGTTGTCGGAGAGTGGATCCGAGACCAGGAAGCAGTTTGGCTGTACGAGTGAGTCTGGAAGAGTTGAGAGTGTTTGGAAAGGGTCTGAAAGGAGTTCTAAAGGTGCTGCTAAAAGGAGTCCTGTGAGGAATGGACGGAGCCATGTTTTAGAGTCCTGGAAGAAGACAGAACCCTGGAATAGAAAGCCTCAAAGGCAGGCACACTTTGAAGAAAACTTATTCTACAGGATAGAGCCTGGACCTGGAAAGCCCAGAAAAACCCACACCTGGAAAGCTCCTGAGCTACCAAAGAGGAGAGGAGCCTGGCAGAGAGAAGGCAGTTCTGATACAAGCCACGATAGAGAAGGTAAAGCACAACTTCCTATTTTCACTGCTTTGTTGAAGGAACCTGTTCACTGCCCTGAACTGTTTAAGCCGAGTGCTGAAGTGGGAACTGTTAGTGACTGGGCGAAGGGCATAACATTTGCTGACAAAGGCCAATTTGATAATAAGCAGGCTGAATTGCTCTTCCAAGAATTTAAACAGTTTCTAGAGCTGAAAGCAGGAAAACAGCAGAAGCCTAATGAAGATAATAGTTCTGTTCACTCAGAGGATTTGATGCAGGTAGAAAATGATTTACCTACCGTAGGCACTGACCCTTGTAGCATGGACTGCTCTGTATGTTGTAAAGAAGAGTAATATAAAAGAAACTTTGCACATTTGTATAAGAGGAATACAAACGTTGCTGTTTCTGCTGCCTGTGCCGTAAGAGTTAATTATCTGCACCTGTGTTCTGAACCCACGCTGTGAAAAGAACAGTTGGTATTATGAGGCTGCAATGTTCATAAGTGAGCACTCGAGGCAGAGCTGAGTTAAGCTCCTCAATAGATGAAAAGCTGAAGTTAAAGCTAATTCTTTTTCAGTTGTCCTAAGTTCTGATTTCTTCTGCTTATGTTAAAAGTGCACCCTTTATGTTTATGTATGTGAATTTTGATGCGCTGGAAGAACTTCCCCAATACAAATAAATATTTCTTGCAAGCCTTACCATCTCTGATCGCAACTACACTTTATTCCTGAGAGAAAAGAGAGTGAACTACAATTCCCAGCATCCATAGGGAACAGTTTACCTCTGCTCAAAAGGGACAATAAGGCCATTCCTGCCTGTTAGCTCCAGGGCGCAGGCAGGAGCATCGCAGTACCTGTCAGATTTCCAAAAAGTAGACAGATTCCATGCTGCTTATCCCAGGGGTAAACAGTGGATTAACCCAATCCACTTTAATCTTGGTTTAAGGATATTTCCTCTAGGACTTTGTCCAAATCTTTTTTAAAGCTACAATAACAGATTTTACTACATCCTCTGCCAACGAATTCCAGAGTATGATTATGCACTGAATGAAAAGACAACCAATTTATGTTTATCCCATTCAATTCATGATTTTATAAACCTTTGTCATATCTCCTCTCAGCCATCTTTTTTTCCAAGTTGAAGAGACCTAACCTTTTAAGTCTTTCCTCATAGAGGTATCCTTCCATCCCCTTTACTAATTTGGTGGCTCTTCTCTGTACCTTTTCTAATTCCACTATATATCTTTTTTGAGGTACAGCGACCAGAATTGCACACAATATTCAAGGTACAGTCACAGAAGCATTATAATATCATTTCTTTTATTTATTTTCATTCTCTTATATACCACACTATTCTGCATCAGTGCAGTTTACATTGAACAAACTGAAATTACATTGAACAGGGCATTATAACTTGGAGATAACTATTTACAGGGAACATGGGCTATGGAGGTTTAAGTGGCTTGCCCAAGACCACAAGGAGCACCTGTGGGACTAGAAACCCCAGTCCTTCTGGCCCAAGGTTGCTGTCCTCTAGTGGGATTTGAACCCCTGACCTTCCAGCCTGAAGTACCTTGCCCCAACCACTAGGCCACTCCTCCATTCCTTTCCTTATGATTCCTAACATTCTATTTGCTTTGATGGTTGCTGCTGCACACTGGACAAAGAGTTTCAACGTATTATTCACGATGATGCCCAAATCCTTTTCCTGGGTGGTGGTTCCTAATGTGGAACCATAGTTTGGTTTATTCTTCCTCAAGTGCATAAGTTTGCTCTTATCCACATTAAATTTTATCTGCCTAGTCTCCCAGTTTTTTAAAGTTCTCTTGCAATTTTTCACAATCCTTTTGTGTTTTAAGAACTGAGTAATTTTGTGTCATCTGCAAATTTGATCACCACACTTATTATTCCCATTTACAGGTTATTTATGAATATGTGAAACAGCGGGTCCAGCACAGATCCCTACAGTACTCCACTATTCACCTTCCTCCATGAGAAAATTGGCCATTTAACCTTACTATCTGTTTTTTATCTTTTAACCAGTTCACGACCACAATAGTACACTGCCTTCTATCCCATTACTTTTTAATTTCACCAATAGACTCTCATGACGGACATTGTCAAAGGCTTTCTGAAAATCCAGATACACTATATCAACCAGCTCATCTTTATATACTGTTTATTCACAACTTCCAAAAAATATAACAGATTACTTGCTAAATCCGTGTTGGCTTTCTCCCATTAAACCATGCCTATCTACATGTTCAGCAATTTTATTCTTTATAATGGTTTCTACCATATTGCCCAGTACTGATGTCAGGTTCACTGGTCTGTAGTTTCCCATAACACACCTGGAACCCTTTTTAAAAATTGGCATTACATTGGAGAATGGCCAGTCTTCAGGTACAACAGATGATTTTAATGATAGTTCACAGATTACTAATAGTAGGTCTGCAATCCCATATTTCAGTTCTTTCAGAACCCTGGGATTATATACCAGCTGGTCCAGGTGATTTGCTGCTCTTTAGTTTATCAAACAGCTGTAATACATCTTCGCGGTTTATGGAGATTTCTTTCAATTTTTCTAATACATCACCTTTAAATACCATTTCAGGCATGAGTAACTTCCTTACATATTCTTCAGTAAAGACTGAAGCAAAGAATTCATCCAGTCTCTCCGCTATAGCCTTGTCCTCCCTTTGTGCTCCTTTTAACCCTCTATCATCTAATGGTCCAACTGACTCTTTAACAAGTTTTTTGCTATGAATGTATTTGAAAAAGGTTTTATTATGCATTTTTGCTTTCACTGTGAGCTTCTTTTCAAATGCTCTCTTTGCCTGCCTTGCATGTAACTTGCCAATGCTTATGTTGTTTCCTGTTTTCATCATTTGTCTCCTTCTTCATTTCCTGAAAGGTGTCTTTTTGGCTACAGCAGCCTCTCTGACTTCAACTTTAAACCATGCCGGCAGTCGTTTGGCCTTCCTTCCATCTTTCTTAAAGCATGGAATATATCTGACCTGGGCTTCCAAGATTGTTTAAAAATACTGTGCCCAAGCTTGATGGTCTCTTAGGCTTCCGCAGCTAATATCATGATCTTTGCAGTTTTCTGGGACATGCTGCATCTTGGTAAGTGGAACCAACGTTTCAGCCATCATTCAGTGGCTTTCTTCACCATGAAGAACTTTTGTTAGCTTCCCTGATTTCTTTTAGCAATTCATCATCCATCGTTCTGGCCAGGTCGGTGGTAGTGCACCCCTAATGCTATTACCTTCCCCTTTTTACATGGAATTTCTATCCATAGAGATTTTACAGTGTATTTTGTTTCCTGCAGAACCTTTAGCCTGTTTGAATCAATGCCCTCTCTAACACAGGGCATAACTCCTCCACCAATTTGATCTACCCTATCATTGTGATATAATTTGTATACAGGTATTATGGTGTCCCATTAGTTGTCCTACTTCCAGCAGGTCTTCATCACAGATGCTGAACAGGGGTTCAGTATGCTCGAAAAGTTATTTAACTCTCAAATCATCTCTAATGCTTGTTCTGATTTGATAGATTCGATGGAGCTCCAGATGTCTTCATTTTCTAAGTCTCTTGGTGTATCCATAGCTGTAATTGATGAAAAACTAGAAATAATCTGTGAAACCTTGTCAATTAATGCATTGGCATACAACTGAAGTTCTAATGACATGCCTTCCTGAGGAGAAGTTGAGAAGGAGAAATTTCACTTACCGTTAATTTCCTTTCCTGGAATACTGCTAGACCAGTCCAGACAAACGGGTTGTGTCCCCCTGCCAGCAGATCTTGGAGACAGAGAATTCTACCAGAGCTCTGATAGGTTGGAGTCTGGTGATATAATCCTACCCCTAGGGGCCTCCCTCAGTAATGTCTACAAGCTAACTCAACGTGAACTGCAACTTAACCACAAGACCACACCCAGTGGGTCCTGATTCAACTATGTACAAGGGAGCTGAAGATCTCCCCAGAACTGAAGGCTGTTACAAAAACTACGCACTCATGGAGCTCCCATGGAGAGGCATACTGACAAGGAGGAAAACAGAGGTTGGCGGCTGCACCGCACCAGCAGCACTGCAACGGACAGCAGGGTGGGTCCTGGACTGGTCTAGCAGTATTCCAGGAAAGGAAATTAACGGTAAGTGAAATTTCTCCTTCCAAGTCATACTGCTAGACCAGTCCAGACAAATGGGCAGTACCCAAGCTACCTGCTTTCAAGGGGGGGTCAATGCCGCCGACAGCACTGCAGCTCCAAAATGAACCTCCTGTCGGGCGTAAATGTCCAATCTATAGTGACGGACAAATTTGGACAACGATGACCAAGTTGCCACGGCATATATCGAGAGGGGCTACTTGAGAACGCTCGGCCCATGATGTCGCTTGCGCCCGAGTGGAGTGAGCTCGGAGCCCAGCTGGAACCGGCTTTCCTTGTAGAATATATGCTGCCTCAATAGCTCCTCGTAACCATCTAGCAATGCTGGATTTGGAGGCTGCAGACCCCCGACGAGGACCCACAAACAGGACAAAAAGATGATCAGTCTTACGGAAAGCGTTCGTGACCTTAAGGTACCGATAAAGAACCCTCTTGAGGTCCACCGCACGCAACGGAGATTGGCTACCGGCACACTGCTCTTTTGTAAAGGAAGGTAAGGAAAGAGGCTGGTTGACATGAAACGGCGTAAGCACCTTAGGCAAAAAAGAAGGGACAGTTCGAAGAGAAACTCCTTCCGAAGAAAACAAGAGATAGGGATCTCGACAAGAGAGAGCCTGAAGCTAGGAAATCCAACGCGCCGAGGTTATGGCCACCAAGAATACTGCCTTCAGTGTTAAATCCTTAAGAGAACATGCTTTCAGTGGCTCAAAGGGAGGAGCAACTAGGGCACGGAGGACGAGAGCGAGATCCCACGCAGGAACTAATGGACGTAACGGGGGCTGTAAGGTCTTAACCCCTTTTAGAAAGCGAGAAACGTCCACATGTGAGGCGACAGAACGCCCCGCTATTGGCCCCCGAAAGCAAGTCAGAGCGGCCACCTGTACTCGCAAAGTCCCGAGTGCCAACCCCTTATCTAGACCGGCCTGCAGAAAGGAAAGGATATCCGGGATGCTGCAACGCCAGGGAGAGATGTGATGTAGCGAACATCAATTGTCAAAGAGACGCCACACCCGAGCGTATGCCAGCGACGTGGAAGACCGCCGCGCCTTAAGCATTGTCTCAACCACGCTAGATGAATCCCCTTTATGAGCTAACCTGCGGCGTTCAAGAGCCAGGCCGTAAGCGAGTAAGGAGCCGGGTCTTCCATTTCTACCGGCCCCTGGAGCAGGAGTCTGGGAAACGCCCCCAAGTGTAGCGGCGACGCTCGAGACAGGCGGACGAGATCCACATACCACGGTCTGCGAGGCCAATCCGGTGCCACCAAGATCACTGGGCCGTGATGCTCCCTGACCCATTGGAGAACCTTGCCGATCATGGACCAAGGAGGAAAGACATACAGAAGAAGATGGGTCGGCCATGCCTGAGAGAGAACATCTATGCCGTGTGACCCTTTGTCTCTCCAATGGCTGAAGTAGATTGGAGCCTTGGTATTCTGCGCCGTAGCCATGAGATCCATCGCCGGTAGACCCCATAGGCGAACAATGGACCGAAAAGACCCTGGCTGCAGAGCCCACCTACCTGGATCCAGAGTGCCGGCTGAGGAAATCGGCTTTCACATTGTCCACTCCTGTGATGTGTTGTGCCAAGATGGCCTGCAGAAGCTTCTTCCCCCACGGAAGAAGCAAACTCATTTCCTGTGATACTCCCGGACATTTCGTGCCGCCTTGGCGGTTGAGGTAAGCCACTGTCGTAGCGTTGTCGGATAGAACCCAAACCGATCGACGCCGCAGGAGAGGCTGAAATTTTCGTAAGGCTAAGTGCACTGCTCGCGTCTCGAGACAATTTATGGACCAGCGGGCTTCTCGAGGCGACCAAACCCCCTGCGCTGAGCGCGAGACGCAATGCGCTCCCCAACCGGAGAGACTGGCATCTGTCGTTACCAAAACCCAACGTGGAGTCTCCAAGGGAACCCCTCGAAGGAGATTGTGGGCCCGGAGCCACCAATGGAGGCAACGCTTCATCACCGGTAGTAGCGGTACCCGAACTTGATAATCCTCCGAAACCGGCGACCAGCGAGACAGAAGCGCCTTATGTAAGCCGCGCATGTGTGCCCTCACCCAAGGAACTAGGTCTATCATAGCAGCCATGGACCCCAAGAGCTGAAGGTAGTCCCAAGTACGAGGCGCCTCCTGACGTAAAAACCGGCGGAGCTGTAGGGAGAGCTTCTGAAAACGGTCCTGCGTGAGAAACACCCGCCCCGGCGAGTGTCAAAACGAGCTCCTAGAAAGTCCAGTACTTGAGACGCTTGGAGACAACTCTTGGTGCGATTGATCACCCACCCGAGCTCCTCTAAGAAGAGCACCACACGGGAGACAGTCTCCTGAGCTTCTGAGAAGAAGTCGGCTCAGATAAGCCAATCGTCGAGGTAAGGATGAACCCCGATGCCCTGCTTGCGCAAGGCTGCCGCCACGACTACCATGATCTTGGAGAAGGTCCGGGGAGCTGTCGCCAATCCGAAGGGTATGGCTTGGAACTGAAAATGCTGCCCTAGCACTGAGAACCGCAGATACCGCTGGTGCTCGACCCGAATGGGAATATGAAAATACGCCTCTGCTAGATCGAGTGACGCCAGGAACTCGCCCTTGTGCACCGCTTGAATCACGGACCGAAGAGTTTCCAACCGAAAATGAGGAACTCAAAGTCTGCGGTTTACGCCCTTGAGATCCAGGATAGGACGAAAGGAACCATCTTTCTTGGGCACCACGAAATAGATGGAGTAGCGACCCAGACCCCGTTCGCGAGGGGGCACTGGCCAAATGGCGTTTAAGGAGAGAAGACGATGAAGGGTGACTTGAATGATTCGCCTTTTTTCGAAAGAGCCTGCTGGAGAAACCAAGAAAGCTTCTGAAATGGCCCGGGAGCACTCGAGCGAGTAACCCTGAGAAACGCTGTCGAGAACCCATTGATTGGAGGTGATGCACTCCCACTTTTGAGAGAACAATGCCAACCGACCCCCAATCGGTGGCAAAGTCTCAAGTGGGCCCTCCGCCCCGTCAGCGGGAAGGTCGCGCGAATCCGGAGAACTTCCCTGAGTTAGAGTAGGACTCCGAGCCTTTCCGGGCCCCCCGAAAGGACTGCGACCTCGGTCCATAGCGACTGGACGGCGGCGCCGACTGGGCGGACTTGAAGGAACTAAATCTCCGGGAGTCCCTATTCCGGGAATACCGCCGAAAAGTCTGCGACCGATTCGATCCGTGAGAAGATGCCTTCGGCCTATCCTCCGGCAATCATTGGGGCTTAACCTCCCCAAGATCCTTTACCAGCTTATCGAGCTCATCTCCAAAAAGAAGCCTACCGTTAAACGGCAACTTGGATAGTCTGGCCTTAGAAACTACATCCGCCGCCCATTGGCAGAGCCACAGCCAACGCCTAGCCACCGTCACAGCAGGAAGCGAGCGAGCCGAAAGGCGCAGCAAATCATAGAAGGTATCTACTAGAAACGCTGTAGCAGACTCAAGGCGGCCGAGAGACGAATCTTCCAGCAATCGTTGAATCCAGCGTAGCAAGGCACTCGCTGTCAGACCTCCGCATACCGTTGCCTGCAGGGCCAGCGAGGACGAAGAGAAAGCCGTCTTTAGCAGGTTCTCCACCTTACGATCTTGTGGATCCTTGAGCGCAGCTCCGCCTTCCACCGGAATGGTGGTGTGCTTAGTAACGCCAGTGACTAAAGCATTTACTTTAGGATATGCAAGCCATTGTTCCAGAACTTCTGGAGACCAGACATATAACTGACCGAGGCGACGAGCGTTGGGCAGCGGGATGTCCGGAGAATCCCATTCTCGGGACACCATCTGCTGCAACTCTGGAGGAAAGGGAAAAGCTTTTGAGGGCTTACGAATGCCCTGCAAGATAGGATCTGCCTGAGACTGAGCCTGTGGAGTCTGCGGTTCCCCCAGATTCGAAAGACAAAGTACCTCTGACACCTGCCCAATCAGGACGGAGAACTCCTCCTTCCGGAACAGCCGAATGTCTTGAGAGTCCTCTTGCGCTGGAATAGAAGAATCCGAAGGAGAATACTCTCCATCCTCCCGATCCGACGACTCCGCAGAGCCGTCCGCCGATGACCTGCCATCAGGAAGAATGAAATCCTCGTTGCGCAGGAACTGGAACTCTTTAGGAGGACGGGATCCCTTAAGGCCAACGAAAGTCTTGTTCTGCTTGCGTGCTGTAGGCGTAGATAGGGGCTCCGGTGCTACTGGCAACTGCCCTGCCGCAGTAGTCGCAGACTCTGCCCGCCACAGAGTCCACGCCTGGCGAAAGAGTGACAGGAGGTGCTCCTCAGATGGCATAACCGCCGATGAGGACAATACCGGAGCCTGAAAAGGCACTGAAGAGGTGCCCTGCGCCTCCGCTGATGACAACGAAGGTAGCGGATCCTCTAACACAGGCAGATCAGAAGCTGAAGGGTCTGAATTTGACACAGCGGACGAGGACTCACCCGGGTGGGCGAAGCAAGAAGTGCACAGCCGATTCTTGAGCTCCTTCTGCTTTTTATGACATATACTATGCACCTCTGCACTGAAGAAGGCATTGTAAAAATAAAAGGGCTTCTCCTCTTTTTTTTTTTTACAATAAGTAAAGAGAAGGGACTTCCTCACCCCCAGCTAACAATCGTTTGAAAAAACGAGCATCCGGAGAGCTGTCAGGACCCAAGGAAGCAGAGGAGAGAAAACTGGGCTTCCCGCCAAAAAACGGAGCTCTGCAGTGATCCAAAATAACTGGCACTGCAAGACAAGAACACATCACACCCCTACTGAAAGAACTACACTGGCTCCGAATCAACTCACGCATCAAATACAAAACCATCATAAACATATTCAAGATCAAACAGCACTCCTCAGCCACCAGCCTACACACACTCATAAAACCTGACACAAACACACGACCAAGAAGAAGAGGCACCTCCAACCGAGTGAACACCCCAAAAGAATTCACCAAGACATGCAAGGACACCACAGATCGAGCACTCTCGCTGGCCGCACCAACTATCTGGAACTCCCTCCCAGACGAGCTGAGACTAACAACTGACGTCAAAGACTTTCGCAAGCAGCTGAAGAGACAACTCTATTCCTTGAACACTATGGACACGTCACATAACTTACTAATCAAGCTAGAACAACGGACATACCCACACCCTGACCATTGTATATAGAATATATAATAGCTCAACCTGTATAATAGCGCACATTATAGTAAGATCAACCAAATCAAAGACACACCTCCTCAAACACACTACACACACCACTGCATGAGAACACATGAACACATTTGATTGTTTGCTGTGGAGACCGCCTTGATTGAAGGAGAAGGCGGTATAGAAATAATGTTAAATAAATAAAATAAATAAATAAAATGGCCGCCGTCAAACTGAAAACACTAAAAAAGTGAATTTAACTCCCAAATTCAGCGAATTTGAAGCTAAAACTTGAAGGAAAGAGGGAGGAACGCTGCAACAAGGCCAAGGATGTCCAAAAATTCAAAAAATTCAAAACGTGCTGCCACGGAGCTGCAGGGACCGGGGAGAGAAGAAGGAAGACTGTACTCACAGTACTGACAGTACAGAGAAGCCAAGGACCGCTGCTCAGAACCTTGTCAGGTGCCTCACCACTATAATCACCAGGGACCTGATTTTAGGGGGCCTCTCATCCAGCTAACAAGTCCTCATGACCAGATGCTGGGGAGTCTTCGTGTCAGGGAGCTCTACTGTGTCAGAACCCAGAACACAGGAGCTCAGCTGAAAATACCCTGGTGCACATAGAGCTATACTGGCAACAGCAGGGAAGTCGGAATATTATCCCCCAAAGGGAATCTAAATTAATTTAAATGATTTTGAGGGAGCAAAACAAAAAAGCAACCAGATCTGCTGGAAACAGAGAAATACTGAGGGAGACCCCTAGGGGTAGGATTATATCACCAGACTCCAACCTATCAGAGCTCTGGTAGAATTCTCTGTCTCCAAGATCTGCTGGCAGGGGGACACAACCCGTTTGTCTGGACTGGTCTAGCAGTATGACTTGGAACTAAGTTTTGCATGTTTAATCGCATCTTAGTGATAAAGAGGAATCCGAATAGACAGCCATGGAAAAGGCATCAGGGTACTTATGGCACTTTTCTTACCGGCCCCTCAATAAACAAACTTCAGTGGTAAACCAAGGGTCCTTTATGAGATAGATACAACTGTGTGCAAAGGAGCATTCTTGTCAACAGCAGTTTTTAATATGGCTTTAACTAAATGTCTACAGTTGAACTGACAGCCATCAAAGCTAACCCATTTGACAGCCATTTAACCTTTAAATCTTATATTATGTTTCCTGACTACAAAGGTAACTGGCAGTTTGCTACCATCATTAATCTCAACCTTAGTGACATTCAGCTTCAATGCAACAATCCTATGATCTGACAGAGGGAAGTCATTTAAAAAAAAGTGTATATTTAGACATGGAATCCACACCAAAATTCAGAAAATTTAGATCCGACATATGACCAAAAATATGAGTTCACTGATTTACAATTTGATGAAGGTTCATAAAGGACATCTCTTCAATAAAGTCTTCTCTCACTAAATCCACATGGCACGCATTCACGTGCAAGTTAAAATCTCCTAACATTAATGTAGGTTTTCGAGTAACATCAACACTCTTTGTTAATCTAGCTTGTCTCTGTAATCTTCTCTCAATAATCCAGGCAGACTGTAAATTAATGTCAGGTTAAACTGAGAACATCACTGCTAGTGTTTCATATTATTGATTAACAATTGCATTATGATTCATTAACCATAAGTTTACAGAATGTTTAAAAATAATTAATTGTCCCACTCCCCTCTTATGCAACTGGGGATGAAAACTAATTACATAACCTAATGGGTAAATCAAATGAATTATTACAGTATCTCATTCCAATGTCATCTCTCAATGATACTAAACAAATTCAGTTGTTCAGATGCACTAATAAAAAAAAAACAGCTGTCTTGTTTCTAACAGAATGCGCATTACATACAATATTCAAAACAAACACTGTCTTTTTCCACAATTAAACATCATATTATCTACAAACGACAAAATTTTCAGTACAGATTCATTTCTCCCTCTAGAACGAGGGGCAGGCAAAGCGTCATAATGGCACATGCCTGTAACTGTTAAAATCCATTCAACATGCAAATTAGATACAATCGACAAGTCTTTCTGGCCCAAAGTTCGCTTGAAGGACTGCCAGAAGAAGCTCCTTTGTCAGCGCCTCCCCACTCCTGGCATCACTTCTCTGCATTTCAGCTGGGCTCATGGGTGCGGCTAAACTCTAGGCTCAGCACATTGACAGTCCCACAACAGCAAGGTCAGTAGCTGGCACAATGATGTTAAGGCCAGTAAGAGGCAGAGTAAAAGCCTAAATAAATAACTCAAAAGCAATAATAAAACAAAACAGGTAAGACAACAATATCTAGTCTTCACTAAAATATGTACCAAATAACCGGGTTTTCAGTTTATACGAAAGTGCAGATAGTCATTTATGATTCTCAGTGCAACCTACTACTACTACTACTACTGAACATTTATCTAGCGCTACAAGTTGTATGCAGCGCTGCACAGACAGGTTAGAGACAGTCCCTGCTCATCAGAGCTTACAATCTAGTCAAGACAAACACAGAAGGTGTAGGCAGGGATAAAGCAAGGGGAAAGAAAAAGGAGATCAGGTGAGTCAAGATCCAAAAGCATTCTATAATTTTGGGATTGCCTCTGAAAAACATTGATCCTTAACTTTAACTTGAGAAAAGGCATGGGCAGTTGGCAGTGCTAGAACACAATGTGAGGAAGAGGCCCTTGTTAAACTGTTAGATAGATATTGTCACAAGCTACGGGAGAGGGAAAGGCATCCCAGACACAGTACCTGCTTCAAGGTTCCCTGTGCTCTGCTGCAGTGACCAGCCTATCGGTTCCTTGTAACCATCTTAATACAGTCCCTGGCGTGACTGGGGCACAGCCCAACTCCTCCACTCCATTAAGCAAGTGAAAAACAAAGCAAAATCTGGTTACTGTATGAGCAGTCTCTGTAGTAACAAGGAAAGCCTTAAAGGGAGCCAGCCCGGGTTTTCCTCCCAGTCCACTGCCCCAAATTAGCCAGACACATCTTCCTGGATCACACACAGTGTAACAAGGCTCTCACCAGCCCAGCCCCATCAAGAGGGCTTCTTGCTGATATCCCTTCAGCTATTAACAGTCCATAACACATCCAAGATGGTTCATCAATAGTTCAGTCCATTCCAGTGTTTTGCAAACCTGGGCAAACCCTTACTCCTCAATGGCTAGAGTAAGGATGAGGAAGCCATCCGCCCACATTTCCCCTAGGCATTTCCAGGTCCAGTCCAAATCCACTACAAGGTAATTCAGGACACTCACACATCTGAAGATCCAGATTCCTAAGACTCCATGTCCTCAAAGCTACAATCCCAGGATTCTGCTTATCCCTGCTCCATAGGTTCTGGCATTTCCGGAACTGTGGTGAGCTCATGTGGGGTTGACTCCCAGCTGGAGGAGCTCCCCTTGGTGCTTGGGAAGCTGCTTAATATCCTCCTTGTCCTATCAGGGAGGAATGTCAGCTGCACCCTCTTTCTTAGGTGTCCTCTCCCTAACTGCACCATCTGGGCTTTCCTGTGGCAAGGCCTTCCCACCCCTAACCCAACGGATTCTGGGACCTGTAGTGCCTGACTCTTGCAAAATATGATGGGGATATAATATTTCTTGCACTCCAGATCTTTTGCTGTCACTTCTGATTCCTCTACCACAGATCATCTCCCTCTTGTCTGCGGTGTCCCACAGGGCTCAGTGCTGGCCCTTTTCCTGTTTAACGTATTCCTGGCTCCTCTGGCTTTGTTAATTCAACAATCAGGCATTTCAGCATATTACTATGCTGATGATATTTTTCTCTTGCACCACACCTCCTCCTCTCATCCGAACATCATCTCTCTCAACGAATGTCTATCTTTGATCTCTGCATGGCTTTCTACAAACTGTCTCATCCTTAATATCTCCAAAACTGCTGCTATTTGGTTCCCTCACAGCTCTACTTGTCCATCGCTTGCTCCTTCTTTGTCAGGTGTCCCGATTTCTCTGATGTCTAAGGCTCCTTCTTGACAGCGCTCTTTCATTCAATGACCACATTTCTCAAGTCTACCGGCGTTCCTTCTTCTGCCTTCGACGTATTCGCGCCATCAGACCATTTCTCTCCCCTCAGGCTTTGATCACTCTACTTCTTTCACTGGTCATCACTAGATTCGATTTTTGCAACTCCATCCTTGCTGGTATCTCTCAATATCAACGTTGCCGATTACAATTATTACAAAACACTGCAGCCCGGATGGCATCTCATGCCTCTTCCTGGGATCATATCACTCCAATTTTACAACACCTTCATTGGCTGCCGTTAAATTTCTGGATACAATTCAAGATCCTCACTTTGGTGCACCATGCTATCTACTCTCACAGACCTCAGTACCTAGCTGATTTACTAATGTTCCATACACCTACTCGTAGTCTCCACTCAGACCACATTAACCGTCTATACCTCCCTTCCCCTTCACAGGCCCACCTCCAATCAATCAGACAATCAGCTTTCTTTTACCTCGGTCCCTCCCTGTGGAACTCTCTGCCCACTTCCCTTTGACTGGAGGAGTCCTACCCCAAACTCCGCTCCCTCCTGAAAACCCACCTCTTTTCCTCTGCCTTTAATCTTCCCCCCCTGATTTCTCTATTCCCTACTCCCTACCTCTACTAAATTTCATTGACTGTTTTTCTTTTCTCCTCTCTTCCTTTTCTTTATATTGATTGCAATTTCCTTTTCCTTTCTGATATGTATTTTATTGTATTGTAAACCGCCCGATGTAATGGGGGGGGGGGGCGGGGCGGTATATCAAATGCTTGAATAAACATAAACAAAATTAATTGCTCTAAAAGCCAGACATAACATTTTAAAATTTAATTCTAACTTCTACAGAAAACCAGAGCAGAACATATCATAAAAGCTGTTACTCTAGCTCTGTAGCTACTATAAGCAGGGCTGGTGCTAGGCGAACCCTCAATCCTACTCCCATGCAAACAGGAAGCCTGCATCAGAGGGGGCAGAAGCAGCTGGTCAAAGCGAGAACGAGCAGCAATGTAGCATCGGAGGCTCTGGGTAAGTGCTAAGTTGCTGTGTTAATGACAACGCCACCACCGTAAGTCCCAGAGAGGGGAGACTGCGGCAGCAATGGGCTGCCCTGGAAACACTGCACTCTAGGTGACTGCCTAGTTTGCGTATTGGATTTCGCCAGTAATAACAGAAATATAAATATGTTGTATATAAGTTAAAACTATCTTGAATCATGAACATTCTTGATCGCCTGTTATTGCACCATTTATTGTTACAATGTTTAATGTATCGGTTGTTTTAATTGTAAACCGCTATGATTACCCGATATAGCGGTATATAAAACACACAAATAAATAAATTGAAAATCTTAGCTAATAAATTTTGAATATATTGTAATTTAGATAACAAATCTCCTTGACAGTCCAAGATAAATCATATTAAAGTAGTCCAGATGACTCAAAACTGTCATCTGGACAACTGTGTGAAAATCCTGGGCTCTCAAACATGCCTAGCTAGTTTTAATCTATATCATGCCTGTTTTGGGCACTATTCACATAAGCCTCAAAAGTTAAATTATAATGCAGTTTATCACCAAGATTACAAGCTTCTTGAGCAAAAGAAATCTTGTGGCCAGAAATAATTTATCAACTTCACATCAGTAGGAATAGGCTCATTCCCCATCCATAACATCTATTTTTACTATATTTAGTTTTAATTTATAGGAAGAGACTACCTCATTGACAGACTCACATAACAGTGAATAACAGAAGAGATGAAACTGATGAGTGCAAGGGTCAGCAGCCTGAAGAATCCTAAACAAGACTGTGGAAGGGGGTGATAAAGTGTTAAGATGATAACCATGCAGAGGAAGAACCGAGGTGAAAAAGTTTGAGAGTGAGAAACTGGAGTAAAAGGCAAGGTTGAGACAGTGGTCACTGACGAGTTGGGGCAGTAGAACATAATTGGAGGTTGAATGAATGAAGCGGTTAAAGCAAGGAATTTTGAAGCACAAGAGAGTTCATCAGCATGAATGCTAAAGTCCTCAATAATGAAGGAAGTGGAAGATGGTTCAAGAACGAAGGAAAGCCAGGAGTCAAATTCCATGAGTAAGAAAGAGTAGGACTTGTCGGGGGGAGAGGGGTGTCAAAAAATGTAGGTAGTGATATGGATAGACAGATGGAGTGGACTTCAAAAGAAGAAAAAGAATGAGAATGAGGTGGAATAGGAAGTTGAAACCTACAGGAAGGGGATAATAGTAGCCCAAAACCACCACCACAGTAGTCTAGTGGCCAAAGCAGTGCTCTGGGAACCAGGAAAGCCAGGTTCAAATTCCACTGATGCTCCATGTGGCCTTGAACAAGTCACTTAACTCTTCATTACCTCAGGTGCAAAATGAGATTGCAAACCCTCTGGGGACAAGGAAACTGCTACTGAACCTGAATGTAACTCCCCTGAAATACTACTGGATAAGCCTGAGCTAAATAAAAATAAATATTAATTATAAATGAACACAGTCTAGGGTGGGAGGAAGAAGGGTAGACTTAAAAGACTTAGAAAAAAAAATGACCAAGGCCTGGCTCTGATTCGGACTTGAACAAACCACCACTGTATGTGGGTAAGACCTTGAGTAGGCGGCAGGCATTGAAAGAGCCAGGCCTTGGTCATTTTTTTCTGTCTTAAGTTGGGATAAGTATGATGTTATCTTTTGCTAGTGCCTTCCAATGAAGCAACTAGCAAAATGCTGACAGCGTTGAGGCAGAGACCTACAACAAGCGTTTTCTTCTCATCTGTGAAGATAAATGATAGAAAGGTTTAAATTGTTGTTTTTACAAAAGTATCTATACAAAGGTGATAGCAGAACATAAAGTGTTATTTTTACAGAATGATAAGAAAATGAAGTCAAAGAATATAGTTATATAGTTATATAGTTATATAGAGGTTTCTAGAAATACTCTGCAAAACAAAAATGTCTGAGATAAATGTCTGCCATCTCATGCAGATTTTTCTCTCTCTTTCCATTGTTCTGCATCTAGAGATATCAAAGCCTAAGAGACACTAAGTACATACTCCTCTCTCCCCCCCCCCCTTCCTGATCTTTGTGGTCCTTTATGATAAGGACTGACAGACAGAACAGAAATCTAAAGTTAAAAGGCATACTGTGTGGATCATGAGAGTCAAAAATGGTTAAAATGTCAGGGAGTTAACTCCATATAAAATATAGAGGATTATGTATTTGAAGTGTGTCTATTTATTGCCATATTGTAAGAGACAAGATAAATATATGCAAGACAGAAAATAGGTTTTGTAGAGGTCAGGGCTGATCTGAGTAATATAATGAAGCTATGGTAAATAAAAGAGATCCTTGCTCTATTGACCTCTTGCAATGCAAAGGTTTTATGGAGCAAGCAGAAAAATAAATAAACCATTGACCATCAGTATGTACTACCATAAAGGGGTCAGAAGAACAAGGAAAATTGCATTCTGGCATATGATCTGTTGTCATGTAAGAAGATGGAAAAACCCACGTGTGCTGCTTGAGCACACTAGATAGGTCAATAACACTGTATTAGTTAGCCAATAAGATACTGGGGGTAGGGGCCTGTAGATCTGACAAAGGTATAAATGTCACTGAAATATGTAAAGGGGTGTGTCTCTATTTAAACACCCATTGCTATAGCAATGTACTGAATAATAATAATAATAATAAAGAGCTCTTAAACTGCTTCACATTATTCCTCTCTGAGTCTCATTGGCCAGGTTGGCCACAGGTGAATAGGCCACAGGTAAAGGTGTGGATAATAGCTGGGGGCTCGCCAAGATTTTCCCACAGTAGAGTGACTCGTGCTGAGTGGAGGTGGGAAGACGCGTCCTGTTGATTTTAACAGTCTCACCTCCCCCTCTGCGGATGTTTCTCTGCTAGCTGGTAATGGTCCCGGAACTGAAAATGTGAACAGAGGTGTTGTGAACCAGAGTGTGAAAGATGGTGAATTAAAAGCAGCAACCAAGCAATTCCGTGCACGGACTGAGGTAAGGAAAAGTGGGACTTTAGTAACTACCTTGGTGGTTAGACATTCTATAGGGTACTGAGATTGATTGTGTGTGAGTGAGACATACAATTGTGTACAGAGTGAGTGTGGAGTCCTTATCCGTGGTTCTGTACTCTCACGAGGGGGACAGCCAGAGACGGACAAAATGAAGAGGCCGAGTAAGTGTAATAAGTCTCAGTGGGATAATAAATAGAATGGGAGGAAGCCTAGGCCAGGAGTAAGGAAAAAGTGGGAGGAGGATAAGAAATGTAGTCTTTCCAACTTTCCCCCAGATAATCCCTTGGGAAAGATGCTAAAACATTGGAAAGATAAAAAGACCACTAAGGATAAGAAGAAGATGATGAAATACTGTTGTTTCCTTTGAACAAAGGAAAGTATCCGTCCTCCTGCTGTTTTTTATTTGGCACAAGTATGGGGCTGAGGAGGACTGGATTTGTTAGGCATTAAACATTTATGTGAATAGTGTCATGGCGCAAGGCAGATTGAGCCGATGGAAGTAGAGAAAAACACTCAGGGCAGTTTTAAAATCAGCAGTGCAGAGCACATGGCTAGGGGTTGTCAGGGGCAACCAAGCAAAACAAAAGCATAGGCTGTAGAGAAATGCCCAGAGTTACCATTACGTCATAGCTCATCAGCAAAGCAGAGACAGCTGCAGAGAGTTGAGCTAACTCAAGTCTCAAGGAATGACGCAGATAAAAAAAGGTCAGCTTTGAGCAGAGCAGAGACACGTGCAGATTCAGGCACAGGGATACGAGCAGATTCACGTACAGGCACACGTGGAGAAGGAAGGAAACACAGACGCAAGCCAGGAGTCAGACTCGGTCTCTGTGGCAGAGAGAGAAGGAGACATTGAGAGGACTCGAGGGAAAGGAAAGAACAGCGCTCAGAAAAACCAGGAGCCATACCTGGAAGGTTCAGACGTGGAATCAATCTGTACCTCAGAGGGGTTTATCCAAGAGGAGTTCACGAAGGTTAGTGCTGGGAAGTTAGGCTGCACTAAGCCAAGGTCCGTGTGGGGCCAGAGGGAGACTCCAGGATATAAACCACGAGGAGCAGGGAGAAGAGATAACCACAATAGCAGGAACCTGGGGAGCCAGAATACTTGTCCAAGAGATAATTCCCATGCTTTAGAAAGACATCCTGCGAAAGGAAGAGAGGGGAAGAAAAGTTTCCACTTCCCGTTTACACACCAGCCAGGCAGAGCTCAGCCTGAAAGCCAAAGTATCTGGATTAGAGGAGCACTGAGTTTTACCCCCAGAGGTCAGGAAGTGTGTAGCCCACTAAGGAAAGATTCCATAGTGTGTGGTAAAGAACCTTTCTGCAGTGATAGGGGGCAGTGGTGCTCTGACCCAGCCGAGAGGAGAGAAACAAACACTATTCCACAATACAGCCCTGCAAGTTATAATTATCAAGAAGCACCTGAAGATATGGATTGTGACTTTGGTGATGATAATTCTGATATGTGCAAAATGGACTGTACGCTTGTTTTCTCTGATAGCATAACCTCTTTTTGTTAGTGGCCTAAGAAAGCCTGCTGGAGTGAAATCTGTGGGAGAGCACAGATTTCACAGTTAAAAGTGTGTGATTGAAAACCTGAATTTTCCTCTTTTTGTTCAGTTAAAGCTGACAATAAGCATTTTTGTTCCCATTTGTAGTCCCTCACTTGTGTTATACCAGCTGTATGGTTTATTTGCTTTTTGATCTGTGTTGCAAGAATTCTCCCGGGACGGGAAATAAAACCTCTTTAAGCATAGCTACTCGACCACAACTACCTCCTTATTTCGATTAGCTATTGGGACCCAAAATCCCTGAGGGCAACATAAAGTCCTTGCTGTTAGAAGAGGAGCAACACCGAAGCCCCAGGTTCCCGCCTTGTGGGCCAGCAAGGTGTTTGACAAGTGGCGACGTTGTTTGGATTTTTGCGCAAGACTCAAAAGGGACAAGCACAAAAAGTTCTACAGTTTGCTGGAAGGGAAGCAGTCATCCGGAAGGAGAGAGAACCGTCAAGAAGTTTTCTGCTACCAGGAGTGGAACCCGGAGACACCTTTCTCACAAGCTGACCCCTGCATGGAGGCTAAGGTATACCAAGGCAGAAGGATGGAGCCATTGGATGTAGCGGGATGGATGAAGATGCAATGGGATAAGCAAGTCGAACTAATCCATTTCCTGCAGCAGCAAACAGCAAGGACCATACAGGAGCAGCAGCGGCCATTATTAGAGACATTGGACGCGCTTTTAAAGAAGCCCCGAGATGTCACTGAGGACGTCCCCATGGCTCTCCAAGCCGCTGGTCTAAGGTCGTATGGTGCCTTTGCATTAGGACAGCTACAACCACAGGACAATGTGGACGATTACTTGGATGCATTTGAAAGGATAGCTACTACCTTGAAATGGCCAGAGGAGCAGTGGGCCACCCGCTTTGCCCTATCGCTCACAGGAGAGGCTCTTTCAGCGTACAAAGCTATGCCTGCAGAATTAGCTTCCAGTTATAGTGAAGTAAAGAAAGCGGTAAAAGATAGATTGGGGCTTACCCCACTTCACTATCAGTATATGTTTAGAGAGGCAGTAATTGGGCCTCGAGAAACTCCCAAAGCTCTAGCCCAGAGGTTGAAAAGTATAGCCAAAAAATGGTTGTTAGCTGAGGGAAGTTCAGTGGAAACAGTGATTGACAAAATTGTATTAGAACAATTTATGGAGGCTGTTCCAAAAGGGCTTAAGATTTTTCTGACCCTCCAGCACTGCCAGTCCTCAGAGGATGCAGCCTCTCTAGCCGAACGATATTTCGCGGCTGAGAGGACTGACACCCCAGGCCAAGGTAGTTGGTTGGCAGCTGGGAGGAGGAAAAGTAGCAGTAAAGGAAAATATGTGTCTGATAGGATGTATAAACCTGCCAAGTTGAATGTGAATGTCTCTGATGAGAATGTCTGTTCTGTACCCAAAGGTAAATGTTTTCGGTGTGGAAAAATTGGGCACTATCAGAGATCCTGCACAGAACGCCAGCACAAGTGGAAGGTATTCACACACTGGCTCTACTTGACTCGGGGGGCTGACCAGAGCATGATTTCAAAAAGGCTCTGGGCAGCCATTGAGGGGCACCGCCAGTCGCCCCCGAGTCAAGCAGAGGGACAAGTTCGGGTAAGGTGCGTGCACGGCGCAGCCTCACATTATCCATTACATAGTGTAAAGATAAATGCCTTAGGAACACAGCAGAATATATCGGTAGCTATAGTTCCAAAACTGCCAAGGGAGGTTGTCCTGGGGAGAGACTGGTCACCATTTAGTCAAAAAATGGATGGAAAGCTTAATAAGCCTAGCCTAAAGCCTACCCAATACCAGGAAGGAGTACAGGAGGGGGAAATAGAAGCTTTGGCCGCCAAACTCCCGAGTCCCCTGTTTGGCAAACCACAGAAGAATAGGACAGGACCACAGGTTCCCAAGAAGGGGGCGCCCTTAGGGAAGGCAAAGTTCGTCCTACAGTTCTGCAAAGTGTCCAACTTGGCCAAAAGCCCACAAAAAGCCACCCCAGGAGCGGCTGGCTATGATTTATTCAGTGCGGAGGAAGCCATAGTGGGAAAAGGAGGGAAGGCCTTAATTGACACAGGCATCCAGGTGAGAATCCCAGAGGGTTGCTATGGCCGCATTGCTCCGAGGTCAGGCCTTGCGGTAAAAACATTTTTAGATATAGGGGCTGGGGTAATAGACCCCGACTATAGGGGATGTATTAAGGTCCTGGTCTTTAATTTTAGTAAGACCGACTTTAAAATCCATGTAGGCGATCGTATAGCGCAATTAATCTGCGAGCGTGTGGGCTTCCCCATAATAGAAGAAGTGTCTTCCTTACCGTCCACCATAAGGGGGGAACAGGGATTTGGGTCCACGGGCCAGGGTGAAGTCAAGATTATGACGGCCCTAGCAGAAGAGCCTAAAGAAGAAGACCTGGGTCCTCAAATTGCAGATTTGAGGGACAAGTCCAGACCTAGAGTAGGTGAAGGGCTTTCTATACCACAGCAGCAAGAACTGGCCCAAGTCCTGGATAGGTTCTCGGACGTTTTAACTACGACACCTGGGGAAACTAACGTAGTAGCCCATGAAATTATTACTACACCGGGGCGAATAATTCGGCAACGCCCCTACCGCATGCCCGAGGCAAAAAAGGGAGAAATAGTCGAACAGGTGAAAGAGATGGTGAAGCTTGGCGTCATAGAGGAGTCACGCAGCCCCTGGTCTAGTCCAGTGGTGCTGGTACCCAAACCAGACGGATCCATTCGATTCTGTATCGACTTTCGCCGGGTGAATGAAGTGTCACAGTTTGACGCTTACCCGATGCCCCGGATAGACGATTTGCTGGATCGTTTGGGGCAGGCGAGATACCTGACCACCCTTGACCTCACCAAAGGATATTGGCAGGTACCCTTAATGAAGGAGGCCAAGCCAAAAACGGCATTTAGCATGCCTATAGGCCTCTCTCAATTTTGCCGCATGCCATTTGGCTTACACGGCGCGGCTGCCACATGCCAGCGATTGGTTGACCAGGTCCTAAGGCCCCACCACGAGTACACGCTGGCCTATATGGACGACGTGATTATTTACAGCACAACCTGGACCCAACACCTTGCAAGAATAGAGGCCGTACTCAGGGCACTTCGCAAGGCGGGACTAACACTAAATCCGGCCAAGTGTCTGTTTGCCACGGAAGAGGCCAAGTACTTGGGACACATGGTTGGGAGGGGGGTAGTAAGGCCCCTGGCCTGTAAACTAGAGAGCGTCCGAAACTTCCCACGTCCGGGCACGAAAAAGCAAGTCCGAAGCTTTCTGGGTTTGATAGGATACTATCGTCGGTTTATACCTCACTTTGCTGAGGAGAGTATTCTATTCACTGAAATGTTACGGAAAAACGCACCTACCACAATAAAGTGGTCCCCGGAGGCTGAAGAAGCTTTCACTAACCTAAAGGAAAAACTCTGTAGGGCACCCGTGTTAAGGGGGATAGATTTCAACCTACCCTTCATTGTCCAGACGGACGCGTCCGAAAGAGGGTTGGGGGCGGTAATGGCTCAGAATTTTGATGGGGTAGAGCACCCTGTAACATATTTGAGCCGAAAGCTCAATAAGGCAGAGAAAAATTACTCTACAATAGAAAAGGAGTGCCTGGCGATTAAATGGGCAGTGTAGGCACTGCGCTTTTATTTAACTGGCCTGCAATTCCTTTTGATCACAGACCACGCCCCTCTGACCTGGTTACATCAGATGAGGAACAGCAACCCTCGTCTGACCCGGTGGCACCTAGCGCTCCAACCTTTTAGCTTCGTAGTACAGCATAGGGCGGGGCAGCTGCATGGAAATGCTGATGCATTGTCACGGATTCCGGGCTGTCAGGTAAAAACTGCAGCCCGTAATATTTTAAGGGGGGGGGGGGATCTGTCATGGCGCAAGGCAGATTGAGCCGATGGAAGTAGAGAAAAACACTCAGGGCAGTTTTAAAATCAGCAGTGCAGAGCACATGGCTAGGGGTTGTCAGGGGCAACCAAGCAAAACAAAAGCACAGGCTGTAGAGAAACGCCCAGAGTTACCATTACGTCATAGTTCATCAGCAAAGCAGAGACAGCTGCAGAGAGTTGAGCTAACTCAAGTCTCAAGGAATGACGCAGATAAAAAAAGGTCAGCCTTGAGCAGAGCAGAGACACGTACAGAGACACGTGCAGATTCAGGCACAGGGATACGAGCAGATTCACGTACAGGCACACGTGGAGAAGGAAGGAAACACAGAGACGCAAGCCAGGAGTCAGACTCGGTCTCTGTGGCAGAGAGAGAAGGAGACATTGAGAGGACTCGAGGGAAAGGAAAGTACAGCGCTCAGAAAAACCAGGAGCCATACCTGGAAGGTTCAGACGTGGAATCAATCTGTACCTCAGAGGGGTTTATCCAAGAGGAGTTCAAGAAGGTTAGTGCTGGGAAGTTAGGCTGCACTAAGCCAAGGTCCGTGTGGGGCCAGAGGGAGACTCCAGGATATAAACCACGAGGAGCAGGGAGAAGAGATAACCACAATAGCAGGAACCTGGGGAGCCAGAATACTTGTCCAAGAGATAATTCCCATGCTTTAGAAAGACGTCCTGTGAAAGGAAGAGGGGAAAAAAAGTTTCCACTTCCCGTTTACACAGCAGCCAGGCAGAGCTCAGCCTGAAAGTCAAAGTACCTGGACTAGAGGAGCACTGAGTTTTACCCCCAGTGGTCAGGAAGTGTGTAGCCCACTAAGGAAAGATTCCATAGTGTGTGGTAAAGAACCTTTCTGCAGTGATAGGGGGGAGTGGTGCTCTGACCCAGCCGAGAGGAGAGAAACAAACACTATTGCACAATACAGCCCTGCAAGTTATAATTATCAAGAAGCACCTGAAGATATGGATTGTGACTTTGGTGATGATAATTCTGATATGTGCAAAATGGACTGTACGCTTGTTTTCTCTGATAGCATAACCTCTTTTTGTTAGTGGCCTAAGAAAGCCTGCTGGAGTGAAATCTGTGGGAGAGCACAGATTTCACAGTTAAAAGTGTGTGATTGAAAACCTGTTTTTCCCTCTTTTTGTTCAGTTAAAGCTGACAATAAGCATTTTTGTTCCCATTTGTAGTCCCTCACTTGTGTTATACCAGCTGTATGGTTTATTTGCTTTTTGATCTGTGTTGCAAGAATTCTCCCGGGACGGGAAATAAAACCTCTTTAAGCATAGCTACTCGACCACAACTACCTCCTTATTTCGATTAGCTATTGGGACCCAAAATCCCTGAGGGCAACATAAAGTCCTTGCTGTTAGAAGAGGAGCAACACCGAAGCCCCAGGCTCCCGCCTTGTGGGCCAGCAAGGTGTTTGACAATAGTAAGTCTGAAGTGGAGAAATCAAGGGAGATGGTGGGCTCCAAATACCCCCTTTAAAGAGAAAAGGAGGGGGAGGGTCTAGTTCAGTATGCAGGGTGAAATTTCTTAAGAAAACATCCTTATTCTGATCAGATAGGCTGCTATACTTAAAGACTGATAGATGCCTAGGCATAAAGCACTTGTAAGCTTTGATTTGTCTTGTGTTTAAATAAGAACCTCTGTAATGTATCTTTTAGTCTACAGTAAATATTGTTTTTCTTTCATTGCTGGCTGGTGCAGGATTTAAGGAATCTGAATAAGATTGTCCAGACCCGGCATCCTGTGGTCCCCAACCCCTATATATATTGTTGAGCAAAATTTTGCATGACCACAAATTGTAGTAGATTTGAGGGATGTGTTTTGGGCCTGCTCCCTAGGCACTATGTAGATGACCTCCTAAGTTCAGGGAAAAAGAAACCAGTTGTGATAGAAGCCACTAACACTCTGCTGAATTTCTTAGGAAAGAAAGGATTAAGGGTGTCCCGGGACAAATTACAATATGTGAAGAGGGAGGTTAAGTATTTGGGATACCTCATAAGTGAAGGAAAGAGAAAAATCAATCCAGAGAGAATAAAGGGTATTGTGGAGTTACCTTTGCCTAAAACTAAGAGAGCTGATATCCGCTTGGCCGGGCGTATGCCAACGCATGAGAAATTTGACATTTTCTCCAGCCGTCGCTGTGCTCTCCCAGCTGATGGTAAAAGGGCTGTGATGATGTCAGAAAGGTCTGGTGGAAATTGTTCTGTTTTTCTTTGACCTTCAAAGTAGGGGTTGAGAGCCCTGTCAGGACAATGGGGCATCCTGAGCCAGCAGTTACCAGATTGCAACTTGAAAATGATTTAAATCCTGAGTGAATGGTATATGTTATGTCTGTTTTGTCTTTGAGTGTGTATGCTATCGAGCAAACTTAAAAAGTTAAAAGGGGATTTTATATATTGTGGCAAGCACCTCATAGAGGGCATAATTATTGTTCATATATTACACAAACACAAAAGAGCTGAAACTATAGGTTTATTTAGGATTTAATATTCTCAAGCAACATTTTATTTTAACTCTTAGTGTTTATGACTCCTCTGTCTCTTGTTCAGCTGCATAGTAATCTGAAGTTGCCTTGAAGGACAGAAAAGAGACCTACTGCTTACTTTGCTATCTGCGTTTAATACAACATCAAGGTTGGCTGTAACTGAGTAATTTGCTTTAAAATAACTTCATTGTTTTCAGATCAGTTTGATACCAGTCTCAGGTATTATGTATAAGATTTTAATTTAAATGTGACAAAATACTAGCAGTTTGGTTAAAAATATAAAAAGGGGAATATTCCAGATATCCACCAACATGGCTGTTTCCTGAACTGTAAGATTTTAGTTATTACTTTGCATTGTTAAGCTCGGTGCTGATGACTGATGAACAGGACAGTAACACCATAGGTGTTAACTACACTGATCTTTCCGGTTTTATTTGTTATAATAAATAGAACATCATCATTTCAACTGCCGCCAAACCACCTGCCCGCAGAACACAACAATCACACAGAACAAAACCCTGCTCCGCTCCATGGTACTCGCAGAATATATGCATAACCAAAAGAGCGCTAAGACAACTGGAACGCCGCTGGAGACGCAACAAATCAGCCTCCTTACAGGAACAATATCAGACAAAACAAACAGAATATAACAACCTCATCAACCTGCAAAAGAAAAAATACCATACTAACCTTATCCTGAAGTCCACTAACAAACCCCGCGAACTCTACGAAGTCGTAAAGACCCTCACCAAGGAACCCTACAACAAAAACGAGCAACAAATAGATCCACAGACCTTCGCTAACCACCTCAAAAGCAAATTTACCGCAACGCACAAAAACAATAACGCAACTATCAAATACAAGGCATCAACACCTAAGCAGAGTTGGGACACATTCACCATCCCATCGAATGAACAACTCTCCAAGATAATCACTGACCTCAACACCAGCACCGCCCCTACAGATCCCTGCCCAGTATCTTGGATAAAAGCAACGAAAGAGGACCTGACACAAGTCATCCGGAAAATAGTAGATAACTCTCTCTCCAAAGGAACAATGCCAAACACACTGAAGCTAGCCACAATACGTCCAATCCCAAAGAAAACCACCTTGGCTAAAACTGACCCCACCGCCTACAGACCCATATCTAGCTTACCATTCCTATCCAAGATCATTGAGAAAACAGTACAACACCAACTCCAACAACACATTGACGTCCACAATCCACTGGACCCCAATCAACACTGCTTCCGACCCGGCCACGGGGTTGAAACCATACTGATCCAGCTATTCGACAGCCTGTTGAGGACAATCGACAACACCAGAATGGGAGTCATTATGATATTCCTAGACATCTCCTCAGCATTTGACACTGTCTGCCACACAACACTACTAACCAGACTTCAGGAGGTGGGCCTTCACAGCACCACCCTGAGCTGGTTTACATCCTACCTCACCAACAGACAGCTACTAGTCAAGTGCGGAACAAAGACTTCACAACCATTCAGTGCCACCCAGGGAGTCCCACAAGGCTCAGCTCTCTCCACCCTACTTTTTAACATCTACGTACAACCCATCTGCGCCATCATCAAGGACCACAGGATACAATACACCATATACGCAGATGACATAATGATACTCACACCAATCAATCTGGACAACCCAGACTACTCCAACATAGCCAACTGCTTCCAACAAATGGCAACATGGCTGCAGGAAAACAACCTATCAATAAATTACAACAAAACTGAAGCTCTACTCATCACCAGAAACCAGACATTCTCACCACCAGCCACCATCATTCTAAACGACACCATCATACCAGTAAGAAATGAAATAAAATACCTAGGTGTAATGCTCGACAAGGACCTTAACCTCCAATCCCACATCGCAAAAACAACAAAGAGCACTTACATCAAAATGAGGACAGTCAGAAGGCTCAAACCCATCCTCGCACATGAACATTTCAGAACAGTCTGTCAAGCCATCATCACCCCAACCCTGGACTATTGTAATCATATATACCATGGGCTACCAAAAAAAGCAATAAAACCACTAGAGCTAGCACAAAACACTGCCGCACGACTCATAACAGATTGCACAAATCACGACCACATCACTCCCATACTGTACCACCTACACTGGCTCCCAATCAGCTCTCGAGTCCAATTCAAGGTACTCTTACACATCTTCAAAATAATACACAACCTCTCAGCCGACAGCTTACAACCACTCATAAAAACCGATGACAACAAGAGACCAAGAAGAAAAGGAACCTCAGACACCATCAGAATACCAAAAGAGATTGCCAGAACAAGGCAGGCCACATTAAGGAGGGCACTCTCCCTAGCAGCGCCCGCTATATGGAACTCCCTACCAGACCACATAAGAACATCAAGGACTTCAGAAAACTTCTCAAAACTGCTCTATTCACAGAACATTTCAAGGACCTCACATAACAGCTTTTACTTACCATCTCCAAGTCATTACAGGATCACGGTCCTAACGCGCCCCAAACGGACTCTTCATTGTATATATCTATATATGTATATTGCTCATTATGTAAATAGCTCACCGATTTAATCGAACACACTACACCACACACCACTCTTCTCAGCTCACCCCACTGCATGCTACAGACCACACACTATTATTGATTGTTTGATGTGCCCAAACCGCCTTGATTTAATGATAAGGCGGTATACTAAATCCCTCTAAATAAATAATATTGGGTTTTAGGATAAATTCACCTGTTTTCCTGTATTTGAATTTTACGTGTTGGTGTCCAGAGAAAAAGTGTATTTTGTTTTGAAAGCTTTTTTATTTCAGTTTCAGGACTAAAATTCCTGAGAAAACAGATATACGTTGTAGCACTTACTGTTTCTTTTGAACTTGCATTGCCCTTAAGTTGGCTAGAATTTTAGACAGAGGCTGATCTGAAATTGCTTTGTTCCCAAGCATATAGATCACATTTAGTAGAAAGATGGAACTGAGTTCCCAGAAAATATGAGAATATTTGTAATGTTATTTACAAATAAAACAATAACATTGAGTTGATTGGACAAAACAAAATCTTGCTTGTCAGCAACGATCCAGGAGAGGTTTGGGAAAAAGAATCAGAGAGAGAGAGAGACAGACAGAAGGTGAGGCCACAGCCTAGGAAAAGGCAATAAAACGTGCTGCTTCGAGTGTGATGATCTGGGCCACTGGAATTCTGACTGCTCTAAGACTCTTCGAGGACCCACAAGGCCGGAAGAACATGAACCTTGTATATTTATGCCTCTGCAGAGACGTGAATAGGCAGGGGAGAGTAGGCCAAGAAGAACCCAAGGAAGTATCGCCATGAGGCCCAACCACAAATGCCTTGTACCTTCTTAGGCCTCTCATCTAAAAAGGATCTTTTGGCACCATGATTAATGAGTAGCTTACACAAATCCTTGTGAACACTGCAGTTACAAGCTCAGTCTTCAAAAGTTTTGCGTTTCCTACAGCACTCTCACTGGGAACAGTTTATATGATAGAATCTAGTCATACTTGAGAGATATGTGGCCATCCTGTTAGAAGCCATACTTCTTCCTATTGGGATTGATGTTATAAAATGTTGCAAAATAATAGTTTTACATTGTATTTAGAAAGAGCACATGTCCACTTAGTACTGGACCAATTAAGTTAGTGGGAAAGGGACACTTGTTTACTCACACTGTTATGCTTATTGAGAAGAATCTAAATTTATATTTTCTACCTACCATTTGTTTACAACAATACTAAGTTTCTAACAATTGTTTGATGTTCTTAGCAGCCTTGCCAAATAAAGATACATTAGTATGGTATAAAAAAAACCAGAAGGACCTATGTATGCAGTTTGGTGGAATGATGCAAGTGATGAAAAAGTGTTGTGAGGGGTGAAGTGTGATATTAAGAGGAAGGACTCTGATGGACAGTAAACTGATGAAGGTAATTTAATGATGTGAAGTGATGTATCTGCCTAATGAATATGTTTAAAAAAATGATGAGCACTTTATTCAACTATGCCGTCTCCAGAATCTTCAATTCAGGAAGTCATCTAAGCCCCAACACATACTCAACAATTGGAAATAGATACTTGGAGACAGGCTAGGTGCACCTTGCACCCTGATGAGCTTTGGAAAAGCCACACTGACCATGTTGTACTTCCAGATGCTTTTTGCCTCATTTTGCCTCTGTTTGTCCTGGCCAGGTATGCAAGGGCAAAGGAGGATGATTTGATGCACAAATCCTCACAATATTGGTATTATTCTAAACTTGCCAAAATTGCAGATGTGTGTGCAACTTGTCTGATCTGTAAATGGTGCAAGGGGGGCTAAACATGTAAAGATCAGTCAAGGGCACAATAGAGTATTTCCTACTAGCAAATGAATCTCCAGGGATAGAGAGACAAGGAGTTTATCAAACTGTGAGACAGGGTTGACAACATACGAGATAGTTACTGGTAGACCATTGAAAGTTTATAAAGCAATATTTATAGGATATGACCTTAGTAATTATAGATGAAATTAAGTTTGTCTCATTGCAAAATCTAATCTATAATATTTAGTCTTTTCATTTAATATTGGTGCTGCTCTTCTGAATGAGGCCTGGAGCCATGTCACCAACTGCAATCCAGAGACTCCAGCAGAGAGAATTGACCAGAATCCAGATGGAACAGATTGTCCCAAGAACTCCTAACTACACACCACGGCAATGTGTGGAGGAGTCCCTACCTGGATCCATGTGTCACGTTGAAAAAGGGGCCAAGATATCCGCCTATGAGAATGAGAAGTTCAACTTTTGGGAGAAAGCAAACAAACTTCAGAGAAAGGTGAAGCACACTACGAAATCCTGAAGAACTGCTGAGAAGCAGGATCAAATTATCTGGAAATAGGAAGAGGACTATTAGACAGACTGGGGGAGTGGGTTCTGATCAAGTCATGGAAAGTTACAACCTGACTGGGAGGGGCCGTACCAGGTGCTGCTCACCAGAGACAGCAGTGCGCACAGCAGAAAAAGGCTGGACACATCATACCCGAGTCAAGGGACCTGTCACAGCCCCGTCTCCGATCCAGACTCCAGAAGCCTGGGAAGTACAACCAACTAAGGACCCCATGATTGTGAAACTGAAAAGACAATAACTTTTTCTTCATTCAGTTAAGGACTTCTTTGGGAGAACTAATAGAAAAATGTTAAACATAGACTCTGCCTGAATCCTTCTGCATTCTACTGAATTGCTTTAAAACTTGTGCTCTGACACAGAGCGAAGAATGGACTATATGAGAAACATTGCTTCTTATTAAGTTGTGCATGATAAGTATAACTGTGACGTATTTTCTGTATATGCTTTTTCACCTAATGTTATGTTATTAAGTAACAAGTTAACTGCCATTGAGATAGGGCTCCTAATAACATTGTGAATATTAGGGATTATTGTAATTTGTATTAGTGAAAAATCTGGATTTTGTGGAAAAAGGATGGGGTCAGGTATGGTGGGCAACCAGTACTGATGGGTGTTGGGATGTACTATATAGTGAGGGTAAACCACTTAAAAGGAAGATATCAATTTTTAAGGGAATCGTTAGCCCCCAGTGCCCACATGTACAATGTAACCCTATTACTCTTACTATAACAGGGACTGATTTTGAAGTAAATATAACCTATGGCTTGGGTGCATATGTTTGGGAACAGATCCCCAGGGAAGATTTAGAATTGTAGTAAGGAAAGCCCCCCCCCCCACCCCTGAAGTAATTTTTCCTATTCTCACAAAGGTAGGAAAAATGGGAAGGATTTAACAGAAACCTTGGAGATAGAGACAGGATATGGGGAGTCAAATGCCTGGATGGAATGGGTAAAATATAAAAGTTTAACAAAAGCAATTGCTATGCATGTGTCTCAGGAAGACCAATATCACAGTTGGTACTCTTCCCTATCAACTGGAACATGGACCTGGATGGAATGAGCTGCATAGTCGCCCTGTATCAAGAAGGAACAGCTTGGGGAAATGAAAGTGCCACCCGTGTTCTCAACAGTATATGGGAATCACTCTACCTGCCTCATCAGGCAGGGTGAGAACTATACCAAGGCTGTAGGGGAACTAACCTTATGCACTGAAATCCTTAACCTCACTGGAACCAGCGACATGCAAGGGAACTACTCTAAGCTGAGAGTACCCAGGGCAGATCTATGGTGGGAAGAGCTTGAGGTAGACACTACCAGAGCTATGGTCAGGAACATGTGCAATTGTTCAATTCGCTATTCCATTCACCCTGGCATTTGAAAAAAAATGATAACTTACAAGGGTAGAAGCAAGAGAAATGTGTTAGGAACGTCATTTGATGATAGAATTGACATTGATGCTATAGGGGTGCCTCAGGGAGTCCCAGATGAGTTCAAAGCCAGAAATCAGATAGCGGCAGGATTTGAATCAGCATTATTTTGGTGGTCCACAATTAATAAGAATGTAGACTGGATCAACTATATATTTTATAACCAGCAGGGATTTATAAATTACACCAGAGATGCAACAAAAGGGGATTGGTACAGAGATTAATAGAGACAGCTGTTTCAAAGAAAATGACTGCGGGGCCCCTACCATATGGGGAAGGGATAATGTTTCTAGAGTCCAGGGAGGAGAATAATGAAGAAGACCATGAGCCATAATAGCAGATAATGATGGGGAAAATGGAGTTCCAAGAAGTGTAAAAAGCAACAAAACGATGGAAAAAGAAAAGGAGGGAGTTGATAGAAAAGTTTAAATTGTTCTTTTACAAAAGTATCTATACAAAGGTGATAGAAGAACGTAAAGTGTTATTTTTATAGAATGATAAGAAAATTAAGTCAAAGAATGTAGTTATATAGAGGTTTCTAGAAATACTCTGCAAAACAAAAATGTCTGAGATAAATGTCTGCCATCTCATGCAGATTCTTCTCTCTCTCTCCATTGTTCTGCATCAAGAGATAGCAGAGCCTAAGAGACACTAAGTACATACTCCTCTCTCCCCCTCCCTTCCTGATCATTGTGGTCCTTTATGATAAGGACTGACAGACAGAACAGAAACCTAAAGTTAAAAGGCATACTGTGGATCATGAGAGTCAAAAATGGTTAAAGTCAGGGAGTTAACTCCATATAAAATATAGAGGTTTATGTATTTGAAGTGTGTCTGTTGTTGTTAAGTGCCATCGAGTCGGAGTCGCCTCATGACGACTGTCTGGATAGCTATCCTAAATTGCGTTCGGTCTTCAGTCAGGCGGCTCATTGTTGACAGACTGGTACCCGTAGCTGCTGTTATTGTATCGATCCATCTCATTGCTGGCCTTCCTCTTTTGCGTTGACCTTCTATCTTGCCAAGCATGATGTCTTTCTCTAATGATCTCTCTCTTCGCATGATGTGTCCAAAGTATGAAAATCAAAGTCTTGTTATCTGAGCTTCTAAAGAAAGGTTAGGTTTGATCTCCTCTAGTACCGACTGGTTTGTTCTTCAGGCAGTCCATGGTATACACAGTATTCGCCACCAGCACCATAATTCAGAGGTATCAATTTTCTTCTTGTCTATCTTTTTCACTGTCCAGCTTTCACATCCATATGATGTTATTGAAAATACCATGGCTTGAACAATTCGAATCTTAGTATGGAGAGAGACATCTCTGCTCTTGAGAATCTTATCTAGGTCTTTCATAGCCATTCTGCCAAGAGCAATGTGTTGTCTGATTTCTTGATTGCTTGTTGCTTCTTTAATGATAGTTGATCCAAGTAGGTTAAAGTTGTTCATGATTTCAATTTCTTCTTCTTCAACGATGAACCTGTTGATTATGCCAGTTGTCTTGATCTTTGTCTTCTTTACATTAAGGTGCAGGCCCATTTTGAGACTATGTTCTTTGATTGTGAGAAGCAAATGTTTCAGATCATCTTCACTTTCAGCCAGTAATGTGGTATCATCAGCATAGCGAAGGTTGTTGATGAGTCTTCCACCAATCTTTACACCTCTGTTGTCTTCATACAATCCTGCTTCTCTGATGATTTGTTCTGCATATAAATTAAACAGGTAGGGGGAAAGTATGCAGCCTTGTCTTACACCTTTGCTTATTTTAAACCATTCTGTTTTTCCTTGTTCCGTTCGAACTGTTGCTTCTTGATCAATGTACAGATTGTGCAAGAATACGATCAGGTGTTCTGGTATACCCATGCTTCTTAATGTGGCCCAGAGTTTCTCATGGTTTACACAGTCAAAAGCCTTGCTATAGTCGATAAAGCACAAATAGATATCCTTTTGGTATTCTTTAGTCTTTTCAAGGATCCGTCTCACATCCGCAAAGATGTCTCTCGTTCCTCACCCTTTCCTGAACCCTGCTTGCACTTCAGGTAGTTCTTCTTCCAGATATGGTTGTAGTCTCTTTTGCATAATCTTCAGTAGAATCTTGCTGGCATGTGGGATCAGAGTGATTGTGCGATAATTTCCACAGTCAGTTGGATCACCTTTCTTTAGTATTGGTATAAACACAGATCTTTTCCAGTCAGTTGGCCATGATGTTGTCTTCTATATTTCTTGGCAGAGCCTTGTAAGTATGGTAACGGCTGTATCAAATTGCTGTAATACTTCTATGGGAATGCTATCAATGCCTGGAGCTTTGTTCTTTGAGAAAGCTTTCAATGCTGCTTCAACTTCTTCTTTCATCATCAATGGTTCCAGATCATAAGGTACAGGTTGAAACGGCTGTTGGTCCACTTGATCTTTATCATATAAAAACTCTGTATATTCCTTCCACCTTTTCTTGATCTTCACAGCATCATTCAACATAGAACCTTCAGCATCTTGTATGGCCTCCTTGCCCCGCCTAGGCGGTTGCCTATAGAAGGGAAAGGGGGCCCTTTCAATGTCCCCTTTATGTGAGCTCCCAGAGCTAAGGCTTCTGGGAGTTGTAGTTGCTTGCACTGAGTTGTAGTTGTGAATAAATGATTAAGCCGAGGGTTTGAAAGCAACACAGGAAATTTATTTGCCTCCTTGGTTCAAGGAACTTTCATAGAAGCTTGGCACATCATATAAGGTAAGATACTTTTCCTCAAAAGAAAGATAACTTCTGTACAAAACGTTTTCCAGAGTCTCTAATTACCTTTGCTTCCCTCAGCAAGGTAAATATCTCTTCACGCCACAAATTATCACGTTACAGTCTCTGGCTAGCTTTAGCTTCAAAACAGCGTTCTTTAAACTGCAATACTTATACTTTAAGCCAAAACAATGGTCTTTAAAATGCAGCACTTCTACTTTAAGTTTTCCTTTTACTTGGATTATCACAGGTTTTGTTAATTGCTCCAGACACATTCAGAATGCAGTCCTGACGGTCTCATGCATTTTAAAACCACAGCAGCAACTTCATATCAAATCTTCTTAGGCTTGTTTTAACCACAGACATTCAAGCATAATAAGTCTGGGATTTTCTTCAGGTTTACAATCTATAGGTTTTCACTTTACCCTCCAAGATAAAGCACAGTCCATCTCACATTCTGAGAAATCAGATTCAATATCAGCCTCATCTATTTGCATACACTCACAGTCAGACTCTGCAGTCTCCGGACTGGAAACAGCTTGGGACAGCGTGGGTTTAATTTCTTCCAGCAGTTTAACAACCCGTTCCCAATGAGACCTCCCTCTTGGCTCAGGGGTGTTATCAGGGCACAGGAAATCCTTATCCCGTAGCAAGCTATTTAGAACTTCTAAAGAATTCAGCTCCTTCCTTTTAACAGCTCTCTTTAAGAGCCTTCCCCGAGGTAAACCTCTTTGACCCAGCTCCTCCTGGAAAGTCCCCATAGCTGGGTTATAGACAGCAGTCTCTTCAGGAATAAACCTCCTGCTTTCTAGACCAGCTGTAGCCTTTCTACCACACTGGCTCTGCTCAAGACCCTGTTGCTGGCTATGAGGAGAGTCTTCCCTTAAGCTGTCATTAGAGTACCTTTCTCTGGGCTCTCTGCTAGAATCCTTTCTTTCTGTTTCCTTCAGGATTTCTTCCACTTCTGTTTCTCTGCTGTTCTCTTGGTTGTGCTTGCTCCTGATTTCTCTTCCGTTCCCCCTTCCGTCTCTCTCACTTCCTGTTCTCTGGGGCTTAAATGAGTGGGGATGCCCTGCACCTTTCCACTCCCCCCTCAGCTGTCTCTCATTACCTCCCTTAGTTGCTATGGTGTTGGGGCAGCAGCTTTAGATATGTTTTTTTTCTCTCCAGCTGAACTTTTAAAGTCACGGCTCCCTGCACTTTCTTTCTGCCTGGAGGTAAAGGTCTGTGTTTTTTCTATTTCCCCGGGCTCTGGAGCAGATTCGTCACCACACTTGTAACATTCTAATTCGAGGCTGGAACCTTTTCTTTAACTCTCGTAGCTTTAGGAAAGCCGATCTTCTTCTTCCTCTAATAGTTTCTGCTTCTATTTCCTTGCATGCGTCATTGTAGTACTTTTCCTTGTCTTGTCTTGCTGCACGTTGGAAATCTCTGTTGAGTTCTGCGATTCTCTTTCTTTCTCCTCTGGCTTTAGCTTCTCTGCTTTTCTGGGCAATTTTCAGAGTTTCTTCCGTCATCCATTTTGGCCGTTTTTGCTTTTTCATCTTTTGTAAAGACTTCTTGCTTTCTTCAAACACAACCTTCTTGATGTCATTCCATAACTCTTCTGGGGATCTGTCATTTGTATCTAAAGCAGCAAATCGATTTTGCAGGCAGTCTTTAAATTCCAGTGGTATATTCTCAGGGTCCTATTTTGCTGCATTCATGAGTGGTTTGCTCTTTTTCAACTTTAGCTTGAGTTTGCATACTAGTAGTTGATGATCTCTACCACAGTCAGCTCCAGGTTTTGTCTTTGTTGATGTTACAGAGCTTTTCCATTGTTGACTTCCACAGATGTAGTCAATTTGATTTTTATACAATCCATTGGGTGAAGTCCATGTGTACAGTCGCTGCTTGTGTTGCTGGAAGAAGGTGTTTGAGATGAATAGATTGTTGGTCTTGCAGAATTCTATCAGTCTTTCTCCAGCTTCATTTCTGTTGCCAAGTCCATATTTTCCAACTACTTTGCCGCCTTCTTTGTTGCCAACTTTTGCATTCCAGTCACCCATGACTATCAGGATATCCTGCTTGCATGTTCTGTCAATTTCAGCTTGTACTTGTTCATAGAACTCTTCAATTTCATTCTCTTCTGCAGCTGTTGTTGGGGCATATACTTGAATTATAGTTGTGTTGATAGGCATTCCTCGTAGACGAATAGAGATTAAGCGTTCGCTGACTGCATTGTATTTCATTACAGTTCTTGCAAGTTTCTTCTTTATTATAAATGCAACACCATTTCTTCTTTGTCTTTCATTTCCAGCATGGTAGACCATGTGATCATCTGATGCAAAGTGCCCGATGCCAGTCCATTTCAGTTCGCTGACACCCAACAGATCAAGTTGTACACATTCCATTTCATTCTTGATCACCTCCAACTTCCCTTGGTTCATGCTTCGTACGTTCCATGTTCCAATGTGTAAGACATCTTTAAAGCTTCTGACTTTCATTTCATGCACAGCTACATCAGCAGTCAGACGTCCCAAGGGCTTTGATCCAACCACATCATAAATGCTGGCTTTACTCTGAAAAGTCTTCAGCTCTTCCCCAGTAGCTAGTTGAGTGGCTTCCGACCTGGGGATCTCATCTTCCAGCACTATAGTGCAATTTGTTTTGTTGTAGCTATCCATTGGGTTTTCATGGCAAGATACAGAAGTAGATTGCCGCACCTTTCCTCCGCGCAGTTTAAGTTTGGTGTTGTTGCCATTGTCACAGAAATGTGATCCTCCGCCATCAACACTATCCCATTCTGCTGCTGCCCAGATGGATGGTTTGTCTTGGTCTGGCACCTCAGCTGAGACCTGTCCATCTTGGGAGACCCTGCCAGTAGTTAAACTACCGATAGTTTAGCTCTCAGCATCACTGATGCACACAAGCCCTCACAGCACGACAAGCTGCAAACCAAGTGAGGGGTGTATCTATTTATTGACATATTGTAAGAGACAAGATAAATATATGCAAGACAGAAAAATAAGTTTTGCAGAGGTCAGGGCTGATTTGAGTAATATAATGAAGCTATGGTAAATAAAAGAGATCCTTGCTCTGTTGACCTCTTGCAATGCAAAGGTCTTATGAAGCAAGAATAAAAGTAAATAAACCATTGACCATCAGTATGTACTACCATAAAGGGGTCAGAAGAAAAAGGAAAACTGCATTCTGGCATAAGGTTTGTCATGAAATAATATGGAATTATGTTAAAAGGGATGAGCAGAAACCCACGTGTGCTGCCTGAGCACACTAGATAGGTCAATAACACTGTATTAGTTAGCCAATAAGATACTGGGGTAGGGGCCTGTAGATTTGACAAAGGTATAAATGTCACAGAAATATGTAAAGGGGTGTGTCTTTATTTAGACACCCATTGCTATAGCAATGTACTGAATAATAATAATAATAAAGAGCTCTTAAACTGCTTCACAATATTCCTCTCTGAGTCTCATTGGCCAGGTTAGCCACAGGTGAATTGGCCACAGGTAAAGGTGATTATAGCAATAAGTGTGGGGTTTTTTCAACAGTTTTCTGATGTATGTATAGGCCTTTAAGCAATACCACTGGTTAGACCAATGATATCATGTCTAGGGTATAAAGATGGCCTGATGTTTATCTGAGCCATTCTGTTCAAGCCTTTGTAGTTGAGCACTGAAGTCAACCGTGGTTTTATGGTTAATGAACATATAATGTGATAAGGAAGCTTATCATAGCTCAGGAAGGAGCTATAGAAAAGGTGAAGTGACTCTGAACAAGCAACCTGTCAGTTCTGGTAGAAATAAGAAAACAGAATTTTGCCATAAAAGACTACCAGTCCCAGAATGCACCAGGTTTCCAACAGCCATTAGAGGAGCTGAAGTGGGGAAACGTGTGTTCAATCAGGAGGGCTATGAGGTAATCCCTAAGCACTCATCTCAAAGGGCAGGGCCTGATTCAGCACAGCTGCGCTGTGTTAGGGAGGAGCATTCATCCAGGCAGAATAAGAGTAGAGTTTATTCTACAGATGACCATCTTCATGATCACCTTGGATATCCAGAGAAGGATCATCAGTTTCATCTGAAGGATCATCAGAAGCAGAAGCCAAACCGGACGGACAGAGAGGGAAAGAGACCCTCTGGAAGAAAGAAGAGAGAAGCCTTTGAGAGGTCTAGAAGAGTCCAAAGCAGTACGTATACTGGGAGGTATTCCAAGGGCCAGCATACACCATTGGACTGGGGAAAGCCAGAGGAATGGTGCTGCAGAGCTAGGAATCACCAGAGGCTACCTGTGAGGGAGATGGCTGCACGTGGAAGGGACCCTAAGACCTGTGCCAGAAGGTATGTGAAGAGAGATCCAGTGTCCAGGGATCTGGATTGGAAGGCTGGACATAAGAACTGGACTACATACTGGCCAGGCTATATAGAGAGGAACTCTAGCAGCAATGGAAGCTCAGGTATGAACACTGATCTATGCCCTAGCTATAACCTTGAAAGACAGCAGGGAAACAAGTATTCTCCTGAAAATGCTCCATTGAGAGATTCATCTGTGCCAATCCATGATATTGAACCCATGCTTGTTGAACAAGAGGGAATAATAGCAGATGAGGATCCTGTTTATATGGACTGTTCTCTATCCAAACTCCGTTGGTAACTTTCTGTTATAAAGTACAGCAACCATCACAAAGAAATAAAAATTTGTTCTTTAATCTACTCAGAAAAGCTCCTGAAGCAGGATTTGACCCACACAGTGGAAGGCAAGCCAGCTAAGGGGTTTCAGCTGGTGACTGCTAGCAATTAAGCCTTACCTAATTGCTTGTGAGCTAGGAGAGAATCACCTCTGAATCTATGTGGGAAGTAATCAGAAGTTAACCTGAAAAGAACAGTTTGTTTCTTGCTTTGTGGCTTTTCATTTGTTGTTTTCCTGATTTTGACTTTGTTTTTCCAAGTTAACACTGAAAGCAAGTTACCTGATTTTATGTGCTACCAAGCATATCTGTGTTGGGAGAAATAAACCCCATAAATAAATATCTTATTGGCTTTACCCAAGAGCACAACTAAATTATTGTCAGCAGCTGTGTCTGGTGTGAATGAACTACATTGCCCACAATCCCTTGCAAATCATATAGATGTATGCACTTGCCAAGACTGTGAGGATTCACCCAGGCAGCCGTCTGACAATAAGAACAAAAAAAAGAAGGAAGCATATCTTTTTGAATAGCAGTTACTCTTTTATATCACTAGTAGTGTTACTGCTAATTTGAGGATATTTTTAAAAATGATTTGACATGCCTTAATCCTGTCCTAACTACAGTCCTTTACTGTAATTGCACTTTGAATCTTGCACCCTCTTGTGTTCAGATTATATTCATGTCTCAGTCCGTTACCTTGGCAGTGGTTCAGGGAATGTGACATCTAAAGCTGCCGCTTTAATGACCCCTTCTTGTAGTGCTTCTACTAAGGCATCTTGGTCCACCACAGCACCTAAGTTTAAGTAAAAACATTCTTATAGACACATCCAGTTAAGTACAACACAAAAACGTTTAACTTTGGATATATTTATCCATTTGTTTGTACACTTTCTACTAGAGTAATAACACTTCTGCGCTGCAGCCAGCAAGGAACAGGCTCATATGCAAAAGATTTAGGCACCCAAGAATTAGGGGCCTGATTTTGAGTTGGGCGGTCATATGTGGCCCCGGCATCGAAAATCTGGGTGTGTCGCCGCACAGCCAGGTAGCCGCATGAGGTACCCATGTAGCACAGATTTTTGATGCTACACGGTTAGCCCCAGCGCCTTAAAGATAGGTGAGGTTTTCCCATGCCTATCTTTAAGGCTCAGAGCGCTAACCGTGTATCACTGAAAATCAAGTAGGATCATGGCCTGCCTCTGCTTCGCCCCAGAACGCCCCCAACACGCCCCAGTGCTAAGCGGATAGCATCTGGGCATATTAGGGACATATCCGGTATTTTTGAAGGACACTACCCGTTTAGGTGCCCTTTGAAAATGCCAGATGAGTCCTTTATACGGGTAACTAGGGAAGTTACCTATATAAAGGTCTTAGAAAATCAGGCCCTAGGTGCCTAAATCTGGAAAAATGTTATATTTGCCTTATCTGGGCACTTAAATTTAGTTTCCCGAAAAAGGCCATTGGTAGAGTCAGGTTGCATGGACTTTTTGTAACTAGCTGCCATTGAATAACATGCGACAAAGTCACAAACAGTGCGTGCTAACCATTAGTCCAGCTTAGTAAACATGCCTCTAAATTTTGACACAACTTTTTTTTTCTAAATATCAGCCACACTGCATTCACTTTGTGATCTACATAAATGTCTGTAATATGGGTATGTTTCTTTTGCAGAAAAATTAGTATAAAAAAACATAGAAACATGATATCAAAACAGACCATGTGACCTATCTAGTCTGCCCTTCCATACAAAACTACAATAGTCCTCTTTTTACCTTTAGAAATCCTCTTGTGTTTGTCCCATGCTTTTTTGAATTCAGGTGGAGCACGTCTGGGCTGTCCGGACGGGCCCGTTAAGACCTAATTCTGTAACACGGGAACAAAACGTTCCCGCAGCATGCAGAATTGGCCCTAAGATGGCCTAGTGTGCCCCTGCATGCCTGCGGGGATGTCCTCCCGACAGGCTCCCCTGTCACCCGTGGCGCTGACCCTCTGCTTCCCCACCGCCCGACCCACGGCTGGGCAGCCGGACCTGGATCAGGCAGTGGGGACCTACCTGTCCAGGGCCGGGGGGCGCGGGGAGATTCCAGCCCCGATTGCCTGGTAGATGATGCTTATTCCATCTCGGAGGTGGAACAAGCAGCACGTACCACCTGACCCTGCAGGACATACAGGGCCGAGACCTAAAATCGTCCCTGTAGATCCTGCCACCTCGGCCCACCCCCACTCTACCCAGACTCCACACATCTCACCAACTCTCGTGCAGCCCTCTGAATTGTCTCTCTGAAATGGGGCCATACTGTCATCGTGTCCACCACCTCCACTGGGAGACTATTCCACGCATCTACCACTCTTTCCGTAAAGAAATAGTTCAGCATATCACTCCTGAGTCTATCCCCTTTCACTCTGATGCTATATCCCCTCAAAGCAGAACTTGCCTTCAGTTCAAAGAGACCCTACTGTGCATGTATGCTACGGAGGTATTTAAATATCTCTTTCATACTACCCCTATCCCGCCTTGCCTCTAAAGTATACATAGTAACATAGTATATGATGGCAGATAAAGACCAGCATGATCCATCTAGTCTGTCCAGCAAGGTGGCAATAGGAGCTGCACCTGCCGCTCCGTACAGGTAGCCCCTCCCCATACCTTTCTTTAGATTGTACACACTGCTCTGTGTAGGTCACCCCTATTTGTTGAGATAGAAGAGATAGTTATGTTTATTTTGATTTTATCCTGTTGTTACAAAGGGATCCACTGTTTCTGTCCCATTCTATTTTGAATTCTGTCACTGTATTTGCCCCATCACTTCCATCAGAAGGGCATTCCAAGCATCCACCACCCTTTCAGTGAAAAAGTATTTCCTGACATTGCCTTTCAATTTACCCCTTGTTATGCCCTCTAGTTTTACAGCTTCCCTATCTCTGGAAGAGGTTTGTTTGTTCATTATTTCTCTTTAAGTATTTAAAGGTCTGAATCATATCTCCACTGTACCTCCTCTCCTCCAGAGTGTACATATTTAGGTCTTCAAGTTTCTTCTCATAAGTCTTCCAAATCATTTTGGTCGCCTTCCTCTGAACCATTTCGAGTCTTTTTATATCCTTTGCGAGATATGGTCTCCAAAACTGAACACAATATTCCAAATGAGGCCTCACCAGTGACTTGTACAGTGGCATTAGTACCTCTTCCTTTCTGCTGGTAATTCCTTCTGGCTTTTGCCACCGTGTTCATTGCAGTGTTTCGCCACCTTGAGAGCCTCCGAAACAATCACTCCAAGGTCCTTCTCTTGGTCCGTGCACAGCAACCTCTCACCCCCTATTGCATACAATTCCCTTGAATTTCTGCTTCCCAAATGCATGACACTGCACTTCTTCACATTAAATCTTAACTGCCAAGCATTAGACCATTCTTCCAGCTTTTGTAGATCTTACTTCATCTTCTCCACTCCTTCAGGGGAGTCCTCTCTGTTGCAAATTTTCGTGTCATTTGCAAAAAGACAGACTTTTCCATTCAGTCCTTCAGCAATATCACTCACAAATACATTGAACAGTACCAGTCCCAGGACCAAACCCTGGGGCACACCACTAATCACCTTCCTTTCATTCGAATGAGTTCCGTTTACCATCATCTTCTGTCGTCTGTAAGTCAACCAATTTCTGATCCAGTTCACCGTCTTGGGACCCAGCCCCAAGCTGTTGATTTTATTGATAAGCCTCCTAGGAGGAACAGTATCAAAGGCTTAGCTGAAATCCAGGTAGATGACATTCATTGCATGCCCTTGATCTAGTTCTCTGGTCACCCAGTCAAAGAACTCAATCCGATTTGTTAGGCAAGATCGTCCTTTGGTAAAACCATGTTGCCTCAGATCATGCAACCTGTTGGTTTCAAGAAAATCCATTATTCGCTCTTTCAGGAGCATCTCCATTACTTTTCCCGCCACAGAGGTAAGGCTTACCGGCCTGTAGTTTGTCACTTCTTCTCTGTTACCACTTTTGTGAAGAGATACCACATCAGCCCTTCTTCAGTCCTATGGAACTTCTCCTGTCTCCAAGGATCTATTAAAAATATCCTTTAACGGCCCTGTAAGAACCTCTCTGAGCTCTTTGAGTATCCTGGGATGTATCCCATCTGGTACCATGACCTTGGCCACTTTCAGTTTTGCAAGCTGTTCTAACATATCATCTTCTGTGAATGGTGTGGTATCTACTCCATTCCATTTGTATATTTGGGAATCACAGGCGGTCCTTCTCCAGGATTTTCTTTAGTAAAAACAGAGCAGAAGTATTTGTTTAGCATTTTCGCTTTTTTGATGCCACTTTCCACAAATCCGTTCCCAGCACTTTTAAGTCCTGCAATTCCACTTTTGATTTTCCTCCTCTCCCGAATATACCTGAAGAAAGTTTTGTCGCCTCACTTCACATCTTTAGCCTTCTTTTCTTCTGCCTTTGATTTTGCTATCCATATTTCTTTTTGTCTCGTTTAGTTTGATCCTGAATTCCTTTCTAGGTTCCTCTGTTTGTGAACTTCTGAATTTTGTGAAAGCTGTGTTTTTTGCCTTTATTTGTGCAGCCACTTCTTTGGAGAACCAAATAGGTTTCCTTTTCCTCTTGGTTTTATTTACTTTCCTTACATATGTATCTATTGTCCCTTTTATTGCCTCCTTTAGCTTAGCCCATTGCAATTCCACTTCCTTATCCCCCCTCCCACCCTGCCAACTCCTCCTTCAGATAATTGGCCATTTTACTGAAGTCAGTGTTTTTGACGTCTAGGACTTTGAGCTTGCTGAGATTGGACTCCACCTTGGCTTTTATCGCAAACCACATCGTGTGATAATCGCTGCTGCTCACATGGGCACCCACCCGGATATTTGCAACGCTATCTCCGTTGGTGAGCACTAAATCCAGCATCAAGCTTTCCCTGGTCAGTTCCATCACCATTTGACTAAGCAATGCATCTTGGAAGGCATCCACAATTTTTTACTTCTTGCCAGATTTGAAGAAGGAATACTCCAATCCACATCGGATAGATTAAAGTCACCCAATATAATCACTTCCTCTTTTGTAGCTATCTTTGCAATATCAATAATCAATTCACTATATATTTCTTTGGTTTGCGTTGGAGGCCTGTAGACTTCATCAGTATGGATGGCAGTGCCATCTCTCCTCTTTCCAACACAATCCACAGCACTTCTTCTTTTCCCCACGTCCCCTGCTTTTCAGCAGCTTTAATATTGCTTTTGACATATAGGGCTACTCCTCCTCCTTTTCTATCCTCTCTATCTCTTCTAAATAGATCATAGCCAGCTATGGCTATATTCCATTCATGCGACTCATTAAACCATGTTTCTGTAATGGGCACAATGTCCAAGTCCATTTCCACCATTAGAGCTTCCAGGTCAGGAATTTTGTTGGCTAGGATTCAATCATTTGTGCTCATTGCTTTCTAGCATTTGCTGACTGGCTTCTTTGTATTTTGCGTGGATTTTGTTCTACATACCTCTTCCCACTTGCCATTGATGTGTTGTTTAAAAGTATGGCTCTTTCCAATGTTATTATGCTTTTGCTGGGAGTGACGTCCTGAACTTGTCCTTCTCCATCTGTCACCCCCTTTTCCTAGTTTAAATGCCTGTCCACATACTGCCTGAATTTTTCAGTTAGGATCCTTTTCCATGCGACGGAGAGATGTAGTCCATCAGCACAGTATATCCTCTTGTTGATCCACCTGTTTCCCCAATCCTTCTTGTCTGCACCAGGTTTGGAGCCATGTATTAAAGTTGTTTATGTGATACAGCCTTTCTGCCCCCTTACCAAGAACAGGTAAAACTTCTGAGAATGCTATAGTGTTAACAATGAGCTTGAGGTTTCTGTCCCAGAGTTTGGAAGTCCCTTTGAACTGCAGAGGCATGGTTTCTAGCCAAGTCATTTGTATCCAAGAGGATGACAACATTAATTTTGGAGTGCTTTCTGCACTAACTATACCAACAATTTGGTTTGTATTCCTGCTAGCTGAAGAGTCTGGGAGGCATTTGAACATCTTCTCTCCTTTGAATTGTGTTCCCAAGTTGGTGCCTCTGATGATGGAATCTCCTAATAGTAGTAGTTTTCTGTTTTGTGATTTTTTTTCTTCATATTTGGTGTATTATCAGTAGATTGGGAAGTGACTCTCTCATTTAAGGGCACTTCAGTTTCCATGGATTGGGCACCCTCATTATCCAAGGCAAAGAAGGCATTATGCAGGGCTATCTCTTGATGTATAGGGTGTCTCTGTTACAGGTCGCAACATACCAGAGCACACTATGATCCATTTGTTCCTGGGCTGTTTGATTCTTTGTGGGAGTGATGGTGGATTTTGTTCAGTTTGTACCCTAGAAGAGGTGTGTTTAATTGCAGCTAATTCTTCCCTTATTAGAGTCAATTCTTTATGCATGGCAGCTAACTTGAGGCATATAGGGCAAGCTCTCAGGTTCCAAATGATTCTTCTCAGAATAAAAGCACCACAGGTATTGCACTGAATACACGACTTGCTGATTAAGTGGTCTTCTATCTAACAGCCTACTATGCAGAGGTCCCTGTAACCTTAAAATGTATACCTTTGCTGCAAAATTAAGTACGAGACTTAGGTAGAAGACCAGGTCTCTGCAAATCTAAAAGCAAATGTGTACTTCTATTTCAAATAGCTATATATCATAAGTGCCCCTGGCCAGTACATCTTACATGAACTGAGGGCATATTCAGATATTATATTAAGATCTTTAAGTCTATCCTCATATGCTTCATAATGAAAACATTAACCATTTTAATAGCCACCCTGTGCACCAACTCCAACCTACTTATATCCTTTTGAAGGTGCGGTCTCCAAAATTGCAAACAAAACTCCAAATGAGGTTGCACCAGAGGTTTATACAGAGGCATTATTGCCTTCTTTTTTCTGCTGGCCATTCCTCTCCCTATACACCCAAGCATCCTTCTGGCTTTCACAGTCACCTTTTCTACCTATTTAACTACTTTAAGATCATCAGACACAATTACGCCCAGGTGCCGCTCCTCTTTCCAAAGTCAACGGTCTTGCAGACACAGCAGGATAGTAACCTAAACTTCTGGAATTTCCCTGTAGAAATTATTTAAATAAGGTGCATGCAAGACTCTTCCCTTTTAAGTAAAAATGTTCTTATAGACACATCCATCAGAAATTATAAGATCAAAAAACATAAACCTCATACATAGAGCTCCCACTTCACCTCTAGAGGACATCTCTACCTTCATAGACTTAGCCTGCAACCCTGCTAACCCACGCAACCCCAACTGGCTGCTTGGAGACTTCAACTTATCATCCCTGCAACCCACCCAAGCAGACGCCTTCCTGGATGCAATGCACGCTCTCGGTTTCGAACAACTAGTGATGGCCCCAACCCATTTCAAAGGAAACCTTCTAGACCTAATATTTGCTCCTCACTCGGTGGCAAGTCACAAGTACAACCTTAACATCTCTATCACCCCTGTTCCCTGGTCTGACCGTAATCTAATCACGTTCCATATCCCCTCGCAACATGCCCAAACTCCACCCAGTGATGCTAAAATAGAATCTACAAATACTACACGCTTCAGACCTCTTGATATAGAAGAGTTCACGAAACACGCTCTTCCAACTCTCAAACAAACATCACCTAACCTGGAAGAAGCAATCACAAACTGGAACGTCACACTGAAAGCATTTGCACAACTACCAGCCATGGACAAACCAGCGTCCACCAAAAGATGTAAAAGCAAAAGACAACCAGCTCCATGGTTCACACCAGATCTTCGGGCATCTCTCCTCACTCTCAGGAAACAAGAAAGGAAGTGGAGACGCTCCCGCTCCCAAGCTGACAAATCCACATATCATGAACACCTGAAATCCTACCGTGAAACAATATACCGCAGAATGAGTGAATACCACGCCAAGCTCCTACTATGCTCATTTAACAAACCTAGAGACCTTTTCAGCCTAGCAAAATCTCTAATTAAGGAACCATCCCCTACCCAACTCGATCCAATATCCCCTCAGTCTTATGCCGACTACCTCCAATCCAAGACCCTCAGGACTGATAAAGTATCAGTATCCACACCCTACCAAACTCCTACCTTACAACCACCAATCGCAAAGTTTATCCTACCAGCCGAGAAAAACATCCAAGACCTCATCTCCAGCATTAACACTTCCACAGCTCCAAATGACCCTTGCCCAGCATACTGGGTTAGAACCCTGCGAGTGGAGCTTAGTCCAATCCTAATGAACATCATTGGAATATCCTTTGCAACAGGCTCATTCCCCTCACTCCTCAAACAAACATCAATAAGACCACTCCTGAAGAATATCAGACTCGACCCACTGAAGTCAGAATCCTACCGCTCAATCTCAAGTATACCTTTGTTAGCCAAAATAATTGAGGTGGTACAAAGACAGATCCAGCAACACATTGATACAGCGGCCCCTCTTGACCCCTGCCAACACGGGTTTAGAGAATCTCATGGAGTAGAAACACTGCTCACCACCTTAACCAATACCTTGACCAGAGGATTAGACAATGTTGAGAATGGCTTTGCTCTCATTTTTCTGGATATCGCTGCCGCCTTCGACTCCGTCAATCACAATCAACTCCTCACCCGACTCCACGAGAAGGGTATTCGTGGCCTCGCCTGGGAGTGGTGTAGATCTTACCTAACGGATCGTTGGCAACATGTCCGGGTTGGGTCCAACACATCTATACCTTTCCACCAACAACAAGATGTTCCACAAGGCTCCTCGCTATCTGTGCTGCTATTCAACATCTACATGCAGCCAATATGTGACATCATCCGCTCCTACAATATCTCTACTCTAATCTACGCAGATGATGTCCTGCTGTTTACGCCTTTCAAAGTCAAACTCCCAGACTTCACCAACCTTGTCAACTGCTTCAACGCAATTACAGACTGGCTACTAACCCAAAATCTCCACATAAACTTCAAGAAAACCGAAGTTCTGTTCATCTCAAGGAACAAAACGTTCTCCCCTCCATCCACGCTAAAAGTAAGAGATTCTGAACTTCCAAGTAAATGCACAATACGTTACCTAGGGATTACTCTGGACCAGCACCTCAACTTTAAGGAGCACATAAGAAGCACAACCAGGACCATATACAATAAAATCAGAACACTAAGGCACCTTAGACCCATGCTACCCCCTAATGATTTCCGAACTATTTTCCAGGCCCTCATACTACCACACTTTGACTATGCAAATGTAATCCTGTTTGGTCTCCCCAAGAACACCCTCAACCCTCTTCAACTCGCAATGAACGCTGCGGCCCGCGTTCTCTGTGGTATAGCTAGAACAGACCATATCACTCGGTACTTAAGGAGCTCCACTGGCTACCAATATACTGCAGGCTAACTTACAAAATTCTGCTCATTACATTCAAGATCATCAATAACCTAGCCCCCATGACACTCAAGGACCTCATCACCCCACCCCGAAAAATAGAACAAGAAGAACAGTAACAGACAACACATTGATCATCCCCAAAGACTCCATAAAGTGTACCCAATCAACCAGGACTAGAACCTTTGCCTTCTATGCCCCAAAATGCTGGAACGACCTCCCACCAGAAATAAGATCAATCAAAGACCTCATGCAGTTCCAGAAAGCAATCAAACACCACATCTTCTTGCTACACTTCTCACAAGTCCCTACCCCATCACTGATCAGTCACCACCCAACCCTCACAAACTCTCCATTTACTACATAAACAAATGTGTCTCTAGTAATAGCAGCTCCACCTATTAGCATTCCGTGACAATACTGGCCAAGCTATAATCTTTTGCTCTATGTCAATATGTATATAGTTACTTTGTATTTGCTCCAAGTTTTATCTCCTGTTATAATGTAAGCGCAAAACAGTCTTGTCTGATTTGAGCAACCTTTGTTAAATGTAAACCGCACTGATAATAAATAGCGCGGTATAGAAAAGATGTTACATAAATAATAGTAAAGTACAACACAAAAACTTGTAACCTTGCATATACTTATCCATTTGTTTGTACACTGTCTACTAGAGTAATAACACTACTGTGTTGCAGCCAGCAAGAAACAGGTTTACATGCAAAAGTAACTGACAGTGCTTTTGAACAAAAACACCAGATAAATTTACTTAGATGCCCTGTTATAAAATTACCCCTAAGTAAAGTGCCTATTTTATGAAGACTCAAACAAAAAAACAAATCATCCATGTTTTTTTCTGTTTAATCATACAAGAGTTTACCTCACTCTATAAAAGAAATGTGTAACAGCTGCTCAGAATTACCTTATATACATATACTACCAAAAAACCCCTAAGGTGTCACATTTAAAACAGTCTGGTCAGAGATCATGTGAGCACATGAGCGGGTGAGGAGCAGTCCTCGTCACGCTCCCGGGCCGCCTAACGAAACTTGCTATTAAATCGGCATATACCGCCAAGCGAGGGGTGTAGCCCACCGGACCTAGTGTACTAGCTGCAAATCTCTGGTGCTGCATTACTCCAGCGGATTGAAACGTCCAGGGAAAGCTATGAGAGCGGCGTCAAAGAAAGAGAAACCCCCGAGTACGAGGGAAACTAAGATGGCGGCTGCGGCCCGCTCTGGGAGTATGCCGGGATCCCCGGGTACTGACAGTGGAGATTCTAGCCCGGAGGAGGTAGCGCACGAAGTGGTGAAGCTGCTTGAGCCTAAATTTGATAATGTGCTTAAAAAGCTCGAAGAGATGGGAGAAACCTTTGCAGACCTAACGCGGAGAGTAGACGAAGTGGAACAGCGTGTGAATGTGCTGGAGGAGGGTGAACTGGCCTTAGAGAGAAGCAGCAATAAGCAGCAACAACAGATCGAGTCTTTACTTCAAAAAGTGGATGACCTCGGAAACCGAAGAAACAATTTAAGAATGGTGGGAGTGCCTGAAGTGTGGGCAGATCACCAACTTGTTCAACTCTTTGAGGAATGGCTGCCAAAGGAGCTCGGTCTTTTGGATCTGGTGGGCCAGATAAAGGTGGAGAGGGCCCACCGGCTCGGGCAGCGGATCGAAAGCCGAGACAGACCCCGGCCAGTGTTGGCGTGCTTATTGAACTTCCAACATAAAGTTGCTCTACTACAGGCATACCGCAAGCGCCGGGATCTGAAGCTAGACAATGTAGCTGTGCTCCTGTTCCAGGATTATTCTGCATTGCTGGCTGCCAAACGTAAGGACTTCTCTCCTATCTGTACCATGCTGGTGCAAAAGGGCATTCGGCTTGCCCTGCTCTACCCAAGTGAGGAGAATCTAAAGGCAGAAATGCCCGGGGGACTCAGAAGCGGTAATGTTCAGGAGTGGAGAGTGGTAACCGCAATAGCTGTGACCATACATCTGAGGATATTGATCGTGGGCTTTTGGACCTGCCCAGACAATGGGTTCTGTATGTCCCATTCTAAGACAATATACTTATACTTCGATGGGTTCTCTTGCATGAAGGTGGCCCGGAGGTGCGTTGGACAGTGATCTGACTCCCGTTTGGGAGGGTCTTGCTTCGTAAGACCTTGGGGATGTTGAGTTTTGGGGGGGTGAGGGGAGGGGGAGGGAATTTTGATTCTCTTGCTACTATTGTTCTTTTGTATATTGGTATATATATTAGTGTGAGTGGGGAGATGTATGAGGCCCGTAGGTGGTGGAGTGGAGTGCGAGACTTAGGGGGAATGCGTGTTTTGTGTGTTGTGGGGTGCGTGGCTCCTTTTGTCAAGGGAAACTGTGCTTATGGGGGGGAGTGCTGTGTAGGGGGGGTGGGGGCTGGGGAAAGATGGAGATGAGGATAGGGTGGGAGGGTGGGGTGGGGGGAGAGCAGGTGTGGGGGAGGGGTAGGGGGGAGGGGGGAATTTCTAGGAGGGATAGCACGATTTTTTGGAGCTCTAGAAGGGTGGCACTGAGCACGGGTTTGACTTTTAGGTTGCATAATCAGGGAGTGGCGCTGAACGTTGGTTCTGGGGGCGAGGCTGGGCGCCCTTGGAAGCTTATAAAGGTGACTAAACCGCTCCATTCCCCTCTGCACTGGAGGTATGCCCAGGGTTAAGATAGTTTCGTGGAATGTGGGAGGGATAGGATCTCCGATTAAACGCACAAAAATCTTACAGACGCTGAAGAGAAAAGGCATACACATAGCCATGCTTCAGGAGACTCATTTGAGTGCCTTGGAACATCGTAAATTAGCCAGAGATTGGGTGGCGACTGCTCATGGGGCGGCCTCGGGCACAAAAAAGGCGGGAGTAGTGATCTTAGTAAAAAAGGGCGTGCCTCTTGAAGTGAACCAGGTACAGGCTGACCCTCATGGCCGATACATTTCATTACATGCTAAGTTATATAATGCACCAGTGTGGTTAGTGAATGTATATGCCCCGAATGTCTATGACCATGAATTTTTTAAAAGGATATTGAGGCTAGTAACTAACCCTGGAAAGAATAACTTAATTGTTGCAGGAGACTTCAACTGTCCGCACAACCCATGCCTGGATAAGTCCCAACAGAGTGGATCGGGCTCATGGACGCGAAAAGGGGTAGGATACCTGTGTAGAATGGGAGATCTTATTGACGTATGGAGGGTCTTACACCCGGGGGTGCGTGAATACACACACCAATCACGCGCGCATCACACATGGTCTCGTATAGATTACATATTGGTCAGTGAGAGGGGGCTACCTAAGGTATTACAGGCGGGAACAGACCCCATAGTGGTGTCAGACCATGGGCCGACTTGGATCATCTGGGAGTCTCAGGGGCCCTCGAGGATGGGGTGGAGGTTCCCTGCCTATCTCTGGGAAGATGAAGCCTTTCGGCTCCATCTTGAAAAACAGTGGGATGAGTATGCCCGATTTAATGACACCCCCCAATGCTCACCGCTCCTGTTCTGGGAGGCCAGTAAAGCGGTGCTGAGAGGTGCCATTATCTCATATGTCACTGCGAGGCGCCGACATCTTGATCGTAGCCTACTTGTCTTGGAACGCAATCTGCAAGACCTCCAATATAAGTTGGGTAAAGGACGAGATAAGACTCTGCAGCGGGAATACACCCGATCGCAGGCGGCATTAAATGAACTGATCAGGAGTAGAGCCAGCTTGTCGATGCAGTATTATTAGCATCGCCTTTATCGCTACGGAAATCGCTCGGGTACGCTCTTAGCGAAACTTATCCGGGATCCCCGAGGAGCCCGCTTTATTCCCGTGCTTCGAGGGGAATCGGATATCCTGCAACATCAGCTGGCCCAAATAGCAGAGATCTTTCGCACATTTTATGCTCAGGTGTATAGTGAGGAGGAGCGGGACTATGCAAAGGGAGTTGACTTCTTGACCACGCTATCCTTGCCCAAAGTGACTGAGAATGAGTTGCGGATTCTGAATGTGCCGTTGACGGTGAGGGAGGTTCTCCAGGGAATTAAGAAAGGCAAGTCCCATAGGGCCCCAGGCCCCGATGGGTTTAGCATTGAATATTATAAAATGCTGGCAACCCGATTGGCCTCATCTATGGTGGTGATGTATGATGATGCACGTGTAGCAGGCCTTTTCCCTAGGGACATGCGTTGTGCGGATATCACAGTTATTCCGAAACTGGGAAAAGACACGCTGGATCCGGCTTCTTATAGGCCCATTTCCCTCATTAACTGTGATATGAAAATCTTGGCGGCACGGCTTAATCCGATTTTGCCGAGGCTTATTGATGCGCGGCAGGTGGGTTTTGTGCAGGGAAGAGAGGCGTCTCGAAACATTGCTAAACTGTTGTTGGACATGGAGTACTGCTTAAGGAAGGACGAAGCAATCTTACTGGTGAGCCTGGATGCTGAAAAAGCATTTGATAGGGTAGCCTGGGAATATCCACGGGGTGTGCTGTCTGGTTTTGGTTTGCATGGGAACTTTGTACAATGGATAAGAGCGCTCTATGCGCAGCCCGCGGCCAGAGTGGGGGTCAATGGGATCTTCTCGGAGCCGTTTGCGCTGGAGAGGGGCATGCACCAGGGATGCCCAATGTCTCCTCTGCTGTTTGTCCTTGCGCTGGAGCCTCTACTCCGAGCTATTCAGCAAGATGGGGGGATTGCAGGAATACAGATGGAAGGAGAGGACTTGAAAATTACTGCGTTTGCGGATGACATGTTGATTTGCTTAACAAACCCACCCGCTTCATTACAACATCTTCTTCAGTTGATATTAGAATACGGTAGCTTTTCAGGCCTGAAAATTAATGCATTGAAGTCAGTCGTATTGGATGTAGGCGGCAAGATGAAGCCAACATGGGAGGGAGAGTTTCCATTGGTCTGGGCAAACGGGGTCTTTAAATACCTTGGGATACAGTTACCAGATCGGCCTGAGTATCTCTATCAAGCGAATATCCCGGGTCTCATAGCCAGAAGTCTGCAAACCTTTCAGGGCTGGCGGGATTTACCCTTATCTCTTCGGGGACGGATTGCTCTCTATGTTATGGTCGAATTTCCGAGATGGCTTTACGTACTACGTATGTTACTGCTATGGATTTCGAATGGGGACTGGAAGCGCTTTGAAACAGGTTTGTGGGGGGTTTTGTGGAGGGGCAAGCACGCTAGAATCCCATTGCAGGCCCTTATGAGTAGGAGGGACGAAGGAGGCCTGGAGATGCCCTCGTTGTGCAATTATAATCTTCGCTATTTAACTAAGCATATTGGCGCCCTATTGGGGGGGGCTGGGGGCTATGCTCTGGTGCGGCAACTCGATGAAGTGCTAGAACCCTACCATCGACTCTACGTCTTACAGATGGGCAAACTGCCATTGACCATTCGGGAGGGGGTGGGGGGAGGTATATGGAGGCCTTACGATCTGCATGGCGCGTGCTCTGCCTGCGCTTTGGTTGGAATTGGAGAGGTTCTGCATTGCTTCCCCTGGTGGGGAACCCTGATTTTGTTCCTGGCTTCTCCAGAGCTAATATTTTTCATGGCTGGGTGGAGAAGGAGGTGGTCTGTTTGGGAGATCTTTATATGGCGGATGGCAGGACTATGGATAGCTTTCAGAGTCTACAGCGGAGATACTCTATCCCTAACCATGATTTTTATGGATATCTGCAAGTGCGCCACTATATGCGGGGACTGACTTTGACACAGCGAGCCCGGGTAGAGAGCAGCACCCCTCGCTCGACCCTGGAGAGCTTAGTTGAAAACCAACGGGGGGTGGAGGCTTGTCGGACGCTGATTCAGCCGAGTAGGGGTGATATGTTTCTCTCGGAGTTGACCGCGCGGTGGCGGAGGGACGGCGTGGACGCAATGACGGCGGAATTGTTGCAGGCGGCTTTTATGAGAACTATGAGAGGGATGGAGTGGATATACCTGCAGGAGCTTCAATATAAATTTCTATGGCGCGCTTACACTAGTGACAAATGGGCTTGTAAGATAGGGCTTAAGACCTCTGCCCTCTGCGGATGGTATGGTCACGAGCCCGGCACCCTATTACATAAATTTTGGGATTGCCGCTTAGTTCGGGTTCTCTGGGAACAAGTATCTCGGAAGCTTGCGGGGTGGTTGGGCGTAGACTTTCTAGCTCACAGAGAGATCTGTCTATTCCACAGTTGGGAGTTGTGAGCTGACCGAATTACTGCTGGGCAAAGAGTGCTGCTAGAGCGCAGCTTCCTGGTAGTGAAGAAGTCATTGCTGCATCGCTGGATCGAGGCCTCTCCTCCCGGTATACTGCTCTGGGACAATTCTATGTTTGATTTGCTATGTATGGAAAAAATGACGGCGAAGCAAAGAGGAGGCAAGAGTTGGGAAGCCTTCATGACATTGTGGTCACCCATGATCTCTCAATTGTCCCCTAAGGAGCGGGCACTAGTTGTGAATGTTTAAGTGGGGCGGCTATGCAGCTGAATGTTTCGTGGGAAGTGGGCTGTGTGATCTTTGGAGACTGCCACATTAGAGATACCCAAGGTTAAATGTTGCTGAAGAATGGTGAACGACTCAGTGCATCCGATAAGTGTTGGGGTTCTGAAGGTATTGCTAGTGCTTAGGGGGGAGGGTTACTGGGAGGGGGGGTGGGAAGGAAGGAAGGGGGGAGGGTCAACGTTGGGGATGTCATATTGTGGGCAGACCACGGGAAATGCAGTTATGGAGTTTTATGTGTGATTCAGTGCAGTGTCCAGTCGTTGTCTCCTGCTATGTATATACATTAACCCTCTTGTAGAGGAGTACACCTTGATTAATATCGACTGTATTAACTATGTAAGCTGGTCCACTATGGCTTTCCGTTAGCAGGGGAGTACTAATTGTTTAATGCTTATTGTATACTGTGTTTACTGCATGTGTTGGCCTACTATAGTTCATTTCTTATTGTATTAATGTTGGTTTAGCACTGAACACCATGTAGATGTGCCGATAGTAGTGGTCTTGTTGTTATCCTCTGTTTACTTGCTTGATTTTGACATATTACTACCAAACTTAATAAAAATGATTTGAAATAAAACAGTCTGGTGAGCATCATTAAAAAACCTTTTATAGAACGAATGAAATGTTTTTCTTTATAGAGTGAGGTAAATGCCATTTGAATCAGTCTTATATCAGGTGTTTCATGACCACACAGCCTTTTAAAAGGTTTTTTAATGATGCCCACTGAACTGTCTCTATATATTTGAATATGACTTTTTATGTTTTTTCTCAATTGCATCTATTTTTATAGGTTATATTTTTTCTGGATTATATTTAGAGCACTGAGAATCATTGAATTAACACAGCATATCAATTTGGGTCTGTGCCATTACACTTTCCCACGTTTTGGCATATCCAATATTAAATTTTGTATGTCCAATATGCTTAACATGTTTTTTGTCTTTTTATCTTTTGTGCTCATGTGACATCAAAATACGCTTTGTATGTTTTTTATTATTATTTTATATTATGTTTTACATTATGCATTTATATTGCATTTATGGTTTTAATATCTTTTGTTCATATTTGTGCTTTTGCATTTATGTGATAAGTTGCCCTTGATGCAGGCAGATTATGCTGAAACATGGCTGTGTCAGGCAAAATAAAATTAATTTGTGGCTCTTCTTTATAGTCCCCTCTTCTTTTGCTTTTTGTTTTACACCGTGGAGAGATACAGAGGCATTATGATAGTCTATGATATTTTTCAAGGAAAAGCAGATTCAAAAGGCAAGTTTCAAGTGAGAGGATACACATGCTTTCACCCTTAAACTTGATGCAACGTCTACAGATTGAAGGTACCCACAGGCTTTGTCTATTGTGGATAGTTTGAAAATTGCCCCCTTGATAAAAGCTGGAAGTAAGTGAGACAGCAGAAATATACCTCTGCTTATGTTGATCAGAGTAGCTGTGGGTTTCATTAGCTGGAGCTCCCTTTTACCAATCAGTTTGTGGGTCTCAGGCGTCAGGTTTACCACCAACATCACAAAGTCGGACTGCTGTAGGAGATCATCCATCTTTGCACAATATGTGGCACCAACAGCTCTTTCCTCCTCCTCTTTTCTGAAGGAAAAGCAAAATCAAAGGCTGATTATCAGCAGGGTACATTAAGATTAATTCATGGTTCTTTATTCTTTATTTGCGAGATTTGATATACCGCCCTTGCCGGAGCGTCAGGGCGGTGTACAATAAAACAATATTGGGGTTTATACCAGTTCAAGGACTGATGGGCATGTGATAAAATAGAGAAGCTGAGATTCAAGAAAGGTACTCCAGTGCTCACCCATTCAGCCACGACAAATAAAGAGTTTAACAGAAAGATTAGGAAGTCTGTATCATATCTTCTGAACCAGTGAATGTACAAATTATGGTAGACAGGGCCGGTCCAACTATTAGGCAAGTCACTGGTGTGGCTATGCTCACATAACTCCTCAAGTCACTTCATTGACTCCCTATCTGTTTCAATATCCAGTTGAAATTTTTCCTACTGACATATAAGTGCATTCATTCAGCTGCTCCTCACTACCTTTCCTCTCGTATGTCCCTACACCACTCCTCAGGAACTCCGCTCCTCTGGCAGATTCCTTTTATCTATGCCCTTCTCTGCCACTGCCAACTCCAGACTTTGATCCTTCCACCTTGCTCCTCCATATGCCTGGAACAAACTGCCTGAGTTAGTACATCGGGCTCCTTCTCCAGCCCTATTCAAATCCAGGCTAATAACTCACCTCTTCAAGGCTGTTTTTGGATCCTGATGACCTTCACTGTCCAATTCACCACTTATGTGTATCTTACTATATTCTAGTCCCCAGTTTTGTGATATTGTTTGTCTTTAGATTGTAAGCTCTGATAAGCAGGGAGTATTTGCTTACAACCATATGTATAGAGTTACGTACACCTTGTAATCCTATACATGAGATAAGAAGTAGTAGTAGGCAAGATTAGATGGTCGCCTGGGCAATAGCTTCCGGAGGGCAGCAAAGAATAGCAATATTCAAAGTAAAACTATGCATCCTGACAGCCACACACATTCAAAGAACTTATCAGCACATTCTTCCACCTGCAAGGAGAATAGGGGTACACATACATACAAAGCAAAGTTTAATATTTATAAGTCTGATGCCCAGTTATGCATTTTTACAGGAATGTGGTGGGAGGGGTGGTGTTCAGATGATCATGACCATTGTTTAATTATCAAAATCTTGGGAGGGAGCATAAGTGCATAAGGTTGAAGGTTTGCCTGGGGCACTCATTACCTTTCAGCACCTCTGGGGTCGGCCATGACGGTAGAAAGCAAGAGGAGAAAAGCAAGGCTGTTACAGGCTCCGAAAATGAGCCGGAGTTTGCAAGCGCCAACTGATTTGCATTACTGAACCTAGTAACACTTTTACCTAATGTTTAAGTACACTGGTATATTTAAACATTTTAAGTAAATTATATATTTAGATGATAGTATAGAATATCTTCCTACTATTCAATTAAAAAAACTATTTAATTTTATTATTTTCTAAGGAATTGGCAAATGAGGAAGGGAAGGAGATAGAGACTAAAGAGAATGGGAGGGAGAGGCAGGAAAAGGAATAGCGTAGAGCAGAATAAAGTCAGGTAAAAATAATAAGAGGACAGTTGAGTATACTTCTATTGAACATTTGTATAGCACTACAAGATGTACGCAGCACTGAACAGACACATGTAAAAGACGATCCCTGCTTATCAGAGCTTACAATCTAGTCAAGACAGACAACACACTAGCTGTAGACACAGGATACATCTAGGGGGAAAGGTAAGGAAACACAAAAGAGATTGAATAGGGTTGCCAATCGGCCGGTTTTCAGCCAGCCTGGCCGGTTTTTCTGTGGCCAGGCCGGCTGCCGGCAGAGATCCAAACCAGCCCTTGAAAATACTTTTTTTTTGCTCAGACTGTGAGATCGGGAGCGGCCAGAGCAGAAAACCAGCTTTGCATCTGCGGTTCGCGGCCCCCCTTGCAGCCGCTGCTTCTGCTTCTTACAGAGAAGCAGCGGCTGCAATAAAGCTAATTTAAAAAGAAAAGAAAACCTGTGCGGAGCTCTCTGGCCCTATGAAACTCCTGCTGCAGTGCCCGGGCTGAAAAGGAAGTGACATTACAGGAGGTGGGCGTTGCAGCAGGCGTTTCATAGGGCCAGAGGGCTCCGCACAGGTTTTCTTTTCTTTTTAAATTAGCTTTATTGCAGCTGCTGCTCTTTAAGAAGCAGGAATAGTGGTGCAAGGGGAAGGAGGTGGCAGAAGGGACTGATAGGGTGAAGGAGGTGGCTGGAAGAGAACTGAAAGGGTGGGCTGCGGAAGGAGGTGGCTGGAATGGAGCTGACACCTGGGGATGGTACTGGTAAGTGACTGGGTAATGGGGAGGAGGCTGGAAGGGAGGGGGCACTGGGACTGGAAAGGAGCAGAAATGTGGGGATGGCACTGGAAGGGGGATGGACAGAGGGTAGGGTGACTGGAAGGGAGCTGACATGTGGAAGGCACTGGGGGTGGAAGTGAGCTGATACCTGGGATGGTGTTTGGACTACAAGGGGCTGGACAGTGAGGAAGGAGGGGGACTAGAAGGGAATGGACACCACTGGCAGTCCTGGGGATTGACATTGGAATGTGAGGGGAGGACTTGAAAGGGGGCTGATGGAGGGTTACTGGGACTGGAAAAAGGCTGATGGAAGGAAGTGAAGAAAAAAAAAGAAGAGACAAGAAATGGCAGATGGACTATAGACCATAGAAAATGAGCTAAGAGAAGATGGGAAACGGAAGCCTCAGATCGGAACCAGCATGATCAGAGAATAAAATGGTCAGACAACAAAGGTAGAAAAAATAATTTTATTTTCAATTTAATGATTGGACTTTGTGCTACCTTTATATTTTACACAGTATGGGGAACTGCATCTCTTATTTATCTGATATTGCACTGCATGCAGAGTCTGGCTCTTTAGAGTTTCAGTTTAATTTTTGTCTATATATTTCTCTTTTTGTTTTGTGCTGATTTATTGATGAAGGCTTGTCTGTAGTGTGTGTGTTTACTTAAGAATGTGTAGCAATCGTGCTTGTTCAGTTTACACATTGCCCTCTCTGCAATTTTTTTGGGGACGGGGGTGGAGCAAGGTTGGGGTGGGAGCGAGGCAGAGGTGGGCATGGGCGGAGCATGACTAGCCACAGGTGGTGGGTTTTTCTGTTTCAAAAAGTTGCCAACCCTACAAGTGAGTCAAGATCCGAAGGTGGCAGCGAAGAAGTGAGTTTTCAGCCTGGATTTGTAAAAGGCCAGAGAAGGCACCTGACGCACAAACTCAGGTAGTTTGTTCCAAGCATAAGGAGCAGCAAGGTAAAAGGAGCGAACTCTGGAGTTAGCAATAGAAGAGAATGTTTGCGTTAGAAGTCCGAGATATTTGAGCTGAAGTATTTGATCTAATAGAATTGCCAACTCTTCTTAATTACTAGAAAATCTTGACCCTGGTTCTTCCAAACAGTCTACAACTAAGAAACAGAAGAAACCCTAATATGCATTAAGCATCAAATTTCCATGGACGCAAGGCTGGTCATACAAAATGTGAAAAGGAATAGGTTCAATAAAACACGGGCTAGATTACAGATGCAGTGAATGCCCTCCAAATCTTACTTTTCTATGTACAGGATATATATATTTTTTTGTTTTTCTATGTAAACAAGATAATGTATTTGAAGTTACACATACAAGGCTATTATATATCTTTTTAAAATGTGTTATAAATTAATCTCTTGCAACCTGTGAGATGGCAAAGATGAGGTAACGTTAACAGCAGCTTCTCTGGTTTTACGGTGCTGTTTCCTATGGATGACGGCATCATTCCTGATCCTGCGCAAGATGATTGCTGCAGCTTATTCTCTCAGCTGTCCCAAACTCTACCATCGGCTAATAACTGGCAGAGGCATCATGGGATATATAATTCAAAACCAACGCTCATATTAAACATGAGCTTAACTGTGGACCTCCCAATCACCACACTGTGCAAGTGTGAGGGCTCCTCCCCCTCCATCCTGCCTTTGCTTCCTCTCTATCACCTTCTTCCTTGCATCACCTTGTTCGAATGGTCAGCTCCTCCACTACAACAGCAGACTGCGCCACCACAAGTTTCCTTTGGTTTTTGTGCCAAAGGAACTGGGGTCTTTGTTCCATGAACGTTCCTTCTTCTGCCATCGCCAGAGCCCTGATTGTCTGTGTTTGGCGGGGCTTGACATCTCTGCCAGCATGCTGCTGCCTGCCTGCTCCTCTCCTCCTTGATTTTCTCTGTATACAAAAGTTTATTTTTGCATTCAAACAAACCTGTGTTTATGGATGGACAGATCCCCCTCTCCAGGCTACACCCAGTCCTTCCCAACAGATGCTATCACTGAAGCACAGGTCTCATCACTGCTTCAGATCTACTAAAGAGGGGGCAAAACTAGAAAAGAAGCTTACACCTAATATTTAATGGTGACTCATCTCATGAGCCTTAGGATAATATAAATCAAAGCCAAAGGAAAATAAAGCAGAGTAAGAAGAGAGAAAGAAAACAGGACGGAGAGAGCAAAGAGGGGAGAGGGGAAAGAGACTGCATGTGCGTGTGTGTGAGGTGTCAGGGGCTATCCATGTTGAGGGTGTGCATTTGTGTGTGTGTCATGGTGAGTGTCAGGGGCAGTGTATGTGCGTGTGAGGTGTCAGGGGCTGTGCGTGTTGAGGGGTCCGTGTGTCATGGGGAGTGTCAAGGGCTATGTGCATGCGTGCGAGTTGAGGGCTGTGTGCGTCTGTCATGAGGAGTGCAAGGGCTATGTGCATGTGTTTATCATGGGGAGTATAAGAGGCAGGGCCAGATTTAAGATTTTGGTGCCTACAGGCAAGACCATACAACAGATCCCAGAGAGCAGGAGGTGGGGGACAGGTATTAGAGACCCCAAAGACTGGAGAGCTAGAAGAGAAAGGCCATAGTGCCACATTGGTGCTCCTGGGAAGCAGCACATACACATGGTATTAAAATGAACAGAATCAAGTTCCCTTTTTGACCTGGGAATTTGGCACCTTCAAAATTTGGTGCCCTAGGCAGTTGAGTATACCCAAATCCTGGCCTGTGTCAGGTGGTGTGTGTATGCATCATGGGGAATGTCAGGTCCATGTCATGATGTATGCCAGGGGCTGTATACACGTATGTCTCTCATGGGAAATGTCAGAGGCTGCATGTGTATCAGAGGGAGTGTGCATGCATGTCTGTGTCATACAGCATGTTAGGGGTTGCGTGTGTGTGTGTATATGTAAAATGTCTCGCTCTCTCTCATGACCCCATTCCCAGGCTACACCTAGTCTCTCTCTCTCTCTCATATCCCTCCCCCACTTCATCCAGTTGCTCTCTCCCTGATTCTTGTGCCTGGCTGCAGCTCCACAAAAACGCGGTGTTTCACTCTCCCCCTACAGTGCTCAGCTCTCTGGATGGTGGACTTCATCCACCGTGTGGCTCAATGATGCAGACAGCCGATTGCAGTGGAGGGAAGTGTGAAATGCAGTGTTTTCAAGGAAGCTAGCACATGCATGTTTATTGCTTGCTTATACTTATGCATGCGCAAGCATATGGACAGACACAGTTTACCCAGCTGCCTGAACCCTCCTCAACAAGCGCTATGCCTAAGAGAAACATGACTAAAAACTGTTTTCTAATAGATCATAGGTAGATGCCACAGTATTTTAAAAAAAGGATCAGAAGCACCATGATGTCATCACCGCATGAGTAGAATTAAACATCTAGCTCAAATAAACCTTCACAGAAAGAACTAAGAAAGATACTAAATAATATTGGAGAATCTCGATTGGTGTATTATTAAGTACTAAAAAAAAAAGAGCAAAAAAATTTAAACAGGACAAGAGTCCAAAATACAGCTGCTTTGTTCAAACTTCCTAGCTTATCTCAATCTCATAAACAGAAATAGGTAAAGAGTCTTTCCATACCCAATTAGTTCGGTACTGACCAGTTAATCTGACACGGAGATAGATAGGGTTGGTGCAAGGATATGAGGTGCCCTAGGTAAACCTCATTCCTGCTGCCCCCCTGCTCCCACTCCCACCCCTGCCCCAATGCTACTGCTGCCGTCCCCATGCAAACAGGGAATCTGCATTGGAAGGGGCGGAAGAACCAATAGCATGTTGCAATCAGAATACGATTCCTTCATAGCATCAGCAATAGCCCACTTATATAATTTAATGTGTGTGCTATTGCTTCCTAACTTCAGGATCCAAGGATGCTCTCAACTTACACTCCAGATAACTACAATTGATCTTTTTCTGTAATAAGTCAGTATAAATACCACAGGTTAACTTGTTTCCTGGCAGTATTCCTCAGTCTATAATGGGGTCTCTTGTCTAAAGAGCTTATCCTGCTAGAATTCCAGAAACAGATCATTACTTCCACTGAACTATGACCTGACTGCAGAATAAGAGATCTGACCAAAGGCCCTAATACCCTCTCCTTCAATCTTCCCTCTGAAAAGTTGTGTATAAGTTACATATTATGTCAATATAATTCTACCTTCCAATAATGAAGGAAAGACATCTCTTTACCTGTGACCTACTTCTCACCGGGCTACCAAATAACTGGCCTTGGTTCTTGACTTTAATTCTCTAAATTCAAAACAAATAAATAAGCACGCATACACAGAGTTATACAAAAACACGGTACCTTAAGGTCTTAAGGGGAGGAGGCCCACAGTCCTGCAAACTTGAGCAATTCCTGTAAATCCCCTTCCTCCTGGCTAGGCCAGAGCACCTCCTTTATTAAGAGAAAAACTGCGTTATCAGCACCACTTTTCTTTATCTGCATGTATTACAAGTGATATAGGTCAAAGTAAGCACAGACATATTGCTCAGCTAAATTAAGAGAAGCAACAACATTCTGTCCCGTTCTGCTAAACATGGCCTTGGTTTTGGGTACATATATCTCTCCAGACTGCTAGTGAATTCTATGCCATTCTCCATATTAACCCTTCCAGAGGACCCTGGTACAACCTTTTCAAGTCCCTCTCAACAGTCCCCCCTCTGACTCTGTAAAGAATCACAATAAAACATGCCCATGTCCAAAATAAATAGATAAATAAATACATGCATACATGATAAATACAAAATAAAGCATAGTTACTCACCTGTAACAGGTGTTCTCCAGGGACAGCAGGAATCAGTCCTCACTTATGGGTGATGTCGGCACCGACGGAGCCCGCGTGGAACAATTCTCCAGCTTTCAAAGAAAGCCTTTGGGATTGCTGCCACGCATGTGTGGTCCTCTTCCCGCCCAAAGGTGCCATCTTGCTCAGTCAGGTCCCATAGCTAGAGCCTTACTAAGCAGATGGTAAGGGAAGGATAAAAATAGCAACTCTTCAGGGGAGGTGAGAGGGTAGTGAGGACTGATTTCTGCGGTCCCTGGAAAACACCTGTTACAGGTGAGTAACTACGCTTTCTCCAGGAACAAGCAGGAAGTCAGTCCTCACTTATGGGACTCCCCAGCTACAAGTTACCAAACCTGTAACCAAAAAATGCCTCCGCGAGGCCGTGACAGAAGCCGATTCCTGAAGGAGCCTGAGTCTTCGGGTCCCCGGGGCGAAGCTCTCGGTAGCCATCGAAGAAGGGTCGGAGGGCAGGAGTTGCTCATACCCCGAACAGATTACGGAGGATGGCCTGGCCGAAGGCACTGTCCCAGCAGGACTCCCTCTCCAGGTAGTTGTGCGAAGCGAAAGCATTCGCTGAACATAAGGTCGCAGCCCAGCAGATGTCCATTAGAGGCACTGAGTGCAGCGAAGCCACCGAAGCCGCCTTGGCCCAGACGCCGTGTGCGGTGACTCGCCGATCCAGCGGGGTGCCCGTCTTTGCCTGGGTGAAGGCTATGTAGTCCATCACTCAAATGGAGAGGGTGTGCTTGGTGACTGCCTGCCCCAGGCAGTTGGGATCGTGGGCAACAAAGAGCTGAACGGGCCTGCGATGAATCTGGGTGCGCTGCAGATAGAAGGCGAGAACCCTCTTGCAGTCGAGTGTATCTAAGACCGCCGATGCCCGGTCGGCATGAAGTCTTGGGAAGAAGGTCAGCAAGACTATCTCCTGATTGAGATGGAAGTCTGAGACAACCTTCTGTAGGAACTTGGGGTGGGTGTGGAGGACCACACTCTGTTCCCATAGAACCTGGTGTAGGGAGCCTCAGCCATGAGGGCTTGGAGATCGCAGACTCGCCAAGCCGAGGTCAGAGCCACTAGGAAGACTACCTTCCAGGTGAGGTGCCGAAGAGAGCATGTCACCATCGGCTCAAAGGGTGGCTGCGTAAGCTGCATGAGAATGATTGTTCAGGTCCCACTCCCCTGGTGGAGGCTGGCTGGGAGGCTTCGAAAGTAAGAGGCCCCACATGAAGCGGGAGACCAGGGGCTGCCCTGAGAGGGAGCGGAGACGATCTACCCGGTCCCGGTCCCGGGGCAGGAAGGCAGTCGCCCACTCCGTGTCGAGGAGTGCGACGATGAACTCCAGGCACCGGCTCAAGGTGGGACTTGGAGTAATTGACCAGGAAGCCGAGGCGCTCGAGAAGAAGGATCATGCGCGATGCCGCAAGGCGGGCTTCCCTGGGCGATGCCCACATGATGAGCCAGTCGTCTAGGTAAGGGAAAACGTGTATACCCTGCTGCTGGAGGTGAGCGGCGGCTGCAGAGAGACACTTGGTGAAGACCCGCAGGGCAGACGCGAGCCCGAAGAGCAGCACCCTATATTGGTAGTGTTCACCCTGTACGTTGAAGCGCAGGTACTGCCTGTGCTGGGGGTGGACCAAAATGTGGGCGTAAGCATCACTGAGGTCCAAGGAGCATAACCAATCGCCCTGCTGGAGGAAGGGCAGCAGGACACCAAGTGATAGTATTTTGAACTTCTCCCGCACCAGAAACTTGTTTAGGTTCATGAGATCAAGGATACTTCTTTGGCATGAGGAAATATCGGGAGTAGAACCCCCAGCCTTGGAGGTACGACGATACCTTCTCGACCGCCCACTGGCCGAGAAGGTTGGTCAGCTCCAGTTGCAAGCAAGCCTGGTGTGAGGAAAGCCGAGAAGGCTCCACTGGGGAGTAGAGAGGAGGGAGCCTGTCCAGGTGAAGACGATAGACCCAGTACAGGACGTGATTATATAAAAAACAGAGTTTATTGAATTATTCTTACTGCCAACCTGACACAGGCCGTGTTTCGCACACTTCATCAGGGGTTGATCTGGCAGATAAAACTAAAAACAAACATATAAAAATTATTGATAATAAATACATAAATAATTTTAAAACACATAAAAGAACAGATAATACCATAAAAATGAATATAAATGCATAAAAATGAAAACTTCCGACATGTATAAAACCATTTACAAACTCTAAAACCATAATATAAATAAAAGAGTAAAAAGTGTGGATGAAAACTAATAAATAATTAATAACCACATGATTACTTACAACAAATACTTCACAAAACATTAAAAAACTCATTAAACGAGATTCTTATACACATTAATATGAGGAAATAGAAGAGAAGAACTATAGAATGTGACAAACAACACTGAAAGGGAGATAAATACCTCTGCGATGATAATGGAGGACTACTTTATAAATGACCTTAGTATAGTGGCAACCATGCTAAAAAATAAAAATAAAAACAAATACAAAATTGTACTTATTTAAAACACTTAAACTAAAAAACACTATATATATATGCTTTTATAAATAAAGGACCGGAAGAGAACAGGAAAAAAGGAGGTGGCAGGAGCGTTTGGTGAAAATTATCTTCAATGGGATAAAAAAATCTCATCCAAAACTACAGTCAAACCTCGGTTTTCATCATTAATCCGTTCTAAGAAGTCTGACTAAAACCGAAACGTACGAAAACCGAAGCAATATTTCCCATAGGAAATAATGTAAATTCAATTAATCCGTTCCAGACACCCAGCTCCTGTCACTTCTCTCACCTGCCCGATCGTCCACAGGACAGCAAACACACAGATATTGTACTGTACGGCACTGCAACATCTCCTGCTTACATTGACAGCTACCCTGCTAACCTCCGAGCCTGAGGGGGCGCTCCAGAGAACAGGCAGGCGGTGGAGAGATCGGGGCCTTCCTCTCTGTGCAATCCTTGGCTCTTGACTCTGACTCTTGCTCAGCTGACTTTCGCTTCAACACGCGATCGGTGAGTCCGGGGGGTAGTGCTGCCGGGACTGGGGAGGCACATGGAGGCTGGCAATTTGTCCACATTCCTGCCCTTGCCCATAGGAGGAGCAGCACCAGCCACTATTGGGACCATCAGCTGTTCAGTAACACAACGAAAACCGAGGCGATATCCGATAACCGAGACAACATCTCAGTCAGAAAAGACGTCGAAAACCGAAACGTATGAAAACCGGGGCCAACGAAAACCGAGGTTTGACTGTACTTGTTTTAAAAGTGACACAAGTAAAAAACTTAGGGGTATGTTTACTAAACCGTCTTAATGTGCGCCCGGTGCTAGTGTGCAGGATGCCATATAAGGAGTGGGAGTGTCACTCAACCTAGCAAACCAGGATTATCACGCGCTCTTGTGCGCTGCGCGCATTAGCGCACAAGAAACGCGCGCGGGAAGCATAAGCAGGCGCGCTGATGTGCAAACAGAGGAACAGGGCTGCAGTACAATGGTGAAGACACTGACAGATGGTGCAGGGGTCATGGGTTCAATCCCCCACTGTGCCCAATGAATAAGGCTTGCTGAGGCATTACCTGTTATGTGTAATATTGCATTATGAGGCATTTTAATTTTATTTTAATTACTGCTGCTAGCAAACGCACTCTCAAAGCGCTGTAACATAAGGTGCTGCATAAGGCACCCCATAAGGTACCCCAGAGGGCACATTTTAAAGTGCACTGTTTGCCACGGCACCCTATAATGTTGCTTAAAGGGTGGCCTATAGGGCGCCATATAGGGTGCCCTATGAGGCACAGCAAGGTCATAGCACTGTTTTTGATGGCAGCACTGTGCATTTTAACGCATGGAAATGTTCAGTAGGTGCGCTGACATGCAAGGAGAAACAGCAGTGTAGCACAATGGTTAAGACACTGACTGATGGTGCAGGAGTCATGGGTTCAATTCCCCACTGTGCCCAATGAATAAGGCTGGCTGAGGCACTACCTGTTATGTGTAATATTGCATTATGAGGCAATTTAATATTGTTTTAATTAGTGCTGCTAGCAAATACACTCTCAAAGTGCTGTAACATAAGGTGCCACATCAGCCGCCCTATAAGGCACTCCAGAGGGCATACTATAAAGTGCACTGTCCGCCCAGGCACCCTAGAATGTTCCTTATAGTGCGTTTTATAGGGTGCCGTATGAGGCCCCGCAAGGTCATAGCACTGTTTTTGATGGCAGCACTGTGCATTTTAACGCATGGAAATCTTAAGTAGGTGCACTGACATGCAAGGAGGAACAGCAGTGTAGCACAATGGTTAAAACACTGACTGATGGTGCAGGGGCCATGAGTTCAAATCCCCAGTGTACCTAATGAATAAGGTTGGCTGAGGTAATTCCTTTTTCTGCTTGCAACTGTACAACAATCTGTGCTGCCATCTAAAAAGAACCCCACCCCAGTGCCATAAATTAATGCACCCTTTAGGGTGCACCAGAAGGCACATCCTAAACAACCACGTCAGCAAAGGCGAGTTATAATGTTCCCCAGAGGCCATGTTGAAAGGTTGCCAACTCCCAAGGCACCATAGTAGGCACCCCATAAGCTGCCTGAAGAGAAGGTGTGGCGTAAGATGCCCCAAGGATGTATAGGTGAACCCAAAAACGTTGGCCAAGAGCAGTAAGGTCCCCCAATTTGAAGGGCAAGAGAGATATGTGGCAAACACACACGTAACCCAAACACTGCACAGAGCAGAAAGGAAAGACAATGCATAAGTAAAAGAAGGACGTAGATCAGAGCTGATGGACCACACAAATCAGCTGCAGCCCATGTGGCAGCTAGAAAAATGGACAAACATATCGGGGGCAGCTGTAGCTATGCACAGAGTGATGGTAATGTACCATGCTATAATGACAGTGTGTGACAGAGGATCGGAAGATGTGTGCAGCAGAGGAGCCAGAAATGGCAGGATAGGTGAGATATCAGGATGACAGTGGAGTAGCAGTGCTATGCAGAGCACACACAGGAGAGGCAACCAGGGAGAGCTGCAATGCAGGAATGTGTAGGAGTGCAGGACATGGGGTAGCAGCATGCACATCAGGGTAGGATGGCACACAGCTGGCAGACAGAAGATGGACAGAAGGATGGTTCACAACTCAGAAAAGGGTACAATGTGCTCACAGCACAGATCTGCACAGATATGACTGTCACACGAATGAAAACTAGTTCTGCAGGACAAGCATACAAATGAAAGAGAACAGAGAGGAATCACACCTATGACCACTACCACAAATGGCAATGCACAAACCGGTAGGTCACACCACCAACGTGAGCTCATTAGCAAAGGCTGCATACAAAAATAGTGCAGGGCATCACACAAGACGCCTGCTGGCTGTCAGGACAGGCAAACCCCCAACAGTAACCATGACCAAATGCACATGCAGATCTGCTGTGTACAGATCAGATCACAGTCTGTAATTGGGACCAGAGACACATGTACACACACAATGAAATGTTATGCAGTGGATACAGCATGCAAAAGAGGAAAGAAACTAAACCCCAAGGGCAGCAGAGGATGCTCTGTGGAGCTGGTGAAAAATCTGGAACAGGACAGGAGAGAATTCAACATGCAAACAGGTGTACCACACACCAGCTGAATCACAGCAATACAAAACCCCCAAGTGCACTGCCATGTAAACACCATAAAGAAAGAGACCTATGTAACAGATAATATCTGATGGCTAGGCAGCACAGAGGGCACACCTTGGTGTACAGTGAAGAGGGGGAAGGGTGTGTGTAGAGGTGATGAACCTGCTGGTACCTAATGGTCCAGTTAGCACAACAGAAAAGAAAAAAGATAAACCACATGTGGGGATCAAACCTGCAAACTAGGGAGTTATAACACATGCCTCTAACCACTACCCCAAACAGCACACTGAGCACAATGCAAAAAAAATACCTCAAAGGGAGGGTGTGTATGGGAACCTGTAATACCCAGTGATGTGGCAAATGGCTGGCAGATACACAGCTGCCACCGTACAAGGATGTGAGCACAGGTGGGCCATGTACATGACCAGAAAATCAGTAGATACAAGTGTCAATGTGATCAAAGAGTGGAGGAGTAGCCTAGTGTTTAGAAAACTGGCTTGGACACCAAGCAACCAGGGCTCAATTCACACTAGCACTCCATGTGGCCTTGGGCAAGTCACATAACCCTCCATTAGCTTGGAAGAAAGACCTTTGCTAAATATATATGTCAAATCCTCAATATTGAGGATTTGACATATATATTTAGCAATTGGCAGAATCCTCTAAAGAGAATAGACCTTTAATTTTTGGAGTGTTACAACACGAACATGGAAGAAAGACCTGACAATCTACTTCCAGTGACACTGACAAGAAAACCCTGGAGTCTCTGGGTCACAAGGAGTCAGGACTGACTCAAAGGCACACATTGTATTGCAAGTTTGTCACCATGATCAAGCAGCAGCAGAGACAAATGTATATCAAATACATATGTTTATTTGGGTTCATCTTCACAGATAGTTTAGATCCCGCCATCATAATATCAAGGTGAGTGGATCCAAGGTGAAAGACAGAAAGGTCACTGGACCGTCTACAAATGAAGGGCAGGAGACATAATGTGCAGCACTATGCATTAGGCCCCCACCCCCCACATGCTGACGCACGCCTCAAATGTGTTACTCACATATGAGTGCATGTAGACAGTAGGCGGTGCATGATGAGGGACCAACACACATCAATCCTGATCTGTTCCCTAATATATATCTATCTGGCAACACAGGAGGCACACAAATGAAAACAGCATATGTTGTTGAAACGTAACTTTAGAACCACAGATTGAAAATAATGTTACAGCTATCACATAATGCCTGATATAGGAATCCAAGGTGCAACAATGTAACCCTAAACAATCATCAAATGCACAATGAGGATATGCTAACAGGTAGCAGAGGCACATGAACACAGACAGAATTCAAATGAAAACTACCTGCAGAAACATGCAGAGATAACACCATGTAGGAGGTCCCCCTGCACCGGTTGGTGTGTAGACAGTGTCTGTACACATATATCACCGTACATGGAATGCACAATTGAAGGAAGACAACGGACACTCATACTGCGACACTCCAAATATAACGTGGCAATGTGAGTGTCGTCACCTCAGGGGATAAATAGGACTGTGCAGACATGCAATGCAAGGTTTGTAAATCAATGCAGAGCGTCACATCTGTACAGTAAACAAACACAAGAAACAGTATATAGAGAGGGAAATTAAGGGCAAACATGTTACAGTAAACCACACAGAAGCCATATTGCCACGTGCTGTGTTTTCCCAACATAGTCAGTCATATGCACATGCACCATTGATATTTCAACATGATTCAGTGATGCCACACATGCATGCAAAGACCCTTGTTGATTGAAAACATCAATCCAGGATGCTGGCGTGCATTAAAGCGGTGTTGTTGCAAAACCTGTATCAGCTCCAGGTGGAGATTAGGTGGACATAGACAACAGGACCTCTCCATCGCTACCCCTATGCCACACGTATGGCTGTATGCTTGTGTTGAAACAAACAGATGAGCATATCCTGTGTTCCATGTCACACACATGGCCAAAAGAAACAACTGTGGAGGAATGTGCAACATACAGTGACAATGGCAGTCCCTGATTCACACGTGGGGACCAGTACACAGTGTGCAAAGTCCAAAGCGTATCTGCAATCCAACACATCAGGTGAAGACTATCCTTGCAACCCTGGGCATGCATTGTCACATCCCAATATGCCACAGTACATGAAAGGTCCTGTGTGTCTCCTGTGATGAGCATGACTCCCAACCAGAGCACGGCAGCAACAGTGTGTTGGACAGGTCTGTCATGGGCAAAGTAGCAATCAAAAAATAATACTGTCCATCCTAGGCATGTGTCGCACTCCCACAGGTCAAACATCCTATGGCACCATTTTCCAGGGAAAGTTCCATGGTGTTGTGTCCCCCAACAGGTGGGTGATGGCGATGCCACATGCACTGTAATAGATGTGTCTGGTTTTTTCTCTGCCCTGTGTCAGAAGAGGAGAAATATTGTATTGGTATGCACCTTGCAACATCAGCACAAATTGCAGAGAGTCAATCATTAAGAAGCACATAATGAAGGGACACACAGGCAAACATGACATGATCCCAACACAATAAACACTGCATGTTGGGGACATTTAGAATTGGAAGCATACACACGGGTGTCACATGGATATGTTTCTGTCCATGCCCATGTGACACAGGCGTTTCAGAGCTCCATCCTATGTGCACCAGCGTTCGTGAACACAGAGCCAACATGAAATGTATATGACACAAACAGTAGATCATTAACATGTAAAGGCTGATGTCATTACCAAAAGAACAAAGGTGCAAACTACCTTGTGCTTGCATCAGGTGTATGTCTTGGATCCTCTGAGCCACTCAAAGGCCATAACAGGTCACAGTGAAGGGACACAATGTCAGCGAAATATGTAGAATCTCCATGTCACCATGTCACGCTGATATCTGTGATACAAAAAGCAGGTCAACAGTGGTATGTCAGAACACAAGACACAGTTCTGTTCCCAACACACAACACATGTCCACAATGGTTACACGGTAAACACCAGTAAGGTAGAGATAGCACAGTTACCACCGTCCCCCAGGTGTACAGACCCCTCACAACACATGATAATGTAAAAAGCCTGAACACTGTATCATCACACAGCCAACACAAGAACACACACACACAGTATGCAAAGGGCAGCGTGCCAGCAGTAGCATATGGCCTGTATGTCCACAAGTGGAGATATGTACACATAAAGGCCCTGTGAAATGCAATGATACCCTGGTGTTGGCTCATGGTACAATGTCGGGGAAGGGTGCACGTGTAGGCCACCACCCATAAACCTACAACCTCCACACACATGCAGCTCTGTTGGACATGTCCCAGAGACAGTGTTGCTGAAGACATACTGGAATAGGAACACATGGGAATATGTTTGTCAACAGCAAAATATGGTTTAGGCAGGTGCAGGGAAAAGAGATGAACCACAACATCTGGACAATAGGAAAGATCACCGAGGACATGTGTTCCCCCTGACTGCTGGCACAGACAATATAGCTGTAGGTCCACCTACCCCAGCCCACAGCATGTTGGCTGATGTACAGTCCCCTGCCAATGCACCACAGCACCAGGAGCTTCAACAACTATGTCCTGTGCATTGGGAAACACAAGGGAAACATACATATGTCATGTTCTAGCTGTGCAACACACAATGCACATTCCTGTCCCCAGCTTCCACACCCCCCAACATCCTTTACAGACTCACTGTTCACCATCACACTGTACACATCTCTCCCATGTGAGAGGCATCAAGGACATGTCTTTGCCAAACTACAGGGGTCCGTACTCTGTCTGTCCCCTCCCTCACCTCCCTGTTGTCGCACACACTGGTGAACATAAGTGTTTTTTCCCTACCGTGTTCCCAACTCACTCCAAGGCTGCAGTATTATCCTGGGTCCCCCATGTTGCTCCCAATGGCCCTTCACTGTGTGTACTGGTGTCCCAATGTCGTCTGCTACCCCGCTGTCAATTGCTGTAACACATGGAAATATGCAGGGGCACCTCCGGGATCCTCTGTCCAAACACATTTCCTGGTGTGTATATCTCATACCTTGACTAACATTAACAGCTGTGTGCTACTGAGTGCTAAACATATATCTCAATGTCTGCGTTATGTCCGCTAAACCACACCCCGATGTCTGCTTTTGACGTGACCCTGATGGCTGCATGTCAGCCCACTGTGTGAAAGTGATAATGGCAAAGCATGGATAGCCTATATGTGCACCTAATAACCCCCCTCCCATCAGAGCCTCTTTGTGTATGTGGCCATTACGTTCCTTCTCTAGGGTATGCAATGTAGTTGGTGTCTTGGCATGCACTCTCCTCCTCTATGCACTTATACAGCCTTTAGTTGAGTCATGGGTTTATGTTGACATGTCATCAGCTAGATTTGCTTAAAAAAATTTGATGAAAAAAATTATTTCATTTCCCTGAAAACAACCCTAAAACCCAATCCACCCCCACATTGATCTCTCAGCTTGCCTACTGTAAACTACACCTTGTTGATCTTGCCTGAATCACTTCTGTTTATGTGTACATATGCAACACTGCACTGCATGTCTATTCTGCAATGGAAAAATAAAAACAAAAAAACCCTGGCTGGACAATGCACACTTTCCCTATCCTTCTCCGCATCCATGTTAGGGCTACGCGATGACTTATACAGTCTGCCACACTGTGTTGTTCCACTAACTCCCCGTAAGGGTTTCAATTACCATTATGACAGATAGTACTGAGCATGTAATAGTGCTACATAGCACATGTAGCGCTATACAAAAATTACAGACAACACATCCAGCTTACAAGAGCATACCACACACACAATCAGCTCAAAATACCAAATGAAAAACACACACAGCTGCACAAGTGGCCCCAAACATGGTCCTCTCTCCCAGTGTGAAACCCACACCACATGCCTCTCACCTTGCTGCACCCAAAGCATAACACAAACTAACTGTGGTTGCACAGCATCCGCTATCACAATCATCCACAAACCACGAATGTCACCCCAAAACCTCCCACAAGCCTAAAACCACCCACCCACATTATCCACCTCAGCCCTCTGTTCTGCCCTGCCCACATCGTTTGGTTCCCAGTCATGCTGATATTTGACGTTGGGATGGCCAGCCAGTGTCTGTCACATGTCAGTGCAGTGTTGCATCCTACTGATATTGGTCTAAAAATGTTAATCTGTATTAGCACTACACACATATAGCAACAAATGTGGGAACATATGCAGTACGTACATGAGAAGAGCTGTGCAATCACCTGCCGCCTGATTGCTGTGCCCTCATGTGTGTCCTCACGGGCACGTCGGATCATCCTCCAGACCCTCATTAATCTCTGCAGGGATATTGTGCCTGAGAGCAATGTTGTGCAGGATGCAACAGGCTATGATGATCTCTGCCACAGTCTGTGGAGTATATTGTAAGGCGCCGCCTGTCCTATCCAGACACCTGAAGTGACTCTTCAAAACGCCAAAGGTACGCTCTATGACAGAGCAGCTGGTGGCATGGGCCTCATTGTACCTCCGCTCTGCACGTGTCCATGGTTGACGCACAGGGGTCAGCAACCAGGGGCGACACCATATCCTGCATCACCTGTAGAAAGACATGAGGCAAGTTAAAGCATGAGCTCATGTCCCCTCAAATGGACACAGGTGGTATATATGTTGTGATAAGGAAGCTTATCATAGCTCAGGAAGGAGCTATAGAAAAGGTGAAGTGACTCTGAACAAGCAACCTGTCAGTTCTGGTAGAAATAAGAAAACAGAATTTTCCCATAAAAGACTACCAGTCCCAGAATGCACCAGGTTTCCAACCACCATTAGAGGAGCTGAAGTGGGGAAACGTGTGTTCAATCAGGAGGGCTATGAGGTAATCCCTAAGCACTCATCTCAAAGGGCAGGGCCTGATTCAGCACAGCTGCGCTGTATTAGGGAGGAGCACTCATCTAAGCAGAATAAGAGTAGAGTTTATTCTACAGAGAAGGATCCTCATCTTCATCTTCTTCATGATCACCTTGGATATCCAGAGAATTGTCCTCAGTATCCTGAGAATCAGCTTGAGTTTGATCATCAGTTTCATCTGAAGGATCATCAGAAGCAGAAGCCAAACCGGACGGACAGAGAGGGAAAGAGACCCTTTGGAAGAAGGAAGAGAAAAGCCTTTGAGAGGTCTAGAAGAGTCCAAAGCAGTACGTATACTGGGAGGTATTCCAAGGGCCAGCATACACCATTGGACTGGGGAAAGCCAGAGGAATGGTGCTGCAGAGCTAGGAATCACCAGAGGCTACCTGTGAGGGAGACGGCTGCACGTGGAAGGGACCCTAAGACCTGTGCCAGAAGGTATGTGAAGAGAGATCCAGTGTCCAGGAATCTGGATTGGAAGGCTGGACATAAGAACTGGACTACATACTGGCCAGGCTATATAGAGAGGAACTCTAGCAACAATGGAAGCTCAGGTATGAACACTGATCTATGCCCTAGCTATAACCTTGAAAGACAGCAGGGAAACAAGTATTCTCCTGAAAACGTTCCATTGAGAGATTCATCTGTGCCAATCCATGATATTGAACCCATGCTTGTTGAACAAGGGGGAATAATAGCAGATGAGGATCCTGTTTATATGGACTATTCTCTATCCAAACTCCGTTGGTAACTTTCTGTTATAAAGTACAGCAACCATCACAAAGAAATAAAAATTTGTTCTTTAATCTACTCAGAAAAGCTCCTGAAGCAGGATTTGACCCACACAGTACAAAGCAAGCCAGCTAAGGGGTTTCAGCTGGATAACTGCTAGCAATTAAGCCTTACCTAATTGCTTGTGAGCTAGGAGAGAATCACTTCTGAATCTATGTGGGAAGTAATCAGAAGTTAACCTGAAAAGAACAGTTTGTTTCTTGCTTTGTGGCTTTTCATTTGTTGTTTTCCTGATTTTGACTTTGTTTTTCCAAGTTAACACTGAAAGCAAGTTACCTGATTTATGTGCTACCAAGCATATCTGTGTTGGGAGAAATAACCCCATAAATAAATATTTTATTGGCTTTACCCAAGAGCACAACTAAATTATTGTCAGCAGCTGTGTCTGGTGTGAATGAACTACATTGCCCACAATACCTTGCAAATCATATAGATATATGCTCTTGCCAAGACTGTGAAGATTCTCACCCAGGCAGCCGTCTGACAAATGGCGTAGTTTTTCGGATTGCTTTTGCACAAAGGGGATTTACTTGCTGAGGATTACAACTAAAGTTCAAGTTTAAAGCTGGAAAAAAAGATTTTCCCTCAACTGCACTTTGGAGAAGTGGTTGTTCCAGGAAGCTGTCCCAGGAGGAAAAGACCCTGTGCAGAGCTGGATTCATCACTAGCACAAGGTAATAAGTACCTGGGCATGTCTAGTGGTAGATGGGAGTAAGCGCAGGGGTAATTGAAAAAAAAAATAAGTAGAAAAAACCACACCTGTTTGGAAGGTGGTGCACTTTGGTTTTTTTTTTCTTTGTTTCTTGCAGGGATCAAGATGGATCCGAGGGAGATGGCTAGCTGGATGGCAGCCCAGTTTAGCAGGCAACAGGAGCTAGCACAACAGGCTCAGGACACTGCTATGAAAGCCATAATGGAGCAGCAGAGGCCAGTGCTTGATCTGGTGCAAGCCCTAGTTCAGCTGCAGAACCAAAGTGGAACAGATGCAAGACCAGTAGTAAATACTGGTACACCACATGTGGACAGTGTGGGACTCAATCAAGGGATTGGGGCATTTAGTTTTGGGAAGCTAACTCCAGATGATAATGTTGATGATTTTCTAGAGTCTTTTGAAAGAGTGGCACAGGCATTAGCATGGCCAGAGACCCAGTGGGCAGTAAGGCTGGCAGCCTCATTAACTGGCGAGGCGCTTGCAGCTTACAGAGCAATGCCAGCAGCCCAGGCTTTGAATTATAAGGATGTAAAGGCTGCTATTAGTGATCGCCTAGGGTTGTCTATTTCAGAGTATAGGCGAATGTTTAGAGCTACTACATTGAGAGTGGGTGAAACACCCAGGGCTCTGAGTCAGAGAATCAGAGGTTTAGCTGTAAAATGGTTGGAGCCTGAGCAAAAGACGGTAGAAATGTTATTAGACATTATAATGCTCGAACAATTTATGTCTGGGGTGCCTAAAGATTTGCACACTTTCCTTATACAGCAAAATTGCCAAAATCTTGGAGAGGCAACCATGCTAGCAGAGAGATTCTTGGAAGCCACGCAGGCTTGCCATAGAATGGGTGGCCCTCTGAAGATTGGTGCTGAGGCTAGATGTGCTGTATCAGAAAAGAGAATAATTAAAAATGTTTCTGAAAATGAATGTACTGTATCAAACCCAATGACACAGTGGAATAGAAAGAAATGTTTCAAGTGTGGAAAATGGGGACATTTAGAAAAGAGAAGCCAGACACACACTAGCTTAGTGGGTGTGGATTTAAAACAGCCCAAAGAAGGATTTCTTTTGATGGTTGATGTGCAAGGAATTACCACAAATGCTCTGTTAGACTCTGGGGCAGACCAGAGTATGATGTCAAAAAGGCTTTGGAAGAGGATAGAGGCCCAAGAAGGATTTGTGCCTAGAACCCCTGAAAGCCAAGTTCACATCGGGTGCATTCATGGTGCTGCAACATCACATCCCACCTATAGGCTAAAGGTTAAGTGCCTGGGGGAACAAGAGGAAGTCCTGGTAGCAGTGGTGCCTAGGCTACCCTTTGATTTGGTTCTAGGAAAGGACTGGCCAAGATTTAAGCAGGGGCTAGTGAAAGGGCTAGGAAAGAAGGAGGGAGAAGGTTTAATAATGGAAATAGCTCCCGGGCCTTTCTTTGGAAGTCCTCAGTCCCTAGCTAAAAAGATGGTTCAGCTTCCAGAAGGCCAAACTATGGGTAATAAGAGGGGCCTTGTATCCACCCGCTCGCAGGCTAAGATAGAGAGCCAGCAGAAGGAGGAGGGGGAGCAGGCAGAGTTATTAGGAGACTTACCCTCTCATGATGATTTAATAACCCCATCATCTGGTAAAGTAAGAAAGTTGAAAGCACAAAAGCGGCGTGAGAGACTTTGCAGAGCACAGGTTAGGGCTGAGATGTTAGCTGGTCAAAGTTTACCCTGGGTGCCAGCTGAGTTAGTGGCAAAGTTTCCTAAGTTTCCACAAGAGCAGCGAGCTGATCAAGCTCTCACCCGAGCTTTTAAGTATGCTCAGGAGGTCAGGGAGGAGTTGCCCAGATTCAGACTAGATAATGAAATATTATATAGAGAGAGTCAGGACCCCAGAAATGGGACCATACGTAAACAATTGGTGGTACCCACAACTTTCAAAGGGCTAGTACTTAGACTAGCACATGATCATCCAGTGGGAGGTCATAAAGGGATGCAAGGAACGCTGGATCAAATACTTATGCGTTTTTACTGGCCAGGTATTTTCAAAGAAACTGCCCAGTTTTGTGCTGCATGTCCAGCGTGTCAGCAAGTTACAGCGGCTCACCCACAGGTGGTGCCATTGATTCCCATGCCAATTATTACAGACCCAATTGGTCGCATTGCCATGGATATTGTAGGCCCATTAGTCAAAACGCCCCGAGGTTTCCAATACATCCTAGTTATGGTAGATCAGGCAACAAGGTTTCCCTGGGCCATACCATTGAGGAATGTTTCTGCAAAAACAATAGCTTTAGAGCTAGTAAAATTGTTTTGTGAAGTGGGATTCCCAAGAGAGGTGTTGACTGACCGAGGGTCCAATTTTGTATCCAAATATTTGGCCCAGGTCTGGGATGCCTTTGGCATTCATCACATAAAAACCTCAGCCTACCATCCACAATCAAACGGTTTGGTGGAGAGATTCAACCAAACTCTCAAACAAATGTTGAGAAGGGGGTTAGCAGGAGAGGTAAAAGAATGGGATATGTTATTGCCTTTTGCCTTATATGCCTGCAGGGAAAGAATTCAGGTGTCCCTAGGTGTAACCCCTGAATTGATGTATGGTAGGGCTCCGCGAGGTTTGTTAGACATTTTGAGGGAACAATGGATTGATCCTGAACCAGGAAGTCAGGAAGTGCCACAGTTTCTACGTGACTTGAGAGCACGTTTGAAAAGGACGTCGCAGGTTGCTGAGAGGAACCTGCAGGACAGTCAAGTGCGCCAGAAAGGGTGGTATGATAGGAAAGCCAAAAGCCGCCAATTAAGCATTGGTGAAAAGGTTTTGGTTCAAGTAGCAGGTACAGCTCCAAAATTTGAAGTACAGTGGAAAGGGCCATGGAAGGTTGTTAAACAAGTGAGCCCAGTATCTTATGTGGTAGAAAATGCAAGAGGGCGTACGCAGACCTACCATATTAATGTACTTAAGTCTTGGAAGGAGAGGCCTGTAAATAATAATGTCCCTGAAGCCAGTCAGGAAGTAAGTGAGCTTCAAAATGATAACACTCTCGTAGGTATTACGGACTGTAGGAAAGAAGTTTCACCAGTTACACCAGTCCGTAATAACTTAAGCAGGGTGGTATGTGATAAGGAAGCTTATCATAGCTCAGGAAGGAGCTATAGAAAAGGTGAAGTGACTCTGAACAAGCAACCTGTCAGTTCTGGTAGAAATAAGAAAACAGAATTTTCCCATAAAAGACTACCAGTCCCAGAATGCACCAGGTTTCCAACAGCCATTAGAGGAGCTGAAGTGGGGAAACGTGTGTTCAATCAGGAGGGCTCATCTCAAAGGGCAGGGCCTGATTCAGCACAGCTGCGCTGTATTAGGGAGGAGCACTCATCTAAGCAGAATAAGAGTAGAGTTTATTCTACAGAGAAGGATCCTCATCTTCATCTTCTTCATGATCACCTTGGATATCCAGAGAATTGTCCTCAGTATCCTGAGAATCAGCTTGAGTTTGATCATCAGTTTCATCTGAAGGATCATCAGAAGCAGAAGCCAAACCGGACGGACAGAGAGGGAAAGAGACCCTTTGGAAGAAGGAAGAGAAAAGCCTTTGAGAGGTCTAGAAGAGTCCAAAGCAGTACGTTATACTGGGAGGTATTCCAAGGGCCAGCATATACCATTGGACTGGGGAAAGCCAGAGGAATGGTGCTGCAGAGCTAGGAATCACCAGAGGCTACCTGTGAGGGAGACGGCTGCACGTGGAAGGGACCCTAAGACCTGTGCCAGAAGGTATGTGAAGAGAGATCCAGTGTCCAGGGATCTGGATTGGAAGGCTGGACATAAGAACTGGACTACATACTGGCCAGGCTATATAGAGAGGAACTCTAGCAGCAATGGAAGCTCAGGTATGAACACTGATCTATGCCCTAGCTATAACCTTGAAAGACAGCAGGGAAACAAGTATTCTCCTGAAAATGTTCCATTGAGAGATTCATCTGTGCCAATCCATGATATTGAACCCATGCTTGTTGAACAAGGGGGAATAATAGCAGATGAGGATCCTGTTTATATGGACTATTCTCTATCCAAACTCCGTTGGTAACTTTCTGTTATAAAGTACAGCAACCATCACAAAGAAATAAAAATTTGTTCTTTAATCTACTCAGAAAAGCTCCTGAAGCAGGATTTGACCCACACAGTACAAAGCAAGCCAGCTAAGGGGTTTCAGCTGGATAACTGCTAGCAATTAAGCCTTACCTAATTGCTTGTGAGCTAGGAGAGAATCACTTCTGAATCTATGTGGGAAGTAATCAGAAGTTAACCTGAAAAGAACAGTTTGTTTCTTGCTTTGTGGCTTTTCATTGTTGTTTTCCTGATTTTGACTTTGTTTTTCCAAGTTAACACTGAAAGCAAGTTACCTGATTTATGTGCTACCAAGCATATCTGTGTTGGGAGAAATAACCCCATAAATAAATATCTTATTGGCTTTACCCAAGAGCACAACTAAATTATTGTCAGCAGCTGTGTCTGGTGTGAATGAACTACATTGCCCACAATACCTTGCAAATCATATAGATATATGCTCTTGCCAAGACTATGAAGATTCTCACCCAGGCAGCCGTCTGACAATGTGCAAAACAAATGCATTACACATTCTGTAAGAAACATATGACATCACAACTATGCAGCATTGCAACATTGAAATATGATGACACAAAAGGACCACATGGCCTATCTAGTCTGTCCGTCCATATCAACAGGTACAACAGTCCCCTTTTTACCTTTATAGATCCTCTGTGTTTGTCCTATGCTGTTTGGAATGCAGTTACTGTCCTCCTCTCTACCACCTACACTGTGAGAGTATTCCATGGATCCACCACCTATTCAGTAAAGAAATATGGTGGCATATCACCCCTGAATCTACCTCCCTCCACCCTCATCCCATGTTCCCTCGTAGCTGAACTTGTGTACAATTTGCAGAGCCTCTCTCCCTCAACATATATGCTATGGAGGTATTTCTACATCTCCATCATATCACTTCTATCCCTCCTTTCCCCAAGGTGTACATCCTAAGATCCTTCGGTCTGTCTTCATATGCTGTATAATGAAGACCACTAATCATTTTAGTAGACACCCTCTGCTCCGACCCCATCCTGTGCACATCCTTTTGAAGGTGCAGTCTCCAGAATTGCACACTCTACTCCAAATGAGGTCTCACAAAAGACATATACAGAGGCATTCTCCCTTCCTGTTTTATGCTAGCCATTCATCTCTGTATGCACCCAGCCAGCCTTCTAACTTTTCCCCTCGCCTATTCAACCTGTTTAGCTACTTTGACATCAGCAGAAACAACCACACCTAGGTCCCGCTCTTCTGTAGTGCACAAGAGTACTTCACCCCCTATACAATAGTGCTCCCTTGGATTGCTTCAGGTCAACAGCCTGACCTCACATTTCCTACCATCACATCGCAGCTGGTCAATTTAAGACCATTCATCAAGCTTAGCTAGATCACTCCTCATGTTTTTTAGAGCTTCCTGGGTGTCTACCCTATTACAGATTGAGTGGGTGAACCTAGGAAACACCAGACAAGGGGTAGGTGTATGGATTGGCAACAACATAATATGTAACAACCACACAAATGCTTGCATCCAATCAACCAGCATCACACAGCACCATAGCAGGGTGCATTTGGAGGGCAACCCCCCCCCCTTCCCCCTATATCCCACACAGGCAGATGAGACACACACACAATGAGTGATCTACTGCAAGACACACATTTGTACATACGCCTAGTCACATGAGCACCATGGGCATGTCAAAAATGGGAAACACCCACCCAGCAATATGCAGTCCTCATACTGTCCTGCCTCAAATTGTTGGAATAGTGCCGAGTGATGCAGGATATAGGCGTCATGGGTGGACCCTGCAAACCTGGGGACCACATTCAGAATATGCATATTTGCATCACATACAACCTGAACATTCAGGGAATGATAGTGTTTGCGGTTGCGGAACACTACCTCCCTGTCTCTAGGCGGGACCAGGGCAACATGTGTGCAATCAATAGCTCCCATCACGTGTGGTATCCAGGCTAACGCCTCAAAGGCCTGGTTCAGGGTCCACCACTGTTGCCTAGTTTGTGGAATGCCAATATAATTCCGCACCCGGCTGACCATGGCACGCAGTACTTGGTGGAGACAGCGTGAGAAGGTGGGGCGGCTCATGCCACCCACTGCGGCCACAGATGACTGGAAACAGCCAGAGGCAAAGAAATGTAGGGCAGCAAGGAGCTTGACCAAACCTGGTATGGCATGTGACCAATCAGTCAGGGGCTCGAGGTCAGGTCTTAGATCCTCATAGAGCTCCCTAATAGCCCCTGTGCTCAGTCTGTACAGGGAGATGACCTGGTCCTCTCGCATGCCCTGGAGCTGGGCCCTGGGCCTGTAGAGACGTGGCTGGCGAGCCTGCACCTCAGAACGCCTCCTGCGCTGTGCGTGCTCAGCCCCTGCCTGCCCTGCCCCCACAGCTGCAGGTCTGATTTGCTGCGGGACTACACCCATGCCCTGTGCCTCAGCCCCATAGACACCATCTCCCCTGTCACGCAACCGCACCACCTGCCCACCTCGCGCTGCAGCTGCAGCAAACACAAAGGCCACCATAACCTCCACCCGCCCTGCTCCTCTAAATCAGTCAAACACAGACAACACTTCCCTAACCAAGACACACACCTTACACACCACACAGAAACACAGCCACAAAATACAACCAACAACAATCACAAACCCAGTCACGCTCCACAATACACCTGATTCAGACTCGCTCCTTCCGTCACTGCCAACGCACACCTTCTTTCTCCCTCGCCTACAAAAAACCCCTCAATGTGCAACATGTGCTCAGGACAATTTATAGAGGTTTTTTACGTAGCGCGTGTTACGCATGCGCATTTGCGTGAGCGCGACCACTGCGCATGTGCAGTTGGCTGTGCGCATGGCGCATGCGCCACACACACACAACATTGCGCATGTGCTGCACACAAGCAACACTGCGCATGCGCCGCACACAAGCAACACTGCGCATGCGCCATGGCTCACGCGCTAACGCACGCACCCAGGTTCTGCGTGGCGCATGCACAATGCGCACAGCCAACTGCGCATGCGCAGTGTGCATGGTGGCACACGCGTGCGCTGCGTAGTTGACTACGCAATGCGCAATCACCCATTTCCCGCCTCTGGGCGGTGCATGCGCAATGCACGTGGCCAACTGCGCATGCGCAACTACACAGCCAACGTGCTCACGCAACTGCGCATGCGCAACGTAAAAAAACCTATAAATAAACCTCTACACGTGCTGCACGTTGAGGGGTTGTTGGTAGGTGAGGGAGACAGAAGGTGTCAGTGAGAGAGAGAGAGAAGCAGGTGTCTAGGAGAGCTAAGGTTTTGTGGTGCGGGTCAGAGTGTTAGAGGCTTGGTTGTGGAGGATAGGTGTGAGGTACAGCAGGGGATACAGAGAGGAGGGGAGGCAAGGAGCAGGTGAGTGAGAAAGGAGGTGAGATAAAGAGCAGATAGCAGGGAGAGGAGGGAGGTGTGAGGTGGAGCTGAGAAGGGCAAGAGAAGGAATGTCTGACAGGGAGGGAGAGGACAGGGAGATGGAGCCACAGGACAGGGCAGGAGTGGAGAGGGACAGGGAGAGGGACAGGGAGAGGGAGGTGGGGCCACCTGTTGGGGAGGAGACAGATATGTCAGGGAGTGTGGTGGAGGCTGCAGGGCCATTGGCCCAGCCCACACAGGGTCCTCTCACTACAAAACGTAAACGCATACCGGTGCCAGCTCTGCAAAGGAAGCGGGCCCAGAAATTCACACCACAGGAAAATCACATCCTGCTGGCGTCTGTTCTAGAAAATTATGATGTCCTATACGGACGACTAAGCAACACCACCACTGTTGCAACACGCACCCAGGTGTGGGAGGAGGTGCAGGAGGCGGTGGCACAAGCAGGGGGCCCAAGCAGAGACCTCGACAGCCTCAGGAAGAGGTTTAACGACATAAAGAGAGGTGTGCGTGCACACATGATGGCAGAGTGGCGGCATGCCGTGGGCACTGGAGGGGGAGGCCCCTTTACACCCTCCCTAACACCCCTGGAGCAGGAGTTGGCAGAGCGGCTAGGGCCAATATACCTCTATGGACTGCCAGAGGCACTGGACACTGCCCATCCCCAGGCAGGTAGGTACCCAAATCACACCTTGCTGCTCCCAACCCATTGAGTACCTGCCCTTTAGATGTGCATCAGGCTTCTTATTAACACCTCCTCATACCTGCTCCCCTGGATCATCTCCCACCCTCTGCCTTTGGCTCATTAGTGTGCTGTCCCCCATTCCACCCCTTTTACTCTATGTTTTGCTGCCCTCCAAACACATGTTTCATTAGCATCATCCCTTTTTATATCTGCCCTGCACATGTGGCTACATGTCTGCTACAAGCCCCCTCTCAGACCTGTACGTGTTATGTCTGTGTCTAATCTAAGCACTGCTGAGCAGGGATGGTCCTTCTGTGGGATAATGCACACCAGGGGTCCTCAAACATTCTAAACAGGGGGCCAGTTCACTGTCCCTCAAACCATTGGAGGCTCGGAATATAGTGGTAAAAAAACCTATGAACAAACCCCAAAGAATACTGCAGAAATACAAAAAACAGAGAATGTTTCCAAACATTTTGGTTTTGTTTTTCCAGTGGCAATTGCTCTAGCCACGTTAGTCTGGTTTCTTTGGGTCTTCTGCTAACTCCCCATCATCTGCTTTCCATTTGTCCTTTCGTCACACGTCTAGTATTGTTTCCATTCTCTGTCTACATCTGCTTTAACATAGTAATCTTTCTCCTTGTGCTCTTTCCGCATTCCTAGGTCATCCACTCAAATGTTAAACCCCTATCCTCAATCCCCACTATCTGTCCAATTGTAGATATCTCTTACCTCCCTCAAAATGTTTTTTCCCTCACCATTTCATTTGTCCAGCTCCATCCCATTCTGATCCTCGCACAACCTCACCTCCCGTCTATTTCCAGCCACACCCAGCATCCGCTCCCCTCTAGTCCGTGCATCAGCCCATTTGCAGTTCTAGCCCCCCCATCAGTCCATTTCCAATCCTATCCCTGGCCCAACATCAGCCCAGTACCAGTCCTAGCTCCACACCCAGGTCGAGTCCTATCCAAGTTCCTCCAGGAGTGCAATTCCAAACCCCAGCCCCCCCAAAAGCTTATTGATAGCCCTCTCCTAGCCCCACCATCAGCCCATTTGCAATCTTAGCACCCCCAACAGCACATTTCGAGCCCTATCCTAGGACCCTCATCATCCCATTTCCAATCTTACCACCACCCATAGGCCATGACCTGTCCTAAACCCCTCCCCCACATCAGCACACTTCCAGTCTTACCACTCCCCCCCATAGCCAATTACCACTCCAAACCTCCTCCACCCCCATCAGGCAAGATAGGGTACGAAATAACCCAAGCACGCCTACTGCTGCTGCTTCCACCGTGGCAGCAGGAGATTCAAGCATCCCGTGGGGCCCCCCCCCCCTGCTCTGCAGCGTCCTCCATGCGGCTTCAGTGTGGGCTTGTCAGAGCCGCGTGAAGGGAGAGTATCCCTTTCTCACGGCCATGTCAATGCTGCCATGGGCCTTATGGAAAATACCATCAGGCCCATGGCGGGATTAACAGAGCCACGAGAGGAGAAGCTCTTTCTGTTTGCGCGGCTCTGACAGCCAACACTGAGGCTGCATGGAGGACACTGCAGAGCAGGGGGAGGCCCGCGGGATGCTGGATTATTCCGCTGGCACGGCGGCAGCGGCAGCAGCAGATTTGTAAGGTGTTAACTTAGCTGGGCTGCTGCTAAATGAATGCTGCGGTTCTGTGTAGAGCTGCCCCTGAGGACTGGCAGCAGCGGCAAAAACACCCGTCGGGCTGCATACATCTCCTTGGTGGCCCACATGTGGCCCTCGTCCCGTAGTTTGAGGACCCCTGATGTACACATCGATGTGTCTGCTAGGTACTGGCCTATATATGCCTGATAGTGGTAGCAGGAGCTGTAGTGGTAGCTATTTAGCACATGTACAGGCCACAGCCAAACACACATTGATTGTGGGGTGGATGTGTTAAACAGTTGTATGTAGTTGAACTATGCAAACCAATCTGTGCTGTGTATGGTTTCCACAACCCAGGTGACTACACAACCATGGCCCCAGCTGAGGAGGAGGAGGTGCAATTGACCGAGGATGTTGCAGAGCCCCAGCCCACAATGTCTGGGGGCAGCACCAGCAATGGTGACGGGACACCAAGCACACACGTACAGCCTGAGCCACAGGATCACACCCCAGACATCACTGCCACAGAGGGCTCCGAGGAGATCAGAAGACAACACCCCATTCATGCACTAGCGCCAGATGAAAACCCTCCCCCAGAAATGGACCCAATCATTGAAGAGCTGCGCACACACACTGCTGCAGCACGGCGCAATGCAGAAGGTGGGTAACAGCATACCCCACGATCCCGACGGGGTTGTCCTAACATCCCCAAAATTATTGCATATTGCCCACATAGCATAGAGTTCTGATTTTCGGGGGTTGTCTTCTGTGCTCTGTGATTCTACCTCCTGTAGCATGTCTTGTCAGGTGTCAGCATTTGTGAGGGGCTCACACACATGCACACTGTGCTTGCCCATATACCCCACATAAGCCCAAAGAGAAGAGCAATGATCGCAGGTCACCCTATGTGACAGAGACCTTGTCATGGGTATTATCATGCAGTATCGTTTGACAACATAATCTGCAGTGTGCGCCAGTATTATAGAAATTGGGGCACCCCAGATATGTGTATGTGTGTCTTAGGGCCCCTTAGATCATCTGACCAATCCCAGACAAGCAGTATGCAGACCTGGCATAGTCATATTAAACTGTGGCAATGTGCCATGTATGAGATCTGTGTTTCTCACGACCCCACATCCAGACCCCTTCCAGACATGGGGATGGCTCATGGGAGACACAGATGTAAATGTTGGTAGGTTTGGCAGGCATGACTGTTCTGCAGACTGCTCTTCTGGGATATGCGTGACATGTATATGTGTGACAGCTGGTAATGGAGAGGAAGCTCACATATCACCCTCTGTCCCACCCACAGGCACTCATCAGGCACTCCAGCGTCTGTACATGGCAATTGGAGAAAATACCAGGGAGCTGAGGATGATCCGGGAGGAGATGCGGTCGGGGGCGCTTGCCCGCATTGCGAATGCCATGAAGGACATTGTGGGGCTAATGCGGCAGCAAGCACCAGCACCAGTACCAGCACCAGCACCGGCACCGGCACTGGCACCTGAGGCACCAGGACAAGGTGCTGTTCTGCGGGGGGTGGTGTGCCGTGGGAGGCGCGGGCGGCCACGCAGGAGGTGACTCCGGGTCCAATAAACAGCTGTTAACCAGTACATACGTGTGTTTTCCAATGTGTGTCCCTGTGCTCCCCTTAGGTAGTGTGCAAATGCATGTTGTGTCGCGCACACAGGCCCCTCGATGGTGGGGTGTCTGTACTGGCAGGTATCACTGCACAGACACCATCACATGCCATATGTGCCATGCACTGTGTCAGATCCCAGCCCCTGGGCTGCAGTGTGGCGGTTTACATATCCTCCCGGGTTGCACAGGGGGAATGTCCTTGAGCTACATGTCCAGTGTTGGGAGCCGTCACAGTTAAAATCCTGTCATACCCCCTACATTGGACGCACATGTGTGACCCTTGTCCCTGCCTGCAACACTGCCTACGTGCCTGCCCCCCCACAAACGTATACGGTTACTCACCAACCATCCCTGTGACATGTATTGTCCCAGGACACACTCAACAGCTTTACCCCTGAGTAGCTCCTGGGCTCATCAGTACATCTTACCCTGCCAGCACAGACGTACTGGTTTGCAAGTTGTACTATTGGCATACAGGCATGTTGCATCAGAAACGGTTCCCACACATTGCACACAGCATGCATGTGCCTCAGTATACTGGGCCGTCGTCTACATTTCTGCATCTCAGGGTCCACCCTGGTCTCACACACCTACACACATTGTCATCCCCCACGACTGCATGTGGAGCCAGTCCACGCATGATACCCATGTCTACCTTTACAACACATACCTGTCTACACACATATCCCATGCTTGCATCCATAGTGTGTTGCTAAGGGAGACACGTGACCATTTCGAATTAACAGTGTGTATATTTTAAAAAACATAGGGAATATAATACAATGTTAGGGAAAGGGACAATACCCATCACCCTCCCCCCCAAACACCCCCCTCCTCCCCCCTGCCACCCCCACCCGCCCTATACACCCTCCTCCACCCCTCCCCCACCCCCACATCAGCCACACCCTCTCCCTGCATGCTGCATGCCCAGTGATGGAACACAGGACAGCACAGGGCACATGTGTGGACGTCACAGGCGCCATCAATGACTCCTGTGACGCCCTTCAGGGGATGGCCGCCGACATGGCAGCTGCTCCACCTCGGTGGCCACCTGCTGAATGGCTCCCGCCAGCCACTGGTGCGAGTGCACTAGGAGGTGCACACGCCGCTCCAAGGCATCCAGGGCCACATACAGGTCCGCCACACACCTGCCACCACACACACATAGTCCCAGGGGTCTGGGTGGTGGCATGTGCATGCGACCTGTGTGTGGCCCTGGATGGTGGAGTGACATGGCATGGCTGGCGGGAGCCCACAGTGCCCTGTGTTGCACTGTGTTCCCCATCACTCTCCCACACCCACACATCTCCCTCCTCCCCCCCTGCCACCTCCACCCACCCCCCATACCCTCCTCCACCCCTCCCCCCACACCCACATCAGACACACCCTCTCCCTCCCCTGACACCCCGCCACCCACTCCTTCCATGCCCCAATCAGCCCCCTCCTCCGCTGCACTCTCCACTGGGTCTTTATCCTCGTCCTCCGCCTCCACCTCAGGTTCCTCCTCCACCACCACCACCTCCTCCACCTCTGGGGCATGGTGGGCAAGGGGGCGCCTCAGGGCATACGCTGATGTGGTGGGCTCTTCATCGTTGTCATCACCCTCTGTGGAAGATGACAGTCATCAGCTCATTATCAAGTGTGTCACATTTGTGTATATAGTTAACATGTTATCCAAGTTAATCTCCCTGTTATCTGTAATTTACGGTGTAACCCCCACCGTAAAAACTTCTTTGATGTTCCATGTAAACCACACTGATGTTGAATAGCGCGGTATATAAGAGTATTAAATAAATAAATAAATAACACATGTACATATGCAGGCACCACACAGGCTGGTGGGCCAATGTGACATTTGTTACTGGGCAGCAAGGTTGTCAATACTCACCATCACGCTCTGCCTGTGCCGCCCTCTGGAGGCAGGCAAGGTAGTCGCTGTGGTGGAGCCGCAACTCGTGCCCCTTCTTCCGGGGATCCTCTACCTGTGGATGTGAAAACAATGTGTGGGGGCATCAGTGACTGCTTACCTGTGGTGGGTGGGCAACATAAACAAACATCTGTGTGGCCAGCATCTTGTCGCTCCTGCTCCACTGCTGTGTGTGTCATGTACAGCATAGTTAGTCACGTGTAACAGGTGATCTCCAGGAACACCAGGAATAAGTCTTCACATGTGGGTAGCGTCGGTACCAACTGAGCCTGTGTGGGAACGCTCCCCAGCGTCCTATATGAAAGCTTTTGGGAGCATCCCACAGTGCGTGCGTGCTGCATTCCCGCCTTTCCCAAATGCCTCTCTCCAGTTGAGTTTAAAGCTGACAGAAGGAGAAGGAGAGAGAGAGAGAGAGATAGGAAAAGAGAGAGAGAGACACACACACACAACCCGCTAGGGGAGATGGGTGGGTTGTGATTACCTCATCCTGCTGTTCCCGGAGATCACCTGTTACAGGTGATTAACTATGCTATCACCAGGAACAAGCAGGACGTGGTCGTCACATGTGAGGAAGCCCTAGATGTAGATGCCAGGGAAGAATCCCCAGAGTGGTGAGGGCCTGTGGAGGGCTTCCACTTCCTCCCATGGATCTCTGGCATCCTGTAAGAGAGGCGGCTAGGAGTGGATTACGTATGGAAGAGGTTTTGGAGAGCAGCCTGACCAACCATAGCATGCCTGCGGGAGCCTTTATCCAAGCAGTAGTGGGCCGTGAACCGAGGACCAGGTAGCTGCTCCACAAATGTCGTTAATATAGACGGAATGGAGGTGAGCCTGTGAGTCTGCCATGACTCTCACATTGTGAGCGGGAACATGGGCCACCAGTGAATGGTGTTAGCTATGATAGATAAAAGGTAATACATTGAGCAATCCAGTTGGATAGAGATCTTTTTGAAACTGCTGTACCCAAATGCGAGGGATCAGAGACTCAGAATAGCTGAGGGGACCTTCTGTGTTGCTGGGTCCTCTGCAGATGAAAAGCCACAGCTCTTTCACAGTCCAAGGTATGAAGAGTCTTCTCTGCATTTGAAGCATGCGGCTGTTGAAAGACTACAGGTAACTACACCTCTTGTTTCAAATGAAAGGAGGAATCCACCTTAGGCATGAAGTGTGGATGTGTCCTTAGGATGACCTTATCATGGTGAAACGGTGTGTAAGGTGGAGCAGCCACTGGAGCTTCAAATTCACTGATACAACTTGCTGATGTGATTGCAAGAAGGTATTTTACTTTCCAGGTCAGAGACTTTAAGGAAGTAGTGTCTAAGGGCTCAAAAGGCGGCAGCATACGCTGCCCTAGAAGCAGATTGGGATCCCATGCCTATGGAGGTGGTCTAAGGGCAGGTTTTGGTAGATGCAGGCCTCTCATGATTCCGGATATGAGAGGATGGGATGAAATGGGTTGTCCATTGATGGGTTCAGAAGGAGCAGCAATGGCACTTAAATGGACTCTGACTGACTCAGTTTGGAGACCATTGTTTGATAAGTAATGGAGTTTGTCAAAAACATGTTTATATACGGATGACAAGAGGGTTGCAGGCCTTTTGTATCACCAAATTTATTTATTTATTTACATTCTCTTATATACCGCGCTATTCTGCATCAGTGCGGTTTACATTGAACAAACTGATATTACATTGAACAGGGCATTATAACTTGGAGATAACTATTTTACAGGGAACATGGGCTATGGAGGGTTAAGTGGCTTGCCCAAGACCACAAGGAGTACCTGTGGGACTAGAAACCCCAGTCCTTCCGGCCCAAGGTTGCTGTCCTCTAGTGGGATTTGAACCCCCGACCTTCCGGCCTGAAGTACCTTGCCCCAACCACTAGGCCACTCCTCCACTCCTCCACTCAAATGAAATGTCACGTCCACCTGATGGCATAGGACTGCCTTGTGGAAGGTTTCCTGGAAGCATAACCGACATCATGCACTTCCTGAGTGAGGGGAGGGCCAAAGCAGTTACAGCCGTCAGTAACCAGGCTCTGAGGTGCAGAGACGGGGGGTTTGTATGCCATACATTCCCCTCCTCCTGCGACAGTAAGTCTGGAGCTGACCCTACGTACAGGGGTGGAACCTGGGACAGATGTAGAAGCAGAGGGTATCACACCTGTTGTTGCCAGCGTGGGGCTATGAGGATCATGTTGCCTCTGTCCCTCAGGAGTTGCAATAGGGTCTTGGCAATCAAGGGAATGGGAGGAAAGGCATATAGGCATTCCTGCCCCCAGTTGAGGACAGCATCCCTCGCTTGGTAGCTCTGAGCTGGGATTCGTGAACAGAACCGGGTAGGTTTGGCATATGATGGACTTGCGAAGAGGTATGAATCTTGAGTTCCCCAGAGTTGCAATACTCTACAGAGTAGGTCCATGTGTAGAGACCATTTGTGCGGAAGCAGAACACGACTGAGTTTGTATGGCTAAGAGTTCTGATTGCCAGGGAGATAGACTGGCAGGAGATGGATCTGCTGCTGTCTGGCAAATGACCACAGTTGAAGAGCTTTGTTGCAAAGGGACAGAGAGCCTGTTCCTCCTTGTTTGTTCACATAGACCATGGCTACCTGATTGTCTGCGTAAAGTAGTATTCCATTGGCCTGTAGAAGGGAATGGAAGACATGAAGAACCAGGCAAATTGCTCAGAGCTCAAACAGATTGATGTGGAACTGACTCTCCTGACAATTCCAGGTGGCTTGGGTGGAGGTGTCCAGTACATGTGCAGCCCACCCCACTTTGGAGGCATCTGTTGTTAATGGGATCTAAGGAGGGGTTTGCAGGAAAGGTGACCCCTCCAACAGGTTTGGTGCTGACCGCCACCAGTCCAGGGACAGGGTATGGCGGTTTGAGTTTACTATCACATCTGAGAGACAGCCTGTTGCTTGCGTCCACTGGGAAGAGAGGGCCCATTGGGCTGGTCTCATGTGGAGACAAGCGTAGGGGACCACATGCACCGTAGATGCCATGTGACCGAGCAGCTAATGCATCTCTCGAGGCGAGAGGTGAGTTTTTTGTAGTGCTGTCCAAACACGCTGCACAATGCGAGGACAGCGAGGCTGAGTCAGGTAGGTCTTTGGCAGTCTGGTATCTAGCCTTGCTCCTATGAGCTCCAGCGTTTACGTGGGAGTCAGAAAGGATTCCACGAGATCTCTGACAGGGCCTAGATATTGGAGTCCACGCATTGTGTATGAGAGAGAGGCCTGGGCATGTGTTTGTGACTGTGCCTGGATGAGGCAGTCGTCCAAGTAGGGGGCACAAAAATATTCCCCTGGTACGGACCAAACCGGCTACCACATACATGCACTTTGTGAATACTCTGGGTGCTGAGGCACGGCTGAAGGGAAAACATTTTTTGGATAGTGGTTTCCTTGATGGGGGGACCAAAGGAACTTTCGCTGTGCTTGTTGGCAGAGAAGATGGGTGTACGCATCCTTGGGATCTAGAGAACAAAGGCAGTTCTGCCTGTGTAGGTCAGGAAGTAGGTTTCCTAGAGAAATCATTTTGAATGTCTTTTGGAACAGGAACTTGTTCAGTTCTCTGAAATGTCAGATGTGTCTGTGACCTCCTTTTTCCGTTGGTATGAGGAAATTGGGGGGGGGGGGAGAACCCAGAACCCTGTTGGAGATGAGGTACCTCTTCCATTGCTCCTTGAGGTAGAAGATGTTTTACCTCTGGATTCAGTTGGGGGGACGTTTGCAAACTGAATGTCCTCACTATTGTAGGAGGCGGCAGGCTATGTGAATGACGCCTGTACCCTCTTCTATGATGGACACAGTCCAGGGTTCTGATGTTATTTGCCTCCATCTGTGGATGAGGTGACCTAATCTTCCTGGGATTGTTGACAGTTGCTTTCCCTGGAGGGCCAGGAAGGGCAGGTACTCCATCACAGAGTCAAAGGCCCTGTGGGGGCTGAGGCTGCTGGGTCTGCTGAGGCAGAGTAGCTCTCGCCTTTCTCTGCTTAGTAGCTTGTTGACCCTTTCTAGCAGCTTGTACTGCAGGCTGTCCTTGCTGAGCATAGGACTGATAGTATCCTTTCTTTTTGGAGAGGAAGCGCTTTTCTAAGGCTCTCATCTTTGCAGGATCTACAATATTTGAAAGCCTTGTCAAGGTATAATTGTCCTGCCGGTTTTTAAAAACCAGTTTTCACCACTACAGGGGGTGTTGGCCAGTTTATCCTGTACCCAGTGTTCCAAGTGAGAGGCTTGCAGCCAGCCAAGTTTCCTTGCCCCAATAGCAATGGCAGAGACTCTGTCTTTGCATGAAAAACAGTCAAAAGCTGCCCTGTTCACAACTTTTGAAATGTTCTGGGCATGCTTGACAGGTGCTACATAGTAGTGACCTCTGTGATCTACAAGATGTGGACTTACCACCAGTTGTAGATCTCGTGTGACCTCCCGTCGGGAACATTCCCATGTACATGATATAGGAACCTGTCCTGTCTGAATGTATGGACGACACAGCGACCAAAGGCATCTAATGTCTTACACTCCCTACCAGGAGGGTTGGTGGCATGTTGTTTGTAACGTTTAATTCTCCTCCTAGCACACTCCACCATGATGGAGTGATCAGGGAGGTGTCCTTTCTGCAAACCAGGCGACGGAGGCACACGATACATAGTAGGCACATGTGAGAATGTGGAGAGGTGGTGAGAGGAATCTTCCACATTCTCAAAAGAGGATTCCTTAAGATCTGATGTATTGGCAGGATGTCTGCCTCCTATGGAGTTTGGTGATATTGGTGAATCTCTGTCTCCCGTGGCCTGTGCTCACATTGAGTTACTAATGAAATGGAGAGGCCCTTGACTACATGTGTGTGGAGATGCAGGAAGGACATATCCTGAGGAGGGGATATTCTCCTCTTGGGAGAGACAGGCTTGTCCTGGAGAGGTACATCGTTACCCTCTGAGCTGTCAGTCATCAGACCCCTCAGGAGATTGGATGTATCTTCTCTACGGAGGCTCAGGTAAAGTGAGGTATCGGTACCAACTGGCCTCAGTATCGGAGTGACACGGTACCAGTGTGTGGATACCGGTACTCATCAGCACCAATGGTGCATTTGCCAATGCCGTTCCTGCAATTGCTGCACATACCGGTGCTGCACTTTGCAGGGTCTGGGGTGGAACCAAGGTCTTTGATGCCGCAAGGAGAGCTGCCAGACTGCATTCAATGGCCACGATCCTCTGGTCAATCAACACTGACGATGTCTGTGTCTGAGTACTGGCCAAGCCAGGACCCCAGAGCATAGCACCAGGTGGTCGGACCAGGTTGAGGCCTCCAGAACTTCATGGAGTCCCAAAGTGGTTTGGAGGCCAGGGACTCCCACTGGGGCTGTTTGCCCCGAGCGTGCTCCTCAAGGGCAATGCCAGTGGCAGTCCGATATTTCGAGGGGGATGTACCCTTTCAGGAACGGACAGATTTGTGTTTGGTTACTTGAGATCCACAGGAGGAAGAGGAAGCCATTGACGACATGGCTGCCACCGAGGCCACGTTGGAGGGAAAGAGGGTACCGAGCTTGGCTGCTCTGTTCTGCCAACCACTCTTGGATAACATCCCACAGGCCAAACATTCAGACATGCATTGATCTGGCCATTAGCATTTGCGACACCAATCATGGTTGTCAGTGACTGAGAAGGTACCGGCACATTATCAGCATATGTTCTGCAGCCGAGGAGTGCTTTTCCATGATGGAGGAGGGATTAGGGCCTAATGCCAAACCGGGGGGAGACCTACAAAGGGGATTGTTGCTCTTTTGTTAAAAAGGTTTCTTTGTGTGGGGGAATCTGACCTTTTAGAAAATAAAATTAGAAGACCAGTGGTACCAGTAAGAAAAACAGGCAGACACTGCCACAGGAGTGGCACTACAATAGCTGTTTTTCAATAATGGCAGGAACAATGACCTGCTGGCTCTGTGGAAAACAATGAACTGGAGAGTGCCATTTGGGAAAGGCAAGATGGCAGCACATAGCAACACGTAATCAGATTCTGGAATTTGTTACTGGAGGATGTAGTAAAAGCTGTTAGTGTAGCTGGGTTTAAAAAAGGTTTGGACAAGTTCCTGGAGGAAATGTCCATAGACCATTATTATAAAGGACCCTTGATATCACTGCTTGACCTAATACAAGTGTTGTGGAACCTGTGTCTTTGGGAAACTGCTAAATACCTATGACCTTGATTGGCCACTGTTGGGAACAGGATACTGTACTTGATAGACCTTGGTCTGACCCAATATGGCATATCTTATGTTCTTATGACATAGGAACATTTTTAAGGACATAAGAAATTCCATATAGTGTCAGACCAAGCCCAGTATCCTGTTTCCAAAAGAGGCTAATCAACATCACAAGTACCTGGCAGGTTCCAAGGAAAGCACACAGGTTCCACAATGCTTGTCCCAGGGTAAGCAGTGGATTTCCTGGGTCCTCTTTAATAAAGGTTTATGGATCTTTCCTTCAGGAACTTGTCCAAAACTTTTTTTAATTCAGCCTACTAGCATCGTTTACTACATCCTCCGGTAATGAGTCCAGAGTTTCATTACGCTTTGAGTGCAAAAATATTTTCTCTTATTAGTTTAAATGGGTTAAATTGTAGCTTCATTGTGGGTCCCCTAGTTTTTCCACTTTTTTATGGAGTAAACAACTGATCTACATTTACCCTCTCTACTCCATTCATTAGTTTGTAGACCTTTATCATATCTTACCTCATCTGTCACTTTTTTTCAAGTTGAAAAGCCTTAATCTTTTAAGCCTTTCCTGATACAGGTATCCTCCGATTCCCTTTACCGTTTTCGTGGCTCTTCTCTGTATCTTTTCTAATTTTGCTATAACCTTTTTAAGATATGGCGATCAGAATTTCATGCTATATTCAAGGTGTGATCACACTATGGCATTATAATATTTATTTATTGGGGGGTTATATAGGGCTTTATTTTAGTCAAAGCGGTTTACATTGTATCTTAAACTTGGGAATGTACATATAACTGGGATTCTTCAATATCTTGGTTTTATTTTCCATTCCTTTCCTTATGATTTCTAGCATTCTTTTTGCTTTCTTGGCTGCCGCTGCACACTAGGTGAAGGATTTCAAAGTATTATCTACGACGATGCCTAATTCCTTTTCCACGGTTGTGGTTCCTAATGAGGAACCTTGCATCATCTAACCATAGTTTGGGATAGTCTTTTCTAGGTGCATAATTTTGCACTTGTCCACATTAAATTCCATCTACCATTTGGATGTCCAGTCTTCAAATTTATCAAGGTCCTCTTGCAATTTTTCACAATCCTCGTGTGTTTTAACAACTTTGAATAATTGTGGGTCATCTGCAGATTTGATCACCTCACTTGTTGTTCCTATTTACAGGTCATTTATGAATATGTTAAAAAACAGCGGGCCCAGCACAGATCCCTGGGAAACTTCACTATTCACTTTTCTCCATTGAGAAAATTGGGCATTTGGCCCTACTCTCTGCTTTCTATCTTTTAACCAGTCCCTGCTCCATAATAGTACACTGGCTCTAATCCCATGAATTTTTAATTTCACCAAGAGTCTCTCATGAGCTTTTTAATGGTTTTCTGAAAATTCAGATACACTATATCAGGGGTCTCAAACTCCAGTCCTGGAGGGCCGCAAACCAGTCAGGTTTTCATGGTATCCCTAATAAATATGCATGAGATATATTTGCATGCACTGCCCCCATTGTATGCAAATATATCTAATAAATATTCATTAGGGGCATCCTGAAAACCTGACTGGTTTGCGGCCCTCCAGGACTGGAGTTTGAGACCCCTGCACTATATCAACCTTGGTCTACCTGTTTATTCACACATTCAAAAAATATAACAAATTAGTAAGATAAGACTTTCCTTGGCTAAATTCGTGTTGGCTTTATCCCATTAAACCATGACTATCTACATGTTCTATAATTTTATTCTTTATAATAGTTTTTACCATTTTGCCCAGTACTGATATCAGGCTCACCAGTCTGTAGCTTCCCGGATCACCCCTAGAACCCTTTTTAAAAATTGGCATCATATTGGCCATGATTTTAATGATAGTTCACAAATTACTAATAGCAAGTCTGTAATCTCATATTTCAGTTCTATCAACACCCTTGGATGTATACCATCTGATCCAGGTGATTTGCTACTCTTCAGTTTATCCAATAGTTGTAATACATCATCCCAGTTTATTGATATTTCTTTCAATTCTTCCAGTACATCACCTTTATAGTGCCTTGTGAAAGTATTCATCCCCTCAGTTTTTGTCCTGTTTTGTCACTTTACAACCTGGAATGAAAAGGGAGGTTCATTTGGATGTTAGGTAATGGACCTAACAATATAATCCAAATTAGTGAAGTGGAATGACAATAAGATACCTTGTATATATAAAAAAACAAGTAAACACTGAAAAGTTGTGAGTGTATATGTATTCATTCCTTTTGCTATGAAACCCTTAAATAAGATGTGGTCCAAACAATTAACCTCAGAAGTCACATAATTAATTGATTAGGGTCCACTTGTGTGAATTCAGTGTCACATGATCTGTCACATGATTCTTGTATAAATATACTTCTTCTGAAAGGCCCCTGACTCTGCAACACCACTAAGCAAGCAACATGAAGACCAAGGAGCACTCCAAACAGGTCAGAGACAAAGTTGTGGAGAAGTACAGATCAGGGTTGGGTTTTAAAAAATATCCCAAATTCTGAATATTCCACAGAGCACCATTAAATCCATTATAACAAAATGGAAAGAATATGACATCACTACAAACCTGACAAGAGAAGACCACCCACCAAAACTCACAGACCAGGCAAGAAGGGCATTAATCACAGATGCCACAAAGACACCAAGGATAATACTGAAGGAGCTGCAAAGATCCACAGAGGAGAAGTGAGTATCTATCCATAGGACCCTTAAGCGATACTCTCCACAAAATGGACCTTTATAGAACAGTAGCCAGAAAAAAAACATTGCTTAAAGAAAGAAATAAGAAAACACATTTGGAGTTTGCAAAACAGCATGTGTCGGAGTCCCAAAACACATGGAAGAAGGTTCTTTAGTCAGATGAGAAGAAAACTGAACTTTTTGGCCATCATGGAAAATGCCATGTGTGGTGCAAACCATCACCCTGAAATCACCAATCCCACAGTAAAACATGGTGGTGGCAGCACCATGATGTGGGGATGTTTTTCATTGGCAGGAACAGGAAAATTGGTCAGGATTGAAGGAACGATGGATGGCACTAAATATAGGGCAATTCTTGAGGAAAACCTGTTCAGTCTGTCAGAGATTTGAGACTGGGAGGAAGGTTCAACTTCCAGTAGGACAATAACCCTAAAGCTAAAGCTACACTAGAGTGGTTTAAAGGGAAACATTTAAATGCCTTGGAATAGCCTAGTCAAAGCCCAGACCTCAATCCAATTGAGAATCTGTGGCATGACTTGAAGATTGCTGTATACCAACACAACCCATCTAACTTGAAGGAGTTGGAACAGTTTTGCCTTGAGGAATGAGTGAAAATCCCAGTTGCTAGATGTATTCAGCTAATAGAGACATACCCCAAGAGACTTGCAGCTGCAGTATATACCACTTCAGGCACTGGTAACTTCCATACATCTCCTTCAGTAAAGACTGAAGCAAAGAAGTTTTTCAGTCTCTCCGCTGTGGCCTTGTCCTCACTTAGCACCCCTTTTACCTCTCTGTCATCCAATGGTCCAAATGACTCGCTCACAGTTTTTTTTGCTATGAATGAATGTACTTGAAAATTTTTATTATGCATTTTTGCTTCCACAGCAACCTTCTTTTCAAATTCTCTCTTTGCTTGCCTTATCAATGCCTTGCCAATGTTTATGTTGTTTCCTGTGTTTGTCATTTGGCTCCTTTTTCCATTTCCCGAAAGATGCTTTTTTGGCACTATCAGCCTCTCTGACCTTGCCTCTAAAGCATGCTGGCAGTTTTTGGTCATCGTTCCACTTTTCTTAAAGCATGGAAATGTAAATCTTTAGCCTTTGCAACTGCTCCTATTATTTTTTTTTAACTATTTTCCTTCATGGCATTGTTCTGCGATGGTTCCAATCTTTTCTCTCCAATCGCACCTACTCCATGATCTTTGGATCCTGCACGTCCACTCTTTTCCCTTTACCTGTATTGTCCCGTAGGCTTCAGTTCTTGCCCCTCTCCTATTCAATATTTTTCTTGCCCTCCTAGCCACCCTCATTCCAAAACTTGGGGTCTTAGCATATTATTATGCTGAGGACATTCTTCTACTGTTTCACACACATCCGATGTCCCTCGATCTCACCATTGTAAACTCCTGTCTTTCCCAGGTTGCCCTGTGGCTGTGAACAGAGCATTTGAAATCAAACTCCTCTAGAACCTCTGCTTACCTGGATGGATCTTCAACTGTCCCCACACTTGGCTCCCCCATTCCTTTGGTACCTTCGTTCAGATACCTTGGTGTCATCCTTGACAGCGGCCTCACTTTTCATGAACAAATAAGAGCTGTGATAAAAGTCTCCTTTTTTGCCCTCTGTCAAATTTGTTCCATTCGTTCATTTTTCCCTACCTCCACCATTGTTACTCTGTTTCTATCTCTGGTCATATCCCATCTTGATTATTGTAAAGTTGTTTATGCTGGCCTCCCTAACTACCAAATCAAAAGCTTACAAACTATTCATAATAAAGTCTTCTGAATACTTCATCATGCCTCTAAATTTGATCATGTCTTGAAGGACTACAAAAGGGGACTGCTACTTCTGCAGAGATCTGCAATTGTAAGTATTTATTTCTAGGAATGTTTCTAAATCTTGGGGAAAATGGAACTCTTCAGTTTAAAGGAGTGGAGGAGTGGCCTAGTGGTTGGGGCAAGGTACTTCAGGCCGGAAGGTCAGGGGTTCAAATCCCACTAGAGGACAGCAATCTTGGGCCAGAAGGACTAGGGTTTCTAGTCCCACAGGTGCTCCTTGTGGTCTTGGGCAAGCCACTTAACCCTCCATAGCCCATGTTCCCTGTAAAATAGTTATCTCCAAGTTATAATGCCCTGTTCAATGTAATTTCAGTTTGTTCAATGTAAACCGCACTGGTGCAGAACAGTACAGTATATAAGAGAATGTAAATAAATAAATAAAGCTGATTAATCTGTGAACCCAGTGTATTTGTTAAATCAGTCAGGGCCTAGTAGCAGCAAACAGCTTTCAGTTTAAATTTAAAACACAGCAAAGAGCTTTCTGGTTAAATTTAGAACTCAAGACTCCTTCGGGCCAAGCAAGGGCTGTGGGACTCCCCCTGGAAATTGGTCATAGATTACCATAGAAGCATAGGACAGGGTACTCTGTAGCAGCCCGCTTTTCATAGGTCTTCTTTCCCTCCCTTCCTCCCCAACACCAACCTACCCCTGGGAAAATCATAGTTTTATATGTGCTTAAACCTCTTAAAGGAAAGGAGGTGCCATATTCACTCTCAGATGCAGCTTTTTATCCTCATCAGACATACATTAAGGACCTGAGATTAATTCAGGTGAACAAATTACATTAAAAGTATTAGGTATAGTTTTATTAATATAAGTATCCCCAGCAACTCTTAGTAAGTAAAGAACTTAAATATCTAAATACAACCTTAAAACTAAAATGCAGACAACAGTCCAGAAGCGAGATGGGGGCTGTCCAGTCTTTTGCATTGAGTGTCACATGTATGATTTTCTCCCAGTTGGTGAGGGGTCTTACGTGTGCACTAGGTGCAAGGAGCTCTTTGCTGTCAGGGAACGAGTCTGATCTCTGGAGACTAGAGTAGCAGACTTGGAGGGAAGAGTGGCCTAGTGGTTGGGGCAAGTTACCTCAGGCCAAAAGGTCAGGGTATCAAATCCCACTAGAGGACAGCATCCTTGGGCTGGAAAGACTGGGGTTTCTAGTCCCACAGGTGTTCCTTGTGGTCTTGGGCGAGCTGCTTTACCCTCCATTGCCCATGTTCCCTGTAAAATAGTTATCTCCAAGTTATAATGCCCTGTTCAATGTAAACCACCTTGGTATCATGAAAGGCAGTATATAAGAAATGTTAAATAAGGAAGACAGAGAAGTACATAGATGAGACCTACAGGGATATAGTCCTGAAGTCCCACCTCCAGTCTGGTAGCATCCCTGTTGCCATGGAGGAGAGAGGTCACATGACAGAAAAGCATCACTCTGTTGTGGCAGGAAGTGATCCTGTAGCTAGAACCTGTCCTCTAGGTGATGTAAAACCCTCTCACAGCAAGGAAGTTTCTCCAGAGTCATGTGCCCATGAAGAAAAGGTTAGGACAGCTTTTATAGTTGGTGAGGATCGCCTGGTAAAATGCCTGCCTGGTGCAAAGGTAGTGGAACTCATGCGCCACCTAGACAAAGTCTTAGATAGTGCTAGGGAGGAATCTGCTATGTTGGTACCAATGACATAGAAAACTGTGGTAGGGAGATTCTGGAGGCTAAATTTAGGCTGTTAGGTAGGACGTTGAAATCCAGAACTTCCTGGGTAGCATTCTCTGAAATGCTTCCCGTTCCACACACAGGACCCGAAAGGCAGGCAGAGCTCTGGAATCTCAATGCATGGATGAGACGATGGTGCAAGGATGAGGGGTTTGGATTTGTTAGGAACAGGGGAACATTCTGGGGAAAGAAGGGGCTCTTCTGAAGGGATGGGCTTCACCTTAACCGGGATGGAACCAGGCTGCTGGCATTAACCTTTAAAAAGGAGATAGAACAGCTTTTAAACTAAATAATAGAAGAGAGCCGACAGTTGCCCAAGAGCGCATGATTTGGAACAATGTATCCTTGAAGGATACTGCCAAAAAATGAAGTTAGGGCATATCAGCAGAGAGGTTCCAATAAAGACAAAAGTAGCCCAAATGCCCTTGAGAACGGAGCAGACAGAGCTTAAAGATTTCAAATTACCCCTGCCTACCTATAGCCAGATTAATATGATATAAAATACAGTCTCTAAAATGCTTGTATGCAAATGCTAGAAGTCTAAAAAATAAGATGGGAGAGTTAGAATATATAGCACTAAATGAGAGGTTAGATATGATTTGGTATCTCAGAGACATGGTGGAAGGAGGACAAGCAGTGGGACACTATGATACCTGGGTACAAACTACTGTATCGCAGTGATAGAGCTGATCAAATTGGTGGAGGGATTGCGCTCTTTGTTAGAGAAGACATTGAGTCACAAAGGATTAAAGTTTCGCAGGAAACAAAATTTGCTGTAGAATATCTATGGATAGAAATTCCATGTAAAAAGGGGAAGGCCAGAATGAACAAATGGATGATGAAATGCTCAAAAAAATCAGGGAAGCTAACACAGCACAGTAATAATAATGTGTAAAAACTACTATTAAAGCTTTGGAATTACAGAGCTTAAAAGGGAGAGAGGAGGCATTGTGGGTTAAACTAGAAAGAGGGAAAGAGAAATCTATTTGCATTGGTGTGATATACAGACCTCCCTCACAAGAGGAAGAGGTGGACAGAGAGTTAATTGAAGACATACGCAGCATTGCTAGGAAAGGGGAAGTGCTACTGATAGGAGATTTCAATATGCCAGATGTTGATTGGCACATTCCTGCTGCAGTATCATCTAGAAGTAAGGAGATCCTGGATTCTCTACAGGGAGAACTATTCAGGCAATTGGTAACAGACCCCATACGTGAAGGGGCCATACTGGACTTGGTGCTTACCAATGGTGAAAGTGTTTCTGATGTTGTAGTGGGAGATCATTTTGCATCCAGTGATCACCAGATGGTGTGGTTCAGTATTAGGACTAGGGCTGTTAGAATCCATTCCAAGGTGAGGATCTTAGACTTTAGGAAGACTAACTTTGCGAAGATGGGCCAATACATCAGGGAGTCGTTAGTGGGATGGGAACAGCTGGGGGATGTAGAAAAACAGTGGGCAAAACTGAAAGGGGGTATTTTAAGGGCAACTAACCTTTTTGTTAAAATGGTAAATAAAGGCAAAAGGAAAAGGAGACCGCTATGGTTTTCGAAGGAAGTAGCTGAAAAAGTGAAGAAAAAGAGGGAGGCCTTCATGAAATACAAGAGATCACAGAGAGAGGAAGACAGGCATCTGTATTGGAAAAACTTAGAGAAGCTAGCAAAGTAGTCAAGAAGGCAAAGATTCAAAAGGAGGAGGAAATAGCCAATGCAATAAAATGGGGGGATAAGACATTTTTTCAGATATATTAGTGAGAAGAGGAAGGGCAAAAGTGGTATTGTCAGACTCAAGGGTGCAGGGGGGGAATATGTAGAAGCTGATAAGGATAAAGCGGAATTGCTTAACAAATATTTTTATTCTGTGTTCACAGATGAAGAACCAGGAGCAGGACCTCAGAAAACACCCACAAATAAGAACAGAAGCGAGGGACATCTTGAACAATTTTCAGAAGACTGTGTTCGTGAGAAACTAGCTCAACTTAAAGTAGACAAAGCGATGGGACCGGATGGGATACACTCTAGAATACTGAGGGAACTTGGGGACGTTCTAGCAACTCCACTGACTGACCTTTTCAATGCCTCGTTGGAGTCGGGAGTGGTGCCAAAGGACTGGAGAGAGGCTCATGTGGTGCCTTTACACAAAAGCGGAAGTAAGGATGTGGTTGAAAACTACAGGCCGGTTAGTTTAACTTCGGTGGTGAGTAAATTATTGGAAACGCTGCTGAAAGAGAAAATAGTGAGATTTCTGGAGTCCAGCGGATTACAGGATCCGAGGCAGCATGGATTCACCAGAGGCAGGTCTTGTCAGACAAATCTGATTGATTTCTTTGACTGGGTGACCAGGGAGTTGGACTGAGGGAGAGCTCTAGATGTGGTGTATTTAGATTTCAGTAAAGCCTTTGACACTGTTCCTCACTTATAACTTATAAACAAACTGAGCACCCTAGGGATGGACCCTAAAGTTACTGCTTGGGTTAGAAATTGGTTGGGTGGGAGGCGACAAGGAGTACAAGTAAATGGAGCTCACTCTGAGGAGAAGGATGTTACCAGTGGTGTGCCCCAGGGATCTGTCCTTGGTCCGATTCTTTTTAACATCTTTGTTAGTGATATAGCGGAAGGGCTGTCGGGTAAGGTTTGCCTCTTTGCAGATGATACCAAAATCTGCAATAGAGTAGACACCCAGGAAGGTGTAGATAACATGAGGAGGGATCTAGCTAAGCTTGAAGAATGGTCTAGAATTTGGCAGCTGGGATTTAATGTTAAAAAATGTAAGGTCATGCATTTGGGCTGCAGCAATCCAAGGGAGCAATACAGTATAGGAGGTGAAGTACTTTTGTCCACTAAAGAAGAGCGGGACCTAGGCGTGGTTGTGTCTGATGATCTTAAAGTAGCTAAACAGGTAGAAAAGTTGACGGCAGGGAGCGTGGTGGAATGGAAGCCTGAGTCAGAGCTCTGAAGGGCTATTCACAGAATCCGGTCTAAAGTGCTGACTTTTCTTAAGTGTGCGTGGAAAAAGTGATACAGTGGTGATCGGAGGGTGGTCGGACGATGGCGGGACCAAAACAAACCCGATTGGACTTTGTGGGAGGCCAAAACGCCTGTGTAAAAAGATCCAAAACGGAGCCACCATCCCCCCAGAAAATGGCGGCAGGCCGAGATTGGCCGGAGGCGGTGCAGGAGATACTTACTGAAATCCGAGCAATAAAGGACATAGTGACACATAACAGCGATTCGCTATCGATGATGCAAGTAGATGTGAGTGTGTTGAAGCAGCAAATGGAAGCGTTGGTGTTGCGTCAAGATAAAGCGGAAATGCAAGCGGCTGTGCATGAAGAGAAGCTTAAAGAGCTTAGCAGGCACGCAAAACAAATTAAGGCCTTGCAAAGGGAGCTCGAGGACAATAACAACAGGTCCCGGAGGAATAATATAAGGATTATAGGGCTGCCGGAAGGGGTGGAAGGAGGAAAGAACATGTGCGCTTTTTTGCAGCAGCTTATCCCCAAGGTTTTTAAAATCTCATTCGAGTGCCCGTTTGAGATTGAGAGAGCTCACCGGGTTCCATCGCAGCCGCTGCTGAACAGTACGAAAACAAGGCCAGTCATTCTTAAGGTACTGCGGTTTCAACAAGTGACTCAAATCATGGACGCAGCGCGTGCACGGGCGCCAATAGAACATGATGGTCATAAACTGATGTTTTTTCCGGATTTTGCGAAGTGCACGGTGGACAGACGGAGAGACCTTCTGGCGATGAGGCCTAGACTGCAACACTTACAAGCCCGTTTTGGACTCCTGTACCCTGCGAGAATGAGGGTGACTCTTCATAATCAGACCAGGAATTTCGATGATCCCGAAGCCCTTCGGGCCTTTCTGGACAGCAAGGAAGCTGAGCTGATGGCTTGATTATCGTCAACGGTGCCCAGTTAGGGTTCCGGTCTTAATCTGTGAGAGAGGATGTTGTTTATATAATCAACGCTTGTGCAAAATGCTAATTTAAAGTTAATGGGTTGCCTGGGGGGCCTCATTAATGGTTTGGGGAGTGCCATATTTGTTTTTTTTCTTCTCTTTATTTTCCTTTCTTTGTTGGCTCTTCCCTACCCTCTCGGGTAGGTCAGCACGATACTTTTGAACTGAGCTCGAGCCCGGGCCTCTTCTGCCTCATAAGGTTCACCTATTTGGGGTATTATGGGTATACTCCTCACTGGGGTCATTGGGATCAGGTAATAGATTTAGTTGTAAGGGTTATTATGGATCGGGCGGTGGTGCGCATGAAGGTTAACCAGCTTGAAGGAGTTTATCCTGGTATGCTCTTGGGTCAAGTAATAACAGAAGAAAGAGACGTGTATCAGTTAAGTGTGTAATTTTAAGATGGGTCCTATGAGAGTGTTATCTTTAAATGTCAAAGGTATAAATGGCCCCATAAAAAGGAAAACTATCATTCAGTATGGCCAGCATGAAAAGGCAGACATATTACTTTTGCAAGAGACACGACTTAATGCGCAGGAGTCCCTTAAGCTGAATATTAAACCATTTATGGTGGTGGCTTACTCTGCAGCAATACAGAAACATAATGGAGTGGCAATCTTAGTCCGGCGGTCCTTAGCTCCGTTGGTGTTGTTTTCACTTGCGGATAACTGTGGTAGGTGGGTCAGGGTTCATCTCCAAATCGGGCAAGATGTCTTAGCTATAATTAATTTATATGCACCAAACTGTGATAGTCCGGAGTTTTTTCGGGCCATAGCAGAGGAAATACATAGAGACACTACCTGTCCGCTTATTATAGGGGGGGACCTTAACCTTGTGATAGATGCTTTAGTGGATAGGAAGCCCCCTAGGTCCGGTAAGCCTCCCAGAGCTCAGTTAGTGTTGGCCTCAGCCATTCAGGAGTCTGGTTTGGTGGACATTTGGCGGCTTTTTCACCCTTTGGAACAGGAGTTTACTTTTTACTCACCCCCACACCACTCATTATCTAGAATTGATTTTCTGCTAATTTCTAAGTCATTGATTACCAGTATCTTGGCCGCAGAAATACAGGCTACCCACATCTCGGATCACGCAGCGGTCTCCATCATGTTGCATACTAGGCGGTCAGAGTCGCCCCAGGCTCAATGGTTCTTTGATAGAACCCTTTTAGAACAGGTGGACCTTAGGGGCAAAATACGTGCAGCTATTAGTGAGTACTTCCAGTTTAATCCCCCTCAGCAGACATCTGGCTGGGCGAGATGGGAGGGTTTCAAGGCCACCATTAGGGCGATTATCATAGGATACAGTATCCATCAGTCTAAGCAGAGCAGAAAGCAACTTCGGGACCTAGATACTCAGATCAAAGCGGGTGAGCGCATCTTAGTGCAGAGACAAGATCCTTGTATCTTGCTTCGCCTTCAGCGCTTGAGGTTTCAGTATAATCAACTGCTAACTAGCGAGATAACCCGTAATATTAGAGCGCAGGAAGGCCAGTACTATTGGGAAAATAACAGGGCGGGGCGATTGATGGCTAATGCTTTAAAGGCCAGGAAAGAAGCCAGTCACATAGCGGCCATAAAGATCGAAAGGGACCCCAATTTATTGGTAACTGATAGAGAGATTGCTGAAGCTTTTAGGGGGTTCTTCAAAGAACTATATACCTCTGAGAGAAAGTGTTCACGCGAGGCCTTCATGCAATTATTTGACAAGATCGATAGGCCTCGGCTCGATACAGTAATGTCTAGGGCACTGGGGAATCCAATCTCTTTAGATGAGATAGAACAGGCCATAATGTCGCTAAAACCTGGTAAGGCGGTGGGCCCTGATGGCCTGCCCCCTGAATTTTTCAAGGTGTTTGCTAAGGAGTTAGGTCTATTCCTACAAGAATACTTCCAAGCCTTGGTTGCAGAGAGCCCGCAGGTGGGCGCTTTTGCTGCAGCCAGGATAATTGTGCTGGAGAAGCCAGGCAGAGACCCACAAGTGGTAGGTAATTACCGTCCGATCTCCCTACTCAACGTAGACTACAAAATATATGCAACCGTGTTGGCAAATCGCCTGACCGCCGTGCTGCCGACCTTAATACACCCGGATCAGTGTGGCTTTGTTGAGGGACGTTCCACTGCAGACAATGCTAGGCTGTTCTGCCACGTCCTGGCTGGGGCAGAGTGCAGGAATGAGCCGCTGGTGGGTTTATCATTAGACGCAGAAAAAGCTTTTGACCGTGTTGAGTGGTCATTCCTGTACTCTGCCCTAGAGTGGTTTGAGTTTGAAGACCGCTTCCTTCAACTACTTAAAATTATGTATGAGAGGCCTATCGCTAGTCTATGCGTGAATGGTATCCAGTCTTCGGACTTTCCTTTGGGGAGGGGGACACGCCAAGGATGTCCACTTTCACCTATCCTGTTCAATTTGGCGTTGGAACCCTTGGCCCTCCTTCTGCGGCAGAATAGTAAAATACAGGGGGTTACCCTTGCTGGCAAAGAAATCAAAATTTCTGCATATGCGGATGATCTGCTTCTTTTCACCAATCCAGCATCGGTTGCACATATTTTAGAACAGATAGACTTATATTCTTCAGTCTCTGGGTACAAAATAAATTGGGGAAAATCAGTTGCCTTTCCTTTGAACAAGAGCATGCACAAAGCAGATCTTTTAGGGTTCCCTTTTGTGTGGGAAGCTGAGAAAATTAAGTATCTCGGGGTGCGATACAGCCAACCCTTGGATGGGACGTTGGAAAGTAATGCTGAGACGATTCTGGCCAACATTCAGGCTTTGACAGCAAGGTGGTCCCCGCTGCTGTTTTCCTGGTGGGGCAGACTGGAAATAATAAAAATGTCTATTGCACCTAAAATTAATTACATACTTGAGATGGTCCCACTTTTTTTTCCTTTGCAGGTGTATAAGCGGGCTGAAAAACTTTTGGCTCTTTTCCTTTGGGGGAACAAGTCGCCTAGGATAGCCCTTAGAAAGCTAAAAGCAGATAAGGAGGATGGAGGGGTGAGGTTTCCGGACTTTCTTGCTTATCACCAGGCGTTCTTGCTGAAGCAAGGAGCTAGATGGTCTGAGCCCATAACATCTAAGAGTCCGGTTTGGCTGGCCTTAGAAGAGCGCTATGCTGCTCCATTCCCTATACGCCTTATTCATGGTATGGTCTTTGATGTGTCTTCTAAAAGGCCCAGGATTATTTCAGACACACAACGGGTTTTTAGGGAGCTGACTAGAGTGCTCGAACCTGGCGTCAACAACTCCACGTGTCTCCCCCTGTGGTACAATCCCACTTTTAAAATCCAACAAAAACCTTTGCGTGGAAGCACTGGTATGAAAAAGGTATTTGGACCGTAGGGCAATTACTGGATCAGGGCACGTGGAAAAGCTTTGACAGGCTGCAGCGGGAGTTCCTCCTCCCGGACAGTCTCATTTTTCAATGGATTCAGCTAAAACACTGTGTAGGTAAGGCAGTGGGTAGGTGTACTTCAATGTTAGAGGTATGGGAATTAGATACTATAATTTTACAAGTGAAACAAGTTAGTGGTGTGGCCTCTTTCTTCTATAAGGAATTAAAGCATAGGGCTTTAACACAGCTCCTAGGGTTACAGAGAATTTGGGAGTATGATACGGGCCTGCAACTGTCTAAGCACTCCTGGAGATCCTTTTGGAGCCGACAGACCAGGATCGCTAAAGCGGCATCTGTCACACAGAGTCTTTTTTTCTTTGCACATAGGGCTTATCTTACGCCGGTGAAGCTTAGTAAATGGGAAAGAGAAACAGCTGGAACATGTTGGTCCGGTTGTGGCCAAACTGGTACGCTGAAACACATGATGTTTGACTGCCCTATAGTGCAACAGTTCTGGCTACCAGTATGGGATCGAATTCAGATGGTGCTGGACCTTGATACTCCCTTCACCTGGGGGCTATTAGTTTTTCGCTCATTATTACCCATCCCGGGGTTGCACAAAGAGAATAAGTTCCTGCTGGACTTTATGTTGGGGGTAGCCATACATGTTCTGATACGGCACTGGAAAAGTATGGCAGACCTACATTTCCAGTTCTGGTGGAATTCTCTTTGTGCGTATAGTGAATATGAACAAATACCCCGAAAGGGGGTAACCCATGGCCCCAAGAGCATTCTAAAATGGAAAGCCCTGAAGGATTTTGGGGAGGGCGCACGAGGTTGCCCGTTGTAATCATATGAACAACATTAACAATGCGCTTGTTGTCAGGATTTTCTTCTATTTTCTTTTTTCTTGCTCGATCCTATGTCTGACTCAGTGGGTGGGGGGATGGGGAGGTGGGGATAGGGGTAGGAGTTTTTGATGCTGTTAATTATTTTGTTGGACTGTGCAAGGATGTATTGCTTATACCCGGTGTGTGATTTACGGGTCTGTGTTATTCTTTTTTGTGTTCTTTTGTTTGGAAAAGAAAATAAAGTTATTAAAAAAAAAAAAAAAAAAGAAAAGGTGACGGCAAAAGCTAGAAGGATGCTTGGGTGCATACGGAAAGGAATGGCTAGCAGAAAAAAGGAGGTGATAATGCCTCTGTATAAGTCTTTGGTGCGACCTCATTTGGAGTATGGTGTGCAATTCTGGAGACCACACCTTCAAAAGGATGTGAACAGGATGGAGTCGGTGCAGAGGGTGGCTACTAAAATGATTAGTGGGCTTCATTATAAAGCATATGAGGACAGACTTAAGGATCTTAATATTGTCACGTGCACCACCTTGGCAGGGTAATAGACCAAGGTAGGTTGGACATAAAAATATATAAGGTTGAGTTTGGCAAGTGTTTCACAGGGCCCAGGGACTTTTAGCCTGGTAGCCTCCTTGTTACCAAATCTCAAAGAACACAAAGGTCAGAGTGGAGGGAAAACAAAGGCATTTATTTCCCCTTCTTGCAAAGGTTCAAATGGTTGGGCAATAACATCAACACAAGTGTCCTTACTTCAGGTTAGAAGAAAAAGTAAAACATGAGTTTAAAGCAAAACTGTTATCTTCACAGAGTGGTGTACAAAAACAAACATTTTCTATTCTACACGTTATAGCTTATACGCTAGGCAAGGACTCCAGGCTTCCTGTCATGCAGTAATTACAGTCCATTTCTGTATCTGAAAGCTCTTTAGCAAATTCCACTTGCATCGGTTCCAATTCGGAAGCCTCTGAAACTGAGTCAGTAATTTCTGGTAAATTGTAATCAGGCTTCTTATATAACTTTTGTATGACCTCCCAATGCTCAGGGTTAAGCGCAGGGCGTCGGTCCTGTGCCCTCCTATACTGAGAACACTCCTCCTTCTGCAAGGGTTTTACATTAGCTTCATGCAAACCTTTCTCATTAAAAAGTCTCTTATTTGGTAAACGTTTCTTGTACGTTATATCATAGGCAGTTTTATATGGACAGTATTCCTCTGCTCCCTGTCCTCCCCATATACCAGCACTCTGAAACCTGCTTCGAGTAAAATATGGGTTACCTTTTATCTTTGGCTTTTCTACTCCAGGTGAGGGTTGAGGCCTGCCTCGGCTGGGATTCTGACTTGCCTGAGCAATAGGCCTTAGGTTCTCCAGCCGTCCTTCAGTTGGCTGTATACTGCAGTCACAGCGATGCCTTCGCCTCTCTGGACGAACAGCACTCACTCTTGATGGAGCTGTCTCTCCTTCTCCTCGGTTGCTCCTCTCTTCATGCCACAGCGGCTGCTGCTGCCTTCTGCCAAAGTCTTGTCCAGGGGCTATTGCTTCAGCCCTTCCTTTTCCAGAACTGGCCTTCTTCCTGCACCACTCTTCCTTGAAGAGCACACCTTCTCCTCTCTCCTTATCTCTGAGGAGAACCCTTTCTCCTGGACCTGTCCGTTCTGTCCGTCCTTCCGATTCTGCCTCTTCTGCTGGTCCTGCTTCTTCTGCTGGTCCTGCCTCTTCTGCCGGTCCTGCCTCTTCTTTAAGAGGTACTCCTCTCTTCCTTGATTGGAGACTGGCTGGCATTACCTCTTGACCTATGGGGCATGGTTCCTCAGTCTCTCGGAGGTCCCTCTTGCTCCCTCTATCTGGTTCCTCAAAATATTGCAGCTTATGCCTGACTTTTTCTGTGTTTAAAACATTTTCTTCTGTTCCCAGAGGGTCTGCTGCGTGACACATCCCCCTTCTTAAAATATTACAGGCTGGTGAAGCCTCTTCTACGCAGCACGTAATACGCGATACCGCGCTCTTCTGCAGCTGACTGATCCTATACTTCCATCGACTGTCGTCCGCTTGTATCCCTTTAAGGCGGAGTATGTTGTCAGCAGACGCTATCAAAACTGACCGCTCACGCCAGGGCCGAAGAATATTAACATGATAGATTTGTGTATGTCCTATGGCATTTTGGACCAAGTAGGAAGTTGATCCTATGGGCTTAACTATCGTATGAGGCCCCTTCCACCGGGCTTCAAATTTGGGGGTAGCACCCGATACTAGGACCATCACCTTCTCTCCGGCCGTTAATTGTCGGGGTTTTGCATGCCGATCATAGTATCGTTTTTGTTTTTGTTGACTTTCTTTCAGATTCTCACCTGCGAACCGGGAGGTCCGTTCCAGGCGAGTCCTTAAGTTTTTCAAGAACAGGAGTACGCCTATTTACGCCTCAACTGGTTCAATCCACTGTTCCTTTAAGACATCTAATAGGCCTCTGGGTGGTCGTCCATACATGAGTTCATAGGGGGAGGTACCCAAGGAATTCTGTTTTCTTTCCCTACAAGCGTATAAGATGAAAGGCAACATGGTGTCCCACTCCGTCATTTGTCCACCTAACGCTCGTCGAAGCATTTGTTTTATGCTCTGGTTTAATCGCTCCACCAAGCCATTACATTGGGGGTGGTAGGCGGCGGTCTTTATGTGGGAGATGCCAAAGGTGTCCCAAACCTGAGCGAGGTATTTTGACAAGAAGTTACTACCTCTGTCCGTCAGGACCTCCTGCGGGAATCCTATCTCGCAGAATAATTTGACTAGTTCCACGGCAATCGACTTGGCTGAAATATTTCTCAGGGGAACCGCCCATGGGAAGCGGGTGGCCTGGTCGATAATTACAAGGATATACTGGAATCCTCTTGGCGTTTTGATGAGGGGTCCTACTATGTCCATGGCAAGTCTCCTTACCGGGTCCGAAATTATGGGCATCGGAACTAGTGGTATTTCAGGTGGTCGGTGGTGGGTCACTCTTTGACATGACACGCAAGATTCACAGAAGCGAGTTGTTTCCCGAAAGACTCCCGGCCAATAAAATCTGGCTAAAATCTGATCAAGGGTGCCCTGTGCTCCCTTATGGCCCCCTACTGGGTGGTCATGAGCCAGACGTAAAATCAGCGATTTAAACGTATTCGGGACCTCCAACTGCTTCCGCCGAGTTCCGGTTCGAGGGTCCTTACTCTCCTGATAGAGTATGTCCTCATCCAGGATGAATCTGGGGAAAGAATCATTTCCTTCCTGCGCATGCCCAAATGCCCGGGCTAGTACAGGGTCTGCTCTTTGCTCCGTCTTGAAGGAGGGGAACTTTTCCATCAAGTCTGCTGGTACCCATGGCATCCCTCTCCCAGCTTCCAATTCCACTCTGCCCTGCGAGCGGCACTTTCTTTCTCTCCTTCGCTCAGCTTTGGACTTTCGTTCTCTCCTCGAGGAGTCCCCGATTAGGTCTTTGTGCGAAGGAAGGTCCCCTAAAGAAGCATCTCTAGAACACGAGGGCTTTTCAGCATCCTGGTTATGCGATCGTGTGGAAACTAGAGCTTCCCTAGGATCCGTACCATTCTTTGGGCTATTCGGCTGTGGCTTGGGGTTCTCAGTAGGCTCATGCAAGTGGAATTTGGCACCTTTGGTGGAGATAAGCCCTCTTTAAGACTTCTCCGGAATTGTGGCCAATCGCGGCCCAATACCAACTCTTGCGGCAACTTAGGCACGATTGCTACTAGCATTTCCTTTTCTATGCCCAATCCCTTAACCCACAGCTTATAGACAGGATAGCGGGTAGCCGCTCCATGTATGCATTTTATTTTAACATTACCTTCTGGATGTTCGGGAACCGACAATCCCTGATCCCTGATCACAAACCATAACCTTTTTGAAATCATGGTTTGGTCAGCTCCTGAATCCAGAAGTGCTTTTACATTTATTCCATGAATTTTTACATTTAATACAAAACCTTCCCCTATTGTTCTTGGGGCCTCTCCCACAAGAGCAGTACGAGAATAACACTCACTTTTCAGGTGACCCTTCTTACCACAAGCAAAACATCTCTTGGCATTTTCTCTTACTAGAGGTTTATTACTTTTCATACTGCCATATGGAGGTCGTGAAGGACTTTCTACTCTCCGTGCCTCCATACCTACTGTCAATTTGGGCGACCCCACCCTGGGTTGGGTGACTCTTTCTGCCTCCAAATATCACTCGGTGAGAGCTATTGCATCCGTAGTAGTACAGCAATTTTGTAAAATTAAAAAGTTCTGTACTCTACTTGGTACGGCGGACATATACTGCTCCAATATTATGACATCCATTAACGTATCTATATTTTTCCTTTCCGACTGTAGCCATTTGTTTGCTAGACTCCTTATCCTATGGCCAAGGGCCTTGGGTGTTTCATCATCCCTAAGGGAAGTGGCTCTAAACATCTTATTATATGCTAATGGTGTAAGGCCTAAGCGATCCCTAATAGCTGTGACTACCTCCTCATATGTGTTGGCTAGATCTGAGGGCATTGACCTGTAGGCAGCTAGCGCCTCCCCCGTGAGGGACGCTGCAAGTCGAATGGCCCATTGCTCGGGTGGCCAATTAGCTGAACCTGAAATCCTACTGAATGAATCTATAAAGTCATCCACGTTATCATTAGGACTTAGCTTTCCCACAACAAGATCATTGCATGACCATTGTCCAGTCCCTGGGTTGGTTGGTCCGGCTGCCTGCAACCTCTCCGTGCTGGTCTTTGCCATTGCCTCTCGCTGTTGAGCCAACCAGTTATCCATGGTCTGCAAGACGGGCAGTTGTTGCGCTTGCATGGCTTGTAATGCTTGCGCTTGGTTTTTCAGCGCAACCTCAGCCTGCTTGTCAAATTGGTGTGCCATCCAGGCACAAAGATCCTTTGGTTCCATGACGCACCTGTATAAAAAGACAAAGAGAAAAAAAAACAAGTGTGGCTCTCCTAAACTCTCTTTCTTTCCCCTTTTTTTTTTTCCAAACTTCCCTTGACATCCAACACTTATTCAGGCCTATTTACGTTTTACCTGACATTAGTGATGAGTCAGCCCTGGAATGTTAGTTGCCGTCCCGCTCTGCAGCTCCTCTGCTCCGGTGTTGGCAACAGGATTTTCCCTTCAGGATTTTCACCATCCCTTCCGGATTTCAGTTACTTCACTTCGGGTTTTCTCCCTCCGATCCAGTTTTTATAGCTGATCCGCTCCGGGTCTTGTTTTTCCAGCTGTTCAGTGCAGGCTTTTCTTCCTTTCTTGTGTGGATGTAGGTTCCAAGCAAGCATCCAATAACTACGCCATTTTATGTCACGTGCACCACCTTGGCAGGGTAATAGACCAAGGTAGGTTGGACATAAAAATATATAAGGTTGAGTTTGGCAAGTGTTTCGCAGGGCCCAGGGACTTTTAGCCTGGTAGCCTCCTTGTTACCAAATCTCAAAGAACACAAAGGTCAGAGTGGAGGGAAAACAAAGGCATTTATTTCCCCTTCTTGCAAAGGTTCAAATGGTTGGGCAACAACATCAACACAAGTGTCCTTACTTCAGGTTAGAAGAAAAAGTAAAACATGAGTTTAAAGCAAAACTGTTATCTTCACAGAGTGGTGTACAAAAACAAACATTTTTGTTCCCAGAGGGTCTGCTGCGTGACAATATGTACACCTTAGAGGAAAGGCGGGATAGAGGTGATATGATTGAGATGTTTAAATACCTCCGTGGCATAAATGTTCAGGGAGAGAGCCTCTTTCAATTGAAAGCAAGTTCTGCTACGAGGGTACATGGGATGAGAATGAAGGGAGATAGATTCAGGAGTGATATGCGGAAATATTTCTTTACAGAAAGAGTAGTGGATCCATGGAATAGTCTCCCAGTGGAGGTGGTAGAGATGAGGACAGTAACTGAATTCAAAAAAGCATGGGACCAACACAGAGGATCTCTAAAGGTAAAAAGTGGACTGTTGTAGTTGTTGTTATGGAAGGACAGACTAGATAGGCCATGTGGTCTTTTTCTGTCATCATGTTTCTATGTTTAATAGTCGGTGATTTCAGTTACCCCGATATTGACTGGGTCAGTGTCACGGCAGGACATGCAAGGGAGATAAAGTGTCTAAATGAAATATATGACTGCTTCATGGAGCAGCTAGTTCATGAAACGACCAGAGGGGAAGCCATTTTGGACCTAGTCCTTAGTAGAACACCAGATCTAGTACAAGAGATGAGTGTTGGCACCACTTGGCAATAGTGATCATAGCATGATCGCGTTTGATTTAATTAATGGAGGAGGGATGGTAAGGAAATCCACAGTACTACTTTTTAACTTTCGAAAGGGAGACTACGATAAAATGTGGAAAATAGTTAATAAAAAACTAAAAGGAGCAGTTGCAGAGGTTAAAGACTTACATCAAGCTTGGGTGTTGTTAAAAAACAACAACTTGGAAGCCCAGACCAGCTATATTCTACGCTTTAAGAAAAGATAAAGGAAGTCCAAAAAACAGCTAACATGGCTTAAAGGTGAGGTCAGAGAGGCTGTTGTTGCCAAAAAAGCATCTTTAAGGAAACGGAAAAAAAGAGCCAAATTACAAAAACTGGAAACAGCACAAGTACTGGCAAGTTAGATGCAAGGCATTGATAAGGCAGGCAAAGAGAGAAGAAGCTTGCTGTGGAAGCAAAAATGCATAATAGATAGTTTTTAAGTACATTCGTAGCAAAAAAAAACCTGTGACAGTCAGTTAGACCATTAGATGATAGATGGATAAAAGGGGCACTAAGAGGAGACAAGGCCATAACGGAGAGACTGAATGAACTCTTTGCTTCGTTCTTTACTGAGGAAGACATAGGGATGTTACCCATGACTAAAGTGGTATTTAAAGGTGATACTGCAGAAGAATTGAAAGAAATCTCGATACACCAGGAAGATGTATTACAACGATTTGATAAAGTGAAGAGTAGCAAATCACCTGGAATGGATGGTATACATCCAAGGGTGTTGAAAGAACTGAAATATGAAATTGCAGACCTGCTATTAGTAATCTGTGAACTATCATTAAAATCATCTGTAATACCTGAAGATTGGAGGATAGCCAATGTAACTCCAATTTTTAAAAAGGGTTCCAGGGGTGATCCGGGAAATTACGACCGGTGAGCCTGACGTCAGTACAGGGGAAAAATGGTAGAAACCATCATAAAGAAGAAAATTACTCAACATGTAGATAGTCATGGCTTAATGGGAGACAGTCAACATGGCTTTAGACAAGGAAGATCTTGTCTTACTAATCTGTTATGTTTTTTTGAAGGTGTGAATAAACAGATAGACAAAGGTGAGTTGGTTGATATAATATATCTGGACTTTCAGAAAGCCTTTGACAGGTCCCTCATCAGAGACTTTTGGCAAAACTAAAAAGTCATGGGATAGGAGGCAGTGTACTATTGTGGATCAAGAACTGGTTAAAAGATAGAAAGCAGAAGGTAGGGCTAAATGGCCAATTTTCCCAAAGGAAAAAAGTGAATAGTGGAGTGCCCTAGGGATCTGTTCTGGGTCCGCTGCTTTTTGACATATTCATAAATGACCTGGAAAAGGGAATAACAAGTGAGGTTATCAAATTTGCAGATGACATGGAACTATTTAAAGTTGTTAAAACCCCTGACGATTGTGATAAATTGCAAGAGGATCTTGATAAATTGGAGGACTGGGCATCCAAATGGCAGATGAAATTTAATGTTGACAAGTGCAAAGTTATGCACCTAGGAAAGAAAAACCCAAACAATGGTTACATGATGCAAGGTTTCACATTAGGAACCACCACCCAGGAAAATGATTTAGGCGTCATCATGGATAACCTGTTAAATCCCTCCGTTCAGTGTGCAGCGGCATCCAAGAGAGCAAATAGAATGCTAGGTATCAAAAGGAAAGGAATGGAAAATAAAACAAAGAATATTATAATGCCTCTGTATTATTCCATAGTGCGACAGCACCTTGAATATTGTGTGCAATTCTAGTCACCATATCTTAAAAAGGATATAGCGTTATTAGAAAAGGTTCAGAAAAGAGCCACCAAAATGGTAAAGGGGATGGAAGGATACCCCTATGAAGAAAGGCTAAAAAGGTTAGGGCTCTTTACCTGGAAAAGAGATGGCTGAGGGGAGATATGATAGAGGTCTATAAATTAATGAATGGAATGGAACGGGTAAACCTAGATTGATTGTTTACATCATCAGAATATAAAAAGACTAGGGGACATGGAATGAAGCTACAGGGTAAACTATTTAAGACTAATAAGAGAAAATATTTTTTCACTCAATGTTAATCAAACTCTGAAATTTGTTACCAGAGGATGTAGTAAAAGCTGTTAGTGTAGATGGGTTTAAAAAAGGTTTGGACAATTTCCTGGAGGAAAGGTCCATAAACCATTATTAAAAGGAGCCCAGGATATCACTGCTTGACCCAGTACAAGCATGGTGGAACCTGTGTCTTTTGGGGAAACTGCTAGGTACTTATGACGTAGATTGGTCACTGTTGGAAACAGAATACTGGGCTTGAAGATATGCCATACTTGGTCTGACCCAGTATGGCATATCTTATGTAACTCCAGTGCTCATTGATTCTTACTGGTTACGTCTCTTGTACCGGATTCAATATAAGCTCCTCACCTTGGGTCATAAAACCCTACACACTGGTACCTCCTCTTAACTCACCTCACATTTTATCCCCCATGCTCCTCTGTGACTTCTTCGCTCCATTCACTCCAATCACCTTCATCTCCCCTTCCTTCTTGTGCCCACTATAAATCTACCCATTACTCTTCCTTCTGTTTTCTGGATCCCAGCCTTTGGAACGCACTGCCCGCTGATCTCCGCCTGGAACTGTCCTTCCCCAGATTTAAGTCCCATCTCAAAACTCACCTGTTTCAGCAAGCTTTCAATCTATCTTCAGGATTTTGTCTCTCTTCTCTCTCGCTCATGACCCTCTCCTACCCTCCCTCTCTTAGTCATTCTATTGTATATATCTCCTTCTTCTTTGCTATGATTTTTTTTGGTGTTCCTTTCTTTCTTTTTGAATTGTTTTTAGGTACACTACTATGCTGTTATGAAGGGCGGCATAGCAAGTTTTAATAAACCATAGTACAAGGACAGTGCACACATGTATCGGAACCCCCACAGTTTGCTGGAGAGGTGCCCTGAGAGTTCCCTGTTTGCCTAGTGCCCTGACTGCCTCTCTTTTGCCCTGACTGCCTCTCTTTTGCCCTACCTGCCTTGCCCTGCCTGCACCTGCTGACAGTGCCCCACTGCCTGTAGCTTGCAAGCTGCTAGAAATTCAGCAGTTGGTCAATAAAAGAAAAACTATGGATAAACCATTCCAAAGAGCAGTGTCAGTGCAAGAAGAAGGGTGTTAGGCGGATAGGCACCTTATGTGAAAGTTTAGCCTTGTAGTCCCTCATAGCTTCCCTCTTATTTTGATAATTAAACTCAAATGTAATCATCTCACCACTATCTCTTCCAGAACAGTCCTATAAAAAATGTGGTTTTGGACTTCATATTTTGAAATATTAAACTTTATTTTTTAAATATATGCATTGAGGGGAATTTTAAAAAAATACTTAAAAGGGTAAATAGACTATATGGATATGCATTGCATATATTGCCCATACTTCCTGCAGATAAACATACACACTGATGGCACCTTTGAGTTTGCGTGGCTGCCATGGAAGGACATATTGCTTTGCTTTGACTGTAGCTGCTCTTTGCAGACAAATCCCTCCCCCCCCCCCCCCCAAGCTGCCACCCCAAGCAATCGTCGTTTGCCTAGTGTTGGGTCACTTTGGTGGTGTATTCAGGGTATAAAGCTAGGAAAATTTAAATATAGTATTCCTATGCAAATTAAAAAACAAAACAAAAGCAGCATAACATCATATTTGCCTTTTTTTCCTGTCAGGCAAAGTCCTCAGCCTGCCTGCCTCTCTTTGTGTTTTCCCACGGTGCCCCACTACTCAGTAGATGCTGTTGCTGACTGCTGCTGCTGCTTAAAGTTGATGGAGCATGCTTATGTGGTAGCAAGTAATGACTGACACTCAATGACATTGATGCTACAGGTGAATCAAAGTAGGCATGGTGCAAGGGTAAGGGTAGTAGGCTGCTAGGTTTTAGCCTTGTACCCCCTCACAATTAGCTTTAAGAATCCTAGCGCCCTTCCCCCTAAGAATTTGATGATTAAACTCAAATGTAATCATCTCAACACCATCCCTCCCAGAACAACCTTATAAAAACACATTTTTGGACATCACATTTTGCAGTATGCAGTATGAAACTGGGAACCCCAAAAGACAGACTTGGAATGTACAACAACACTGGAGAAATAAAACTATAAATTAATTTCCTCTTATACTAAACAAAACGCAAAGACGTTAACGATGCACATTTCCCAGAGCTGACATATTCCAGTTAATATATTCAAAATAAAAAAGCAGGTGAGTGCTCTATTCCTGTTTGCTGCATTTACCTTTTGATTTGGACCCTGGTCTCAGCTGCTTTGCACTAGCCTGTGACGTGTGGCTATCAGGGCTATTTCATCCAGCCCCACCTTGGGATATTGTGAGTGCTCTGTTCCTGTTTGCTGCATTTACCAATTGATTTGGACCCTGGTCTCAGCTGCTTTGCACTAGCCTGTGACGTGTGGCTGTAAGGGCTATTTCATCCAGCCCCACTGCGAGATGCGGCTGCGAATGCGTGGCCATGGGTGCGTGCTCTGAAGGGGCGTGTTCAAAGGGGCAGGATCTGCCCCTTTGGAACCCCTTTGGAGCACTAAGGAGGAGTAAGGAAGTTGCTTGCTCTTGGCATGGGGAAATGAAAAAAGAAACCTTTTATTTATTTATTTAGTATACATTTGTATACCGCTACTTCCAGCGATCAGCAGCGGTTTGATTACAGATTGGAAATTGTCAAATCATGACAGGAAATTTTTGAGGTATAAACACATTGATTAGACAGGAAAGCACAGCACACAGAGAACTATTTTACAGGGAACATGGGCTATGGAGGGTTAAGTGGCTTGCCCAAGACCACAAGGAGCACCTGTGGGACTAGAAACCCCAGTCCTTCCGGCCCAAGATTGCTGTCCTCTAGTGGGATTTGAACCCCCGACCTTCCGGCCCGAAGTACCTTGCCCCAACCACTAGGCCACTCCTCCACTCCAACGGTGAAAGCTGTTAAGGTTGGTCCTCTTGACACTCATTTTGGAGTTATGGAGAAAGTTCCTGCAACTTCCGCCACCGGGAAGGAGCTGTGAGAACTCTCTCTTCCGCCTCCTCGACCTCATTGGGTTTTACTCCTCTCAACCTGAGTAGTAGTTCTGTTAATGCTTTCCCTGCTCTACATAAGAAGAGTGGGGGAACATTGGGACCTATTCCCCTGCTGGATTCTTTCCTACGTTTGGAATCTCTCTCTGACTCTAAATTTGTGTTACTTAAACCAGTTAGTTTCTTAGACGTTTCTGAGAAATCTGAACCTCCACAAGATATTTCACTTAAAGATATATGGGAAGTGGTGAAAAGGACTGAATTATCTTTGCAATCTTCTCTTTCTCGTATTTCTACTATCTCTGAGGAGGTGGTGGCTGCTCTTGACGAGCATGAAGTTAAATTTTCTTTATGTGATAGTTGATGTTCTAAACTTGAATCTCAGACCTCATTGGTCCAGTCTGCCCTTGCCTCCTCAGTACAAGATTCTCTTGCTTTGCATCATCAGAGTGAATTTTGTGAGAATGCTTTTCATTCAAAAAATTTGAGGTTTGTGAATTTTCCCTGTATTCATTTCTCGTCCTCTGGGATTTTGTTCTCCAAATATCTTAAGGATATCCTATTGCACCCTGATCCTGATTCAATTAAAATTTCAAAAATGTATTATTTGCTTAGGGTATGAAGGGGACACTTAAGGATATTTGCTTGGATGGGCAGGAGATGGACCAAAAAATTAAGTTTGCCAAGCCTTGATTTGTCTGCTTATTTAGAGACATCATTGGAGGAAATTTCCTCAAGAGCAACTCTTTTGGTGACTTTTCTAATGGAGTCAGACAAAGACTTGATCTTAAAGCTCTATTTTAAAAAAAAGCAGGGTGAAATATTTTGGGCAGACTATACAGATTTTTTCTGATGTATCACGGGTCACTCAGAAGTGTAGGAAGGCCTTCCTGGAGCTGCGACCTCGGGTCCTGGCTCTGGGGGCCTCTTTTTATTTAAAGTTTCCATGTAAATTGTCACGCCCTCCTCCCCCGTGTAGGCGGTTGCCTGGAAGAGGGGGGACGTGACCACAAATTTATAGATCCTTGTAAGTGCTGATGTCCGGGTTCCGTGTAGTTGTGGGCCAAGACACGAACAGCCAAGGTTAATTGGGGTAACAATAACTTTATTGTTAGCACAGGAATTTTATATCTACTACCCCTAATAGCAGAAACAAAATGTGGATACTTTCTCCAACCAAATAAAGTCCAAGATGTAACAGAGTCCACCTGATACTTCTCAGGGTTGTCAGTTCCAAACAAGTTATCCAAACTTCTCTCCAGCTCTGAACAAGATCTGTTCTTCACTCTAGAAGCTTTACTTTCATGTAACAACTTTACTTTGCAGATAACACAATAGCATTGCATTTGCCTCATTCTGTCAGAACATACCAACAAACGCGGGTACATGTGTGCACTACCAGCATATGCATGTGGATACAGGCTGCCATTCCAGACATGATATGGCTGATAACTACATCTGGCAGATGTTGGTGCCTTTGAGGACAGGGCTAATGATCATAGGTGGTGACTTCCAGCCTGTGGCTACACCTGGTCAGCATTCTTGCACTGTAGTGTGGGTCATTATCTGCCCATGCAGTCATTCATCTGCTCATAGTCCAGTTCTGTGGTTGTCTGACAGGGAGGCCAGTACAATGCCTTGTCAGGCTCGTCCTCCTCCCTGGATTTGTCCTCTGGTGCTAGTGCACATCCAACCTGTGTTGTGATTGCTGGATCATTCTGATACCCCTGAGTGGGCCCAGTGGTACTGTACAGATATCAGCCAGGCCTATGCTACAATACCTCATGGGGGGGTGTATAATGACGTACACTTCTGGGGATGTGCCCCAGGATGGTGAACATAATCACAAATTGGTGGACTGACAGATTACAGAGTGGTAAATGGGGCACTAAGAGGGGACAAGACCATTGTGGGTAGACCTAATGAATTCTTTGCTTTGGTCATTACTAAGGAAGATGTAGGGTTATTACCCACAAATGATGGTGGTATGAAAAGGTTATACTGTAGAAGAATTGAAGGAAATATCAATACACCGGGAAGATGTATTACAACAATTTGATATACTGAAGGGTAGCAAATCACCTGGACCGAATAGTATACATCCAAGGTTGTTGATGGAAATGAAATATTGTTAATAAAATTTGTTAATTGTTGTTCACTGTGAACCGCAACTGAACTTTGGAAGATGCGGTATATAAATGAATATAAAATAAAAATAAAAAAATAAATATGAGATTGCAGGCCTACTCTTGGTAATCTGTAAACTATGACGCAAATCATCTTTAATACCTGAAGATTGGTGGATGGCCAATGTATCACCAATGTTCAAAAAGGGTTCCAGGGGTGATCTGGGAAACTACACACCGGAGAGCCTGACATCAGTACCGGGAATGATGGTAGAGGGCATCATAAAGAAAGGAATTACCAAAATGTAGATAGTCATGGCTTAATGGGAGACAGACAACATGGCTTTAGACGAGGAAGATCTTGTCTTACTAATTTGTTATGTTTTTATGAAGGTGTGAGTAAACAGCTAGACAAAGGTGAGTCAGTTGATATAGTGTATTTAGGGATTCAGAAAGCCTTTGAAAGGGTCCCTCATGAGAAACCTCTGGCCAAACTAACACATCATGGGATAGGAGTCAGTCTACTGTTATGGATGAGGAACTGGTTACAGGATAGAAAGCATAGAGTAGGGATAAATGGGCAATGTTCTCAACGGAGAGAGGTGAATAGAGGAGTACCCCAGGAATCTGTGCTAGATCCACTGCTTTTTGACAGATTCCTAAATGACCAGGAAATGTGAATAACGAGTGAGGTTATCAAATGTGCAAATGACACAGAACTATTTAAAGGTGTTAGAAGCCATGAGGATTGTTGAAAATGGCCAGAGGATCCTGCTAATTTTGAGGACTGGGCATCCAAATGGCAGATGAAATTTGATGTGGACAAATGCAAAGTTATGCACATAGGTATAGAAAACCCCAAACTATTTTTACACAATGCAAGGTTCCACATTAGGAGCCACCATCCAGGAAAAGGATTTAAGTGTCATCGTGGATAACATGTTATAACACTCCACCCAGTGTGCAGCAGCAGCCAAGAGAACAAATAAGAATGCTAGGTATCTTAAGGAAAGGAATGGAACACAAAGGATATTGCACTGCCTCTGTATCGCTCCATGGTGCGACCACACCATGGATATTGTGTGATATTCTGGTCATCGTATCTTAAAAAGGATATAGAATTATTAGAAAAGGTACAGAGAAGAGCCACCAAAATGGTAAAGGGGATGGATGGATCCCCATATGAAGAGATGCAAAAAAGGTTAGGGCTCTTCAACTTGGAAAGGAGATGGCTGAGGGGAGATATGACTGTCTATAATTAATGAATGAAGTGGAATGGGTAAACATAGATTGATTGTTTACGTCATCAGAATATAGTGACACTAGGGGACATGCAATAAAGCTACACGGTGATCCATTGAAGAGTCAACATGTACTCACACTCTGGAATTTGTTAACAGAGGATGTAATAAAAGCTGTTAGTTTAGCTGGTTCTGGAAAGAGTTTGGACACGTTTCTGAAGAAAAGGACCCTAAACATTATTCAAGGGGACCCGGGATATCACTGCTTGACCCAGTAAAAGCATTGTGGAACCTGTGCCCTTTGTGGAATCTGCTAGGTACCTATGACCTACGTTGGCCACTGTTGGAAACAGGATATTGTGCTTGATGGACCTTGGTCTGACCCAGTATGGTATATCTTATGTTCTTATATTCTTATAATGGTACATGGAACTTACTTGGATGACTGGGTGATGATTTGTGGTATGCCCCAGAGTCAGGTCCTGTGACCTGTATCATTCTATGTATGTGTGAGTGATATTGCTCAGGGACAGCATGGACACATCTGTCCTGTCCTCATGCATAGGACACATAGATGTCAGACAAAGTGAACCCCCCTGAAGGTTTGGGTAGCATGGGGTGAGGTAAGGTAAAGCTGGCGGAATGTGTACTGATTGGCAATTCCACTTTAATGTAGAGATGCTAGTCAGGCAATGTGAGGCAGAACCACAAGCTGAATGTATACAACTGGGGACCAGGGGAATACCGTGTGTAGATAGGTGTTGAGGAACTGAGTTTGGCATAACAGCGTGACACAGCTATGGCAAGAGCCTGTATCATGCTTGTTTGCATACAGTGAGTTGATACCAGCAGGAAGGGAAAAGTCATAATGGCACCGTACAATTCATTGGCAAGGCATCACATCATGTGCCACTTACAGACCATCTCTCACAAAGTTCATGCAAAGGCTGTAGGCAGTTCATGGGACGGACAACCACTTGATTTGGGGCCTGCATCTGAGGACCTATGAGAGGGGTCCTGCAGACCCATATATTCACACTCGGGAGGTGAGGAGGGACAGGGGAGATATGAATCAGACATTCCAACAACAGAGGAGTATTGATGTGGATTCAATCCCTCTTCCAGAACATGGGAGCTGTAAAAATGTGGCATTTGACATGTAGCAGCATGGGTGAAAACCCCAGCCAATGTATGGAAATATCTTCTCAGGGAAGGGGTGGTGAATGACTGGACTGACCTCCCAAAGGAGGTTGTATGGTGTACCTCATCAAACAAACCAACAATGGCATGTGAGCAACCCAGTGCATCGCTGTCTAGCAACAGCATGTTATCAAACATACCTTTACCATCTCTTCTACCTGTGTAAGTTGGGGCAACCCACAAGGACCATTGGGTACAGCCCTGAGGCAGGACATAGGTAGGGCTGACCTGCACAGATCAGCAGGCACACCTACATTTTTTGCCACCTTGCTGGGCCACGGAGCTGTGAGTACACCCCTGTGCCAGGACATTGGTAGGGCTGACCTGTACAGATCAGCAGGCGCACCTACATTTGTCATCTTGCTGGGCCATTGAGCAGTGGGTAAAGCCCTGAGACCAGACATGGATAGGGCTGACCTGCACAGATCAGCAGTTGCACCTACATTTGCCAACTTGCTAGGCAGACTAGATGGACCAGACAGGTCCATATCTGCCATCACCTTCTATGTTGCTATGTTACCATGCTATAGACACCTTGTATGGCACATTCGCAGATTGCAGTGGGGAACACTTGCACAACCAAAGGTCGTCATCCCTGTCACTTTGTCACCCCTATGTACAGTCAGGTCCATACAGTTGGGCACAAAATAAACATATTGCTATGTTTACACTCCCCCTGGGTGTGGTGTGTGTCACATGCTCAGTCCCATGTAACCTATATGTGGTTCCAGTTAATGACAGGTCCCTTCACTTGACCCTACACATACTGCTATAGCTACACTGGCGTTGTTTACAGGCTAACAGGTATATGTCTTGGAGTGGCCTAGTCACAGCACTGCACTCAATCCAATAGATAATGTGTGGCATTAGCTGTCAACTGCTGTACACCAAGGCATCACATCACACCACAGTGGCTACATGTGGTAGGCTAACTGTCAGAACCCGCAGGAGACATGCAGCTGAAAATGCAGCAACAGGTGGTCCTACAATCCCCAGGCGTTGGTGTGCACATACATAAATAGTGTCACAATAAGGAATGTTTTGCACCCTCTGATTGGTAGGCATGTAGCGTGTATCACATGGTGCTAACCCCCAGAACCCCATTTGATTTCAAAGGTTGTAAGGTTTCACAACAGGACAGGGAAAGCAGGCTGAGGCTTGGGAGTGGGACAGAGGTTCACCTTCCATTGGTATAGTGATGCTACACATACATTTCATACCACTTCAATATGACATTGTATATAACCTCTGATGGCCTGAGCTAGGTCACAGCTGTCCTCCACATACAACACACTGCCATGGACTGGACACTTATGTGACCCATTGAAAGTTACATTCCACAGGGTCAGTCTTAAAATCACAGAGGCTGAATGTGGTGGCCTGATGGGGACATACACCATCAGATTTACATCTGGCAGCACATGAGTGGTTGCCGCACCAACATCTTGACCCTGGATCGTATATACGCATGCACACATTTTTTTTTTGGCTAAGGTGCACATACATGCAGCTACGGTACATAAAAAGCTATGGAAACCTCACACCTCCTAGGTCGTGGCAATGTGGGGTACTACACGTGCAACTATCCCCTTTACTCTTGAAAGCCCATGTAGATGTCAGAATTACCCCTCACCTGAAGTCACACCACACTGTCATGTGCAGATGCTCACCTCACAGACCTAAGACTGGACCCTATTTGTATATGGTGTGCCCAGTAGATGATGTGTGTTGCCTACAACCTGCTATGTTGAGCTCCTTTGTTTGTGGTACCTGTCCCTATGTACTTACGTCTCGTGGATAATCAGACTTCACTTTGAAGTGCCTCTGGATGTGGTGCCAGGCACGCTTGACCCGGAAAAGGTCTTGCCTGACACTGGAGGATGGGAAGAGGTACCGTTGGTGGTTGCAGATCAGCCTGCCCAACAACTCGACGTCTCTCTCGGTGAAGGGTGGCTTCCTGGAATGGGCAGCCTTATGTGCCGCATCCACATAAGACGGCACGTAGATGCCCAACACGGACACAGTGCAGGGCAAAGGGCACCGTGCATGAGATGCATTGTGTGCCATGTCCGCACTACGCATGGCACCACAACACAGCAAGTAATCACGTAAAATGAAGCACCCAGTCCAAAACGTGATTAATGTGGAAAGACAGAGCTTTATTTCTATTGAACCATTGACAACCCATACAATTTCAAAAGTCATAAAAAGAACAGATGACTAAAGAAATAATATAAATACAAACCATAAGTATATGTATATTGTAACACAGCAGCTGGCACAGAGACCATGGAGTTAGGGGAAAGTAAGTAACTTACCTCAGAATCAGCTGGGCAGCAGACAAACTCAGCTCATGTAGAATTAGCTGAGCAGCAAACAAACCCAGCTCATATAGAATTAGCTGAGCAGCAGACAAACTCAGCACATGTAGAATTAGCTGAGCAGCAAACAAACTCAGCACAAGAAAAGCAAAAAGGCATTAGAGTAAAATGTCCTTGCACTAGTCCTGACGTAGCTAGAAGCAGGAAGGCTAATCAGGAACACCTGTTCTCAGAAACCCACGCAGCATGCAAAGAGAACAAGGATAAAAGCTGCAGGGTAGAACCAGGGAAGGCCAGTAGGGGCAGCGACCTGGGAGGACTAAGCCAGCATCCAGTGAACACACGTCATGCTGGAGGAAATCCACTGAGGGAAGGAAGCAGTAGGTGTGGCAGCAGAGCAGGAAACAGCCAGCATCATGCCCAGGACCCTGCTAGGATTCCTGGTAGTTGGAGAGCCCAGGAGAGAGCTGCCAGAAGCCCAGATATAAGAGACAGAACCACAGCTAAGAGGTGGGAACCTAGCTTTGCTAAAGAAAAGGCAAGAAGTTCTGTTTGGTTTGAAAGGCAAGGGCGTGGCACCAGAAGTAACTTTGATACTGAAAGTTACACAGTAATTCCACCAGCGTGGAGAAGAAGGGAAAGCCAGAAGGAAGCTTTTAATATACCAGGCATTCAGAGCCCTGGATTTAAAGAGCCCTTTCTAGAAAAGCTAGCCCATGACTCACAGGAGAGTTTTAAGGAAGACAGCAGCTGTGAAGAGTGTGACCCATATGCAGTCGTAAGTGACTCTGAGTTAATGCAGTGGGAGAACAGCAGCTATAATTCTGACCCTGTGCCCATGGATTGTACAATTTGTTTATCTGACGATATTGTATCTTTATGTTGAACGTGTGTAAAGCAGCCAGCTGATGGTGCTTAAAGGAAAGAAGATATTTTTCTGTGCAACAGTTCTTTTGTTTCTTATTGTCTGTTGTATCCCAGGAATATCCCATCAGGGCAGGGAATAAAGCCCTAATATTATTTTTGCCTTACCACTTGACTACAAGACTCTTTTTGTATCAAAGGCAACTTAAATCCTAACACCCTAGGCATCCGCCTAATAGGGTTATATGAGGTAGCTATCACTCACTATCTCTCACAATATATAAAAAAGAGTGAAAATAAAAGTTTAAAAATGAAAACGAAAATAAAATTGACCATAAAAAACTGAACAAATTTTAGCTGTCACAAATTTTAGCTGAAAATTTTATATATACATATATTTATGGTTTGTATTTATAATCCGCTGGACTCCAGAAACCTTACTGGACTGCTCATGGAAAATGCACGCCATCACCTAGTAAAGAAACTAGAAATTAGAAAGAAATATGCAGACAAAAATTGAAGCAGAAAACACCCAAAACAGACAGCTATGTAACACTGAAAAAAAAGAGAAACAGAAATGTATTTCCTCCTCTACTGAACTATATGATGCGCACATTTTCAAAACTGACATATTTCTTTCTCTAAAAACTGTCACTCTTTTGTACCTTTGCTGTTTGATTATTTTATGTTCCTAGTTGGGTTGGTCCTGGTCTCTCTTTTCTACTTCCTCTTGTTGGTTTTCTTCTAAGTCCTTTTCCAGGATCTCATCTCCATTTTCCGTTTCTTCACATTCCTTTTCTTTGCCCTTTCCTTCCCCACAACAATCTTCGACCCTAATCCTCCTGTTTGACCTTTTTTTTCTCTCTGTCATCTGTGTTTTGCCTAACTATAGATTTATTCCATTCCTCCCTCTCCCTCCTTCAGTCTTCCTCTTTTCACCTTTCACCTTCTTACCAGCTTTCCATTTCCTAGCATTGCTTCTCCAGCCCTTCCATTCCCCACTTGTCTCATTCCTTCACCAACCTATGTCCCTCATCTTCTCCTTTTGTATGCATCCCCTCTCCAGAAGCATCTACTGTACCATGTTTGGCATCTCATCTCCTATCAGCCTCAGCTTGTGCCCTAGCACTGATCCTCTCTCAACTTCCAGGTCCTTTCTTATGCTTTACCCTCTATCCAGGTTTCCATTTCTACTTTCACCTCCCCCATTTCTACCTTCTCTCACCTTCTTCAAAGAAAACCTGTCCCTTCCTGTGGCTCTCACCTACAACACAGCCCTCTTTTCTTGTCAACTACTCCCAATCCTTCCTCAAACTCTCCATGGCCTATCAAACCTTCTTCCCCCCCCCTCCATATTTCTGCACTTGGTCTCACAACCCAATCACCTTGTCCCTACTGTCCTCCTAATATCTCAATTTCTTAGTCCTCATTATCCTCCCAGGCAACCCCAAGTACTCACTCTTCCATCCTACCCAGTCCCTGAGTCCTCACTCACAATCCCACCCAAGTGCTGAGTCCCCACTTACATGCCCAATACCTATCCTGTATTAGTCTTTCTTCTGTTTTTTCACCCACTTTTAGATTCTCCATCTAATCCCAAGTCCCTGCTATCCCACATCCCCATGTCCTTAGGGCCCACCCATCTACCTCCTTCTCCAGTACTCATTGACCCTTCTTTTCCTTCTTCTTACCCCAGCATCCGATCTTGTACCCCTCTTTCTCAACCTTCCCCTGGTTATGACTTTCTTCCCCAGCTCCCACAATATCTAGGGCAGCGGGAGAGCAGTTACCTCAGCGGGGGTGAGAGCAGGAGCTCCCCCTTCCTCCTCACGCCACCAAGCAGCCGACATGCTGAACGGCATAAAAACCGCCGTTTCTAGGGCAGCGGGAGAGCAGTTACCTCAGCGGGGGTGAGAGCAGGAGCTCCCTCTTCCTCCTCACACCACCAAGCAGCCGACATGCTGAACGGCATAAAAACCGCCGTTTCTAGGGCAGCGGGAGAGCAGTTACCTCAGCGGGGGTGAGAGCAGGAGCTCCCCCTTCCTCCTCACGCCACCAAGCAGCCGACATGCTGAACGGCATAAAAACCGCCGTTTCTAGGGCAGTGGGAGAGCAGTTACCTCAGCGGGGGTGAGAGCAGGAGCTCCCCCTTCCTCCTCACGCCACCAAGCAGCTGACATGCTGATCGGCATAAAAACCGCCGTTTCTAGGGCGCGCCCGCACCTGAGGGCCTCGCCAGAGGGCCCTTTGGCGTGGCCCTTAGGCGCTGGACCATGGCGATTCATATTGATATCCTGGACTGGATCGTGAGGCCTGCATTTGTGGTAACTTGCTGCCTCTATTCTTCTCCTCCTCTTATCTGTTTACCTGTTTCTGTCTTCTATTCTGTCCTATCTTATAATATCGTTCTTTTCCTATTTCCTCAAATGATATTATTGTAAACCGCTTTAATGCCTTCTGGCCTAAGCAGTATATCAAATGATTAATAAACAAACAATAAACAAACAAATCTGTCCTCCTCTTCCTTATCACTCCACCAGTAACTCCTCGTTTATCCCACCCTGACTCCAGCATTTGCCCTCTTGATATGAAGCCCTCCCCAGCTCTAAGGTTAGCCCCCTTACAGCCCTAATCCCATCCTCCTTCCAGTCTCAGACCCCCTTCCAGCATAAGTCCATTTCCATTCCCAAACAATTTCCAGTTTCAGTTCCCCCCCCAGCCCAAGTATCAGTCCATTTCCAATCCCAGCCCCCCTCCCACTGTTAGCTTTCTTCCAATCCCAGTCCTCTCCACCACCATCAGCCTATTTTCAGTGTCCCAGTTCCTTTCCAGTCCCTCCCTCCTTCGCCCTACATCAGCCCCCCAGGTTCCAACCTCTCCTACTGTTGCTACTACTTCTCATACAGTGCTACTAGGCATATGCAGCACTGTACAAATACACGTAAAAGATAGTCCTTTCTCAACAGAGTATAGAATCTACTAAGACAACCAGAACAACAGAAGACTAGGGAATTATTAAGGAAAATGAATAAAAATATGCAAGCCTTTGAATCAGTGCTGACTCAGCAGTTCCTGAGTTTTCTTGGCAGTAGATTGCCAGGCCTTTCTTCTAAGGCAATGGAGAGTTAAGTGATTTGCCCAAGACCACAAGGAGTTCTAGTGGGAATTGAATGTTGGTCTTTGGGTTCCCAAGCCAGTTCTCTAACCACTAGACTACTCCTCCACTGTATGCAGGTATAGACAGGAGAATAGGCGGGGGGGGGGGGGGGGGTGTTTGAGGGGTCACGATCCAAAGGCAGCCTTGAAGAGATGAGTTTTTAACCTGGATTTGAATAGGACCATGGATGGAGTCTGATGTACTGACTCAGGCATGTGATGTAAAAAAGCATCAATTGGGGGTGGGGGGGATGAAACTACTAGAGAGACAGAATTGATTCTTCTCTCATTCCTCCACTTCCCCCATCTCCTGTACTCACAAAACTGTTGACACTCTCTTCCCTCTCCACCTCCCAAGTTTTGTTCCCTCTATTCCTTCCTAATTCTAGTGCATCTCTGTCTCTTTCTCTTCATTCCACCTTCCTAAACATTCATGTCTTCCTTTACTATTCAGATATTCACCCACCTTTTAGCTCACACACTTTCTCCTTGGTAGCAGAATCCATAGTCAAATCAGAAGAGCACAGAAAGTTGTGAATCCCTGCCCTACTTTCTCCAGGTGAAAAGCAATAGAAAAGTGGGGAAATAGGTTAAATTACAGAGGGCAAGGATGTTCCTGTCCAAATTCTGCAGGCCACTGTCCAGGGATTCTCCTGCTCCAGCTCTTCCCTCCCTGGCAGCCTGCAGAACATAGGAAAAGGGAAAGAATGGTACCAAAGTAACACAGCAATTAAGGTAAAAAAAATTGCAAAAAATGAGAACTTAGCAATAACAATAAAATTACAGTGTACAGAAAAGGACAAGGAATCCCAGGTTCTCGTCTGCTTGCTAATTCCTTCCCCTCTTCTTACGTAGAGGGGTCAGAATTTGGCATGTACTGACAGAATAAAAGTCCCAGTGCTAGCTGTAATCTTTACACAGCTCCTCAAATCAGGAAAATATGATATAAAGAGTAAAACAGCAGAAGTGAGACATATAGAGAACACATCTGATTAGGTTAACATACACAATGATAATAAATTTGTAATAAAAACCATCAAGTCATGGAACAGAAAGAAGTGTTAGTAATGGAAGGTTGGCAAAAGCCTAGAACTCCCTTCTCCCCCATGGCACATTCAGCGGCCCAGAAAATTACTGGAAGGGAGCAGAGCAAAAAGAAGAAAGACAAATTAGGACAGAAAAAGAGAGGGAGAGAGAGCAAAAATGAGAAGCAGTGAGAGGAAAAGATCTGTATGCACGGGGAGAGACCTTACCCCGTCCTTAAGGTTCTGCATCCTATTCCCACTGGCGTTAACGGAGGAAAAAGGCCAGATCAACTCCCAGCAACGTATCGTGTATGAACAAGCATCAGAGAAATACTCTCCCCCCCAGTGGGGACAGAGTCAATTCAATGCCAGGCTGAAGGTATCAATATCCCGATTCCTTAGAGGACCCTCTGCCGCCAAATAACCACCTGTGTGAACAGCACCCTCACTCACCTACCACTACCGCCTCCTCTCTGCCCCATCAGCTCTCAGCATCTTTTCAGTCATCTTCTCTCTTTCTCTCCTTCTGTGCAATCACGGCCGTATTAAATATTTAACACAACCACAGGAGCGAATTATGACCATTAAAAACAAAAAAATGCCTGCAAAACGTTTAATCTATGTGACTCAATGCCTTCTCTAACATAGAGGCAAACCCCTCCACCAATTTACCCTATCATTGGATATAGTTTGTGCCCAGGTATCACGGTGTCCCATTGGTGGTCCTCCTTCTACCAGGTCACTGAGATGACAATTATATTAAACCTTTCATTTGGTGCTATATATTTTAACTGTCCCATCTTATTTTTTAGCAATATAGTATAGGGGGTGAAGTACTTTTGTCCACTAGAGAAGAACGGGACCTAGGTGTGGTGGTGTCTGATAAGTAGCTAAACAGAAATGGCGACAGTAAAAGCTAGAAGGATGCTTGGCTGCAAACGGAGAGGAATGGCTAGCAGAAAAAAGGAGGTGATAGTGCCTCTGTATAAGTCTTTGGTGCAACCTCATTTGGAGTATTGTGTGCAGTTCTGGAGACCACACCTTCAAAATGATATAAACACGATGAATCCAATACAGAGGGTGGCTACTAAAATAGTTAGTGATCTTCGTTATAAAGCATATGAGGACAGACGTAAGGATCTTAATATGTACAACTTAGAGGAAAGGCGAGATAGAGGTGTTATGATCGAGGCATTTAAATACCTCCATGGCATAAATGCACAGGGGGGAGAGCCTCTTTTGATTGAAAGCAAGTTCTGCTACGAGGGGACATGGGATGAGGGTGGAAGGGGATAGATTCAGAAGGTGTATACAGAAATATTTCTTTACGGAAAGAGTGGTGGATCCATGGAATAGTCTCCCAGTGGAGGTGGTAGAAATGAGGACTGTATCTGAATTCAAAAAAGCATGGGAGAAACACAGAGGATCTCTAAAGGAAAAAAGGGGACTGTTGCAGTTGTTGATATGGAAGGACAGACTAGATAGGCCATGTGGTCTTTTTTTGTCGTCTTTTTTTCTCTGTTTCTACGTTTATATGGTTATCAGTTGATAAGGGAAATTTGGAATCTTTCAGCTCTGTCTACTTTGTATTTAAAGGCATATGGGTTCCTTTTATCTTTATTGGAACCTCCCTCTCAAGATTCTCTAACTTCCCTTCAAGGATACATCCTTCCAAACAATGTGTCTTGGAGTTGAGCAGTTGAAAACCATGCGCCTGGAGATAGAGCAGTTGAAAAGCTGCTCTAGCTCCTTTTCAAAGGTTCATGCCAGCAGCCTGGTTCCACCCTGGTTAAGGTGGAGGCCATCCTTTTGGAAAAGACCCTCCCTTCCCCAGAGTGTTGTCCAGCTCTTAATAAATCCAAAACTCTCTTCCTTACAGCATTGTTTCACCCACGCATTGAGAATGCGGAGCTCCCCCTGACTTTTGGTTCCTGCACGTGGAACGGGAAGCATTTCTCAGGTGGCATGTGAGGTCTGCTACCTTTGCACCAGGCAGGCATGTTACCACATGATCTTCACATTCACCAGCCACCCAGCTATCTACATGCCTAATGATCGAATCACCAGCTATAATGGCTGTCCTAACCCTTCCCTCATGAGCACATAGCTCTGGAGAAACCACCACAGTGCAAGAGGGTTTTACATTATCTGGAGGACAGGTCCTAGCTACAGGATCACTCTTGCCACACTAAGGTGAGGCTCTCCTTCCATGTGACCTCTCTCCTCTATGGCAGCAGAGAGGCAACAGAGAGGCTACCAGACTGGAGGTAGGACTTCAGTACTATGTCCCTGTAGGTCTTGTCTATATACCTCTCTGTCTTCTTTAGTTCCTCCAAGTTTGCCACTCTAGCTTCCAGAGATCGGACTTGTTCCCTTTGAGTAAAGAGCTCCTTGCACTTAGTGCACATGTAAGACCCCTCACCAACTGGGAGAAAATCGTACATGTGACACTCAACACAAAAGAGTAGTCAGCCTCTATCTTGCTGCTGGACTGCTGTCTGTATCTTAGGTTTAGGGATTTATTTAGATGTTTATTTTTATTTATTTATTAAACATTTTTATACTGTATTTTTCCAGTCCATCAAAAACAGTTTACATATAACAAAAGGTTGAATAGTATGGTAACAGGTACATATTTAGTTACATTAAACGTATTATAATTATATACATTAACATTGGTTATAGGTGTTATAAACAGTGAGTAATTAGCATGAAACTATATACATTCTGGATGATATGTAAGGGGGGGGATGTTATGTGGAGATTTTTTAGGAGGGGGAGCATGGAGTCTGAGCTATTGTCTCTGGCTTGTGTTCCAAAATGAAGAGTAAATAGGTGAGTTTTAAGGTTTCTTTCTGAACGTGATGAGATCATTTGTTTCTCTTAGATGGGCTGGAAGGGCATTCCAAAGAGTGGGGCAATGTGGGAAAATGCTTTGTTGTTGGTCGTCTTTGTTGAATTCCTGAAATCAATAGGTATTGTAAGTTTATTTTTGTTCAGGTCTCATTGTTTGCGATTTTGGGCTTCCTTTGTAATGAGGGTGGATAGGTAAGAGGGGGCAATATTTTTGATTAATTTGAAGGTCGTAACAATTATTTTGTAATTTATGCCCTTCTGGATGGGGAACCAATGGAGGATGTACAGTGTTGGGGTGGTGTGTTCTGTTGAGTTGATGTGCACTGTTATCCTTGCTGCAACGTTTTGTGCTAGTTGGAGTTGTCTTAAGGCCTGTTTTGTGGTGTCTTGTAGAATATTGTTGGCGAAGTCAAAGTGTGGAGTAATGATTGAGTGGATGACTGACTTAAAATCATGGTGTTGAAGCAGTGGGCAGATTTGCTTTTGCATTTTGAGTTTATAGAATATCTTTTTAGTTCTTTGGTTAATATGTGATGTCATATTGAGGGTGCGGTCAATGATTATCCTGAGGTATTTCACTTCTCTTTTGACTGATATGTTTATATTTTGCAGTGTGATGGTTATTGGGGGAGAGAAATTACGGTTTCTAGTTAAGTACATGGCTTCCATTTTTGTGAAGTTGATCTTTAGATTGTGATTTTCAAGCCAAACAATTATTTCTGAAAAGCAATCTGTAAGTTGTTGGATTGCTGGGTTTGATGTGTTAAACAGCAGATATAATATTATATCGTCCGTGTAAATATGAAAATTTACTTGAAATTTTTTAAAAATGGAGCATATCTGCTGGAGATAAATGCTAAAGAGTAGCGCCGATAGGGCAGAACCTTGTGGTAGGCCTTGTTCTTGTTTGTAGGGTTCGGATATTTGCTGTTCAATATGATGAGAATCAACTTAGAACTAAATCCTTGATACCTATCTGCAGGAGCCTGTTGAGCATGATCTAATGGTTTATGCTGTCGAAGGCTGCAGTAATGTCCAGGAATAAAAGAAGAAAAACCTGTTTAGAGTCATCGATCTCTCATGTGAGTCTGTCGAATAGTATTGTGAGTAGAGTCTCGACTCCATGGAATGGCCAAAAACCATATTGATGTTTGTCTAGAGGGGGCATAGGATTCGATATGATCCTGTAGTTGGATTTGTACTATTTTTTTTCTATTAGTTTTATCATGAAAGGGAGACTTGAGATGGGTCTGTATGATGTTGGTGAGGTTTTATCCATGGATTTGTTTTTTAAAATTGGGCGGATGAGTGCATGTTTAAGGGAGGGTGGTAAATAGCCATTCTGAAGTGAGAGGTTGATAATGGGTAGAATAAATGATGAAAGTTTCAATTTTGTTTCTTTCATCCAGTTTACAGGACAGGGATCAAGGTAGGAAGTAGTAGTATTTAGTTTGGAGATGATATTTTGAGGGTGTCCTTAGTAGGAAGGTAGAAAGTTGACCTGGAGGCAATTTGTGTGGTGTAGTCTGTGTTCTGGTTGATTGTGGTTGATACTTGTTGCTTTAGTTTATCCTTGTAGTAATTGGCTAGAGTCTGGGGCGCTATTACAAGATCGGTTGAGTCTTTGTTGGTAGTATTATTAATTAGAGATTTTACTATTTTGAATAATTCCCTTGGGCGGTTTAGGACTTAGTAAGTTAATTTAATGGTCTTTTTTGGTGGTGTTAATGGTTTCTCTGTAGAGTTTGAGTGTATTTAGGTATTGAGATTGGTGTATATTAGATTTTGTGTCGCGCCAGTTGCACTCACTTTTTCGTAGGTCTGCTTTCAGCTGTTTTAAATTGGGATTGTACCATGGAGCATTTTGTCTTTTTATGGAATGAGTGTGGTATGTATGTAGTTTAGCTGCTTTTGATATTGTGTCATTCCACAATGTCACTATAAATAAGTAAATGCTAAGTTGTTTACATATTTATAGTTGCTAGGGATACTTGTTCTAATATAACTATATGCAATAAGCTTAAGGGACTTTGTTCACCTTGATTAATTAATTTCAGGGCCTTATTTAATTCATTTCAATTTCAGGGCCTTATTTAATCTATTCCTGATGAGGATAACCATCTGAATCTGAAAGTGAATTTGACAATCCTTTAATAGGTTTAAGAGCTTATAAAGCTAAAATTATATCTGGGTTGGGTGAGAGGGAAAGAAACACTTAGGGGCTTATTTACAAAGCCACGGTAGCGGCTTCCGCCCGATATCGGAGCAGCGGCCCCATTAAATTCATTGAGCCATGAAAGCTCAACTGGATGAACCTCCATCTAATATATGCTACCATCTTTGTTCTGATCCTATTCTCCCACCTTACAAGCGCTACCTGCTACTATACCATCCTCATAATAGCCCTCCAGGCACCACCACCAACTTACCTAACAATTCACTCTCCACCATATTTGACCACCCACAAACAACACAACAGGAGACCCACCAGACTTATTTGAATACAACCTTCCTCACATACTTCAACACCTTACTCACCCACCCAAGCCCCCCCCCACATAACTATAGGCCCTATAAATGCAAGATCCATACGTAACAAGACAAATACTGTTATCGATCACATACAAGACAACCACACTCATATCCTTTCCATCGCTGAATCACGGCTAAAGAGTTCCGACCAAGTCATCCTGAATCAAGTTACGCCCCCCACATTCATGGCATTCAACTGCTCCCATACTCACAAAAAAGGAGGTGGAGTACTCATTCTAGCCCAAGCAGACTTGAAGCTCAAAACATCCAGATCCATAAGCTCTGACTGCTGTGACATTATCAGCATAGAAAATAAATACTTATCCATCTGCCTAATCTACAGAGCCCCCTCAGAAGACACATCCAACATTCTCAAATCCATATACTCAGCGAATTCTCCTCACAAACCCCTTATAGTACTAGGAGACTTGAACCTCACATTCATAACTAACAAGGAGGAAGCAGCCTTTCACAAAGCAATGGGCTCCATTCTATTCAAACAAATTCTCACAGGTCCGTCTCATCGTTCTGGCTCTACCAAAAAACTCATATTTGCCCCAGCAAGCATACTAGACCATGGACACATAACATCACCAACAGCTACCCCCATACCCTGGTCGGACCACCATGCCATACTCTTCAAACTCTACCTCAACAATCAACAAAAATCACAGAAAACAGATAATCCTACCAGATGCTTCAAAGCATTCGATAAAAAGCAATTCTTTAGAGACACCCTTCAATTCCTGCCCCAGGAATTTACCAACTTGGATGAGGCTGTCAACATCTGGAACACTACCATCAGTGCTGCATCAAGACTCCCAACTCGAGCCATCCCACATCACAAAGAAAGCAGACCAAGATCAGCTCCATGGTACTCCACTACAATAAGAGAATCAAAGAGGAAACTATGTCAACATGAATGTCGATGGCGACATGACAAGACTGAAAGCACACTAAAACAATACCAAACAATACAACAAGAATACAACATCCTAATCAACAAACACAAACAACAATACCACACTAACCTCATTCTAAAAGCCTGCAACAAACCCAAAGAGCTCTTCAACTTCGTACGCACTCTAACAAAGGACCCAACTCTGAAGAATGAAAACATGATACACCCTCAAACCTTTGCTGACTACCTCTTATCCAAGAACAAACCCCTTCAAACCACACTTTACTTCTATAACTGACACCCCATCCATCAGTGTGAATCCCATCATTCCAAGCCACTTGAGTAACTTCAACATCCCGTCGACTGAGCAAATCATCCGTACCATAACCGACCTGAACACAACCACGGCACCATCTGATCCCTGCCCAGTAATGTGGATCAAGTCTGCCAAGGAAGACCTAATGAAATACATCCAAAAGATAATAAGCACCTCACCCAGGGTTACATGCTCCTGGCACTCAAGCAAGCTACCATCCGCCCTGTTCCAAAAAATACTTCACCCCACAGCACCAACCCATCAAATTACCACCCAATATCCATTCTCCCATTCCTCTCCAAAATAATTGAAATGATTGTTCAGAGACAGTTCCGGGACCACATTGACCTACACACCCCTCTGGATCCCCACCAATATGGATTTCGTCCAGATCACAGCATAGAGACACTACTCATCCATCTATTTGATAACCTGCTCAAAGGAATTGACAACATAAGGAGAGGGTTTCTGCTCATCTTTATTGACATCTCATCTGCCTTTGACATAGTTTCCCATGACATCCTACTAAAGCGACTAGCTAAGATTGGGCTCCAAAACATCACCCTCAAGTGGTTGCAGTCATATCTTGGAGACAGACAACAGAGAGTCAAATCTGGTCCCCTAACTTCAGCTCCTTTCCACACAGGTCAAGGAGTTCCTCAAGGGTCCTCGCTGTCTGCCCTCCCCTTTAACATTTATGTACAACCAGTTTGCAATATATTCAAGAAGCATAATATACAATATGCCATATATGCAGATGATATTATGGCCTACACCCCAATCCATTTAGATACTCCAGACTTCACCACAATATTAACTTGCCTCCATGAAATGATAACCTGGATTACCAACAACAACAACAACCTCAACATCAACATCAAGAAGACCGAGGCAATCATCATCACAAGAAACACTGAGTTTACCACCCCTCCCACCTCAATCAAAATTGCCAATACTCAAACTACAATAAAGGATGAAGTCTGATGTCTTGGTGTCATCATTGACAAGCATCTCGACCTACAAGCTCACATCAATAAGACCTCTAAGACTGCCTTCCACAAACTTGCAACAATCAGAAGATTAAAACCTCTCCTTAGTCAAGAACATTTCCGCACAGTATGTCAGTCTATTATAACACTAGCACTGGACTACTGTAATGCCCTCTTCCAAGGATTGCCCAAACAAACCACCTGACCCCTGCAACTAGTCCAAAACACCGCCGCCTGAACCATCATTGGATCATCTGAACATGATCATATAACTCCCCTCCTGTACCAAATACACTGGTTGACAATTACTTCACGAGCTAAATACAAATCAGCCCTTACCATCTTCAAAATCAAAAACAGCCTAACAGCCAAAGGTTTGCTGGACCTTATCTGTACCAAACCCAATAACAGACCTGAGAGAAGCAGTAACATTAATACCATACCTACACCCAACTTTTTTACAAAGGCCAAAATGTCCCCTGCGAAGAGGGCCCTCTCGCTTGCCGCTCCCTCTATTTGGAACTCTCTTCCGGAAAAACTAAGAACAATCTCAGACTAAAAGGATTTTCGGAAACAGCTCAAGACCCTCCTCTTCATCGAGCACTTCAATGAACACCCCTAACTCCACAACATTACTCAGATCCCATGCCCACACCACACGATCAATTGCATATATGTTACTTTGTACATAAGTTATGTTTTAGCACTCCCCATTTTACCCCCTCCCCTTTGTTTGTTAAGAAAGTTATTCTGTAATTGGTTGAAATTTTAATTGTTTTTCTCGCAAGCTCTCTGAAAAAATTGAAGTTATAACATAAACAGCCTTGATTATAAGATAATGCAGTATAGAAAAATTGTTAAATAAATAAATAAAAATAAAATAAAATAATAAATAAATAATTAAAGGTCTCTAGAAGCAATTTCTTTCTTTCTACTCAATGCATATTTATCCTATTCTACCTTCTATGCTAAACTATACTTCTGATTTGATTTCAACGAAAGCTCTCTGATAGTACTAAGCTCTGACTGACTTAACAAAAGCACTGAATTCTAAAATGCACAGATTTATCAGCTTTAACCCAAAGAATTCCCCTTTCCCGAGGATTTAGAGATTTCTCCAGTAGGTAAATACTTATAAGTGTGAAAGTCTTTCCAGCAGTAGCAGTCATTTTCTCCCATGGCTGTGCAGTACTGAAGCAGCCTGGCCCACGGTATTTTTAGTATAGCAAAAATAATCTTTCCGTCTCCAAAGGAAATGTTTATTTTTGCTTTATTGAAAATGCCAAGGGCCAGGTTGCTTCAATACAGCATAGCTACAGGAGCAAATGAAAATGCTCCCAATTTGCTCCCACAGCTGTGCTGCAGCTGCACAGAAAAGGGAAAGGTGGTGGGACTTTGGGACTGGCACTGTATCACTTCCTCCTCGGCTCAAGAAGTGCCAGAATGCTGTTCCACCCCATTCCGACACAAATTAAGCCCAGGTTGTATATAATTCTGGAGACTGCACCTTCAAAAAGATAAACGCTAGACAGAATAATTGTAGGGGGCAGTTACTAAAATAGTCTATAGTCTTCATCAAAAGCATATGGGGAAAAAATTAAGAGGGGGATATTCAAAAGAATTAATGTGGTTATCAGACATGCTAAATGCATTAATCCCAGTAAGCAGGATAGTCAGTGCAACAAAGCCCTTTTGTGCTGCTGAATACCCCCTCCTAACCACACTGCATATCTTTTTGTTAATTGCGTAGTATTAGGGGTATTCTGGGGACTTTCCAGGGACAGCACTTAACAGTGATATTCAGTTACTGGTGAGTTAACGTAAACCAGCTAGAGTTAGATACATAAATGGCCAGTCTAACTTTTAGCCAGTTTAGCTATACCAGCATGGACTATCTAAATCCAATTTTAAATTGCAAAGGCCAGATGCTTTTGAAGTGGTGGCCACTGCTGTTGAATATCGCCCCCCCCCCCCCCAAAGATCTAAACACATAAACTCTGGTGAAGGCGAGGGAAAAGGGATAAATGATAGAGACATTTAAATACCTCTATGGTATAAATGCACAAAACGTAAGGGGGATTTTCAATGCAATTTACATGATTAGCAGACGTGCTAACTGTGTTAATCATGCTACCAATGAACATACCGATGCTGGCATTCTGGTGGCAAAGTGGAGCGGCACCCAAGGATAACTGGCTTGCAGCAATATTTAGCTGCTAGCCAGTTATCCCATGGTGGCAAAATATATCCGATTACTGTTGCACTATAAATTTTCTAAAATGTTCATTGTAAAAATAATAATAATCTTTATTATTATAGTTTTTTGTTATATGTAAACCGCCACTGATCTCTGAAAGAGGCAGTATAGAAAAATGTACAAATAAATAAATAAATATGGCTCCAGCATTGAATATCTGGGTTTAAAGTTCAATGGCAGTGGCTAGTGCTTTATCGGTGCCAGTCACCACTGCTGAATATCCCCCCTAAATTTTCTTTCAAAGGAAATACTCTGGATTGAGGGGTTATGAGTGAAAGAAGGTCATCTCAGGAGTAAGCTAAGTAAATATTTCTTTATAAAATTAGTGATGGATGCATGCAGCAGCCTCCCAGTGGAGATGGTGAAGAAAAGATCGGTATCTACAGTAAATTCAAGAAAGCATGGCACAAACACAAAGGATCTCTGAGGGAGAGGAAGAGCTTATAAAGCTGAGCAATTAGTGTCTAGGCCAGTGCTTTTCAAATTTTTATCCCGTATTACTCCATTTTAACAACTGAAAATTTGCGTGACCTCAGATGATGGTGAAATAAAAACAGCAGTTCTCCAGCCTCCTTATCCATCCATTCACTCATCTAAAGCACGAAGGCGGCAGCAGCAACAGTAGTGGCAAAAGAAGAAGTAGCCAGCACAGGGTCTCCTGTGTCAGTGTGTACTGCGTGCTTACAGTCCTCAGTACTCAGCATGGGTTTCCAGTCTAACAGGAAGCTTATGAATGAGTGAAGGGCCTATGAATGTTCACTGGATCACAGGCTACATGCCAACTAGTGGCTGCTACTACTTTAAATAGGTCACAGTGAAAGTTCAGAGAGAAGGGGAAATGGCCAGACTTCTTTGCCCAAACCAATGATGATGTGACACCATCTGGGGTCCTGACACCAAGTTTGGGAATCACTTGTCTAGGCTGTCTGGTCTTTAACAGCTTGTCAAGTTGTCTGTTTCTATTCTAAAACATTTAAAAAGTTTACGTATACACAGCCCCACGGAGCTTTAAGAAGCCATTTTAACATCCAGAGAAGGGAAGTATTAGGGGTGTCCGATATTAAAGGTACATGTGGCAATCATACCAGCTCCGAATGCACAATAGTTCCGTCATATGCAGGACTACTTGTGCTCGTAGTAGGAGAGTCTGTAGTGTTGTTTTTTTAAACACTCAAATTATGAGTAGTTTTCGGGAAGCAAAGAAACATGGCGTGTGTAATCGCAGAGTATTAGAAGTTTGAGGTGCGTGGAGTTATCAGATTTTTGCAAGCTGAAGGAGTTAAGCAGAGCGAAATTCATAGCAGATTAGAGGGCGTGTATGGCCTGAACGTTTTAAGCCTAAAAGAAGTCAGCGTCTGGTGTAACAAGTTTAAAGATGGCTGAACGGAGTTGAATGATGATCCGGAAAAGAAAAGAGGCAGACCAAGGACCTCACACACGGATGACAACTGCGCAATTGTCGAACGCCTGATTAGGGAGGATTGTCACATTAAAGTTTGTGAAATTGCTGAGATGATTGGCATTCCTAAGAGTTCTGTTCATGAAATCATATGCGATCTCAACTTCTGCAAGATCAGGAGGAATTGTAAGACACCATTATGAACTACTTCAAGCAACTTGACACGCAACTGTACCGTGAAGGGATGTTCAAACTACTGTCACGCTGGGATAAATGTCTCAATGTTTACAGCGATTATGTGGAGAAGTAAACAAAGGTATGTAGTTTTTGGTGGAATGTATTCAATAATTTCTTTAAATACAAATGTTAGTGTACGTTTTGGCCTGTACCTTTAATATCGGACACCTCTCGTATATTTGTAATATCACCCTGAGCCCCAGTCCCTCCATTCTAATCTCCAGTTCTGTTTCCCTGTCTCCCTTCTATTCCTCCAACCCAGATAGCAGCAGATCTGTACTACTCCTGGCTTTTCATCTACTGCTGACCTATACTCACATTTCAGTCTTTTTTTTTTTTTTTTGCTCTTAAGGGGCTTTGTACTCCGGGCAGCTACCCCCTAACCCACTCCCAGTTAGGGCCTCTGCAGGACCATACATATATCTGAGCATTTCACCATGGGAAGCTTACATTCACATGAAATATTTTGAACTTCATAATATAAACTCCTTTTGAATTATATTTTTAAAAGGATAAAGAACTGTAATTAGTCAATGACACTTTGTTTTTTGCTTACTGTAAATGTATTTCACTTTGCTGACTTGTCCTCCCTCCTTGAGCAATAATCTTCAGTGTTTATGGAAAGCTTTAGTTTCTCATCCCTATTATACTGTATTTCTTTTAATTCTTATGGATCAACAATGCCACCTAGTGGACAATTGCAGTCTATTGCTATGATCACTGAGAGGCTGGAGGAGGAGAATAAAAAAACCCAAAAACGAATTCCAGACTCTTGCTCTCTCTTGCAAGAAAGAGAAGGCATTCACTGCTGCTCACTGCCACTCCCAAGAAACTTCTGCTTCTTCAAAAAACACCTATCACTTTCTAAGGTGAAAAAACATTCTTTTCTTTTGAAGATGAAGAAATTGCATTAATATCGACAAGCAAGCAAAAAATATACTGTAAGCAGACTACAGATGCTTCCTGGTGTTTTCAGGTAGGTGAATCTTTCATTCAAATTTACTACGAAGAAAATTATAGGTTTTGTTAAGATCCTACAAAAAGTACACTGGGCAGAGACATAAGTAGAATAATGATCAAAGCAGAAAGATTCTATTTCATGGACCACTTTTCTTAGTAGTTTGTTACTGTAACATGGTTTTGGGACTTGACTGCAGGGTGCACAGAGCCTGCCTTCTGCTGCTCATTTTTCATAAAATACAAGTTTTCTTATGCTTATGCAGCCTGCTTTTCATTTTCATTGATTATATCTTTTTTTAATGGATGTGCAAAAGAATGTACTAGTGACCACGATCCCTTTCTCTCAGCATAATGACATTATTTACTAGCGAGAAGAGGGTCATATAGAACTGTCCATTACTTGGAAATAAAAAATGCAGGTCTTGGTTCTTTCTTCTTTGGTTTTGTGTCAATAGTCTCACTCACTGAGGATCTTCAGTCTCCGGGTAACACGGAAGGCCTTAATGAACATACCTCAGTGTTAGGGTAACATGAAGGGTCACGATAAGCCTTATATAATCACAAAATGATAATCTTACTTCATTGGAGATTGTAAACTGGCCAAATTCTGCAGTTGTAAATGATGTTTCTATATTATTACACAAAAAGTAACTAAGTTGCAGAAATTCAGTATTCACTGCATTTGTCTGGGTAATTAAATGAGTTACTCTAACAAATCATATTTTTTTCTCTCAACCCTCTCTTCCATGGCATTTAAATTTTATCCAGTCCACTCACTGGCTGAGCAAAACTTAGCTATTGCCAAAGAGGTGGCATGGGAAACCTTCTGGGAAGTGGCTTGAGTTTAGCCAAACACCCTGAATAACAGAATTGTTATGATAAATTATCCAGAGGATTTTGATTATGCCAGATGTAACTAAGTATCTTTGTCCTGTTAACTTTATCAGAGTACTTAAATGGATTAAAGAGCTGCTGAGTGCCTGGACAAAGATAACTAGAAAAAGTCACCTACTTAAACTTTCCACCCATTTTGGCACTGAATATTGACCCCCCTGAAACTGAAAATATGACTAATAGAGACAATAATTAGCAGAGTCAAAGTTTAAGCTCCCTACCTATCAGATTATCACTTTGGAGCATGTTTACTAAAGTGATGTAAGTACTGCATGGCTATCCTGCAGTTAGCCATTTCTCTACTACTGCAAGGGTGGAATGGCCACCTTCAACACAGGTGATGTGGATGCAGTAGGAAGGCATTGCCATGCTAGATGTGTCAGTCATGCTGTAGTATTAACTGTTGGTCAGGTGTGCTAAGAAGACACTTTTGACATACGCCCCCGCACTTAGGTGCTAATACCTATGTGACCCCTCCCCCTAGAGAGGTGTATGCCACTGGGGCTATATCTCTGTGCTGTGTGGAGGATTGGGGGCATTTGGCAAATACAAGGACACGAGTGGACACATCCAGGTCACATCCACATGTTGTGAAACCTGACAACAGATATGCTGTATATGTGAGCTGAAGGGGAGGCTACACAATCAGTGGAGGAGAACATGCACATATAGCAACCCTCTTTTGCTTTGAAGCAAGGCTCTGAGTGGCTCAGGGCTCAGAAACACTGAAGCACCAACCTACCAACATGTGTGGAAGCAGCCCACCACACCCAGGCAGAGAGAACAGGCAACAATATATGGTCACCAACCACACCAGCAGACCACAGTACAAGTGGCCAGTAAAAGCTAGAAGCCAACTGGAGGAGTGATGCACCCTCCTTGACAGCTGAGATATATGGGCCAAAGTACAAAGGGGCAGGGCATGCGAATCAATGAAACAAACATATGAATGGAGACTGTGTTGTGTCTTGCCAGTGTCTGTAAGTGTCAGAGTACAAATGCTGCATCTGCATGAGCAGGGGGCCCAGGTCTTGTGAAGGCAGGGCATCGCCATTGCCCAGAATGTGGACACTGGAATATGAAACCCTCTGAAACTGAGTCACCGAGGGTGTCTGACAACCTAGGGTGCTTGGGGGGGGGGGGGGCAGGGGTGGAGGTTAGATCTTTTCCCTTTCATTCCATTATCCACTTGATACTATAATCTTGTTAGGGAGGCAGGTGAACCTCCTTTATGTGAGTAAAGGGGGGGGGGGTATAATGACCCCCCCCCCCCAATGGCAAAGGTGATGGAAGGATACCCCTATGAAGAAAAGCTTAAAACATCAGAGTTCTTCAACTTGGAAAAAGATGGCTGAGGGGAGATATGATAGACATCTATAAAATAATAAATGGCTTGGAATGCGTAAATATACAGTAGATCGGTTGTTTACTCCTTCAAAAAGTAGAAAGACTAGAGGACATGCAATCAAGCTACAATGTAGCACATTTAAGACTAATTGGAGAAAATGTTTTCATGCATCGTGTAATCAAACTCAGGAATTTATTACCGGAGAATGTAGTAAAAGCTGTTAGGGTAGAAACATAGAAACATGACAGCAGAAAAAGACCACATGGTCTATCTAATCTGCCCTTCCACATCAACCACTACAACAATGCCCTTTTTCTCATTAGAGGTTTTCTGTGTTTATCCCATGCTTTTTTGAATTCAGACACTGTCTTTATCTCTACCACCTCCACTGGGAGACTATTCCACACATCTGCCACTCTTTCCGTAAAGAAATATTTCCGCATATTGCTCCTGAGTCTATCTCCTTTCACCCTCATCCTATGTCCCCTCATAGCAGTGCCTCCTTTCTCAATTGAAAGAGGCTCTCTTGTGCATTTATGCCAGTGAGGCATTTAAACGTCTCAATCATATCACCTCTATCCTGCCTTTCCTCTAAAGTATACATATTAAGATCTTTAAGTATGTTCTCATATGCTTTATAGTGAAGACCACTGTCCATTTTAGTAGCCATCCTCTATACCGACTCCAACCTGTTTATATCCTTTTGAAGGTGCGGTCTCCAGAATTGCACACAATACTCCAAATGAGGTTGCACCAAAGACTTATTCAGAGGCACTATCATCTCCTTTCTTCTGCTGGCCATTCCTCTCCCTATGCACCCAAGCATTCTTCTAGCTTTCACCATCATCTTTTCTACCTGTTTAGCTACTTTAAGATCATCAGACACAATCATGCCTAGGTCCCACTATTCCTTTGTGGACAGAAGTACTTCACCCCCTATACTATATCGCTCCCTTGGATTGCTGCAGCCCAAATGCATAATATTGCGTTTTTTAACATTAAATCTCAGCTGCCAAATTCTAGACCATTCTTCAAGCTTAGCTAGATCCCTCCTCATGTTATCTACACCTTCCTGGATGTCTACATTATTGCAGATTTTGGTATCATCCGCAAAGAGGCAAACCTTACCCGACAGCCCTTCTGAAATATCACTAATAAAGATGTAACCTCCTTCTCCTCAGAGTGAGCTGCATTTACCTGTATCCTTTGTTGCCTCCCATTCAACCAATTTCTAACCCAAGCAGTAACTTTAGAGTCCATCCCTAGGGTGCTCAGTTTGTTTATAAGTTGCCTGTGTGGAACGGTGTCAAAGGCTTTACTGAAATTTAAATACACCACATGTAGGCCTCTCCCACAGTCCAACTCCCTGGTCAACCAGTCAAAGAAATCAATAAGATTTGTCTGCAAGACCTGCCTCTGGTGAATCCATGCTGCCTCGGATCCAGTAATCTGTTGGACTCCAGAAACCTATTTTCTCTTTCAGCAGTGCTTCTAATAATTTACTCACCACCAACATTAAACTAACCGGCCTGAAGTTTTCAACCACATCCTTACTTCCACTTTTGTGTAAAGGGACTACATGTATCTTTATCCAGTCCTCTGGCACCACTCCCAACTCCAATGAGGCATTGAAACGGTCAGTCAGTGGAACTGCTAGAACGCCCCCAAGTTCCCTTGGGTATATTCCATCTGGTCCCATCGCTTTGTCTACTTTAAGTTTAGCTAGTTTTTCATGAACACAATCGTCTGAAAATTGTTCAAGATGCTCCTTGCTTCTGTTCCTATTTGTAGGTGTTTTCTGAATCCTGCTCCTGGTTCTTCATCTGTGAACACAGCACAGAAATATTTGTTAAGCAATTCTGCTTTATCCTCATCAGCTTCTACATATTCCTCCCCTTCACCCTTGAGTCTGACAATACCACTTTTGCCCTTCCTCTTCTCACTAACATATCTGAAAAATGTCTTATCCCCCATTTTATTGCATTGGCTACTTTGCTAGCCTCTCTTCAGTTTTTCCAAATATAGGTGCCTGTCTTCCTCTCTCTATGATCTCTTGTATTTCATGAAGGCCTCCCTCTTTATCTTCATCTTTTCCCAGCTACATATTTTGAAAACCATAGTGGTCTCTTTTTCCTTTTACCTTTATTTACCATTTTAATAAATAGGTTGGTTGCCCTTAAAATACCCCCTTTCAGTTTTGCTCATAGTTTTTCTACATCCCCCAGCTGTTCCCATCCCATTAACGACTACCTGAGGTATTGACCTATGCTGGCAAATTTAGTTTTCCTAAAGTCTAAGACCCTAGCTTTTGAATGGATTTTATCATCCCTAGACCTAATACTGAACACACCATCTGGTGATCACTGGATGCAAAATGATCTCCCACTATGACATCAGAAACACTTTCACCATTGGTAAGCACAAAATCCAGTATGGGTTCTGAATAGTTCTCCCTGTAGAGAATCTAGGATTTCCTTACTTCTAGATGATATTGCAGCAGGGATGTGCCATTCAACATCTGGCATATTGAAATCCTCTATCAGTAGCACTTCCCCTTTCCTGGCTATGCTGCGTATGTCTTCAATTAACTCTCTGTCCACCTCTTCTCCCTGTGAGGGAGGTCTGTATATCACTCCAATGCAAACAGATTTCTCTTTCCCTCTTTCTAGTTTAACCCACAGTGCCTCCTCTCTCCTTTTAAGCCCTGTAGTTTCATAGCTTTAATATTTTTTTACATATAGTGCCAGTCCTCCTCCCCTTCTTCCTACCCTGTCCTTTCTGAATAAGGTATAGCCTGGTATAGTAACATCCCAGTCATGGTTGGCCGTGAACCATGTCTATGTTACTGCCATTAAATCCAAGTCATCCTCTCCCATTAAAGCCTCAACATCTGGGATCTTATATTCCATGCAATGGGCATTTATACACACTGCTTTCCATATGTTGCCACTTTTACCCATTTCCATATAGGTATTTAATGTTTCACTTACCTGAGGGCTTTCACTTACATGGGGGCTTTCTTCACCCATCCCCAATGAATCTAGTTTAAAGCCCTCTTCAGTAGGTTAGCCAGTCTGCTGCTGAAGACACATTGACCCTTCTTGCACAGATGGACGCCATCTCTGCTCTGCAACCCTTGGAACAGCATCCCATGGTCCAGGAAGCCAAAATGCTCTCAGTGACACCATCCACGCAGCCATGCATTCATCTCCAGGATGCGAGCTTCTCTGCCTTGGCCTTTACCCTCAATGGGGAGAATTGAAGAGAACACCACCTGTGCCCCTATCTTCTTCACCATCTGTCCCAGAGCCATGAAGACACTTTTGATATGCTCAGAAAGATACCTGGAAGTATTATTTGTGCCAACATGGATGAGCAGCATCAGGTAATAGTCAGTAGGCTTGATGAGTCTTGGAAAACTCTCCATAACATCTCAGATTTTGGCAACTGGCAGACAGAATACCTCTCTGGACATAGAAAAATACATAGAAAAACATAGAAAATTGATGACAGAAAAAGACCACATGGCCTATCTAGTTTGTCTACCATATCAACAACTACAACAGTCCCCTTTTTTCCTTTAGAGATCCTCTGTGTTTGTCCTATGCTTTTTTGAATTCAGACATTGTTCTCATCTCTACCACCTCCACTATGAGAATATTCCATGGATCCACCACTCTTTCTGTAAAGAAATATTTCCGCATATCACTCCTGAATCTATCCCCTTTCATCCTCATCCCATGTCCCCTCATATCAGAACTCACTTTCAATCAAACATACATAAGATATGCCATACTGGGTCAGACCGAGGTCCATCAAGCTCAGTATCCTGTTTCCAACAGTGGCCAATCTATATCATGCGTACCTAGCAGTTTCCCCAAAAGACACAGGTTTCACAATGCTTGTATTGAGTCAAGCATTGATATCCTGGGTCCCTTCTCAATAATGGTTTATGGACCTTTCCTCCAGGTACTTGTCCAAACCTTTTTTAAACCCAGCTACACTAACAGCCTTTACTACATCCTCCGGTAACAAATTCCAGAGTTTGATTTCATGTTGAGTGAAAAAATATTTTCTTTTGTTAGTCCTAAATAGTTTACCCTGTAGCTTCATTGCATGTCCCCTAGTCTTTCTATATTCTGATAACGTAAACAATCGATCTACGTTTACCCGAAAGAGGCTCTCCCGCTGTGCATTTATGCCATGGAGGTATTTAAATGTCTCAATCATATCACCTCTATCCCGCCTTTCCTCTAAGATGTACATATTAAGATCTTTAAGTCTGTCCTCATATGCTTTATAATGAAGACCATTAAACATTTTAGTAGCCACCCTCTGTACTGACTCCAACCTATTTATATCCTCTTGAATGTGCGGTCTCCATCTGAGGCATCCATCTGGTCAGCAGATGGATTCCTCAGTACCTCTCAGAAGAGAGTCACCAACCACCACTACCCTTCACTTCCTTGTGGTCACTGATTCTGCAACTTTGGGGTGCTCAAGCTCTGGTTCTTCCTTTTCCAGGGAAGCATTCATCTCCTCCACTTCCAGGGCTGCATAATGGTTCTTCAATTCAAGGGCTGGATGAGTTGGATTGGCAATTATGCAGGCCCTGGTGACTCATGTCCAACTTTCGTCATTCTGTAGACTCCCATCTTCTCCTTTACTGGAGAGCTTGGATGATTCAAGAAGCATCTCATCGATGTATTTCTCACTGTCTTGAATGCTCCTCGGCCTCTCCACCTCTTCTCTGAGCTCATCCACTTGTTTCCTGAGAGCTTCGGTATACAGGCATCCTGCACTTGGAGCTGGACCTTCAACTGACATTGGGATCTCTGTCTGGACAGAGGCAGAAACTGTAACAGGGGCAATAGCTTTGGTGATATGATTTTTCCCAGCCATTGTTCAGTTTTGGAACTTAGGTACTCATTGAAGCAAATGAGAGAGAGACCTACCAAAGTATCAGCATGTTTCCCAGCTGTTCTGTCAGAGAAAAAGCAGTTAACCTCTTTTAAGTGTGTTCTAATTGTGCTGTTCCAAGTCCCTATGGGTAGCTAACTGGGGGAGGTGCCCTATAAAGGAAGACTGCTCACATGAGGTGGGTGGGAGTTGGAGGGAGTAAAGAGGGAACTAACACCTGATGAGATGTCTGTAGCTTCAAAGAGCTGCGAAAGATACTAAAAGCAGAGTTTTAACCCTACACCACTAAAGAAAATATTTCCCCCTTTTAACTGAAGTGCCAAAAAATTGTAACTTGGTTTTAAAGATGTACCAAAACCCTTTTAAGAGCTCTCAGGCAGAGAGTAGTGTAGCTGGGTTTAAAAGAGGTTTGGATAAGCTCCTGGAGAAAAAGTCCATAAATCATTACTAAAGATGACCAGAGAAATCCACTGCTTACCCTTGGGATAAGCAGACTGGAATCTGTATACTTTTTGGGACCTGACAGGTAATCGCGACCTGGATTAGCCGCTGTTGGAAAAAAGATACTGGGCTTGATGGACCTTGGTCTGATCCAATATGGCATAACTTATGTTCTTATTATGTTCAGATCAGCTGGTCCAACACAGTGACCACACAGAAATGGGAAACAAATGTCTTGTGCCCTCTTCCATTCACCCCTGCTAGTAATTGGGGTTCAGGTTGTCCAGACTCAGCCTGTAGGCCAGACATATAGGACACTCATATCACAAACAACTGGTGTCCCATGAGACATGGCCAAAGAACTGCCTGGGGGTGGGAGGCAATCTACAGTAACCACCCTTGTTCCTCATATGTTGACAACTCTAGGAGAGTATCACAATACACCTTACACACCGCTATGGAGAAGAGCACCCAAATCAGTTCACAGCTCAAGCCTGCCATCTTTCAGAAAACTGATGGTCCCTAAACCCTAGGGAGCCAGCAGATGCTCCCCAGATGGGAAGAACACCTCATCCCCTAAGCAGCATGCCAGAAAGGAGGGAGGTGGGGTGAGGGAACTGGAAACACAGACCAGGAAGCTACAATGGAGCTAGTTCTCCTTCAGTGGTTTAAATGTAAGGACATGGTCTGAGTCAGTGGGTTACAGACATGTCCTCTTATGGTCAGGGTGAGGGGCCGTGTGCCCCCAGAAACAAAGCCCATGGCACTGGCACATACCCTCTGGTGCACATATGCACTAATATGTGGATCTCTATGTAGTTGCAACACTTGATTTGCATGCCCCACCTCCAATTGTGTTTGACCGTCTCCAATCCTGCTTATATGGCCCATCACAAGTAATTTCACTGAGAACATACACCATCTCCCAGTTCCTTGCCCAAGCTGGCTGTCTACCCACGTGTGACTATCCAGCATGTTTATGTTATCCAGCCATGGCACCGTGGCTCCATTAAGGAGCCTGACTGAATTAGCTGGGTAGATGGCTGGACATCCAGGGTGCCTGAATAGGGGCACGTCCTGGACATCCAGCCACTATGCTGTGATTCTGCTCCCGTGGGGACATCTAGCACCCACAGGAGCAACTGTGTGCATCTCCAGGCCATCGGGCGTCTGAACGTCCGGACGACCCGGAGATGCACATCTCAGAATGTGCCTCCACGTATCTTCATAAAATACGGTAGAAACAGACACCTACTTGGCCTCCCCACTTAGGTAATCTGTTACAAAATTACATTTAAGAATGTCTAAAAATAATACTTTTGAACAATATTTAGTGTTTTTAGATGTGTCTGATACCAGTGACACCCCTGCCCCTGCAAAAAGAAGGGGGGGGTGTACAGGCAAGAAGGCAGCCTACATTATCCAGCTACTCCAAATTTATTTATTTACATTGTCTTATATACCATGCTATTCTGCATCAGTGCGGTTTACATTGAACAGGGCATTATAACTTGGAGATAACTATTTTACAGGGAACATGGGCTATGGAGGGTTAAGTGGCTTGCCCAAGACCACAAGCAGCACCTTTGGGACTAGAAACCCCAGTCCTTCCAGCCCAAGGTTGCTGTCTTCTAGTGGGATTTGAACCCCCAACCTTCCAGCCTGAAGTACCTTGCCCCAACCACTAGGCCACTCCTCCACTCAAATGTAGTAACGGAAGCAGAGCACAGCAAACAATTTTTTGTACTGCAAAATAACTTTGAGGCATGGCCTCCCTCTGCTTCTATTAAATGTTTTTTTTTCTTGGCAGCCAGAGAAGCATCTCCTGATGCCAGGCCAGTCTCATGATAACAGTCACGTGATTCCATGACTGTTATCATGAGATTTCAGTCTGGAAGCAGAAAGTGCTTCTCCATCTGCTGGGAAAGAAAATTTTTAGTAGAAAGAATCAGAGAGAGCCAATATGATAAAGTTATTTTAAAGTTAACTTGTTGTCGGTTGCCAGTTGCCACATTGAGATGCATATGTGTGTAGGTGTCTATCTAAGTGAGTCAGAGAGGAATGGTTACTAAGATCATATATAATTTTCAAAATGTTAGCTATCTAAATGTAAAGCCGTTTGTACATGTAAAGCTGCATTAAGAATAGGAAGAATAATTTTCAAAGGCATTACTGTATGCAAAACAGTGCTTTGGGGACAATTTTATAACTGACTTGGGTTATAAAGCATATGGGAGAAACATGGGAAGCTTCACATAATCTCAGTCGTGGGCAACCCTGGGTAATTAACATAAAGAACTATGTACACAAAAGTATAAATAGAAGGCTGTCAGTAGACAATGAATCTGCAGAACCAAGTATAAGAATCACAGTGGACCCAAGGGTATCGCAGCAGAAGAACAGAGCAACATAGTTTCAGGGGCAGGCCTTAGACTGGTCTATCAGGACTCAAGGAAAGGACATTTACTGATAAGTAAAATGTCACCTTCCATATCATCCTGCTATACCAATCCAAACAAGTGGGATGTATCTCCACCCAGATGTGGACATCCAAGCGGTAATGCTTGACAAAAGTGGAAAGCGATGCCCATGTTGCTACACAACAAATGTATGCAGGGACTGCCAAGCTCTGCTCTGCCCATGAGGACACGTGCTTGGGTAGAATGGATGTGCAAACCCTCAGGAACTAGCTGATTCTGCAAGAGATATGCCGATGCAATGGCCTCCTTTATCTACACCCCATTTTCATTTGGGCAATGTGTCACCCTTGCATGGGCCATCAAATAACACAAAAAGATGGTCTGACTTATTAAAGGAATTCACAACCTCCAAATACTGAAGAAGCACCCTCCGGACATACAAGATGAAGATCTTCCTCCTACTCCTGATACTGCTCTGTCGAGAAGGAGGGCAGGCAGACCATCTGGTTCACATGAAAGGAGACAGCACCTTAGGCAAGAAGGAAGGAACAGGTTGAATGGAAATGACCTCCTTTGAAAAAGACAGATAACGATCTCAGCAAGACAGAGCCTGTAGCTTAGAAATCCACCTTGCAGAACAAATCGCGACCAAGAAGACAGTCTTGAGCATCAAATTCTTTAAGTAGTGCACTTAAAGGGCTCAAAGAGCACCACCATCAGGGACCTGAGCACCAGACACAGATCCCAAGAAGGGATCACAGACTGAAGAGGAGGACTCAGACACCGAACCCCTTGGAGAAAGCGCAAGATGTCTTGATGCAAGGCTAGAGACTTACCAGCCCCGGACCTCGGAAACAGGATTAAGCCACCTCCTGAACTTTCAGGGAGCTGAGGGAAAGGCTCTTCTCCAGGCCATCCTGTAGAAAGGCCAATAAACATGGCACCTTGTTCACCTCAGGAGCCAACTGCTGAGCCAAGCCCTAGCAAAAGCACAAACTGGACAAAGGAAAGCGAGGTGTAGAAAAAGTCCTTTTATTGATAAAAGCACCCTGACAAGGCCATGTTTTGACATGCTGTCACCTTCAGGAGGTCGTCAAAAAACAAAAGCATACATCAATAAAATATCAAATAGCAATATAAATATGAAATAAAAACTATATGCAATAATATGCTGATAAAAATAAAGAAACAACAGAATATAAATAAAATAAAAAGTGCTTATTGGACCATGTAGCAAATATGTATTACAAGTAAAAAAATATAAATCCATAAAAAGAAAACTAAAACTTCACATAATCATATTCTACATTATAAAATTATTAAATGACTAGAACAGGAGACAAAAACACTGTACAGGAGAGACATAATAACAGAGCGAATAGTATGTATGTGAGATCATGAACAGGTAGTGAGAACCTGCAGGGCCTATTCAAAACTGATAAAAAGATAGAATACTTAATGAAAAACGAGGGGTGAAGGGGGGAGGAAGGGTAGGGGAGGAAGGGGGAAGTAAAAATAATTAAAACGTATTGTATTTTACAGAGGACTGTTTTAAATACATTTTAATTATTTTAATTTATCTTACTTATGGATTGACATGACGTCGGGAACATGTTTGGTAGTTTTTAAGCCTCCCTTATGGTTTTATTTGTTCTTCCATCACTGATTTTTATGTCCTCCTTTACAGGTTTGATTTATAAATGTCTCATTTTTATCTCGATTCCTTTTTTTTATGTGTATAGATATATTATCATTTCTAGGTGCCTGTGGTTGTAGTCCTTAATTCTATGGAATATTTTAGTCTGACATATATTTTGTACTGATGCCCCTACTACCCCTCTATTTGATACATAGCAGAGAAAGGGAAAATATTTTTAACATATACCAGATGTTCTGGAAGAACTTCAGCTTTCCAAAGTCTTCTTGGCCAGCAGAAAACATAAAAAGCAAGAAAGAGCAATATTAAAAGCAAACTAGCATTCATACTGTATGTCAGAGCAATTAGCATATGGGGTAAGTATGTCTGAGCACATAATATGGGGAACTGTTTATTGCACCAAATGTGACTGTAGGTTACACTCACATACAGACAGAAAGTCTTGGATATTTTAACAAGACTGTATTGTTTGGAGACTAAGGAGCTCTTTAGCTTAGCACCCCTAACTAGTCAACATGCATTATAGTGTTTAGTAACTGGCAACAGTGAATACTAATACATGGGAATGACACCTAATGACCTCTAAAACATGTTAACTGGAACTCACATGCTAATGTGAAGAGTATGTGGGTTAAGGATGAAGTGTGGGCATGGAAAGCCCATTAGCGCACCATCACGGTTAATCAGCACATGTGCACCTAATGATACTTTTATGGGTATAGTTAGGTTAACCCACGTTAATAGTGCCACATGTTAATATACTCAGTCACACATTAGCTGCCAGGAACATGCTTATCACACCCTTGGCAGATAACACAGACGTTTTGCACTTAGCAGGGGTTATTTTAGAAGAGATGAACACGAGATAGATGTCCCTAAATCCAGAGGAAGCTGAGGGTCAGTGGGGGGCATGTGTAGCAGGACAGCACTGATGCTCCCCTGTAGGGCACAGGGGATGTGTCAGAGGCTGCAAAGGCCTGACTCATGACCAGCACTTGTAGACTCTCTCGCAGTGTGCAGAGGCAGAATGCATCATCTTCCTATGATGGCACCAGCTGCCATGAGCACAGTTGTCCACAGCATCCCTCATTTCAGGGCACTCAGTATAGCTTAGTGGGCAGCTGACCGCTGAAACCACTCACAGCACTTAATGAAACTATCACAGCTGTGTCAGCTGAGCTGTTTGTGGAACTGTGAACGTACTGGAGGGCAGCATAGGCAAGTGCTATCATACAGGAAAATATAACACTATATCCACCTCGTGGTCAGATCCTTGAACCACCAACTATTGCTTTAGAGGGCAAGTCCCTTAGCACCAGGCCATTTGGGATGCATGGTGTCAGTCTCTGCAGCTGGATTTAACACCACTAGCTTATAACAGGAAGAACATTTCTCCTTCGAAATGGGGTCCTAAGTAACATTCTCAAAAATTGCAGACCGATAACTTGTTTACCTACTGTACAATCTATAAGCTGTTCATTGCAAAAGATACGGACAGAATATGTGATCATATCGAGTCCAATAACATCATAGCAAGACAGCAAAAGGGCAATAAAAGAGGAGCATATGGAAGCAAAGACCACTTAATGTTGAATAAGGTTATGATGGCCAGCGCTAAGAAAAACAGAAATCTGTATATCATGAATTAATTATAAGAAAACTTTTGACAGAGTCCCACATTATTGGAAAACAAATTGTCTTGAAATGTATAAAATAAATCCTGATAACATAGGGCCTGATATTCAGCACCAGCGGCTAGTGCGATTACAGCGGCTAGCTGCAGGAGCTGAAGGCTTACAGTGCCTTGTGAAAGTATTCATCCCCTCGGTTTTTATCCTGTTTTGTTGCATGACAACCTGGAATGAAAATGTAGGTTCATTTGGATGTTAGGTAATAGACCTAATAATATAGTCCAAATTGGTGAAGTGGAAGGCAATAAAATACCTTGTATGTATAAAAAAATAAGTAAAAACTGAAACGTTGTGAGTGCATATGTATTCATCCCTTTTGCTATGAAACCCCTAAATACGATCTAGTCCAACCAATTAACCTCAGAAGTCACATAATTAGTTGATTAGGGTCCACCTGTGTGTAATAAGTGTCACATGATCTGTCACATGATGCCTGTATAAATATACCTGTTCTGAAAGGCCCCTGACTCTGCAACACCACTAAGCAAGCAACATAAAGACCAAGGAGCACTCCAAACAGATCAGAGACAAAGTTGTGGAGAAGTATAGATCAGGGTTGAATTATAAAAAAAAAATCCCAAATTCTGAATATCCCATGGAGCACCATTAAATCCATTATAACAAAATGGAAAGAATATGGCACCACTACAAATCTGACAAGAAAAGTCTGCCCACCAAAACTTAGACTGGGCAAGGAGGGCATTAATCAGAGATGCCACAAAGACAGCAAGGATAACACTGAAGGAGCTGCAAAGATCTACATCGGAGATGGAAGTATCTGTCCTTAGGACCATTTTAAGCCATACACTCCACAGAGCTGGGCTTTATGGAACAGTGGCCAGAAAAAAGCCATTGCTTAAAGAAAGAAAGAAAGAAGAAAACACATTTGGAGTTTTCACAACAGCATGTAGTGGACTCCACAAACACATGGAAGATGGTTTTTTGGTCAAAGATCTAATCACAAGAACACCCTCAACAAGACCCAGAAGACCAGTGAATAAGAACCTGCTAGTCATACCCCCTCTCAAGACCAGAAGCTCTCAGCAAACAAATAACAGAGCCTTCATCCTTTTTGCCCCAACAATCTGGAGCGCACTACCAGAACCCAGATCAGATCAGATCTGCACAGTCTATAAAAGGTATGAAGAAACTCTTAAATACACATCTACTCACTGAACACTTCGGACCAAATGATATCTCATAGCTACATATACCATGCCTCATTCATACACTGCTGAAATCTGTATGCTCCCACATTGTTAAATCCACATTAGTATTCCCATGAGTTCTATGTAATTTCAACTCCCATGAGTTTGTGTTCTATGTAAACCACCTTGGTATAAAGGCGATATAAAAAAAATCTGTTAAATAAATAAATATGAGGCGAAAATTGAACTTTTTGGCCAACATGGGAAACGCCATGTGTGGCGAAACCCAACAGTTTCTATCACCCTGGAAACACCATTTCCACAGTGAAACATGGTGGTGGCAGTATTTTGAGGTGGGGATGTTTTTCATTGGCAGGGACAGGAAAACTGGGCAGGATTGAAGGAATGATGGATGGCACTAAATACAGGGCAATTCTTGAGGAAAACCTGTTTAGTCTGCCAAAGATTTGAGACTGGAATGAAGGTTCACCTTCCAGCAGGACAATGATAATAAACATACTGCTAAAGCTTCACTGGAGTTGTTTAAAGGGAAACATTTAAATGTCTTGGAATGGCCTAGTCAAAACACAATCCAATTGAGAATCAGTGGCATGAGTTGAAGATTGCTGTACACCAATGCAACCCATCTAACTTGAAGGAGTTGGAGCAGTTTTGCCTTGAGGAATGGGTGAAAATCCCAGTGGCTAGATGTGCTAAGCTAATAGAGACATACCCCAAGAGACTTGCAGCTGTAATTTGTAATTGCAGCAAAAGGTGGATCTACAAAGTATTGACGGGGGGGGGGGGGGAAATACCTATGCATACTCCTGATTTCAGTTTGTTTTATTCTTTGCCTTTATTATTGTTTGTGTCACAATACAAGATATTTTTTACCTTCAAAGTGGTAGACATGTTGTGTAAATCACATGGTGTTAACCCCGAAAACTCCATTTTAATTCCAGGTTGCAATGGGACAATACAGGACAAACACCGAGGGGATGAATACTTTCACAAGGCACTGTATATATACCATTCACTCTGTTTGTTATTATGTCTGTCCTGTACAGTATTTTTGCCTACTGTTCTAGTCATTTGATAATTTTATAATGCATAGGAATGATTATGTGCATTATTAGTTTTGTTTTTATTGCATACCTGAGAAGTGCTTATTGAGCTTTCAGCTAATGGCTCTTGTTACAATGTCCTGATTGCCATTAGAATATATATACAATTGAATCTTAATTAGTATTTCTGACAGCCGAAACTTGGCCAAGTTGGGTCTGTACCTTTGAAGGTTTTATGAAATAAAAGGTTTCTTTATTTCTTTATTTTATTTATTTATCCAGATTTATATACCACCTTCTCCTTCAATCAAAGTGGTTCACAATAGGGTTATTTACAATTATAAAAGAGAAGATAGAGAAAAAGAAAAAGAAAAAAAAAAGAAAGAAGAAGAAGAGGAAGCAGTCATTAACAGTAGATTATAATCACAGAGAGGGACCAAAATAATCCGCAAACAATAACGTTTTTAACATCATTAGAAAGCCCTTAATGTCTCTGATGGATCTCATATATTCTTTGTTTTTAAGAGGTGTGGCCGTGTCCTCCCTGCGCTGTTCTGGTGACTCCTGCTGTAATAGACCCTGAGACAGAGACAACCGAAGAGGAGGTGCCTGAAGGAACCTCATCAGGTCTGTGAACCACGTTCTCCTTGGCCATTCCGGAGCCACCAGAACAATTCTGCTTGAATGGCATTCTATATGCCAAAGCACCCTGCCCCTCCCCCTCCCCTGAGGCAACAGAGGAAACATATACAGCAGGTGCTGACTTGGCCAATACTAGTTCAGGGTGTCGATGTCTTTGGAACCCGTCTTCACGCAGTGACTGAAGAAGTGGCAAATTTTGGCATTGGCGCAGGTTGCCATCAGAGCCATTTCAGGGTGATCTCAGTGGTGCAGAATCAAATGAAATGCCTCTTGACTCAACTTCCACTCTCCAGGATCTAGAAGGATCTGGCTGAGGAAGTCTGCTTCCACATTGTCCATCGCAGCAATTTGCTGAGCCAAAAAGGGTAGGAGATTCTTCTCTGCCCAGCAACAGTAGAGCCATCTCAAGAGCTACTCTGGCACTCCTCGTGCTGCCTTGTTGATTGACATAAGCCAATGCCATGGCTTTGTCTGAAAACACTCAAACTGCCCAGATCTCGGCCAGGGGCGGAAATGCAGAAGAGCCAACCTAATAGCCCTCACCTTGAGGCAGTTGATAGAATACACTGCTTCCCTGTATTTACAATGGTCCTGGGCCATATAGTCTTGGCAATGGGCTCCCCAGCCTCAGAGCTTGCATCTGTCAGGGGGATCCAGGAGAAATCATCCAGCTGTGCGCCCTTCCTTTAATGGCAGGGCTGCTACCACCACTGCAGGCTGACCACACCATTCTCGAACTCCTGAGAATTCAGAGACCATTGAGCCAGCATGGACTGCTGGAGTGGTTGCATGTGAGCATGCACCCATGGCACCATCTCTATGGTCGCCTCTATCAAGCCAAGCAGCTGAAGATAATCCTAGACTCTGGGAGCCTTCTGCATACAAAACAGTGCCAGGCAATTCAACAATCTTTTGACTTTCTCCTCTGGCAGGAAAATTTCCCACTTGAGTGTCGAAACTCCAAGAACTGGGAAGGCAACTGCTGGATCTGTCCCGACTGATCACCCAGTGAAGGCTTTCCAAAAAGGATACCATTCAGGATGTCACCTGAGATGCTTCTGAAAGGGAATGGGCCCAGATGAGCCAGTCATCCAATTATAGATGGGCACAGATCCCTTGGCACCACAGCGTTGTGGCCACCACCACCATGATCTTGGAGAATGTCAGTGACCTGAGAGTGAGAGCCAAGTATGACAAAACACAGATACTTCTGCTGATCTATCCAGATTGGGATATGAAAATGCACCTTGGCCAGATCCAGAGAAGCCAAGAACTGCCCTCGGCATACTGCAGTGTTTCTATCCAGAAGCACAGAACATGCAAGTGCTCATTGACTCCCTTGAAGTCCAGAATGGGCTATAAGAAACCATTTTTTGAGAACTGTGAAATAGATGGAGTATCTGCCCTTGCCCTGCCATCTGGTAGAACAGGCACCACTACCTTTAGGTGCAGCAATTTGTCCAAGGTGGCCCACACAGTGGCTCTTTTACTACCAGATCCACACAGGGAGATGATGAAGGCATCTGGAATCAGCTCTTTGCACTCCTGGACATAGCCAAACTGAATTGTCTAGCACACCCAGCGATCCTTGGTAACCTGAGCCCATTCCTAAAAAAAATAGCAAAGCCTGCCTCTAACTGGAGGAAGCTGGGAATAGGCTCCCATACCTTCATTGCGCAGCCTGGGAGGTTCCTCCTCTAGAGGAAGCCTAGTCCTGGTCCTTCACACTCCACAAAAGGACTTAGAATGAGCTCAAAGCCCAGAAGCAGAAGGCAAGAAATGTTTTCCAGGTTGGTAATGCCGAGAGGCTGGAGACCCATGGGAATCTGGCCCATGTGGCCTTGGTGAACAGGCGGAGGCTGCTGAGAAATGGCACCAGCTCTGCCTCACCCAGGTCCCTCACCAGTTACTCCAAAATAGTTCTAAATAGAAGCTTCCCCTTAAAAGCCATTTGTTTCAACTGGACTTTGGAAGATGTGTCCTCTGCCCAGTGCCTGAGGCAAATCCAATGCTGTGACACCATTGTCAGGACACCATCCCTGGCCTCAAATGTACCAGGTCATACATGGCATCAGAATGGAAGGCCATAGCCGACTCCAAAAGAGGGGTAAGTATCATCTGGTGGAAGAGACTGAATCCATTGGAGTAGGTCTCAAGATGTCAGGCTGGGTCATACCACCAACTGCAGGATAGTAGCCGCCATGGTGAACCGGCTCCTCAACAATGAATTCACCTTGCATTTCAGAACATCCTTTAAGGCTGATTTGCCTTTCACAGGAATGGTGGTCTGTCTGATAATCATCGCGATCTGCACATCCACCTTAAGAATGCCAAACAGTAGGCTCTCCAGGGCCAACTCAGAAGCTGCCATGCAAGAAGAGCAAAATCCTGAATCCAGCAATGAGGCACCTTGCTTGTCACGGGTCAAACTACATTTCCTGGATGAAGACAGAGAGTTAAGGCAAGTATCACAACAGTGAATGCTAAGGCTGTGGGGTCTCAGAGGTGCTTGTTTACTGAGCTTTTATTTCAACGTGTATTACAAGTGCTAGGGAAGGAGTGTTTTGGAGCCATTTGGGTGGAACACGCGCTTGACCGCCTGACTGCTAGGCACACAATAGGTAAAAACGCTACTAATGCATGCAGAAAATGTTGGGAAATCCCCATGTTCCTCCATTGGTTACCAGTGGTCCACCCCAAATTGTGTCCCAGGAAGACAGAATCAGGAACCACAAACAAGGACAATGACAAGGTGAAGCCTTGATACTCACCTCCTGAGAGCCCCAGGTCGAGAATCCATGCGGGTCTCAGCTCTACTCCCCTGAAACTGTTTTATTGAACATAAGAATATACGATATGACATACTGGGTCAGACCAAAGTCCATCAAGCCAACAGTGGCCAATCTAGGTCATAAGTACCTAGCAGATTCCCCAAAAGACACAGGTTCCACAATGCTTGCATTGGGTCAAGCAGTGAAATCCCAAGTAAATGCAGGGAGGAGGTTGTGTGAGGCTGCTGCACCCTTCCAGATCCTTCCAAATCTTTCCAATTTTCTGGTTGCTCAACAGGCTCTTATCCAGGGTAAAAGCATGCAGCTGAACCAATTTTCCCTCCTCCTGCAGTCTAGTGGAGCCTCCCACATCACGCTCAAGTGAAAGAATCACCTGTGCTTCTCAAGGTGGTCTTTCATGAGCATTTAACCAATCTTTTCCTCTCAATCATCAGACAAAGAAATACTGAAGGGACCTCTGGTGGCTGAGGTGAATAGAGTGATGTCATTGAAACTGGGCTTTTCATTGGTTCTTTGTCTCTACTGATCTTCTGGTAGGGGAACACAACCCACTTGTCTAGATGGGTCTAGCAGGATGATATGGAATGTATGCTTAGTCATTAAAAAACTTACTTTCAATAAGGATCAAGGGGGTTTGAGAGTGCCAGGCTTACATTTGCATAATTTAGCAGCCAATATGAGGTGGATTAAGGAAGCATATAGCAGAGAGGAAAGGTTCCAACCGCAAGATTTTGTGAGGACAGTGGTGGAACCGTATGATCTCTTAACTATCCTTCAGGGTAAAGGTAAAGGGGAGAAAACAGAGTGGATTCAGAAGTTGGTAACCTTTTGGGTCTTCAATAAAGTTGGTTTGATTATTCATCGTTTGGTTGGCCGTGGTTTTTTGCCCTCCGCTGTACTTTAATTTTACTCCTGCGGAAGGCCTCCTTCTCTTGTTTCTTTAACCCTTTGAAGAAAACATGATATGGGTGGTGCAGGCTGTGGAATATTCCTGTGGGATTTCACTCATGCTAGCCTTACAGGGTTTGAACTTGGATTTGAATCTACAAGGCTGGCCTTGCATTTGGCAAGGGGGTTGAAAACACTAGATCATCTTTAGCTTGAAGAAGACTGTTTTCTTAGTTTTGAAAAGGGCAAAAAAAAAAGTGGAGTATCCCTAATAGCCATCTACTCCCATTATTTCAAATTAGGCACCATTTGGGGGATTTATGGATGAAATAAAAAAGGGAATGGGAATACCAGAGCAGCATGAGAATTTTTCCAACATAACATCTAAATTTAATAAGTTATCCACAAGGAGAATTATTGCCAGGATGCAAGGGAACTAAATTACTTAGAACAATCCCAAGATTTGGGTTTGGAGATAACGCATGAATTGGAAATTCTGTTTAAACCTCTATATAGAAATATTCCTACCGTGGAATTGCAGAACTGCAATTTAAGATTATACATAAAATTTAAATAACCTGAAAAAAGGTGGCCCAGAGAAAAATATGGGTAGGAGACAAATGTATTAAGTGCAAATGTTCAAGAAGTACCTTGATACAAGCATATCTGGAATGTAATGCACAGTTTATGGTCCAAGGTCTAAACGTGATTGAAGAGGTAGTGAGAATGGAAATAGAATGGAGCTATTTGTTGTCAGTACTGGGGGACTTTGGCGATCATAAAAGAAGCATTCCACAATCTGCAAAACATTTTATAGGAATAGCAGTATTCTAAATCAAAAAATTAAAGGTTAGTTGGATTTAGGACTTCTTTTGAGCAGGGAGTGGGTGGGGATGTGGGAAGGGAGGGAGAGGGGGTAGGAATGAACACAAAAAAGATCACATCTTGAGAGAAAAGTTAGTTATTTATCTGTTGTAGGGGTTCTCCATGGACAGCATGAATGTCCGCATGTATGGATGAAGTCTCTAATGGAGCCCCACCCAGGAATGCTCCACAGCTTTCATTGGAACCTTTTGGGATGCTGCATTGCACCTGTGTGTCTACCTTCCCATCTGCCAACATGGTGCCATCTTCTCCAGTCTGATAACAGATCTGTAGCAGAATACAACTCCTCAGGGAGGTGGGAAGGTTGTGAGGACTTATTCCTGATGTCCACTGAGAACACCTGCTACAGGTGAGTAGCTATCTTTTCTCCATGGACAAGCAGGAAGTCAGTTCTCATGTATGGGACTCCCAAGCTACAGGCTACCAAAATCCAAGGAGGCTAAGAAGCCCAACAGGGGCAAAACTGGACTGAAAACTGGAGAATCAACTATGTACAAAAGTGGGAGTTCACAAAAGTGAACACAGCTGATTCAGTTTCTTCCGTTTCTTTTTTCTTTTTTTTTTTTTTGGTATCCTGGATGGACAGTAGGGCCTTGGGGTGTGTTTTTAATTTCATTTTTTTCTCTGGGGGGAGGGGGGGGGGCACCACCAATGGGGAGATTTTTGTAGTCCAGCTCTTATCTTTTTTAGCATTGTTTTTAGTATATCTTTTTCTGTTTTATCTTTTTATTTTTATGGTTTTCTGGGTGGTATCTGCCTGAGTTTTTTTAAAAGGGCCCTTTTTAAAAAAGGATAATTATTTTTAAAGTTTTTAGTCTTCTTAATAGGACTGGAGTTCTGTAGCCTTGCTTTTAGCATGCTGTCAGTCATCTTTCACTGCGGGAAAGCCATCTTAAATGGCAGTCCACTGCCAGATCGGTCTGCTTGTTGGTGCTTATAGAAGACAGTGCAAGATCAGGCAAGTCTTCTGGGATTTTTTGGAGGTGTTGGCAGAATTTTTATGTAATTTCACTATTTGGGGTTTTTAAGGGCTGTCTTCCCCTTTAGCACCCGTTTGTGCACTGGGTGTTGGCAGGCTCTTTGGTTCCCTTACATTCATTTTTGGTTTTCTTGCTTTTACATGTAGGTTTTTAGTTTTGGAGTACTTCTGTGCTGGTTTCTGGTGTCACATCAGTGACAATAGCACAAATGCTCTCCACTGACAAAGATTGTGTGTAGTAACACAAAACCCCGCAATTGGATACTCAAAATCATACCATACCAGCATCAAGTCCAAGAACTCAAACTGCATCAATCCTACCTATGAAAACTCAGAAATGTAAATATTCTAGAACAGTGATTCCCAACCTGTAGTCCGTAGACTCCTAGGGATCCATGAGACCATTACTGGAGGAGAAAAGAGAAAGGCTAGAGGATTGGCTGGGAGAAACTATGGAATAGCGTGGAGGGAGAGAGATTGAGATTGGTAAGGACAAGCTAAAGGGAAAGAGAGAGAGTGGTGGAGACAGGAAGGGAAAAATAGATGAAGAAGACTTATGGGGAAGTGTACATAACAACATAAAAAATGTCATATTGGGTCAGACCAAGGTCCATCAAGTCCAGTATCCTGTTTCCAACAGTGGCCAATCCAGGACACAAGTACCTAGCAGGTTCCCAAAAAGGTACCCAGGTTCCACAGTGCTTGTCCTGGGGCAAGCAGTGGATTTCCCAAGTCCTCTTTAATAATGGTTTATGGGCCTTTCCTCCAGGAACTTGCCCAAACCTTTTTTAAACCCTGCTACACTAACAGCTTTTACTACATCTTCCAGTAACAAATTCCAGTGTTTGATTACGCACTGAGTGAAAAAATATTTTCTTTCATTAGCCTTAAATGGGTTACATTGTAGCTCCATTGTGTGTCTCCTAGTTTTTCTACTTTTTCATAGCTTAAACAATCGATATAGGTTTACCTGTTCCACTCCATTCATTAATTTATAGGCCTCTGTCATATCTCCCCTCAGCCATCTCTTTTCCAAGTTGAAGAGCCCTAACCTTTTTTAGCCTTTCCTCATAGAGAGATCATTCCATCCCCTTTATCATTTTGGTGGCTCTTCTGGAAACCAGAATTGTACACAATATTCAAGGTTCGGTCACACCATGGAACAGAGGCATTATAATATGCTTTGTTTTATTATCTATTCCTTTCCTTATGATTACTAGCATTCTATTTTCTTTCTTATCCACCGTTGCACAATGGGCGGAAGGTTTCAATGTGTTATCCATGATGACACCTAAATCTTTTTCCTGGGTGATGGTTCCTAATGTGGAACCATTGTGTAACCATTGTTTGTGTTGTTCTTTCCTAGGTGCATAACTTGGCACTTGTCCACATTAAATTTCATTTGCCATCTGAATGTGCAGTCTTCCAATTTATCATGGTCCTCTTGCAATTTTTCACAATCTTCTTGTGTTTGAACAACTTTGAATAATTTTGTGTCATCTGCAAAAATCATTACCCCACTCATTATTCCTAATTCTAGGTCATTTACGAATATGTTAAAAAGTAGCGGATCCTGCACAGATCCCTGGGATACTCAACTATTCACCTTTCTCCACTGAGAAAATTGGCCATTTAGCCCTGCCCTCTGTTTTCTATCTTTTAACCAATTCCTGAACCACAAAAGTACATTGCCTCCAATCCCATGCCTTTTTAATTTCGCCAAGAGTCTCTCATGAGTGACCTTGTTAAAGGCTTTCTGAAAATCCAGAAATATCAAATAGCTCTAAATCCATGTTTGCTTTCTCCCATTAAACTATGACTATCTACATGTTCAGTAATTTTATTCTATATAATGGTTTCTATCATTTTGCTCGGTACTGACATCTGGCTCACCAGTCTGTAGTTTCCTGGATCATACCTGGAACCTTTTTAAAAAATTGGCATTACATTGGCCATTTGGCAATCTTCAGGAACTACAGATGATTTAATGATAGTTCAGAGATTACTAATAATAGGTCTGCAATCTCATATTTCAGTTCTTTCAACACCCTCAGATGTATACCATCTAGTCCAGATGATCTGCTACTCTTGAGTTTATCAAATAGTTGTAATACATCTTCCCGGTTGATCACTATTTCTTTCAGTTCTTCTAATGCATCACCTTTAAATACCATTTCAGGCATGGGTAAATTCCCTACATCTTCAGTAAAGACTGAAGCAAAGAATTCATTCAGTCTCTCCACTATGGCCTTGTCCTCTCTTAGTGCTCCTTGTAGCCCTCTATCATCTAATGGTCCAACTGACTCACAGATTTTTTTGTTGTAAATGTACTTGAAAAGTTTTTATTATGCATTTTTGCTCCACTGAAAGTTTTTTTTTTTAAGTCTTTCTTTGTCTGCCTTATGCCTTGCATCTAACTTGCTGGTACTTATGTTGTTTCCTGTTGTCATTATTTGACTCCTTTTTCCATGTCTTGAAAGATGCTTTTTGGTCTCAACAGCCTCTCTGACCTCATCTTTAAACCATTCTGGCATGAATACATCTGGTCTGATTTTCCAAGATAGTATTTTTAAACAACGCCCATGCTTGATGTAAATCAACCTTTGCAGATGCTCCTTTTAGTTTTTTTTCTTAACTATTTTCCTCATTTTATCATAGTTTCTCTTTTGAAAGTTAAAAGGTAATACTGTGGATTTCCTTGCTGTCCTTCCTCTATTTATTAAATCAAATGTGCGCATGCTATGATCACTATTGCCAAGTGGCCCCAACACCCTTATTTCTTATACCAGATCCTGTGTTCCACTAAGATTTAAGTCCAAAATAACTTCCCCTCTTGTCAGTTCATGAATCAGATGCTCCAAGAAGCAGTCATTTATTTCATCTAGAAACGTTATCTCCCTAGCATGTCCTGCTGTGGTACTGACCCAGTCAATACCAGAGTACAGTAATTGAAATCACCCAATATTATTACTGTGTTGTAACTTTTGTTAGCCTCCCTTATTTCTTTGAGCATTTCAACATCCATTTGTTCATTCTGGCCAGGCGGTCGGTAGTATACCCTGACTGCCATCACCTTCCCCTTTTTATATGAAATTTCTATCTATCGAGATTCTACAGTTTTTTTTCTTTCCTGCAAAACTTGAATCCTGTGTGACTCATTGCTCTCTTTAACATAGAGCGCAAACCTTCCACCAATTTGATCTACTCTATCATTATGATAAAGTTTGTAGCCTGGTATCACAGTGTCCCATTGGTTGTCCTCCTTTCACCAAATCTCTGAGATACCAATCATATATAACCTCTGATTTAGTGCCATATATTCTAACACAAGAACATAAGATATGCCATACTGGGTCAGACCAAGGTCCATCAAGCCCAGTATTCTGTTTCCAACAGTGGCCAATCTAGGTCATATGTACCTAGCAGTTTCCCCAAGAGACACAAGTTCCACAATGCTTGTACTGGGTCAAGCATTGATATCTTCGGTCACTTCTTAATAATGGTTTATGGACCTTTCCTCCAGGAACTTGTCCAAACCTTTTTTAAACCCAGCTACACTAACAGCCTTTACTACATCCTCCGGTAACAAATTCCAGAGTTTGATTACACGTTGAGTGAAAAAATATTTTCTTTTATTAGTCTTAAATAGTTTACCCTGTAGCTTCATTGCATGTCCCCTAGTCTTTCTATATTCTGATAAGGTAAACAATCGATCTACGTTTACCCGTTCCACTCCGTTCATTAATTTATAGACTTCTATCATATCTCCCCTCAGCCGTCTCTTTTCCAGGTTAAAGAGCCCTAACCTTTTTAGCCTTTCTTCATAGGAGTATCCTTCCATCCCCTTTACCTTTCTAGCTGTCCCATCTTATTTTTTAGACTCCTAGCATTTCCATACAGGCATTTTAGAGGCTGTATTTTAATCATATTGATCTAGTTATCAGTTGACGGGTAATTTGGAATCTTTCAGCTCTGTACTTAAGGTCATCTGGGTTACTTTTATCTTTATTGGAACCTCTCTGTCAGGATGCCCTAACTTCCCTCTTTTGCTAGTATCCTTCAAGGATACATCCTTCCGAGCCATGCACTCTTGGGTGACTGTCATCTTTCCCCAATTATCTAGTTTAAAAGTTCTATCGGATTTTTTTTTTTTTAAGATTAATTCCAGCAGCCAGGTTGCATTCCAGTTAAGGTGGAGCCCATCCCTTTGGAAAAGGTCCTCCCTTCCCCAGAATGTTGCCCAGTTCCTAGCAAATCCAAACCCTGCTTCCTTGCACCATTATCTCATTCACTCATTTAGGCTCTGGAGCTCTCCTGCCTTTTGGGTCCTGCATGTGGAAAGGGAAGTATTTCAGAGAATTCTACTCTGGAAGATCTAGATTCCAACTTTCTATCTAAAAACCTAAATTTGGCCTACAGAACTTCCCTTCCCATACTTTCCTATGTCATTGGTACCAACATGTACCAAGACAGCAGACTCCTCCTCAGGACTATCTAAAACCTTGTCTAGGTAGCGTGTGAGGACTGCTACCTTCATACCAGGCAGGCATGTTATGAGGCGATCCTCACATCCACCAGCCACCCAGCTATCTACATACCTAATGATTGAATTACCAACTACAACGGCTGTCCTAACCTTTGCCTCATGGGTACATGTCCCTGAAGAAGCCTCCTCAGTGTGGGAAGATTTTAAATCACCTGGAGGACAGGTCCTAGCTACTGCTTCACTTCCTGCCACACCAAGGTGATGATCTCTCCTCCATGGGAACAGAGAGACTGCCAGACTGGAGGTGGAACTTCAGTACTTTTTCTCTGTATGTCTCATCTATATACCTCTCTGTCTTCCTTATGTCCTCCAAGCCTGATATTCTAGCCTCCAAAGATTAGACTTGTTCCCTGAGAGCAAAGAACTCCTTGCACCTAGTGCACACAAGATCTCTCACTAACCTGGAGAAAATCATACATGTGACACTCAATGCAAAAGACTGGATAGCCCCCATCTTGCTGCTGGACTGCTATCTGCTGAAATGATGCCTGCATCTTACTTTTAAAGTTTTGTTTAGTTGTTTACTTACTTAGGTTTGCTTAGGTGGAAATTTGTACTAATACAACTATACCTAATAAGATTAAGGGACTTTGTTTACCTCAAAATTAATTAATTTCAGGTTCTTATTTAATTTATTCCTGATAAGGATAACCAGCTGACTTGAAAGTGAATTTGACCACCTCTTTCCCTTTAATGAGTTTAAGAGCCTCTAAAGCTAAGATTATGCTTAGGGTGGGTGTGGCTGGGAGGGAAAGAACAGTTAATGAAAGATGGCTTTCTACACAGTGCCCTAACCTGTGCTAAGGTAATGTCTTAACAATTTCCTGGGTGATTCACACAGCCCTTGCTTTGATAGAGGGGGACTTTCAAATTGCCCCTTTGATCTGTCACTTCGCTTTAACACCTATTTAAGACAACCTCACAGGTCTTTTGCCTCCTAACTGGAATGCCCCTTTGTAAAGGTCTCTAGAACAAGTTAATTTTTTTCTTCCTAAAGAATATTTATTCTTTTTTACTTTCTATGTCATGATTTGATTTAAATAAACAGCTCTCTGGTGGTACTAAGCCCTGACTGATTTCAAACTGAAACAAAAGCTCTCTATAAATAATTTATTTCTTATTACTTAAAGAATATTTAGCCCAGTGATTCTCAATCCAGTCCTCCGGGACTGCCAGGCCTGTCAGGTTTTCAGGATATCCACAATGAATATGCATGAGATAGATCTGCATACAATGGAAGCAATGCATGCAGATCTATCTCATGCATATTCATTGTGGATACCCTGAGAACCCAACTGGACTAGGGCTCCCAGAGGACTGGGTTGAGAATCACTGATTTAGCCTATTCTTCCTTCTATGCTAAGCTATATACTCTGATTTGATTTAAATGAAAAGCTCTCTGGTGGTACTAAGTCCTGACTGACTCAATAAAAACCCTGAATTCTAAAATGCACAGATTTATCAGCTTTAACCAAAGAATTCCCTTTTCCCCAAGATTTAGAGTATTTCCCAGAAGACGAATACTTAAAAGTGCAGATCTTTTTCCTGCAGTAGCAATCCCTTTTGGTAGTCCTTCAAGACTGTGCTGCTGAGGGGAAGGTATCAAAGAAGAATGATAGAAATGAACTAGGGATCCATATTAGTTTTGGAGATTAATAACAGATCCACAAAACAGAAAGATTGGGAGCTCTGTTCTAGAAGACCAGTAGACCTCCAGTTGGGGAAAAGAGAACTAGTCAGACTGCTACAGATTCCTACACAGAACCTATAAGTATATGAACCAAATCCTTCACCTTAGTTACACACACAAAACCCAATGAAGCCATCATTTAATAAAGAATAAGATTATAAATTAGAAAACAATATTTAGATAAAAATGAAATGAAAAACCCCAAATGAGATTCTGTTAGAACAGTGAAACACTGCATACACAGAAATGTATTTCCTCCTCAACTATAAGAAATGCAAATTTTCAAATCTGACATATTTCATTCTTTAAAAATGATATTCTTTTGTGCTATTGTTGTCTGATCATTTTATTTTTTTTCAACTGGGTTGGTCCTAGTATCTCTTTACCATGTCCTCTTGTTGATTTTCTCCTAATCTTTTTCCAGGATTTAATTTCTATTTTCTGTTTCTTCGCGCTCTCTGTCTTCTTCTTTTCTTTCCCTCCATCTTTCTCTGAAGTTGATCCTTCTGGTTCGGCAGTTTTTCTCTATTTTTCTAATATGTCTCTTTATACCTTTCACCTACTTAACCAGTTTTCTATTTCCTACCCTTACCTCTCTCATTTTTTCTCCAGCCTTCTATTCTCCCATCTTTCACACATTTTCTAGTCCCTCATTTTTTCTCTCTCTACTCATCACATCCCCAGTTTATCTTTGTCCATCTGCCTCTCAGCCCCTAATCAGCCGTATCTCCTTCCCTCTCCACAACCAGTCGTTTTCTACCCTCTCTCACCTCTTTCTAAGAGCTCTCCCCTTTCTTTATCTCTCACTTACTTCATAGCCTTCTGTCCTTTTCAGTTGCCTCCCAACATGTCCCTAAACTCTCCTGGTTCTTCATATCATTCCCCCTCCCCATATTTCTGCATTTGGTCTCACAGCCCTACTCATGATCACTCAGACCTCCTGATCTCTGGTCAATTTCTTAGTCCCTGTTATCCCTTTTAGTCAAAGCTGTTTACATTGTTATTTAAACTTGGTAATGTACATTAAACAGGGGCATTGATGAATTGGATTCTTAATCCCCAAGTTCCATTCTACCACCCTCTACACTGGCACTACCATTAGGTGAACTAGGCAGTCACCTAGAGGCTGGCCCTCTGGGATACCCATTGCTGCCACTATTGCCCCTCTCGAGAAAGGTAGCAGCAGCAGCAATAGCCTTTAACAGCCCTGATACATTTACCTTAAACTTTGGCGCCATGGGGCTGTTGGCTTTCATACCTCCAATGCCTGATGCTGACTTCCTGCTGCAAATAGGAAATCGGCATTGAGCGTTGGCGAGTGTGCAGAAGCAAACAGCCCCGTGATGCCAAAGTTTAAAGGTAAGTGCCTTGGGGCTGTTTGGGGCCATTACCACTGCTGCACATCCTGGAGAGGGGTGATAGCAATGGCAATGGGCACCGGAGAGGGTGCAAAGGATGAGGTTCACCTATGGCACCTCATCTCTTTGCTCCAGTCCTGACCACCCTACCCATCCTATAATTCCCAACTCACAGCCCTAATGCCCAGTCAGTCTTAAGAGTCTTGTCTTCTTTTGTTATCTCATCCAAGTTTAGAGTCTCTACCTAAGTCCAAATTCCTGTTTTCTCACATAACCATGTCCCCAGTGCCTGCCTTCCTGCCTCCTATTCTTCTTCCTAGCATTCACCCTTCTACTTTTTCCTCCTTATCCCAGCATCCATATTCCCTCAATCTTTCCCTGTTTATGACCTTGTTTCTTCCCCCACACACATCCCAGCCTCTCCCTTCTTACTCCCCCAGCTTCTGCCTCTTTTTTTTCTCACCCTGACTCCAGCATCAGCTCCCTTTCAGCCTCCCTGTCCCAGCATCATCCCCCTTCCAGTACCAGTCTACCACCTCTCATCCCTTACCAGTTTTCCCTCCAGCATCAATCCATTTTAGTCCCAGGCCCCCAGTCCTCCCCCCAGCATCAGTACCTTTCCATTCACAGTCAGATCCCCCCACCATCAGCTCATTTTGAGTTCCAGTTCCTCTAACATCCCATTGATTCCAGTCCCTGCGCCCCCAGCATCAGCTTAATTCCAGTTTCAGTTCCAGTCCCTGTAACTCTCCATCATCAACACCCTTCCAGTCCTAGCCCAACCCAGCCCCAATATCAACTTTTTTCCAGTCCCAAACACATCCCATCAGCCAATTTGCAGTCCCAGACTCCTCCCCAGATCCCTTCTTGTATTCACCTATTCTCTGCCCTGGGGATACCTATGCTTATATTACATTAAAGAGGGTGAAATGGAATCATTTAAAAATTATTCTTATAACATTACACAGGATTTTGTAGACATAGGGATCAGTATTCAAAGGCATTTACATGGTTTACAGACCTGCAAACCATGTAAATCCTGCTAAGTGGGATGTTCAGTGACACTAATATGGTTAGTGCCACTGAATATGGGCGGGTGCCACTGCTCGACACTGTGACGCTAACCAGTTAACATTGGGGCATTCCATGGATGGCACCCAGGTACAGTTGTGGTCAACATTATTGGCACCTTTGCATTTTATGTATGTTGGGTACATTTTGAGAAATAATTGGAAATATTCCAACTGTATGGCATCATAATATTTTAATAGTATGTTCAAAGGTATGCAACAAGAAAAGATGTCTGTGCAACTTGGAGTAATTTCTGTGAAAAAGAAAGACCTGGATAGGATTAATGGCACCCTTCACTAATATTTGGTTGCTCAACCCTTGGCAGTGGTGACAGCTTTCAAATGTTTCTTGTAGCCATCTATATGTTTCATACGTCTGTCTGCTGGTAGTTTCTCCCACTCTTCAAATGCAGTTTGTTCCAGTTCATGAATGTTTCCAGGATTTCTTTTACCAATGGCAGATTTCAGCTCTTTCCAAAGGTTCTTGATTGGATTAAGATCAGGACTCATTGTTGGCCAGTTTAAAACAGTCCATTATTTTTTTAACCATTCTTTTGTACTTGTCGATGTATGTTTTGGGTCATTGTCCTGCTGGAGGACCCATGACCTTTGACCCAGACCTAGCTTTCTGACACTAGGTAGCACATTTCACTCCAAAATACCTTAGTAGTCCCTTCACTTCATGATTCTTTTAATACAGTCTAGGCCGCCAGCTCCTGAGGCAGCAAAACAGCCCCACAACATTATGAAATCTTCACCAAACCAGGGTGTTTTTTTTCCTTAAAGGTTCCATTTCTTTGACTGTAAATGCATGGCTAATTTGCATTACCAAAGAGCTCAAGTTTGGTTTTATCTGTCCACAGAATATTTTCCCAGAAGGATTGTGATTTCTCAAGGTGGGTTTGGGCAAAGATCAGGCGTGCCTTCTTATGTCTGTCTCTGAGCAGTAGGGTCCTCCTTGACCTCTGCCAATGAAGTCCTCCTTCAGATTTCTCCAGGTCAGCCTTAAGCTCTTTGGATGTTGTATGTAGTGTTTTTCCAACAGTTTGCACTAGCCTTCAAATGTTTAATTGGATTAATTTTCCTCTTCTCACCATGTCCTGAGAGGTTCTTGATAGCTCCATGAACAGAAAACCTCTTAATAAAACTGCAAACTGTAGACCCAGGAATTCGAAGATCTTTGGAGATGGCTTTGTACCCTTTGAAATTTAGATATTTGGTAATAATAGATTTTCTTACAGTCTCAGGTAGCTCTCTTGTCTTCACCAGCATGGCAATGGTGTGGAGGAGTAGCCTAATGGTTGAGAACACTGGCTTGGGACCCCAGAAACCAGGGTTCAATTCCCACTAGCACTCCTTGTGGCCTTGGGCAAGTCACTTAACCTTCCATTGCCTGAGAGAAATCCAAGTTATCAATGCCCCTGTTTAATGTACATTACCAAGTTTAAGTTTCAATATAAACTGCTTTGATTGAAATGATAAAGCAGTATATAAAACCAGTTAAATAAATAAATAAAATGGAACAATGAGTGATTGTGGCCATTTTAAACATTAGAACCATTATTCATTGGTTGATTCAAGTCATGTGAGTACTGACTATTGATCACAGGTTCATCTAATTTTCCTGCAATGGTAATGTGGCTCTTCTGTTCAAACTGATTTGAGTTGTTTATAAGGGTGCCAGTAATCATGTTCTGACAATGTCCCAGTGCTCAGTGTGCAGCAGCAGCCAAGAAAGCAAATAGAATACTAGGAATCATAAGGAAAGGAATGGAGAATAAAACCTAGGATATTGTAATGCCTCTGTATTGCTCCATAGTGCGACCACTCACTAAATATTGTGTGCAGGTCTGGTCGCCATATCTAAAAAAGGTTATTTTAGAAAAGATACAAACGAGCAACCAAAATGATAAAGGGGATGAAAGAATAACCCCATGAGGAAAGACTTAAAAGTTTAGGATTCTTCAGCTTAGAAAAAAGACAGCTGAGGGGAGATATGAAAGAGGTCTATAAAATAATGATTGGAGTGGAATCGGAAAACGCAGATCAGTTCTTTACTCCTAAAAGTAGAAAGACAAGGGGATACGCAAAAAAGTTACAATGTAGTACGTTTAATCAGAGACAATATTTTTTCGCTCAACTTGTAATCAAACTCTAGAATTCATTGCCAGAGGATATAGTAAAAGCTGTTAGTGTAGCCAAGTTTAAAAGAGGTTTGAACAAGTTCCTGGAGGAAAAGTTCATAAACCATTATTAAAGAAGACCAGGGAAATCAATTACTTACCCCTGGAATAAGCAGCATGGAATCTATGTACGTTTTTGGGAACCTGACAGGCACCTGTTACCTGGATTGGTCCACTACAGCATTTCTTATGTTCTTATTAGATGTATTTGCACACAGCTGAGGCACACAGATGTATGCATTTTGTGTTTATTCTGTGAGAATATCTTGAAAACCATGAGCAGCTTGTGGCATTCAAGGACAAGAATTGTTTTCTCCTCTATTATTTCATTGTATTCTGAATTGCACTTTATGTTGTCTAGCTTCTTGGAATTTTCAATTTTTGTCTGCATGTTTCTATTTTTAATTTTGGTCACTTACTCTGTGTTTGGTGAGCGTTATCTATGTTCTGTATAGGTGACCAATATAAGGCATTCTGTGACTTTATTTTATATAGGGTTTTGTGGCAGTCTGGCTTGCTCAATTTTTACATTTCGAGGTATATTGATGTTATATTTGTAATACTGACAATACTGTAAGTTCTGGATGATTTTTGTAGGATTTTCTTTTAGTTCACAAAGAGGGCTTTTATACTGTATTAACATTATTTGCATTTTAAATGTAGATGTCACGACAGATACCTATAAGCTATACAAGGCTAGTGCAACTCATTGTGCAAACTGTGCATTTGCATGGGGCAGCAGCTGGTGAGACTTCAGCAAACAGATTGTTAACATCCTGCCGTCACACTAGTCTCACAGTATAAGCAAGCAAGCAGGAAGTTGATAGTCTGTTCAATGAAATCCCACCCACTTCTTTTGCAAGTAGGCGACAGGAGGGGGCAGGAATGAGAGAAGGAAGTCAGTGGCAACTACTACTACTATATATCATTTATATAGTGCTACAAGGCGCAGTGCAATTATCTAGTGGGGTGGCAGGAGAGGAGAGGTAGAGCACTAAAATGAACTGGCAGGAGAGAAGGAAATCAGCAGACTAAGCTGTTCCTTCAAGTGGAGAAGGGCAGTGAAGCAATGCCAGGAAAGGAAGAGCACTGGTAAGGAAAAAAAAGGCACAAAATCTGGTTTGTTACAGCTCCCCCTGCCTCTGAGGAGGAATATTGGGTACAAGGGCAGGAAGAAAAGAGAGAAGCTGGATTCTGGCCCATGTTAAGGATACAGGAAAGAGAAACCAGTGAAGGTGAGGCACAACAGCCTTTGGGGGAGAATAATGGATGCCCCAATCCCCCTTGTAACCTCACTCCAGTACCTGGGGGTTATCATGGATCCTGACCTCTCCTTCCACACTCACATCTCTTCCCTTGTGCCCTGCATCAGCACACCCCTCAGTATCTCTCAGACTCAATACACTTTCATACAGTGCCTCATAACCTCCGGTCCCTGCACACCAACTGCCTTGACCTCCCCTCTCCTGCCTGTACCCGCCTGGAGCAAACCTGGCATTCCGCCTTCTTTTTTCTAGCCCTATCACTGTGGAATTCCCTTCCTCCCCTAATACGTCAAGAAGAATCATTTTCCAAATTCAAATCTCCCCTGAAAACCCACCTCTTCTGTACTGCCTATGACCTCCTTTCCCTGACCACCCTGTTTCCTCTTCTCCTTCCACTTAGGCTCTTTTCTCTTTAGTCTTGTATGGGTGTGCACTTTCCTGTCTCGCATTGTAGTTCCTGTTCTGTTTCTGTTTTTTTTAATATATATTATTGTTATTGTAAACCGCCCAGATGGCCCCTGATGGGCGGTCTATCAAATCTTTTAATAAAGATAAAAGTAATGGGAGGAGTGGCTCAGTGGTTGGGACAGGTTACTTCGGGTCAGGGGTTCAATTTCCGCATGGAGACAAGTAACCTCATGCCGGAGGGACTGGGTTCTTTAGTCCCATGGCCACTCCTTGTGGCCTTGGGCAAGCCACTTAACCCTCTATTGCCTCAGGTACACTTAGATTGTGAGCCCTTCAGGGACAAGGGAATACAAAGTACCTGTTTGTATATTGTGGTGACGGCGCTCCCACTAGGCAGTTGCCTAGTGAAAGCGGCGGGCCATCTTGTATCTTGTATGTTGCTTAAGCTTCAGGGCTAAGACCTCTGAATGTGTAGATGCGTTCAAAAAGCAGTCCAAGTGGTATTTTTGGCCAACACAGGAAAATTTATTAAATTTTTCATTTTAAATTTCAGCTTTGCAAACAGACCTTTGTAGAAGGCTCCAACCACAACAACAGAAAAAGGATGTTTTCTCCAAATAAACTTTCTTTACAAAAAGTGTATTTCAGCAGTATTATCAATGAGCAGTTTCTTCCAGCTCTTTAACAAAAGAATTTCTTCTTCCAGAAACAAACATAATTGAACTAGTATTTAACAGCAGAGTCCAGCAAACCTTTTAGCTTCCCTTAGCTGCTTCAGGTTTAACTTTAAAACACTTCTCTGCTTGTCAGCACAGAAACTAAAACTGCTGTATTTAAACTTTCACTCAGCACAAGTGTTCTTGTAGCTTTAACCATGAGATTTCCTTCTCTCTCTAAAGCTTCTTAGCTACAATAATCAGGATAACTGTTTCCTGGGTTTCCTTCCTATTAAACCCTTAGCTTTTTTCAGTCAGAGATTATGCACAAAGAACATCCCATTTGGGAGTCTGTGGAGTCAGGTTCCTCTCCACAGAATTCCACCTCCATGTCTTCCTCCGCATTACATGACTGGGGGGCTTGGACAGGTTCAGGGATTTCAGGTTTTACTTCCTTTAGAAGCTTGAACAGTCTTTCCCACTGAACTTCCCTTCTTCTCCCCGGGATTATATTAGTGTTCTCAGACTTCTTTCCCTTTAGTAAAACATTTAAAGGCTTTGTTTGCTTTACCTTATCTGTAAAAGCATTCTTCCTGGCATGCATCCCATAAGGTACAGCTTCTTCCTCAGAATCGGGTATACTTATTTCTAAGTCAGAGTCACACACATTAACTCCCTCAAACTTTCCCCTCCTACCTCTGAGCTTGACTGTAGACCTTTTACAGCAAGGGCATCTCCTAGGAGTAGCGTCCTCTGAATCAGAACTGCCTGGGGGATCACTGCAGTTTTTGTTTCTAGCCCTTCTAGGCTCTCCAAGCCTGAAGACTTGTTCCTCTTCAGATGGAGCTGAGACCTCCTGCTCCAGCTTCCTCACAGCTAGCCTTCTCACTTCCTCTCTCCTGGAAGGAGTGCAATTAGCCTGGATTCTGGCTCTTTCCCGACTGCCATCTTTCAAGCTGTTCCCATGTCTTGCTTCTCTCCTGCCGGTCTTGCTGACGCTTCCTGCTCTCTCTGTTTGCCTGTGCTTAAATGTTTGCAAGCGTGCTCTCTCTCCTGGCCCCACCCACAGGAGTCTAGGTGTGGCCTCAGCCTAGCTTTGCAAGTGTGGGTTTTTCCACTGCTTTCATTTTGGAACATGTGCTTAGGTGAGCCCATCCCCCTTATGGAAGAAAAAGTTTATTTTTTCTTTGTTTCCCAGGGCTTTGCTTCACCCTCATTACCACATATCCCCCCTCCCCTTAAGCTATTATGGGCTGGCGCTGTAACCCGCGCACAGCTCGTAATCCTAGATAGGATATTTGGGTTACTGTTCTCTCTCATGGCCAATTGAGCGCTCACTGTTTGCTCCTGCCATGGGCGTAACACATTAATATGGTACACCTGCTGCTTTCCCCTTACGGTCTCCAATGCATATGATACCGGACCTACCTGTTTTAAAACTTTGTAAGGCCCATTCCAGCTATTTTCAAATTTTGAACTAGCAGCCGCGACCATTACCATTACTTTATCCCCAACCTTCAGGAGACGTGGTTTCGCATGTCAGTCATAATAAGTTTTTTGATGGGCCTGACTCCGTTTCAAGTTCCCTTCCGCCACTGTGGCCAATCGCTGTAAGCGACCCTTCAAATCTGTCAGGAACTTGGGTATCTCTTGTTCACCCTCAGTGGGTGCTATCCACTGTTCCCTCAAGATATCCAGTACTCCCCGCGGAGCCCGTCCATACATGAGTTCGTATGGGGAAGCACCTGTAGAGGTCTGCTTCCTTTCCCTACATGCGTATAGCACGAAGGGAAGCATTGTATCCCATTCACCCATATTACCCTCAAGGCTTCTCCTCAACATGTTCGTTAAAGTCTGGTTAAGCCTTTCTACCAGGCCATTGGTTTGTGGGTGATACGCTGCCGTTCGGACATGATGGATACCAAAGGCATTCCATACCTGGGCAAGGTATCGGGACATGAAGTTGGTCCCCCTATCTGTTAAAACCTCCCAAGGGAAACCCACTTCACAGAACAATTTTACTAATTCTAGGGCTATAACACGTGCGGATGTATTTCATAGCGGGACTGCCCAGGGAAACCTAGTGGCTTGGTCAATTATGACCAATATATATTGGTAGCCCTGTGATGTTTTTAGCAAAGCCCCACTATATCAACAGCCAACCTGTGTACTGGTTTGGTTATAACTGGCATTGGGATCAGGGGCACCTCTGGCGGGTGGTTCGCCGTGACCCTCTGGCAGGATGGACAAGATGCACAGAATCTTGCCGTCTCTCCGAAAAGCCCCGGCCAATAAAATCTGGCCAAGATCTGATCCAATGTGCCTTGTATACCTTTATGTCCCCCCACCGTGTGATCATGTGCTAATCTTAGAACTATGCTCCTGAAGGAGGAAGGTATTACTAACTGTTTTCTTAGATTACCTGTCCTTGGGTCTAAACTCTCCCGGTAGAGCAGGTTATCATCCAACAGAAATCTAGGCAGGGTTTTTGATCCTTTCTGTGCATATTCAAATGCTCGCACCAGTGCAGGATCCGCTATCTGTTCGTTGGGAAATTTCTCCATTAACTCTGCGGGAACCCAGGGCAATTCCCATCCGGTCATCAACTCAGCCCTATTCTTGGCCCTGGTTTGCTTTTCTCGCCGCTTTTCGGCCTTTCTCTTCCTGGGTACATCCTTAGCTGGAGTTATCAAATTCTCGTGAAAGGATGTTCCTGGTACAGGATCCTCCTGAGAATCAACTTCCTCTTCTGAAGGCCTAGAGCCTGTACGGGTAGTTATCATGCCTGCCCAATCTTTAGTTATCTTGGGGTCAGAAACCTTTCCTACCTCTGGTAAGGTTTTCTCCCTTTCCGATTTTTCCTTCTTGGATAGGGTAGCTGTCATGCGTGCTCTGCCCTGCAGCTCCTCTGCTAAACCTCTCCTGAACTGGGGCCAATCCCGGCCCAGAACGATGTCATGTGGGAGTCGGGGCACTACAGCTACAGCTATTTCTCTTTCCATACCCAATCCCTTTATCGTGACACGCTGTATGGGATAGGTAGAGGCGGCCCCATGGATACACCGAATTTTAATATGATGTCTAGAGGATTCTGGTAAGGGTTTATCTTGCGCCTCAAGTTTTCTCCATAGCCTCTGAGAGATCATAGATTGGTCGGCGCCTGAATCCAATAAAGCCTCTGTGGGGATCCCTTCCACCTCCACTATTAACAGGAACCCCTCTCCTGCATCTCTGGGACGGGTGGTTACAAAAGCTTTCCTAGCCTTGCAATCTTTCTTAAAATGACCCAATTCCCCACAAGTAAAACATTTTTTCTGTGTGTCACACATCCTATCCATAGATATATTTTTTCCTCTCCTAAGGCCTGCAAATGTTGCCTTCTTTTCTAGTGTCTCCATATCTGCCTTCTTAAAAACACCATCTTTCTCAGGGCTCAACCTGTTAGCCTCCAGAAAGCGTTCAGCCAGAGAAATGGCTTCCTGGGTGTTTTTGCAGTCTTGGAGAACTAGGAAAGTTTGCAACTCCCTAGGTACAGCCTCCGTAAATTGCTCTAGGATTACAGTATCCAAGACAGATTCTAAATTTCTAGTCTCAGGTGTAAGCCACTTCCAGACCAAACTCTTTATTCGATGATAGAGAGCTTGGGGCGTTTCACCCAACTTTAGTTTACAGGATCGCAAGAGCCTGCGATAGACCATGGGGTTTAATCCCAGCCGATCTTTAATAGCTCGCTTTACTTCTTCATAATTAGTGACTAGTGTCGCGGGCACAGCCCTGTAGGCTGCCAAAGCTTCCCCTGTGAGGGAAGTGGCAAATCTTAATGCCCACTGTTCCTTTGGCCATTTGGCCAAGAGAGCTATTCTCTCAAACGCCTTGATGAAATCATCAACATCGTCATCTTTTGTAAGGCGTCCACAAGAAAAGGTCCCAGTGCTAGGCCATTCCCACCCTTGGAAAACACCCTGTGAACCTGGCACTGTCCTTGCAGCTTCGGCTGCCTTCTCTTGTGCTCCGATCCATCTTGTCATCATATCAAGTAGAGGCTTTTGTTGGGCCAGGAGCATGGCGGTCGCCTGTTCTTGGCTTAGTGCCGACATCTCCCTCTGTTTGGTGAACTGTTCGGCCATCCATGCCAGGATATCACCTCTCTCCATCGCTGTACGGATGCTGTGAACACAAACAAACACAAAACAACCACAAAATGCAGTACTTTTATGATCCCCTTTCCGCCCTTGGTGAGCACTACTGTAGCCTCCCCTTACACCAGAATCCGAGCCTTAACCCCTCTAGCATACGGGTTACCTGGCTCTGGTGCAGGATCTCGCTTTGCCAACAGCTTGGACACCGACTCCGGCTCCACTGCCACTCCGGATCTTTCCTCCGTTCAGCAGATGTCGTGTGTTGACACCGTCTTCCTTGGGGGTCCTCTCCTCCTTCCAGAGGTATGGAACTTCTTTAGGGGTGTGCAAAAACTGACGAAATCCAATGAACTACGCCACCTGTGGCGACAGCGCCCCCACTAGGTGGTTGCCTAGTGAAAGCAGCGGGCCATCTTGTATCTTGTATGTTGCTTAAGCTTCAGGGCTAAGACCTCTGAATGTGTAGTTGCGTGCAAAAAGCAGTCCAAATGGTATTTTTGGCCAACACAGGAAAATTTATTAAATTTTTCGTTTTAAATTTCAGCTTTGCAAACAGACCTTTGTAGAAGGCTCCAACCACAACAACAGAAAAAGGATGTTTTCTCCAAATAAACTTTCTTTACAAAAAGTGTATTTCAGCAGTGTTATCAATGAGCAGTTTCTTCCAGCTCTTTAACAAAAGAATTTCTTCTTCCAGAAACAAACATAATTGAACTAATATTTAACAGCAGAGTCCAGCAAACCTTTTAGCTTCCCTTAGCTGCTTCAGGTTTTAACTTTAAAACACTTCTCTGCTTGTCAGCACAGAAACTAAAACTGCTGTGTTTAAACTTTCACTCAGCACAAGTGTTCTTGTAGCTTTAACCATGAGATTTCCTTCTCTCTCTAAAGCTTCTTAGCTACAATAATCAGGATAACTGTTTCCTGGGTTTCCTTCCTATTAAACCCTTAGCTTTTCTCAGTCAGAGATTATGCACAAAGAACATTCCATTTGGGAGTCTGTGGAGTCAGGTTCCTCTCCACAGAATTCCACCTCCATGTCTTCCTCCGCATTACATGACTGGGGGGCTTGGACAGGTTCAGGGATTTCAGGTTTTACTTCCTTTAGAAGCTTGAACAGTCTTTCCCACTGAACTTCCCTTCTTCTCCCCGGGATTATATTAGTGTTCTCAGACTTCTTTCCCTTTAGTAAAACATTTAAAGGCTTTGTTTGCTTTACCTTATCTGTAAAAGCATTCTTCCTGGCATGCGTCCCATAAGGTACAGCTTCTTCCTCAGAATCGGGTATACTTATTTCTGAGTCAGAGTCACACACATTAACTCCCTCAAACTTTCTCCTCCTACCTCTGAGCTTGACTGTAGACCTTTTACAGCAAGGGCATCTCCTAGGAGTAGCGTCCTCTGAATCAGAGCTGCTTGGGGGATCACTGCAGTGTTTGTCTCTAGCCCTTCTAGGCTCTCCAAGCCTGAAGACTTGTTCCTCTTCAGATAGAGCTGAGACCTCCTGCTCCAGCTTCCTCACAGCTAGCCTTCTCGCTTCCTCTCTCCTGGAAGGAGTGCAATTAGCCTGGATTCTGGCTCTTTCCCGACTGCCGTCTTTCAAACTGTTCCTGTGTCTTGCTTCTCTCCTGCCGGTCTTGCTGATGCTTCCTGCTCTCTCTGTTTGCCTGTGCTTAAATGTTTGCAAGCGTGCTCTCTCTCCTGGCCCCACCCACAGGTGTCTCCTATCACTTCCTATAGTTGCCCTGGAGTCTGGGTGTGGCCTCAACCTAGCTTTACAAGTGTGGGTTTTTCCACTGCTTTCATTTTGGAACATGTGCTTAGGTGAGCCCATCCCCCTTATGGAAGAAAATGTTTCTTTTTTCTTTGTTTCCCAGGGCTGTGCTGCACCCTCCTTACCATAATATACATACATGTAAACTGCTCTGATGTGCATAGTAATGGGCAGTATATCAAGTGCCTTAACCATGATCAATGTATCAGTGCTCATGACATTTGGGAGCTGGGTAGAGCTTTTTTAGGGGGGGCGGTGTTAGGGAAGAATGCGAAGAAAATCTTCCAGGGGTGTAGTGATTTGGGGACAGCTTTCTGGTTATTGAGAGAGATCCAGCTGAGATGAAGAGAAGGAAAGATGACCAGAAAGAAGGGAGAGGTGACTGAGGATAAGGAGCAGAGGTTAAGGAAAAGAGGAGAGAAGACCTTGGCATAAGAGTTTGAGGGACAAAGTAATGAGGATGGAGAAAGGGAAAGAGGACAGGTTATTGGGAAGAGAGAGAAGAATAAAGGATCTGTGATGGGGAAATAGGTGGAGTATGATCTTATCTTTCGGAGTAATGTAGGAAAGTAATAGAAGTAGAAAAGGATAAGAACTGGAGGAGATAAAATTAAAAAAAGCGGAAAGAAAGGAAGAGGAATGGGGACAAGTAAGCAGGTGGAAAGAGGAAAAAGGAGAGATACAGAAGAGAGCTAAAGAGAAAAGTCTAATGCATCCGTTCCAAAGGAAAGAAATAGAGGAAGTTGGGAGAACTCGAACAGATAGGAAGAAAAGAGAACAGCAGAGAGAAACAACAACAAAAAAAGAGCAGATAAAAACAGAAAATGACAAAAAAAAGATACAGTGAGCCAGATAAGACAGAAATATCAAAGGTTGGAAACTTCACTGGTCAACATTGAAATCGTTACTGACTTTAAAAGGCCCTAACCTGTAGTATCTTGGTGAGCTGAACACGAATATAACATTAAAAATTTTTTATTGGCTCTCGTTTTGAAGATATTGCATGTAGTTCATTTTTGACGTTTCACTGTGTAAATTTATCCAGAAGGACATCAACAACATCCCAGATAAGCCTTGAATGATGTAATATTGCATCACATTGCATAATACCAGCATGCACACATCATCCAGAGTTGATTGCATCATTTTCTGATGCAATGCAATACTACTGCCAGACGGCTGCTGAAGCCATCTGACTTCAGCAGTGTACTATACGCAGTCGGAAAGGTTGAGCATTTAAAATATTTCAGACTGTGTGCGAGACAGTTTAAGCTACTGTTATATGTAACTTTTATTAATCATATAATTTTAGCCATTTAGGTACAATATAGAACAGTAATGCCGTGAAAGTGCATTAATACCGTTGACAATTTCTGCTACATTTGTGGGGAAGTGACATTTGCCAACCAGAAGAAAAGTATCACTTCTCAACTGAAGAAGGCATATCATCTTTACTTCGGATGCAAGAATGGTGGCCAAGACAAGCCTTGGGCCCCGCATATATGCTGCGCTACGTGTACAACACAGCTTTCACAGTGGTTGAATTGCAAAAGACCATCAATGCCGTTTGCAGTCCCCATGGTGTGGAGAGAGCCAAGCAACTACATAAATGACTGTTACTTCTGCTTGGTTCCTCCTCTTTCCAGCGGAATAACGAAGCAAAAGAAGTCAAGCATAGTCTATCCAAACATTCCCTCTGCACTGAGACCAGTTCCACATGGTGAGGGACTTTCTATTCCAGAACCTCCATCAGAATATTCTCTTGATTCATCTGATGAGGACAAGGGTGAGCCGACCTGTTCTTCTCCTGGTCCGTCAGCATGCAGTGACCCAGATTTTCACTGGGATGCATATCAACTCCACACAGAATAACACAGGAAGAACTAAATGACCTGGTTCGTGATTTGGACTTATCCAAGAACAAGGCAGAATTGCTAGGATCAAGACTCCAATAATGGAATCTTATAGAAAAAGATGTCAACATTACTTCATATTGAAAACGCCACCAGCAGTTGGAGCCTTTCTTCAGAAAGGAAAGTAATCTGGTATTCTGTTCTGATATTGAAAGCCTCATGAATGCCTTAAAATTCACTCATGGCCCACAAGACTGGAGACTATTATATAGACTCTTCGAAACTGAGTCTGAAGGCTGTGCTTTTGAACAATGGAAACCGTCTTCCATCTATTCCAGTAGTGCATGCCATCCACATGAAAGAGACATACGATAACTTAAAGCATCTACTGACTTCCATTAACTATAACAAGTACAGCTGGCACCTCTGTGGTGACTTGAAGGTAGTTGCCCTTTTAATGGGACTGCAGCAGGGATATATAAAATACATGTGTTTCGTATGTGAGTGGGATAGCCAAGCAAGGGATTGGCACTACTTGCGGAAGGAATGGAATCACAGACAAAATGTAACAGTTGGAGAGAAGAATATCCAGCACCCAGCTCTGGTTGAGGCTCACAAAATCCTGCTACTACCCCTTCACATCAAACAAGGTTTGATGAAAAACTTTGTGAAAACCATGGACCGCACATCGCCAGCTTTCTGATACCTGCATGAAAAATTCCCTCAACTCAGCGAAGCAAAGATTAAAGAGGGAGTTTTTGTGGGTCCTCAGATTCGAGAGCTCTTCAAAGATGACCAGTTCAACAACTTGCAGCAGGATGATGCGAAACAAGCATGGAATGTTTTTTGCCTAGTGTCAACAAACTTTCTCGGGAATGTTAGGGCAGAAAACTACAAGGAACTAGTAGAAGACATGCTGATGCAGTATCAGAAACTTGGCTGCAATATGACTCTAAAGATCCATTTCCTTGATTCGCATCTCGATTTCTTTCCTGACAACTGTAGTATGGTTAGTGATGAACAGGGCAAACGTTTTCACCAGGATATCGCAACGATGGAGCAAAGATACCAGGGAAAATGGTCCACTACAATGCTGACTGACTACTGCTGGACACTCCCCAGAGAAGCTCCCGAACAGCTGTACAGGAGACAGGCGAAAAAAATCTAAGAAGTAGACTATGACTTGTTTTTTTACGGGTATTAACCGAAGGCCTATTATATTTACTATTGACATGCATTTCGTGATGTAAACATTAATTCTTGTAGATTACAAAAAAACTAGAGCCAACTTTGCAATTTCAGTGTCATATTCGTGTTTAGCATATAAAAATTGATAAGAAATGACTATTTTTATTTCAGTAACATGACTTTTGTAAAACTTTGTTGACCAGTGTGATAATGAATATTAATACAGTAGTTCATTAGTGTAAAATATCCTAGAACAGAGTTCAAGAAGAACATGATTTCACACAGACTTTACACTTTTGATTTTGTTGGCTGAATTTGTAGTTGCTGTCATGATGGGCCTCATTTGGCCATCTCACCGTGCATCTCACAGTTTCTAAGGGCCCACATCACAGGACATATAGGGAGAGCTGGTGGGAGAATCGGGCCCTGACGATTTGAAGGGCTGCACATCGCGGGACATGCAACCCGTGTTTCAGAATGGGGCCCATAGTCAACAAAGCCTTTCATATTATAAAGAGGTTTATGAAAAGAAGATAAGGACAACTGGTTAAACTTCTCTTAATCAATTTATCGTGAGATGAGAAGAACAACTGAGCACTAGCAGTGATCCTGAATTTGGAGGAAAGCTTCTTGTGCCGCTATCCCTGCCTAAGAAAGTGACTCCAGTGATGATTATTCCCTTACAGTATTATGTTTTATATTGACTTTGAGGGAGGAGTGGTCTAGTGGTTAGGACAAGGTACTTCAGGCCAGAGGGCCAGGGGTTCAAGTCCCACTTGGGGACAGCAATCTCAGGCCAGAGGGACTAGGATTTCTAGTCCTATAGGTACTCGTTATGGTCTTGGGCAAACCACTTAACCCTCCATTGCCCATGTTACCTGTAAGTATTAGCATATGTGTCTCATATCCCCCAATTGACCACCTCGACCCAGAGAAAAGCAGGATATGAACATTTATTATTTTGTTACTTCTTAGTACTATAATATGGCTCTGAGTTACATAAATATCGACTTATGCATAGGATCGCGGAATAATCTGCACAGGGGTAGATAAATGATGTGTTTCAGAGGTTCCCAGACTCCTGCCATGACTGCTATATCCCGGCCCATTCTGGAATCTATGAGAGATATGAGTGCAGATCAATCACCAGAGAATAGCTCTAGGTAAGCCCTGCACCAGTCCACTCTTTCACCTAGACATGATGGGAGGTTTCAGTGGTCCTTGGTAGCAAGAATCAGCAAACAGAGCACATGATTTCAGTGCTTACCTATCATAGCTGATGTCCTGGCTCTTTGCTTTAATCTGTTTCACTCTCTTTCCACACATAAGATAGAGGCTACCCTCTAAGGAAGTGGCTCCTGAGCATCACTGTTGCACCCCAGACAGATGTAATATAGCAGTACAACAGGGCCCACAGACACCCCTGGCCCATCACTGAGAGGACTTTTGACCCGCTGAATAGCTGCTTCCATTGTCTGGTCCAATCTGGGGTAGAAGTCCTTTACAGCCCACTCAAGGTCTGTCAAATATTCATGGCCTACTGCATGTTGCACAATCTGGCAAATAGGCAGTGACAACCTCTGCTTAAAGACATGGAGGTAGAAGACCTAGACATAGGGGATGATGATGCAGAAACCCCATGTCAATAGGACAGAACTCATCCCCAACTGCTTGGTGCTACTGCAAAAAATAAACTGATGCACAGATATTTTCTGCAAAGGTCAGTGTTTTAATAGATACAGAAAAATACATTACATGCATGTGGTTTCCAACCACCAAAACCACCACCACCTCCACCTCCAAACTCCCTGCTTCTTTTTCCCATACCTACCTCAGCACTTAGCAACAACAACATCAACCTCAGCACTGTCTTCCCCTCACAACCCCCACCACATCCCACCTCTGAACACAAGCCCATCACCTTTCCCTCACATCATTTATAATAAGGCTATTGACCAACACCCCACTCCCCCATCACCATCCCATTGACCTTCTATCCCATTCATCATCTCTTGGGGTAAACTATATTTTATATTTTCCCTTGTATTCTCCTCCATCCCTTATCCCTCTTCCCCTTCCCATCCTCTGCCTCCATGACATAGGCAGACGTGATGGCTGCTAGATGATGTGTTGCTGCTCTTGGAAGAGCTTTGGAAGAGCTTTCTGACACATCATCCAGCCTACCAATCTGATGGCTAGCCCTATGGAATATGAGAGGCACCCCTATTCCACAGGGCACAGGTCTCAAAATACAAATTCCAAGACACCAGGTTACTGAGAGCTTCATGAGGCTTATATTCTCTGGAGATACAGATTGTGCTAGGGAAGATGGCAGAACAGCTGTAAGCATCATGGTTTGTTGTTGTATGCAGTGCCACAAGCTCCTGTGCAAGGCCCACCCCTCATCTAGAAGGGCCTCTGACACCTCTAGCTCTTTCTTCCTCTGCCAAATGCTCTTCCTCTACCCTGAGTTGATGCTCACTGATGGCAACTAATCTTTCTTGAAGTTGTATTTTCTATGCTGACATTATCTGTACCTTTACAACTACTGACCTCTCTGACTGCTGTGAGGTTCCTCACTACTTCTGGCACTCCTACAAGTTTCTTGGTCATCATGGAAGGTTGATGGTGCCAGATAATCTCTCATCCAGTGTATCAGTTTGATGGTGTGGTTTGGCATTAGGACAAGGGCTGAGATTATTCATTCAAAAGTGAGGATCCTAGACATTAGGAAAACTTACTATGACAGGATGAGAGAGCACCTCGTGAAGACATTAGCTGGATGGGAACAGCTGGGGATGTAGAAAAGCAGTAGACAAAACTGGAAGAGGATATTTTAAGGGCAGTAAACCTTTTTTGTTAGGAAAGTAAATAAATGTAAAGGGAAAGGGAGGCCACCATGGTTCTTGAAAGAAGTAGCCAAAAAGATGAGGAAAAAAGAGTGAGGGAAGGAGAACATAAGAACATAAGATATGCCATACTGGGTCAGACCAAAGTCCATCAAGCCCAGTATCCTGTTTCCAACAGCGGCCAATATAGGTCATAAGTACCCAGCAGTTTCCCCAAAAGTCATAGGTTCCACAATGCTTGTATTAGGTCAAGCAGTGATATTCTGGGTCCCTTTAAATAATGGTTTATGGACCTTTCCTCCAGGAACTTGCCCAAACTTTTTTTAAACTCAGCTACACTAATAACTTTTACTATGTCCTCCGGTAACAAATTCCAGAGCTTGATTACAGGTTGAGTGAAAAATATTTTCTCGTATTAGTCTTAAATAGTTTACCCTGTAGCTTCATTGCATGTCCCATAGTCTTTCTATATTCTGATGATGTAAACAATCGATCTACGTTTATGGGTTCCACTCCATTCATTAATTTATAGACCTCTATCATACCTCCTCTCAGCCATCTCTTTTCCAGGTTGAAGAGCCCTAACCTTTATAGCCTCTCTTCATAGGGGTATCCTTCCATCCCCTTTACCATTTTGGTGACTCTTCTCTGAACCATTTCTAATAACACTATATCCTTTTTAAGATACGGCGACCAGAATTGCACACAATATTCAAGGTGCAGCGGCACCATGGAGCGATACAGAGGCATTATAATATCCTTTGTTTTATTTTCCATTCCTTTCCTTATGATACCTAGCCTTCTATTTGCTCTCTTGGCTGCTGCTGCACACTGGGCGGAAGGCTTTAACATGTTATCCATGATGACACCTAAATCTTTTTCCTGGTTGATGGTTCCTAATGTGGAACCTTGCATCGTGCAACCATAGTTTGGGTTTTTCTTTCCTAGGTGCATAACTTTGCACTTGTCCACATTAAATTTCATCTGCCATTTTGATGCCCAGTCTTCCAATTTATCAAGATCCTCTTGCAATTTTCCACAATCCTCATGGGTTTTAACAACTTTAAATAGTTTTGTGTCATCTGCAAATTTGATAACCTCACTCATTATTCCCTTTTCCAGGTCGTTTATGTATATGTCAAAAAGCAGTGGACCCAGCACAGATCCCTGAGGTACCCCACTATTCACCTTTCTCCATTGGGAAAATTGACCATTTAGCCCTACCCTCTGCTTTCTATCTTTTAACCAGTTCCTGATCCACAATAGTACACTGCCTCCTATCCCATGACTTTTTAGTTTTGCCAAAAGTCTCTGATAAGGGACCTTATCAAAGGCTTTCTGAAAGTCAAGTGCATTTGATTTCCTACATAGATGAAGCCATGGGCCATGATCTGGGTGGGGACTGAGGTCAAGACCAAAAACCCTGGACGACAGCCCTCAGAGAATGAGGCCAGTCTATAATCCCGAAGCTGTATGAGAGTACACAAATTGCCAGATGATTATTATATGATGTTAAACTACTTTTCAATTACAGCTGTAATCTCCTGTAATATTCTGTACTAATCTTTCTTTTCAGTAAATTTTATGTATTGTTGCTGCTTTGTCTACTCCTAAATATGTGTATGCACCTTCTTGTTGAAGCTCCCAATGTCACAATGCTCAGTCTGGGAAATGCTTTCTGTTTTTATCAAATTTTCTATAAGGAAGGTTGCCTTAGCACTTTAATTAAGGCCAAGAGTCATCTTGGATGACATCTGAGAAGCTTTTCACTATGTAGAATTGTTCCACTAATGGTTGTTCACTAGAAACGTAGAGCTTCAGGTCATCTACAAACAGTAAATGTACCACTAAGTTGTTATCTTCTTTAGGATTAAGTCTAAATCCATATCCCAAAGAGTTAATGAGAGCATTCAGTGGATTAAGCACCATACAAAACAAAAGTGATGATGAAATATAGGCAATGGAATGGGATGGGCCAATATTTGGTCCAACAAAGCAAATCTCCCAAATCTCCTTCCCCTCCCTCTCGTCGTATTACTCCTGATACTCTCCATCAGTTCCCTGTGTCTGACACCCTGTTCCCCCCAGATTTTCCTCTTCTCTCACCTGATTCCCAGGCTAACTCCTGGTTCACGACCCTTTCTACCGCCCTCGATACCGTTGCCCCTTTACAACCCTCCCATCGTCCCCACCGCTCTACCCGTCACCCTTGGTTTCACTCAGGACTCTTCCTTCACCGTAGGTATCTTCGCCGAGCTGAGCGTCTATGGCGCAAACACCCAAACCCCTCTACCGTAGCCTCTTTCCGTTCTGCTCATCGTCACTACCGTTCCCTTCTTCACTCTGCCAAACAGAACTATTTTTCTAATCTTATCACTACCTCTTCAAATTCCTCCCGCCAATTACATTCCATCCTCCGCTCTCTTTCCACTCCTCATTCCTCCCCTGCCCCTTCTTCCTCCCCTTCTATTCCAGATCCCTCTTCCCTGGCTACCTTCTTTGTTTCCAAAGTTCAGTCTCTTCGTCTTTCTTTTCCCTTTTGCCCTCCCCCTCTATCCCCTTCCCCCTCCGTAGCACCCCCCTCTCCCACTCCTCTCTCTTCTTCCTCCTCCACCCTTCCCCCTCTCTCACATCACTGGTCCACCTTTGAGCCTATCACTCCTGCTATTCTTTCCAAGGTTTTTTCGTCCACCCGTAAAACCTCTTGCCCCGCCGACCCCATTCCTTCTTCTTGGTTACTGGAGCCCTCTCTTGCTCTGTCTCCCTTTATTCTTTCACTGTTCAACTCTAGTCTCTCCTCTGGTACTTTTCCTTCTCCCTGGAAGCATGCCTCTGTCCGTCCCATTCTTAAGAACAGCTCCCTTGACCCTTCCTCTCCCTCCAGCTGGCACCCCATCTCCAACCTTCCTTTTCTCTCTAAACTCTTGGAAAAACTGGTTTTCTCTCAGCTCTCTTCTCATCTCGAGGCTTCTTTCACTCTTCACCCCCGTCAATCAGGTTTCTGCCCAGGTCATAGCACAGAATCTGTCCTTCTTTCCCTCCTTAATGATCTGCACATTGCTCACGACCGTGGTTTACTCTCTCTTGCTGTTTCTTTAGACCTTTCTGCCGCTTTCGACTTGGTTGATCATCGCACTCTCCTATCTCGTCTTCAGGATGCCGGCCTCTCTGGCCGGGTTCTCCACTGGTTTCACTCCTTTCTGTCTAGTCGCACTTTCTCAGTTCACACTGGCTCTGGGTCTTCACCCTCAACCCCCCTTCCGTGCGGTGTTCCCCAGGGTTCTGTTCTTGCTCCTCTTCTCTTCAATGTGTTTCTGGCTCCCCTTGCTCTTCTTATTCAACAGCACGGTGTCTCTGCCCACTTCTACGCTGATGACATCTTTCTCCTCTTTCACACTGACTCTGCTGCACCTGACATCACTGCCTTCAACACCTGTCTCTCTTCTGTCGCCTCCTGGCTTTCGACCAACTTTCTGCACATTAACCTCTCAAAAACTTCGGCTATCTGGTTCACCTTCGGTACTCCCCTCCTAACCTCTCTCCGATGTTCTCCTCTTCACCTATCCCCACTGTTTCCTCTTTGCGGTACTTGGGTGTAACTCTGGATTCTTCCCTTTCTTTTAAAGAACATATCTCTTCTGTTGTCCAGCGTTCTTTCTTTACTTTAAGACAACTTTGTGCTGTACGTCCTTTCCTTACCCCTTCTCTTGGCCACCCTGCTTATCTCTCTTGTCATATCTCGTCTCGACTATTGTAATGTCTGTCTTGCTGGGCTTCCCCAATCACAAATTTGTCATCTTCAACGGGTCCAAAACACTGCCGTCCGTATTCTCTCTCACGCTTCTCGTTTTGATCACGTCACCCCCTTGTTAATACATTATCACTGGCTTCCTGTTTCTTTTCGTGTCCAGTTTAAAGTTCTTATTTTTGTCCACAGGGTGATCCACTCAGGTGTCCCCCTGTATCTTGCAGATCAAGTCCGCCTCCATACCCCCCACAGCTCCCTACGTTCCATCCACGCTAACCGTATGTTTCTTCCCCCTCCCTCCCAAGCACACTTAGAATCAACTCGGTCTTCCGCTTTCTTTTTTCTCGGTCCAAGGCTTTGAAATTCACTTCCCCACTCCTTACGTTTAGAGACCTCCTACCAATCCTTTAAAGTTAAGCTGAAAACTCATAGTTTTTGTTCTGCCTTCAACCTCCCTCTTCCAGCTCCGTCCCCTTCCCCGTCATAGCACTAATCATGTTAGTTCCTCAATTCCTCCTTCCTGCGCCTTGTGTGTTGTCAATGTGTTCCCTCTCGCCCTCACGTCTGCCTCAACCTCCCCCTTCCAGCTCCACCCTCTTCTCCTACATAGTATAAATTATGTTAGTTCCTAATTCCTCTTTCCTGTGCCTTTCTGTTTTGTCGATGTGTTCCCTTCTCTCCCCTCATGTCTGCTTTCTGTATCCCCTGACTGCTATCTGTTTCTATCCCTGTTCTTATGATTTTATGGCGTTCCTTTTTCTGTTTCTTTTTCCGCAGCCTTCTCTCTTTTTTATTGTTTTTATGTATTGTGAACCGCCCAGATGCTATTTGTATTGGGCGGTATATAAAGTTTTAATAAACATAAACATAAACATCAGGAATTAAAGAGCTTGTGTGCTGGGCCAGAGGTTGTTTTGTTTAGTTCCTCCAATCAAAACAATATTCTGTTGCCCCAGCCTTGCAGTATTGCTCGCTGGATTTTGATATTAGCAATGTGAACTGAATATCTTGGTCCGATTCTTTTTAACATCTTTGTTAGTGATATTGCAGAAGGGCTGTCTGGTAAGGTTTGCATTTTTGCAGATGATACCAAAATCTGCAATAGAGTAGACACCCGGAAGGAGTTGACAACATGAAAAAGGATCTAGCTAAGCTTGAAGAATGATCTAGAAGTTGACAGCTGAGATTTAATGCAAAAAAAATGCAAAGTCATGCATTTGGGCTGCAAAAATCCAAGGGAGCGATACAGTGTAGGGGTGAAGTACTTCTGTCCACAAAAGAAGAGCAGCACCTGGGTGCGATTATGTCTGATGATCTTAAAGTAGCTAAACGGGTTGAAAAGGTGACAGTGAAAGCTACAGGGATGCTTAGTTACATAGGGAGAGGAATGGCCAGCAGAAAAAAGGAGGTGATAGTGCCTCGGTATAAGTCATTAGTGTGACGTCATTTGGAGTATTGTGTGCTATTCTGGAGAATGCACCTTCAAAAGGAAATAAACAGGTTGGAGTTGGTGCAGAGGATGGCTACAAAATGATTAGTGGTCTTCATTATAAAGCATATCAGAACAGACTTAAGGATCTTAATATGTATACTTTAGAGGAAATGCAATATAGGGGAGATATGTTAGAGACATTCCCTGTAATGTGCACCCTGTTGTTAAGTGCTGTCGAGTCGAAGTCGACTCATGGCGACCCTCTGGATAGCTATCCTAAATTGTGTTTGGTCTTGAATCAGGCGGCTCATTGTTGACAGACTGATACCCATAGCTGCTGTTATTGTATCGATCCATCTCATTGCTGTCCTTCCTCTTTTCCGCTGACCTTCTATCTTGCCAAGCATGATGTCTTTCTCTAATGATCTCGCTCTTTGCATGATGTGTCCAAAGTATGAAAGTCGAAGTCTTGCCATCTGAGCTTCTAAAGAAAGCTTAGGTTTGATCTCTTCTAGTACCGAATGGTTTGTTCTTCGGGCAGTCCATGGTATACACAGTATTCGCCGCCAGCACCATAATTCAAAGGCATCAATTTTCTTCCTGTCTATCTTTTTCACTGTCCAGCTTTCACATCCATATGTTGTTATTAAAAATACTATGGCTTGAACAAGTCAAATCTTTGTATGGAGAGAGACATCTCTGCTCTTGAGGATCTTATCTAGGTCTTTCATAGCCATTCTGCCAAGAGCAATGCGTCGTCTGATTTCTTGACTGCTTGTTGCCTCTTTATTGATAGTTGATCCAAGTAGGTTAAAGTTGTTCACGATTTCAATTTCTTCTCCTTCAACGATGAACCTGTTGATTATGCCAGTTGTCATGATCTTTGTCTTCTTTATATTAAGGTGCAGGCCCATTTTGAGACTATGTTCTTTGATTGTGAAAAGCAAATGTTTCAGATCATCTTCACTTTCAGTCAGTAATGTGGTATCATCAGCATAGCGATGAGTCTTCCACCAATCTTCACACCTCTGTTGTCTTCATACAATCCTACTTCTCTGATGATTTGTTCTACATATAAATTAAACAGATAGGGGGAAAGTATGCAGCCTTGTCTTACACCTTTGCTTATTTTAAACCATTCTGTTTCTCCTTGTTCCGTTCAAACTGCTGCTTCTTGATCAATGTACAGATTGCGCAAGAGTAAGATCAGGTGTTCTGGTATATTTATTTATTTATTTATTTAACAAATACTTATATACCGCACTTTCCCATGGATCAGGTGCGGTTTACAAAAAAACAAGTTAAAGGGACAGAGAAATAATCCTGTTCTTTTACATGAAACATCGGCGAACTATGTACAATAGGCTTGTGCCTTAATACACAAAACATACATAATTTCATTGAACTAAGAACTAAATACAAAACAACATTGTGTGATGTATTGCAACTATATACAAAATATTTGAACCTTGTGTCTATACTATGTATATTGCAGTGTAGTTGGCTGACTAACTATAATATATTAGAATAATTGTTACCAGAATAAAGGAGCATGAGATAATTTTTAGTTGCAAATATTTTATATGTCATTCTTGGTTTGAAATCTAGATTGTCTTCTGTTATCCATTTTCATTATGGGAGAGGGAGTTTGTCATTGGGCCATAGTGTGTTATAAAAAGATGGGGTTTTAGTTTCTTTCGGAGTTCCTTAATTTCAATTACAGTTCTGATTTCCTCAGGGAGGGAGTTCCAGAGGATGGGAGCTGCATGGGAAAATGCCTTATTGTTAGTTGTCTTTTTGGCTTTTGTGAAGTCTTTCGGAGTCATTATTTTATTTGTATGACCTCTCCTATGAGCGATTTTATTTGAATCCATAGTAATGAGCTTGCCTAGTGTCGGTGGTACCATATTATTTAATGCCTTGAAAGTAGTTATTAGAATTTTGTAATTTATCCTGCATTGTATTGGTAGCCAGTGTAGGTTTGCTATTATAGGTGTTATGTGTTCTAATGTTTGAACCTTCATTATGATTCTGGCCGCTGCGTTTTGTGCTAGCTGTAGTCTTTTAATGTTCTGTTTTGTTGTTCCTAGAAGAACTAAGGGGCATGTTTACTAAACACCGTTGCTGTGCGGGTTCCCGTTAGTGTGCTGGTGCCATATAAGGAGTGGGCGGGCCAGGCAGAAAAAAACAAAAAACCGGACCGTACGTGTGTGCGTCGCGCTAATGTGCGGGGCCCACATTAGCGCATGGGAAGGCTAAGTGGGGCGCTGCTGCAAAACCAAACAACAGAGCCATAGTACAACGGTGAAGACACCGACCAATGGTGCAGGGGCCAGGGGTTCAAACCCCCATTGCGCTCAACAAAAAAGACCAGCTGAGGCATCAACATTTATGGGCAAAAGTGGTTTAGGAGGCATATTAATTTTGGGCGGCAGAAGGCAGCGCACTGTTATTTTTATTACGGCATGAGGCGGCGCACTGTTTAGTGTGGGCGGCAGATGGCAGCGCATTGTTAAGTTTGGGCGGCAGAAGGCGGTGCGCTGATAAATGTGGGCAACAGAAGGCGGCGAGCCGGTGGGCAGAAGGCGGCGCGCTGATGTGTGAGGGGGCAGTCCAATAGTGGGAGGGATAAGTGGCGCGCTGATGTGCAAATAACAGGAACGGAGCCATAGCACAATGGTTAAGACACTGACCACTCATGCAGGGATCATGGGTTCAATTTCCCACAGTGCCCATTGAAGACAGCTGGCTGAGGCATTATTTTAGGGGCATTTCCATGTTGTGCGGCATAAGGCGGCGCGCTGTTAATTTAGTGCGCCACAAGATGGCGCGCTGATGGCTACAAGGCTGCGCGCGGATGCACAAACACAGGAACAGAGCCACAGCACAATGGTTAAGACACTGACCAATGGTGCAGGGGCCAGGGGTTCAACCCCTCACAGTGCCCAGTGAACAAGGCTGGCTGGGGCAGTATGTATCATGGTGAGGAGTGCTGTAGGAGGCCTTCCATTTATATTTTATTTCCCACCACTAGTAAACCCGCTCTCACAGTGTGTTAACATACGGATGCCCGTAAGGCACATGTTACAGTGCACTGTCTGCCAAGGCACCCTAGAATGTCCCCTATAGGGCACCATGTATGTTGCAACACAGGATAATGTATAGTGCACCCTATATGGATGGCAACCATAAGGTGGCCTATAGGGCGCCCTATAAAGCACCCTCAGAGGCACCTAATGGGTATAGTAAGCTGTGTGTGGTTTTGCCGGCATAGACATATGTACAGTAAATAAAAATAAAGCTGTGGACAGCCCTATCAAAGGGCCTCACTGTGGGTTTGAACCCATGACCTCTGGCTGTACAGGGAGTGATGTAACCATTGGGCTACAGCTCTATAGCTGACAGCAAGCCCCTGGCTGGCTGCAGAGAGCCTGCACGTCACCCCACAGACAGTCTGCTGTTGTAGACAGGATAGGGTTAGGACACCCGTACCCATGATGCACTGCACAAGCAAATCAGCTGTCCACAGATGCACACAAGATGGGGAATGCACCCCAACAGCTACCCGGCCTGGTAGGGGGAATTGTCCATGTGCACCCACACAGCACCTCGGCCTGGTAGGGGGTCCTGAGCGGGTGGACTACCAGCAAAGAGTAGCTACACACCGTCACATTGTGCGGGTACTGTGCTCACCCTGAGGGTGTGATGTGGCGCCCAGGACCAGGTCCACAACACCAGCCATGGCTGAGCTCCACAACAGTACTAACCTGTGAGATAGGAAGGTGCTGCAGAAACATGTTGGATATCTCTGTCTGTCTCAGTTAGTGGAAACCCCCATGGACCCCTAGGTGGTCAAAGTACACCACCACCCCACCCCACCCCCTGAGGGTGGCAAGCAGGGCCCCCCCTACCAACAGATTCCCTTCCCCCCACAATGGCAGTAGAGTGGACCATCAAATCCCAGTCCTGCTGAGGAACAGACACCCTACAGGGCAGTCCAAGCAGCTCCACACACATCCATAACACAATATAAGCCAGACTTTAGGCCTGGATATCCAAAGATGCACCCCAGCACTATCTGATATTCACCTGCAGCAAGCCATCAGCCGCTGCACCCTGCAAGGCACTCCATCAAGACACATACCAGCTGTGAACAGTCTGCTGGTTAGCCCTGATGGAAATGCATGCACCCATAACTGGGGTGGCAGCACACACAAGCAGAGAGTTCTGTGAGGAGGCCCCAACAGGAAACCCATATATATCACAAGAGAGAAACACAATACAGCACTATGGGGGTGCCTAGCCATGCTGTCATCACTGCACACTCAGGGTGAGAGTGCTCCCCCAGCAGCACATACAGAGGTCACCCTGTCTGTGTAGGTGGTGGCCTGGCACTACAATGTCACAGCCAGTGCCCTATACCCTGTGCAGATGCATCCTGGCCAGCCCACCATGTCTGACCTATACCCATGGTACCTTGCTGCTCATTATGCACATTGGCAGGCCAATACTGGCAGTAGTGCTGGCAGTGTGGGTTGGGGAAGGTGTTTGCAGCCAACACACACTGTATAGACCAGGGGTGGGCAAACCTGGTCCTGGAGGGCCGCAGACCAGTCAGGTTTTCGGGATATCTCTAATGAATATGCATGAGATATATATGCATTAGAGATATCCTGCCAACCTGACTGGTTTGTGGCCCTCCAGGGCTGGATCTGGAGACCCCTGCCTTACACCTCTGTCATTTAAGATTGTGAGTGGACAAGGTGCAGATGTCCAAGACATCAAAAAGGTTATATAGAATTTGTCACAGTCCTCCTCACTTCTCACCACCACCAAAAAATTGTCTATTAGACAACTTTTTGGTGGTGGTGAGAATCGAGGAGGAATGTGACATATTCTATATACCCTTTCGATGTCTAGGACATCTGTACCTTGCCCACTCATGATCTTAAATGACAGAGGTGTAAGGCAGGGGTCTCCAAATCCAGCCCTGGAGGGCCACAAACCAGTCAGGTTGGCAGGATATCTCTAATGCATATATATCTCATGCATGTTCATTAGGGATATCCCGAAAACCTGACTGGTCTGCGGCCCTCCAGGACCGGAGGTGCCCACCCCTGGTATAGACAGACACACACTCCCACACCTATGCCAGCATTGTGCTACTATTGAGGGGGTGATTAGCCTTGGCCACCACACCGGTCCTGGGCACGGCACAGGCATGGATATGGTACACAGTACTGCTGGGGGTCACTCCCCAGGGTGGTGAACACCGTCAGAGGCCAGGCCTGGAGCACGCACCGCAGACACCAAACAGATTGTTCGGATGGGGTCAACTAGCAGTATGTGCGTAACGTAGGGATATCTATCAGCCTGTACTCTTAGCAAACGTTTCAGAGCTGTGTACCTCAGGTGTAGGGTGACATTGCTAAGGTATGCAGGTGCTGGTATTGGGAGATGCATGCAGGGTCCAATGTTCTGCCTCTACAGGAGACATTGGCCAATGGGGCCTGTGGGTGTGGGTGTGGGTGTGTCTGCCCCTGTTGGCTGCTGCTTTACGGCAGCGCTTCCCCACTCCAGTCCAGTTTTGCATCACACTGTTCGGGTCTTCCTGCTGTCCCTCATGAATATGCATGAGCTACATCTACATGCCGTGGGGGTGGTGCATAGATATACAGCACAGGCATTTGTATGAGTGGCAGCATGGAACCTGACTGGTGTGTGGCCCACCAGGACTGCATTTGGGGGATTCTGCTGTAGGTTCTGCCCCTGTTCATGGTGTCTGTGCTCAGTGGGGTAAAAGATAGACGTATTACCATTGCATATGTCCTTGTCATGAAAGGTGTGTCCTTACTGTCACTGTTTATTTGTGGGGAAAATATGTGGGCAGGATTGCTGGTAGCCCCAGCTGGGCTTTGAACCTCTGACCCTAGAGGTACTGACTCTGTCCGCTGCACCACACTATGGCCACATAGATAGTGCAGCCCCTGGAGGTAGTAAGCCTGGCAGGATGGAGTCACAAACCCTGCTCTACGCAAATTTACTGTGGGCATCTGCACCCTGTCTGGTGACAAACGTGCACATAAACCCCGGAAATGACCACGGGAAATGGGGGACAAAATATCACCACGCTGGGCAACAGTGATATTAATGGGCAACCATAGCAAACACTCCCAGGAAAGCTCCACAAAAGGAAATGTTTTTTGGAAGAGTCTCCGCTCCGTAAACCCTTCCAAAATTCATTTCTTTTTTCTGGAGCTTTGCTGGGTGTGTTTTCTGTATTTTCCCATCACTATAACTGTTCCCCAGCTGAATTACTATTTTTAATAGTTCTGTTGTGGTCATTTTCTATTTTTATTTGCACTTTTGTGCTGTGCACATGTATCACACTGCTCACGTTTTGCTGGTTTCCCCGGTTTTCCTGTACATTGCTGACGGAAATGGTTTCTCTTCCCTTTAAATGCTTTCTACCGCGAGTGTTTCACTGGCGGTATTTTTTCCTTGTAAATTCGGGCACGCTCCTGTGCGGGGAGTCTCTCCCCTCCCACATTCCACCCATTGACCCCGTCTCTCCGCCCCTCGGGGGCCTTCCTCCGCCCTCATTTCGCCTTTCCACGCCTCTATCGCACATGAGCGCCCCGCAAACGTGCGCGTTTTCGGCACACGCGTGCGGGACCCGTTAATGTGCCGCGCACGCATACGGGGTGCTTAAGAGCACTTAAATGCATCATTTTAGGGCGCTCAGGTGCGCCCCGCACAAGTGCCCCGTTTAGTAAACATACCCCTAAGTTAGCAAAATCAAAGTGAGGTGTGATGATTGCCTGTATTATGCTCATAAAGTCTTGTATATGTACAAGTGGGCATAGTTGTTTTAGTATTTTAAGCTTGTAGTAGATTTCTTTTGTTGTGTTTCTGATGTGAGAGTCCATACTTATCAAGGATCACGCCTAAATATTTCACTTCATTTTTTATTTTAATATCATGATTTTGAAGTGTGATGTATGATGGAGGAATGAATGATAGATTTTTCGTTACAAATAAGATGTCTGTTTTTGAGTAGTTGATATGAAGGTTGTGGTCTTTTAGCCATGTTGTGAGTTCATTGAAGCACTCGGTTATAAGTTGTATTGGTGGGATAGGGATCGTGAAAGGGATGTACATCATTATATCGTCCGCATATATATGATAGTGGACGTTGAATTTTTTAAAGATGTTGCAAACAGGTTGAATATAAATATTGAAAAGGAGGGCTGAGAGGGCAGATCCTTGTGGGAGGCCGAGTTCCTGTTTGTATGTATTAGATGTTTGAGTATTGATTCTTACTGTTTGCGTTCTATTGCTTAGATATGAAGTAAACCATTTATGTACTGTTGATTTAATTCCTATTTGTTTGATTCTATTAAGCATTATAGTGTGATTTACACTATCAAATGCTGCAGAGATGTCAAGGAATAGAAGGATGAATGCTGTTTAGAGTTGTCAATTCCTCTTACAAGAGTGTCGACTAGTACTGTAAGTAGCGTTTCTACTCCATGGCAAGGACGAAATCCGTATTGTTGTTCATCGAGGGGGGCTGAGTTATCAATATGTTCCTGCGTTTGAATTTGAACAACCTTTTCAATTAGTTTAGCCATGAAAGGTATACTTGATATAGGTCTATATGAGTTTGGTGATGTTTTGTCGAGGATACCGTTTTTAAGTATTGGGCGAATTTGTGCATGTTTTAGAGTAGGTGGTAAGTACCCTTGTTCTAACGAAAGGTTGATTATGGGAAGAATGAAGGAGGATAAAGTTGATAGGGTTTTCTTTATCCAGATTACTGGACATGGGTCTAGGTAAGAAGTTGTGGTGTTAAGGTTTGAGATAATATTCTTGAGTGTGTCTTTGGCTATAGGATGAAAGTCTGACCAATCGTTTGTTTGATCATAGCATGAATTATTAAGTTATTTTGGTGAGAAAGCATGATGTTTTGATTTGCTCATATAGTGATTAGCTAAGATCTGAGCAGATATATCCATAATGTCATTGCTAGACTTATATGTGTTATTTGTTAGATTTTGAACAATGGTAAAAAGTTCCCTTGCTCTATTTATTGAATTAGTTAGTATAACTGAATGGTAGCTTTTCTTTGCTCTATCTGTTGCTTCTTTGTACTTTTTAAGGTAGTTATGATAGGTCTCATAGCATGTTGTAGATTTGGTTCTTCGCCACTTTAATTCTATTTTCCTCAGCTCTCTTTTCATTAATTTTAATGCATTGCTAAACCATGGGGCATCACCATTTCTAGATCGGTTGTTCTTGTTGATTAATCATTTAGCTGTTAATTTATATGTTGCTGCATTATAGATGGTTCTATGCCAATTTTCAGCAGCTTCATCAAGGTCAGATGGTGAGAGAGAAAGGTGAGGGATTGTTTGGTCAAGAAATTCTTCTTCATTGAATCTCTTAAATCTAGTGGTTGGAGGCTGTAGTGATTTGTTTTTATTACTAGTTTCAGTGTAGATAAAGCTAAATTTTATAAGGTGATGGTCTGACCATGGAACTGGTGTACACTCGAGTGATGCCGTATTGAAAAGTTTGTGGAGTGCTCCTGGTAGAAAGACAAGGTCAAGTGTTCCTCCTTTGTTGTGAGTTTTTGTATTGATGATTTGGTAAAAGTCCATATCTCAAATTGATTCTAGGAAGAGGGATGACTGTGTGGAAGGTAGGGAAGGGAGGTTAAAATCACCTAGAAGTATTATTGGGTTTAAGTCAGTGGATGAACTAAGGAGTTCAATTAGTGCATCCATGTTTTCTGAGTTTTGATCGGGTGGTCTGTATATTAGGCATATTCTGAGGTGATCAATTTTCATGATGAGTTTGTCTATATTGTTAGAGAGGATAGAAAATTGTGGCTTTGCTTTTAGTGCTTTTTTGTCAAAACGAGTATACCTCCTCCTCTTTTATGGTTTCTGTGGGTGTGTGAAATCTCGTAATCATTATTTTTTAATTGGTTTAAGTAAACAAGATCAGTGTCTGCTAGCCAAGTTTCCGTTACACATAGAACGTCTGGTTTTATGTCATTTAGTATGTCAGTGAAAATGGGGAGTTTGTTTTTCATTGATCTTGCATTTATTAGGATACATGAAAGTGAGTTTAGATTTTTTGTATTGTATTGAATATTTGTTTGTGGTAGTGAGGTAGGTTTTATATGTATTAATCTATAATGATTTGCTATTGTATTATAACCTATGTTAGTTGGTCCAGAGGGAGGATCATTTCGGTTTATTCTTTGTATTATTGGGATTTGTAGTTTTTGTTGTTTAGGCTGTTTGTCAGAGCAATTAAGGTTAGTATTATAGTGCAGATGCATAATGTTCTAAAGCAAAAGGATGTTGAAGGAGACATTTTCAAAGCTTATTAGACTTGTGGGAGTGATTTTCTTTTTTATCCAAGGATTCACATTTATGCTTACAGGAAAGAGTGATATTTGTTAGGATTCTGATAGTACAGGTCTCTCAGTGTTGTTCAGTAACTTGTAGCCACAAAAATGTTCAGTTGGTAACCAAATGTAACTACAAACTCTTTAGATAAAAACTAAACAATTATAGCTGGATACAGTTTCAACCATACACACTTGATATATCAATCGTCTAGTTGTAACACTTAGGGGTATGTTTACTAAATTGCGGTAGTGTCATTCGCGTTAGAATCCGTGGTAGAAACAGAAATGACCAAATAAAGACATGGACGGTACATCGTTGCAGATAACGCGCGTTAGAAGGCGCCATAGAGCAATGAGCGTTAGAAAGTGCCATTTAAAGCGCCACGCAAGGCACCTTGTATGGCGCCCATAAGGCGTATGCTAAGGTACCTAGCAAGGTGTTGAGAGCTGTAGCACAATGGTTAATACACAGACTGATGGTGCAGGAGATGTGAGTTCAATCCCCCTGTGGGTCCAATGAGTAAAGCTGGCTGAGACATTAGCTTTTACTTCAAATCAGTGCTGTCTGAAGCATATTGTTTTGTAAATTTAATTAGTGCTGCCAGCAAACACACCCTCACAGGGCCGTAACCTAAGGTGCCGCATAAGGCGCCCTGTAAGGTACTCCAGAGGGCACATTATTAAGTGCACTGTCCACCAAGACAACCTATAATGTTCCCTATGCGGTGCCCCATAAGATGCCTTATAGGGTGCTTTACAGGGTGCCCTAGAGGGCGCTTTATAGGGCGCCTGATGAGGCACCGTAAGGAGACAGCACTGTGAGGGTGTCTGTGCTGGCAGAACCAATTTAAATTAAAAAAAAGAAAATGCCGCAGACAGCCATACCAAATAACCTCACTGTGGGATCAAACCCATGACCTCGGGCCCCACAGGCATTGAAGTAACTAGTGGGCTACATCTCCAGTGCTACTAACAAACCCCTGCCTGGCTACTGAAGGACGTCAGGTCACCACACAAACTGTCTGCTGTGGATACCAGGATTTGGGTTAACCCACCCATACCCATGGTGCACTGCACATGCCGATCAGCAGTCTATAGATGACCACAAGATGGGGTATGCACCCCCATAGCACCTCAGCCTGGTAGGGGGTACTAACCATCTGCACCCCCACAGCACCTCAGCCTGGTAGGGGGTACCGACTGTGTGTGTTACTGGCACAGAGTAGCTACAACCATCACAGTGTGCGGGTCCTGAGCTCACCCTGAGGGTGAGGTGGGGTGCCCAGCACCATTTCCACAGCACCTGGCTTTGCTGAGATAGACTATGCTGCAGGTCTCCATCAGTGCCAGTGTGTGATAGGTGGTCCTTGCAGACACACCTAGGATATGCCTGTGTCCATCTGTATTTCACATCTAGCCCTTGTGGACTATGATGCACCCAGAAAAGTGCATACCCTGTGTGGGTTACATGGTCACATGATTTAGGTGAAGGGGGTGGTTGGACCCACAGGTGGATTACGTACCCCTTCCTCCCTCCCTCTGTGGCTAAGGGTTGGGGATGGAATCTCCCACCACCAGATCCACAATGTACCCCCTTGCAATGGTGACAGTAGAGGGGACCATCAACCACAGTCCAGCTGGTGGTAGGACACCCTACAGGGCAGTCAATGGAGATCTGTACACATCCATAAATAGGGCAATGGCAGACAGACAGTCGCCCTGGAATTGCACAGCTGCCCCCCACCACCATCTGACATTCTCCAGCAACAAGCACAGTGAGTCACCAGTCGCTGCACCCTGCAAAGTGTTCCAGCCACACACATACTAACTGCAGACAGTCTGCTTGCTAGTCCATAAGGCATGTTCCTGGAAGGGATATGTACACCCAAACCTGGGATGTGCACACACCCAACAAGCAGATAAGTCAGTGATTGAGCCCCAAATAACAGAACCCATATATACCACTTACAAGAAACACTGTATAGCACTATGGGGGAACCCAGCCATGCCATGGTCACTGCACAGTCAGGGTGAGAGTGACCTCCCAGCAAGACATGCTGTGGCCACCCTGTCTGTACAGGTGGTGGCCAGGCACGATAGTGTCCCAGCCATTGCCCTATGCTATGTACAGATGAATCCAGGCCAGGCCACCCTATCCAGGCTATTCCCACAGTACCTTGCTTCTCATTATGCACATTGGCAGGCCAATACAGGCAACAGTGCTAGCAGGGTGGGCTGTGGAGGGTGTTTGCAGCCACCACACACTGGATAGACAGACACATACTCCCCACACCTATGCCAGCATTGTGCAACTATAGAGGTGTTTGGCAGCCCTGGCCACTGCACCAGTCCTGGGCATGGTGCAGGCATGGCTATGGTATGCATTACTGTTGGGGTCACTCCCCAGGGTGGTAAACACTGTCAGACACAATACCTGTAGCACACACCACAGACATCAGAAAGGTTGCTATGATGCAGCTCACTCAGAAATTTGTACTTAACTTTGGAATTCCTATCTGCCAGTAATCATAGCAACCTTTTGATAGCTGTGTACCGTATTCCCAGGTTTAGGGTGGCATTCCTAAGATATGCAAGTGCTAGTATTGGGAGATGCACGCAGGGCCCAACATCCTGCCTTTCCTGGAGGCTTCGGTTAATGGGGCCTATGGGTGTGGGTGTTTCTGCCCCTGTTGGCCGCTGCTCTAGGGCAGAGGTTCCCAACTCCGGTCCTGGTGGGCCACACACTATTCGGGTTTTCATGCTGTCCCTCATGAATATGCTTGGCAGATATCTGCATACCATGGGGGCGGCGCATAGAAATGCAGCACAGGCATCTTTATTAGTGACAGCATGGCACCTGGATGGTGTTTGACCCTCCAGGACTGCATTTGGGAGACTCTGCTGTAGGTACTGCGCCTGTTTAGGGTGTCTGTGCTTTGTAGGGTAAAATGTAGGTGTCCCAGACATGTTTCTGTTATCTCCAATAAAGGTTCTGTCTTTCTTACTATGGTTTATTACTAGGTAAAATATGGGGACAGGGTTGGCAGGTACCACAGCTGGGACTTGAACCTGTGACCTTCTGTTCCTGAGCACACTGGCTGTGTTTACTGCACCACCGTGTTGCCACAGGGACAGTTCAGTTCCCTGGAGATACCATGACTGTTTGTCATATGGAGCCTGCCTGATGCAGTGCATGGCAAACACCTAAATGGGGCTAGGCCATGGTCTGCTGCGGCCAGCTGCCACTGCCCCCTCCACCACCATGCTGCCATGCCCTTCTGCTGGTGGTGCTGGGGGTGCGCAGTCTTAGGCCATCCAGTGTGCGGGTAGGCGTCTGCCTATGGTGCGGGTTCTGGGGTAGGGGTGCCTGCATAGACGTCCACGCTTCTCCCAAGCACCGCCTGCCAATGTTCTGTGCACTTGGGGGTAGCTGCTGGGTACTATCCCCTGTGACACTGTGGGAAACACAGTCATGCCCATGTTGGGCCTTCATCAGTTGCTGTCTGGCTGCTCTGCTGTTTCAGCATTCATATGGGCCACCTAGGCATCACCCTAATCCATACTGTGGCCCAGCTGCACCACAGCATGTGCTGCCTGCGGCCCTCTGTATCCCCTTTTCCAGAATCTGTCCAGTTGCCCATTCCAACATGCCCACCCTGCTGTGCGCAACATGTGCACGCCATAGGACACCTGTCCAATAACAAGGGACAGCCCTGATCAGCGCTATTTCACTGTGGGATCATTCACATTTTCGGGGGACAGAGCATAGACCCTTCCACAATTAATATCTTTTTCTGGGAGCTTTCTTGATAGTGTTTTTGCTGTTTCCCAATATTATCACCATTGGCCAGCTTGGTTAGGTTTTTTTCCAGTTTGTTGAGGTCATTTTCAATGTTTATCTGCCCTTTTGTTCTGTGCACATGTATCACACTTATCACTTTTTGTAGGTTTCCCTGCGTATGCTGTACATTGCTGACACTTAAATGGTTTCTCTCCTCTGCAAATGTGCAGGTTTTCAATCGCGTTAGGATTCAGCTCTTCAGATCAGTGCGTTGGTGTGAAAGGGGCCTCTCCCCGCTCACACTCCACCCACTGACCCCTTCTCTCTGCCCTCTCTCCACCTTCTGCGGTGTTTTACCGTGCCGCAGAACTTTACGATCGTTAAGTTACGTTAACGCGCGTTAACGTCTCATAACGCGCGTTAATGTAACTTAACGATCGTTGACGTTACATAACGCGTGTTATGTAATGTTACCGCAGTTTAGTAAACATACCCCTTAGTGTGCAGCAAACCAGCTCACTAAGCTGTAAGATCTTCTAGAATTAACTAGTTAAACATGAATATTGCTAATACTTTAAAGTCTAAAAGCAACAGTTACATAATAATGGCTAAGTAGTGGAGCTTACAGATTTATGAAGAGGGTCTCTTAGCATCGGTCCCCGCCTAAGGGCCATGCCAAAGGGCCCTCTGGCGAGGCCCTCAGGCGCGGGCCCGCCAGGCGCGGGTATGCCTTCAGCATACAGCTACTTTTATTGTGTGCTGTGAGACCTCCGATTGGGCTGGAGGAGCTGCAGGAGGGGCAAGCATGCTCTGACCTCTCACCAGGTAGAATGCAGGTCTCTGATGTGCTCTGAAGGTGTCCGGTGGCAGAGAGGGACTCCCGGCAACGTGCAGCTACTTTTATTGTGTGCTGTGAGGCCTCCAATTGGGCTGGAGGAGCTGCAGGAGGGGCAAGCATGCTCTGACCTCTCACCAGGTAGAATGCAGGTCTCTGATGTGCTCTGAAGGTGTCCGGTGGCAGAGAGGGACTCCCGACAGCGTGCAGCTACTTTTATTGTGTGCTGTGAGGCCTCCGATTGGGCTGGAGGAGCTGCAGGAGGGGCAAGCGTGCTCTGACCTCTCACCAGGTAGAATGTAGGTCTCCAATGTGCTCTGAAGGTGTCCGGTGGCAGAGAGGGACTCCCGGCAGTGTGCAGCTACTTTTATTGTATGCTGTGAGGCCTCCGATTGGGCTGGAGGAGCTGCAGGAGGGGCAAGCATGCTCTGACCTCTCACCAGGTAGAATACAGGTCTCTGATGTGCTCTGAAGGTGTCCGGTGGCAGAGAGGGACTCCCGGCAGCATGCAGCTACTTTTATTATGTGCTGTGAGGCCTCTGATTGGGCTGGAGGAGCTGCAGGAGGGGCAAGCGTGGCTAGTAGACCCATTCTTCTTAATGTGGCCCAGAGTTTCTCATGGTTTACACAGTCAAAAGCCTTGCTATAGTCGATAAAGCACAAATAGATATCTTTTTGGTATTCTTTAGTCTTTTCAAGGATCCATCTCACATCCGCAATGATGTCTCTCATTCCTCGCCCTTTCCTGAACCCTGCTTGCACTTCAGGTAGTTCTTGTTCCAGGTATGGTCGGAGTCTCTTTTGAATAATCTTCAGTAGAATCTTGCTGGCATGTGGGATCACAGTGATTGTGTGATAATTTCCACAGTCAGTTGGATCACCTTTCTTTAGTATTGGTATAAACAAAGATCTTTTCCAGTCATTTGGCCATGATGTTGTCTTCCATATTTCTTGGCAGAGCCTTGTAAGTACGGTAACAGCTGCATCAGATTGCTGTAATACTTCTATGGGAATGCTATCAATGCCTGGTGCTTTGTTCTTTGATAAGGCTTTCAATGCTGCTTTAACTTCTTCTTTCATCACCAATGGTTCCTGATCATAAGGGACAGGTTGAAACGGCTGTTGGTCCACTTGATCTTTATCATATAAAAACTCTGTATATTCCTTCCACCTTTTCTTGATCTTCTCAGCATCATTCAACATAGAACCTTGAGCATCTTGTAACATTCCAATTTGAGGCTGGAACTTTTTCTTTAACTCTCGTAGCTTTAGGAAAGCTGATCTTGTTCTTCCTGTAATAGTTTCTGTTTCTATTTCCTTGCATGCATCGTTGTAGTACTTTTCCTTGTTCCATCTTGCTGCACGTTGGAAATTTCTGTTGAGTTCTGTTATTGTCTTTCTTTCTCCTCTGGCTTTAGCTTCTCTGCGTTTCTGGGCAATTTTCAGAGTTTCTTCCGTCATCCATTTTGGCTGTTTTTGCTTTTTCAACTTTTGTAGAGACTTCTCGCTTTCTTCCAACACAACCTTCTTGATGTCATTCCATAACTCTTCTGGAGCTCTATCATTTGTATCTAAAGCAGCAAATCGATTTTGCAGGCAGTCTTTAAATTCCAGTGGTATATTCTCAAGGGCCTATTTTGCTGCATTCATGAGTGGTTTGCTCTTTTTCAACTTTAGCTTGAGTTTGCATACTTGTAGTTGATGATCTGCACCACAGTCAGCTCCAGGTTTTGTCTTTGTTGATGTTATAGAACTTTTCCATTGTTGACTTCCACAGATGTAGTCAATTTGATTTTTATATAATCCATTGGGTGAAGTCCATATGCACAGTCGCCGCTTGTGTTGATGGAAGAAGGTGTTTGAGATGAATAGATCGTTGGTCTTTCAGAATTCTGTCAGTCTTTCTCCAGCTTCATTTCTGTTGCCAAGTCCATATTTTCGAACTACTTTGCCTTCTTCTTTGTTGCCAACTTTTGCGTTCCAGTCACCCATGACTATCAGGATATCCTGTTTGCATGATCTGTCAATTTCAGCTTGTACTTGTTCATAGAACTCTTCAATTTCATTCTCTTCTGCAGCTGTTGTTAGGGCATATACTTGAATTATATTTGTGTTGATAGGCATTCCTCGTAGACAAATAGAGATTAAGCGTTTGCTGACTGCATTGTATTTCATTACAGTTCTTGCAAATTTCTTCTATATTATAAATGCAACACCATTTCTTCTTTGTCTTTCATTTCCAGCATAGTAGACCATGTGATCATCTGATGCAAAGTGCCCAATGCCAGTCCATTTCAGTTCGCTGACACCCAACAGATCAAGTTGTACACGTTCCATTTCATTCTTGACCACCTCCAACTTCCCTTGGTTCATGCTTCGTATGTTCCATGTTCCAATGTGTAAGACATCTTTACAGCTTCTGACTCTCATTTCATGCACAGCTACATCAGCAGTCAGATGTCCTGAGGGCTTTGATCCAACCACATCATAAATGCTGCCTTTACTCTGAGAAATCTTCAGCTCTTCCCCAGTAGCTAGTTGAGTGCCTTCTGACCTGGGATCTTATATTCCAGCACTATAGCACAATTTGTTTTGTTGTAACTATCCATTGGGTTTTCATGGCAAGATACAGAAGTAGATTGCCGGGCCTTTCTTCCGCGCAATTTAAGTTTGGTGTGGTTGCCGTTGTCACAGAAATGTGATCCTCCGCCGTCAACACTATCCCATTCTGCTGCTGCCCAGATTGGTGGTTTGTCTTGGTCTGACACCTCAGCTGAGATCTGTCCATCTTGGGAGACCCTGCCAGTAGTTAAACTACCGATAGTTTAGCTCACAGCATAACTGATGCACACAAGCCCTCACAGCACGACAAGCTGCAAACCAAGTGAGGGAATGTGCACCCTACATAATGTTATAATGTTATTGCGCCAAGTTCTCCTTAAATTGTCTTGACTTGTAGAAAGATGGTATAAAAAAGATGTTAAATAAATAAATAAAATACATCCGTGTCATACATGCAAAAGAGAAGGGCCTCATTAAATTGAAAACAAGCTCAGCTATGAGGGGACATAGGATGAGAGTGAAAGGGGATAGACTCAGGAGTAATATGCAGAAATATTTCTTTACGAAAAGAGTGGCAGATGCATGAAATAGTCTCCCAGTGGAGATGGTAAAGATGAGGATGCTATGGGGGTCCATCCCTGCTATTCGTGGCTTCACCTGCCCCCGAATAACTTCCCCGCCAGTTCTGCGGAGAAGTTAGACGGGGGTGGGGAACGGACAGCATGGGGGCGGAGAGTGAGTGGGTAGTGGGTGGTCACCAGCCCTGAACGTACAGGACCGATTCTAATGCTGGCCCTGTACATCCATCCTGGACGTTTGTTTTTGGAATGACCGGGGTGCCAGATTGGAAGTGGGCTAAAGAAATAAACTCTTTTTCTTGCGGACCAGCATCGCAGCTTTTAATTGGAGCCACGGGGCCATGGCAACAGGATGCCATGGTGCCGCAGCTCCATTTAAATCCCTGACTATGTAGTCAGGCTACTCAGGTTCGTGCAGGCTGGACTGAATCACAGTCCTGGCCTGCACATATATTGCTGTTCGCGATTTTGATCCCGCGGGGCTAGATGTGCCTGCAGGATCAGAATCACGATTCCCTTTGTACATCCAGTTCAGACCAGACGTACAAAGGGGATGTTTGTGTGGGACAGAATCGGGCCCTATGGGGGCCATTCTGTCCTGCGAATAGCAGGAATGGACATCGCACAGGGACATCTATCCCCGCTATTCGTCCCCCTGCCGGCTCCGGCAATATCCTCCCCATACAAACAGCAGGTTTGTATGGGGAATCCTAGACAGGGGTGGGAGGGGGCGTTCTGGAAGCAGAGCGAGGGTGGGGCATGGGCAGGCCATGACCCGAACGTACAGGACCGATTCAGAGGGTGTCGAATCATAGATGAGAGACTTATTCCACCTCAAAGGTGGAAAAAGTCCCTCTGGATGGAGGGGGATCGTTGCGCAGGACCCAGGAACGCAGTTGAGGGGGCGCAGGAGGTTCCCTGCAGCTCGACCCAGGCCTTGGAAGGCCAGATCGGGGGGTCAGGCTGTGGGGAAAAAAAGATCTTGGTCGGTGGCCAGGGATTGCAGCTCCTGAATGGAGCCACGGAGCCTGGCTAAGGTAGTCTGGTATGTGACTGGGCATGCAGGTCAATCAGAATTGGGGCCCAGCCTGCATGTCCAGGCCGTAGACCCGATTCTGATCCCACGGGATCAGAATCAGGTCTACCTCTGTACGCCCTGTTTCTGATCGGCTGCACAGGGGCTGCACGGCCTGAATGGAATTGGCCTCTTTCTGAATTCAAAAAAGCATGGGGCAAAACAGAGGATCTCTAAAGAGAAAAAGGGGACTATTGTAGTAGTTGATATGGAAAGGCAGACTAGATAGGCCATGTGATCTTTTTCTGCTATCATGTTTCTATGTTTCTACCTTCATATATCAGATGGAATGTAGCTTGCCACATTTTCATGATAAACTTGATGCACTCAAACATCACCCTTTGTGAAAATTCAATAAATCAATCTTCCCACTGTTTGCAGCATAAGTATTTATTAGGCACATCAAAAACAGCTTGCTTTAGAATCAAGCGTTTTCTTGAAAAGATCCAGTACAGTTTGCTCAGCAGTAGAGAAAAAGGTTTTCTTTTCAAGAACAAGCTTGATTCTAAAACAAGCTCATTTTTTATGTTTGATGAATACCTGCTGCAGACACTAAGAAGATTGATTAATTGAGTTCTCAGAGTGATTTATCCCCTAACAATATTTTTTGAGGAACATAGATTGGGAATAGGAGAATTAAAAGTAGCCAAATAAATAATTAAAATGGTTAATATGAATAAATAACAACTAATAATACATAATTAAAAATTGAGTGAAAACAAACACCTCAAATACTATAATGGAGGGTATTGTAGAGAGGGTACTTTTAATATTCATCTATTTATGTATCATTTGTCATTTATTTATTTAAATTTTTAATTGTATTTTTCATCAATAATATCTATATAGTGTATATTTTATATGTGTCTTCTTTATGTGTTTATAGTAACATAGTAACAGTTAATGATGGCAGATAAAGACCAGCGTGGTCCATCTAGTCTGCGCAGCAATATGGCAGGAGTAGGTGCACCCCTTCCCATGTCTTTTAGAGAGTAGGTGCACCCCTTCCCATGTCTTTTAGAGAGTAGGTACACCCCTACCCATGTCTTTGCTTAGTGGTGTACCCACCAGGAGCAGGTGCACCCCTTCCCATATCTTTGTTTCTTTGTTTGTTTAGGGGTGAATCCACCGCTCCTCCCCCCATTGCTCCATGTAGGGCACCCCCTATTTGTTGAGAAATTAGATGGTTCAGTTTATTTAGATTTAATCTTGTTGCTGTAAAGTGATCCACTGTGTGTCCCAGGCCACTTTGAATTCCGTCACTGTGTTTGCCCCTTCCACCTCCATCGGGAGGGCATTCCAAGCATCCACCACCCTTTCAGTAAAAAAGTATTTCCTGACATTGCCTTTCAATTTACCCCCTTGCAGCTTCATGTTATGCCCTCTAGTTTTACAGATTCCCCGTCTCTGGAAGAGGTTTGTTTGTTCATTATTTCTCTTTAAGTATTTAAAGGTCTGAATCATATCTCCCCTGTCCCTCCTCTCCTCCAAAGTGTACATATTTAGGTCTTCAAGTGTCTTCTCATAAGGCTTCTGATGCAGGCTCCAAATCATTTTAGTCGCCTTCTTCTGAACAGCTTTCATTCTTTTTACATCCTTTGCAAGATACGGTCTCCAAAACTGAACACAGTATTCCAAGTGAGGCCTCACCAGAGACTTATACAGTGGCACTAGTACCCCTTCCTTTCTGCTGGTAATTCCTCTCAAATGCAGCCCAACATCCTCCTGGCTTTTGCCATCACCTTGTCGCACTGTTTTGCCACCTTGAGATCTACAGAAATAATCACACCGAGGTCTTTCTCCTGCTCCATGCACACCAACCTCTCGCCCCCTATCGTGTACATTTCCTTTGAATTTCTGTAACCCAAGTGCATGACACTGCACTTATTCGCATTAAATCTCAATTGCCAAGCGTCAGACCATTCCTCCAGCTTTTGCAGATCCCTCCAGTACTCCCTCGGGGGAGTCCACTGTGTTGCAAATTTTCGTGTCATCTGCAAAAAGACAGACTTTTCCATTCAGTCCTTCAGCAATATCACTCACAAATACATTGAACAGTGCCGGGCCCAGGACCGAACCCTGCGGCACCCCGCTAATCACCTTCCTTTCATCCGAGTGAGCTCCATGAAACATACTTTATATGTTTTGATATACATAGTTTTTAAATATTACTCAAATGTTATGCATTATAATCATTTTAGATGCGTACCCCCCCGATGAAGGCTCCATGTCGAAACGCACAGGGGATTTTTGATTAATAAACTTGGCACCTGTGACCTCTACTGGCTTTCGCCCTCTGTGTTTCCTGCTACCTTTGTGAGGGCTCTGCTCCCCTTGTGTTCCTCCATGTATCTTTGCATGGCCTTGGTTACTGAAGTACCTCTAATTTGTCCAGACATAGCTATACTGGACTTTATGTTTGAATAAGGTTTTATGTTTTAACATTACTATGTTACTTATTTTAATTTATTTTGTTTTCCATTATTTATTTTGTCCTTTGCTATTTATTGGAATCCTGGTTATTCCCTTCAATGAATTTGTTTGAAGAGTGCTTTATTTCATGGCTGTACCAAGCCACCAAGCCATAAATGTGCCCTGTGCAACTTGCTCATCTGGTGTGCCCCCCGCCCCATCACAGTTTTGCCATTTGCTCCATGCCCAGCATCTTTCCATCTTGCCTTAGCCCACAACTCCATATCCAGTCAGCCCCTCATGCTGCCTGCCCTTGCCACACCGCCACTTTTTGTGATTTCTTGGAAGCGTCAGTGTCGATTGCAGCAGTGGAGCCAAATAAAAAAACAACAACACACGGGTCTTTCTGACTCTGCGCTTGTATACATGTCTGATCCCTCCCTCCACTGACATATGCTCACCTCAGAGGAGGGAAGGAGGGACCAGACCAGCCATTCAAACACAGGTCTTTGCAACTCCGCACTTGAATGTCTGGTCTGGTCCCTTTCTTCCTCCTCTGACACGAGCATATGTCTGAAGAGGGAGATATCAGACCTGCATGCAAGTGCAGAATCTGAAAGATCCGTGTGGTTTTTTTTTTTGGTTTTTTTTTTAGAATTGGATGTCTGCTCTGCTGCTGTCAAGGAAACACGAAAAGCAATGGCGGGGCAAGGGCAGGCAGCGTGGGGGGAGCCGAGCCCAGCAGTCTCAAATGCACCCTTATTTCCTTGTGCCCTGTGTAGCCGCACCACTCGCACAGGGCTAGGTACAGTGCTGCTTTATTTATCCCACTTTGTTTTTGTTTTGGTAATCCCGTCAATTTTTTTTTTAATTTGATGCTTATAAAGTACCCAGGGCCGGCCCGTCCATTGAGCGAGAATGTTGTTCGCACAGGGCCCCGCGCTTCAGGGGGCCCCGCGCGAACCACATTCTCACTCAATGGACTGCTGCAGAGGGAGCCGGGGAAGCCCACCAAAGCCCCGGCTCCCTCTGCACAGCCTGCCAGCGAGAAGAGCCTTTACCTTCCTGCTGGCGGCTGTTTCAATGAAGCCGCGAATGCCGCGAGAGGTTAAAGGGCATTGCCTTTAACCTTTCCCGGCATTCGCGGCTTCATTGAAACAGCCGCCAGTGGGAAGGTAAAGGTTCTACTCGCTGGCGGGCTGTGCAGAGGGAGCCGGGGCCTCGCGCGGGCGTCCCGGGCTCCCTCGGCAGCCCCGTGGATGGCGCGGGGCTCGTCCGAGGGGGGGGGGGTGGCGAGGACTGGATGGGGGGTGAACAGACTGGAAATGGGCTGTGATGGGGGGGAGAAACGGACTGGAAATGGGCTGTGATGGGGGGAGACTGAAAATGGGCTGGGAGGGGGAAACAGACTGGAAATGGGCTGTGATGGGGGGAACGGACTGGAAATGGGCTGTGATGGGGGGGAACAGACTGGAAATGGGCTGTGATGTGTGTGTGTGGGGGGGGAGAACGGACTGGAAATGGGCTGTGATGGGGGGAACGGACAAATTGGGCTGGGATGGGGGGAAACAGACTGGAAATGGGCTGTGGTGGGGGGGGGGAGAACAGACTGGAAATGGACTGTGATGGGGGGAACGGACTGCAATTGGGCTGTGATGGGGGGAGGACTGCAAATGGGCTGTGATGGGGGGATAGGACTTCAAATGGGCTGTGATGGTCGGGGAAGGGACAAAATGGGCTGTGATGGGGGGAACTTGGACTGGAAATGGGCTGATGAAGAGCTGGATTAGGACTGCAAATGGTCTGTGATGGTGGGGGGGATAGGACTGGAAATGGGCTGTGGTGGGGGGAGAACGGACAAATTGGGCTGGGATAGGGGGAAACAGACTGGAAATGGGCTGTGATGTGGGGGGGGGGGAACAGACTGGAAATGGGCTGTGATGTGGGGGGGGGAACAGACTGGAAATGGGCTGTGATGGGGGGAACGGACAAATTGGGCTGGGATGGGGGGAAACAGACTGGAAATGGGCTGTGAATGGGGGGAGAACAGACTGGAAATGGGCTGTGATGGGGGGAACGGACTACAATTGGGCTGTGATGGGGGAGGACTGCAAATGGGCTATGATGGTGGGGGGGATAGGACTGCAAATAGGCTGTGATGGTGGGGAGAATGGACGAAATGGGCTGTGATGGGGGGGGATCTTGGACTGGAAATGGGCTGATGAAGAGCTGGATTAGGACTGGAAATGGGCTTATGGGGGCTGGAATAGGGCGAAGTGGGCTGATGAGGGGGCTAGGATTGGAAATTAGTTGATGGGGGAGCGTGGAGGAAATGGGCTGATGAGGGACTGGAATGGAACTGGAAAAGAGAATATGGGGGCTAGGACTGGAAATGGGCTGATGAGGAGCTAGGATAGGACTAGAAATGGGCTGATGGGGGGAACGTAGACTGCAAATGGTTGATGGGCTGGAATAGGACACTGGAAATGGGCTGATGGGGGCTGGAATAGGACTGGAAGTGGGCTGATGGGAGTTGGAAAAGGGCTGGAAATGGGCTGATGGGGAGCTTGGAGTGGAAATGGGCTGATGGGGGGGCTGGAATGGAACTGGAAAACAGCATATGGGAGGCTAGGACTGGAAATGGGCTGATGTGGAAGCTTGGGAGACTGGGACTAGAAGGGGGCAGATGTTGGGTGGGTCTAGAACTATAAAGGAGCTGATTTTGGGGGAGGACTAGAAAGGGATGGGAAATGAGAATGGAGAGGGGAAAAGATATTGTGTGTGGGAGGGAAGAAAAGTCTATGAAGGGCCGGGTATTGGAAGAGTAAGTGTAGATTGAGAATGGAAGGGTGAAATTTGAGTGGATGATAAAGCAATAAGGAAAGAAATGGAGGAAAGAGCAAAAGGGGAAAAATCAGTATGTTAAAGCAGATATAGATAAAAAATTTGGAAAAAAATCTAAAAGAGAAGAAAGGAAAATGGATAGCTCGCAGAAGACACAAAGAAACCAGAAGAAAGTGACTGGAGCAATTGCAACTGAAAAGAAAATGCACAAGCAACAAAAGGTAGAAAAATACTTTTTTATTTTGAATTTATTAACTGGAATATATCAGCTCTGGGAAATGTGCATTGTTAACATCTTTTGTGTTTTGTTTAGTACAAGAGGAAATTAATTTATAGTTTTATTTCTCCAGTGTTGTTGTACATCCCAAGTTTGGATTTTGGGGTTCCCAGTTTAATTATTGTCTTCCTATTTCTAAATTGTGATCCCTTGTTCTTTAGTGACGGTCTATATTCTGCATTTTAACCAAGCTGAGGTATTCTGTTCATGTAGTTTCTATTTGACTATGTCACTTGTTCTCTTTCCCCAGTAGGAGATGCATTGGTATTCTCTGAGATGTATTGGTTTAATATTTGCAGTGTTGCCTTTTGATAGGTAGGGTTTGGTGCTTTGTGAGTCCTGGCAGAGCTGTTATGATATGGTGGATTTGCTATGAGTTCTAAAAGGTCAGTGTTTATAGTACTTCCTAATGGGCCTGGCGGTTGGCACTGGAATATAGTAACGTAGAAATCTATTAGTCTTTCTTATCCAGACACTCATTAAGAAGCATGTTTACTAAAAATGCATGTTAACATTATGCAAATAGTTATGCAAATGAGGCTCCCTATGCAAATGAGGCCCCACAATTAATCTCCGCACGTGGCCCCGCACCCCCCTTGGGCCGCCCCTGAAAGTACCTTGTCTCTTTTGTTTTGTGTTTTTTTCTTTCATTCTTATACTAGCACAATAAGGGTAATTTTGTAACAGGCCATCTATATATGAGGACAAAGTAGCCATCTATTTATCAACAGGATCAGCATGGCCATCAAGCAGGCTAGACAGTTACCTAGAGTAGCACATCCAGGGAGTGGTGTTCAAACAGGGCCGGAGAAGCTTTATCCCCTATGCACCTGTTGCTGCTCTCCTCTCCCTCAGGTTACTATAGAGCTTCTTTCCACCTGACTGAGCTCAGCACCCTCCCATGGCTCTGACCCTGCTGCTCTTGCTTGGCCATGGCAGGCAGGAGAAGCGGCGCTTAATACAATGTCTGCATTCTGCATAAAGTGGAGCCAATCTCATGGGATGAGCCACACAAATCTCACAGCTTATACCGTGAGACTGATCTCGCTCCTCACAAAAAGCTGGCGCTGTATTAAGTGCCACTTCTCCTGCTGGCTACGAATGAAGACTGTAGATTTGCTACACTGGAGATAGGTGGAAGATGTAAAGCAAAGGTCAAATTGGGTCAAGAGGAAGGGGCGGGGGGTGTTGCAAGGTGGAAGGTTCGCCTGGGGCACCTAATGCACTTGTACTGGGCCCGTTTATGAAAATACATAGATGCCTATGTGCCTTTATAAAATACTAGAGAGCATTGATAAATAAATAAATAAACCATCAGAAACTGCAGCTAGATCGAAGCGACAGACATTTATGCCTACTTGGGAGTAGGTGTGAAAATTTGCATGCAAAGTACGTGTATAAATGAGTATTTTATAAAACACATAAATAATAAATCTGCCCTTGCTCCACCAAACTCTATCCCAGAACATTCCTACATATGGGTCATTTATTTATTTATCTATTTATTTATTTATTTAGTATACATTTGTATACCGCTACTTCCAGCGATCAGCAGTGGTTTGATTACAGATTGGAAATTGTCAAATCATGACAGGAAATTTTTGAGGTATAAACACATTGATTAGACAGGAAGGCACAGCACACAGGCACAGTACAGTCACAGCACTGTTTTTGATGGCAGCACTGTGCATGTTAACAAATGGAAATCTTAAGTAGGTGCGCTGACCTACAGACATTGCAACAGAGGTGTAGTACAATGGTTAATATACTGACTGATGGTACAGGGATTGTGAGTTCAAGTCCCCAGTGCACCTAATGAATAAAGTTGGCAGAGGCAATTCCTTTTTCTGCTATCAACTGTACAACAATCTGTGCTGCCATCTAAAAATAACTGCACCGAAGTGCCATAAAGTAATGCACCTTTTAGGGTGCAACAGAAGGCACATCCGAAACAACCACGTCAGCGAAGGTGGGGTATAATGCGCCCTAGAGGCCATGTTGAAAGTTTGCCAACTCCCAAGGCACCATAGTAGGCACCCCAGAAGCTGCCTGAATCGAAGGTATGGCGTAAGATGCCCCAAGAATGTATAAGTGAACCCAAAAACTTTGATCACGAGCAGTGAGGTCCCCCAATTAAAAGGGCAAGAGAGGTTTATGCCAAACACACATGTAACCCAAACACTGCACAGAGCAGCAAGGAAAGACAATGCATAAGTAATGGATGGATGTAGATCAGAGCTGATGGACCCGACAAAGCAGCCCCCAGCCCATGTGGCTGTTAGAAAAATGGACAGACATATTGGGGGCAGCTGTAGCTATGCACAGAGCGATGGTAATGTACCATGCAATAATGACAGTGTGTGGCAGAGGATGGGAAGATGTGTGCAGCAGAGGAGGTAGAAGTGGCAGGAAAGGTGGAATGTCAGGATGACAGTGGAGTAGCAGTGCCATGCAGAGCACACATAGGAGAGGCAAACAGGGAGAGCTGCAATGCAGGAATGTGTAGGAGTGCAGGACGTGGGGTAGCAGCATGCACATCAGGGTAGGATGGCACACAGTTGGCAAACACACGTAGATGGACAGAAGGATGGTTCACAACTGTGATGAGGGTACAATTTATTTTATTTATTTATTTATTTCCAGTCTCTTCTATACCGCGCTATTCAACATCAGTGCGGTTTACAATAAACATAGAACTACACATTTCCTAGGGTACTCTGTGTTTACAATGAACAGGTGTTAAAACTTGGACAACATGGGGTAACTATTTACAATCGTGCAACTGAGTAGAGTTCGCTACCTTGAACTAGCCGTGAGAGTCTTGTGTGGTGTACGTGGCTGGGGCGTTATCATCATTATCTACCGGGTAGTAGAAGAGGAAAAGGTGGTGTTTCAAGGCCTTCCTAAACTGGAATAGGTTGGGGATTGCACGGATGTTGGCTGGTAGAGCATTCCGGCTTCTGGGCGCACAGAATTTGAAGGCCCTGCTTGCCGTAGTCTGGGTGCATTGGGTTATTGATTTTGGGACTATCAGGGTGTTGATTGCTATCGATCTTCTGGACCTATTGGTGGGGATGGTCTGGATCAACCCGGTTAGAGATGGGGGTGAGAGCCCATGGATGGCCTTAAAAGTTAGAAGTAGGGTTTTGTACTTGAGTCTCATATGTATCGGGAGCCAGTGTAGGTGCTTCAGTATGGGTGTAACATGGTCTTTCTTAGAGGCACCGTATAGGATCCTCGCTGCAGTGTTCATCGCCAGCTGAAGCGGATTTAGGGTGGCCTGGGGGAGCCCGTGTAGGATCACGTTAGCATAATCAAAATGTGGTATGATCAGCGCCTGGTAAATTGATCTAAAATCTTCTGGCTCCAGCAGCGATTGTAAGGGTCTGAGGGCTCTGATCTTATGATACACCGCCCTCACTACATTGCCTATGTGTACCTTCATGTCTAGTCTTTGGTCCAGGGTAACACCAAGATACCGGATCATCGGTTTGGTCTGGAGATCTGTTTCCTTAACTCTTAGAAAGGGTGGTGTGGAGAAGTTTGGGTTCCTTGTAATGAAGAGTACTTCCGTTTTCTTGTGTTGTATCCTGAGGTTCTGGGTTTGGAGCCAGTCGGATGCTGCGTTAAAGCAGTTTGTCAGTGGCGAGAGGTCTGGATTTTCAGTTGAGAAAGGCATGTATAGCAAGCAGCACGTCGTCTGCATATATCAGGCAGTTGACACTGAAAGACCGGATCAGATTGCAGAAAGGCTGCATGTATACATTGAACATCAAGCAGTCCAACAGGTGAGGCAAGGAATCACGTGGTACCAAGAACACAGTCCAAAAACGTGATGTGGGTGGAAAAACACTTTATTTAATAGTAATAACGAAAACCTATTAACAACCCGACACAGGCCGTGTTTCGAAAACCTTCATCAAGGGTTGTTCAGATAGGTACTAGAAACATAGAAACATACACAATAAGTTAAATTAAAAATAAAAACAGTTGGGAAAGAACAAAATACTAATTAAAAACATAAAACATGCATATATACATTAAAACCAATCATGTAAATAAATAAACAAATCAACTATACATAAAATGTATAAAACAGAATATGAATACTAAAAAGTGTGGATACGCAAATATAATTAAATAATTAAGAGCAAATAATAAAACAGCATTATATAAAACCTAAAACTGAAATGAAATAAAACCATTAGAAGGTGTAGCAAGCAATATTACTTTACCAAGAATACCTTAGTTGTAGATATAATGGACATGTAGCCCTCAAAGGGAATGGAGGTAACAGAACTAAAATGAAGAAAACAAATTTAAGGCATATGTATACATTGAAAATAGTAACTTAACTAACATCTATAATACATCTAAAAAAAAATTTTTTTTATATCTCAAACAGTAAAACAATAAATAAATAAATAAACAACTAAAAGAAATAAAGGACCAAAGGACCTTAGAAAATAGGAAACAAAATTAAAACAATGGAAGCAGCAGGTGCGGAATACATGTGCCATCGGTCTGAAAGGTAGGATTTGCACCAATCCAACGCTTTGTCAGTGATTCCCTTTTCCTTAAGATGATCCAGCAGAAGCTTGTGGCTCACCGAGTCAAACGCAGCTGCAATGTCCATGAATATGAGGACAAAACCTTGGCGAATGTTGTCAATTCCTGCTATTAAGTTGTTGAAGAGTGTGGTGAGGAGCGTTTCAACTCCATGAGCCTCTCTGAAGCCGTGTTGGCAAATGTCCAGTGGTGCAGAAGTTTCGATGTGCTCTTGGAGTTGCATCTGGACTTCCTTCTCAATTATTTTTGCCAGCAAAGGTATACTCGATATCGGTCTGTAGGAGTCTACCTTCTGAGGGTCGAGTTTGCTGTTTTTTAGTAGCGGTCTTATGGATGTGTGTTTCAGAGGTTGCGGGAATGTACCTGTTGCAAAGGATTGGTCCATGATTCTGGCTATAGTGGGACTAAATTCAGACCTTAGATCTTTAATCCAAAATGCGGGGCAGGGGTCAGCACAGCTCTGCACAGATATGACTGTCACAGGAATGAAAAGTAGTTCTGCAGGACAGGCATACAAATGAAAGAGAACAGAGATGAATCCAACCTATGACCAGTAGCACAAATGGCAATGCACAAACCGGTAGGCCACACCACCAACGTGAGTGCAGTAGCAAAGGCTGCATACAAAAATAGTGCAGGGCAGCACACAAGACGCCTGCTGGCTGTCAGGACAGGCAAACCCCCAACAGTAACCATGTTGAAATGCACATGCAGATCTGCTGTGCACAGATCAGATCACAGTCTGTAATTGGGACCAGATCCACATAGAACTACATGCACACACACAATGAAATGTTATGCAGTGGATACAGCATGCAAAAGAGGAAAGTACCTAAACCCCAAGGGCAGCAGAGGATGCTCTGTGGAGCTGCTGCAAAATCTGGAACAGGACAGGAGAGAATTGAACATGCAAACAGGTATACCACACAACAGCTGAACCACAGCAATACCAAACCCCCAAGTGAACTGCCATGTAAACACCATAAAGAAAGAGACATATGTAACACCTAATATGTGATGGCTAGGCAGCACAGAGGGCATACCTTGGTGTACACTGAAGAGATGGAAGGGTGTGTGCAGAGGTGATGAACCTGCTGGTACCTAATTGTCATGTTAGCACAACAGAGAAGAAAAGGATAAACCCTCTCTGGGGACCAAACCTGCAACCTATCGCGTTATAACTCATGCCTGCAACCACTACCCCAAACAACCACAATGAGCACACTGAGCACAATGCAAAAATAGTACCCCAAAGGGAGGGTGTGTATGGGAACCTGTAATACCCAGTGATGTGGTAAATGGCTGGCAGATACACAACTGCCACCGTACAAGGATGTGAGCACAGGTGGGCCATGTACATGACCAGCAAATCAGTAGATACAAGTGTCAATGTGAGCAAAGAGTGGAGGAGTAGCCTAGTGGTTAGGAAACTGGCTTGGTTACCAAGCAACCAGGGTCCAACTCCCATTAGCACTCCATGTGGCCTTGGGCAACTCATGTAACCCTCCATTACCTTGGAAGAAAGGCCTGGCAATCTACTTCAAGTGACACTGCCAAGAAAACCCTGGAGTCTCTGGGTCACAAGGAGTCAGGACGGACTCAAAGGCACACATTGTACTGTATGTTTGTCACCATGATCAAGCAGCAGCAGAGGCAAATGTATATCAAACACATTTTTATTTGGGTTAATCCTCACAGATAGTGTTGATACCGGTACCGCCATCATAATATCAAGGTAAGTGGATCCCAGGTGCAACACGGAAACACATTTAGCAGGGCAGCAACCCACATCCTACAGAAAGGTCACTGGCCCGTCTACAAATGAAGGGCAGGAGACATAATGTGCAGCAGGTCCATGGTATGCACCATTTATTAGGCCCCCACCCCCCACATGCTGCTGCATGCCTCAAATGTGTCACTCACATATGAGTGCATGTAGACAGTAGGTGGTGCATGATGAGGGACCAACACACATCAATCATGATCTGTTCCCCAAAACATATCTATCTGGCAACACAGGAGGCACACAAATGAAAACAGCATCTATTGTTAACACGTTGTAACTTGAAAAACACATATTGAATGTAATGTTTCAGCTCTCACATAATCCCTGATATAGGAATCAAAGTTGCAACAATGTAACTCTAAACAATCATCAAATACACAATGAGGATATGCTAACAGGTAGCAGAGAGAATTCAAATGAAAACTACCTGCAGAAACATGCAGCGATAAGACCATGCAAGGAGATCCCCCTGCACTGGTTGGTGTGTAGACAGTGTCTGTACACATATATCACGGTACATGGAATGCACAATTGAAGGGAGACATCGGACACTCACACTGCGACACTCCAAATATAATGGGGCAATGTGAGTGTCGTTACCTCAGGGGATAAATAGGACTGTGCAGACATGCAATGCAAGGTTTGTAAATCAATGCAGAGCATCACGTCTGTACAGTAAACAAACCCAAGAAACAGTATACAGAGATGGAAATTAAGGGCAAACATGTTACAGTAAACCACACAGAAGCCATATTGCCAAATGCTGTGTTTCTCCAACATACTCAGTCATATGCACATGCACCATGTACATCTCAACATGCTACAGTGATGCCACACATGCACGGAAACACCCTTGGTGATTGAAAACATCAATCCAGGATGCTGGTGGTCATTAAAGCGGTGTTGTGGCAAAACCTGTATCATGTCCAGGTGGAGAGTAGGTGGACATAGACAACAGGACCTCTCCATCGCTCCCCCTATGCCACATGCATGGCTGTATGCCTGTGTAGAAACAAACAGATGAGCGTAGCCTGCGTTCCATGTCACACACATGGCCAAAACACAACACCTCAACTGTGGAGGAATGTACAACATACAGTGACAATGTCAGTCCCTGCTGCACACGTGGAGACCAGTACACAGTGTGCAAAGTGCAAAGTATATCTGCAATCCAACACATCAGGTGAAGACTATCCTTGCAACCCTGGGCATGCATAGTCTAGTGTCACATCCCAATATGCCACAGTACATGAAAGGTCATGCGTGTCCCGTGCGATGAGCACAACTCCCAGCCAGAGCATGGCAGCAACAGTGTGTTGGATACATCTGTCATGGGCAAAGTAGCAATCCAAAAGTAATACTAAGAACATAAGAACATAAGATATGCCATACTGGGTCAGACCAAGGTCCATCAAGCCCAGTATTCTGTTTCCAACAGTGGCCAATCTAGGTCATATGTACCTAGCAGTTTCCCCAAGGGACACAGGTTCCACAATGCTTGTATTGGTTCAAGCATTGATATCCTGGGTCCCTTCTTAATAATGGCTTATGGACCTTTCCTCCAGGAACTTGTCCAAACCTTTTTTAAACCCAGCTACAGTAACAGCCTTTACTACATCCTCCGGTAACAAATTCCAGAGTTTGATTACACGTTGAGTGAAAAAATATTTTCTTTTATTAGTCTTAAATAGTTTAACCTGCAGCTTCATTGCATGTCCCCTAGTCTTTCTATATTCTGATAAGGTAAACAGTCGATCTACGTTTACCCGTTCCACTCCGCTCATTAATTTATAGACTTCTATCATATCTCCCCTCAGCCGTCTCTTTTCCAGGTTAAAGAGCCCTAACCTTTTTAGCCTTTCTTCATAGGAGTATCCTTCCATCCCCTTTACCATTTTGGTGGCTCTTCTCTGAACCTTTTCTAATAACTCTATATCCTTTTTAAGATACGGCGACCAGAATTGCACACAATATTCAAGGTGCGGTCTCACCATGGAACGATATAGAGGCATTATAATATCCTTTGTTTTATTTTCCATTCCTTTCCTTATCATACCTAGCATTCTCTTTGCTCTCTTGGCCGCCGCTGCACACTGGGCCGAGGGTTTTAACATGGTATCCACAATGACGCCTAAATCTTTTTCCTGGGTGGTGGTTCCTAATGTGGAACCTTGCATCGTGTAACCATAGTTTGGGTTGTTCTTCCCTAGGTGCATAACCTTGCACTTGTCCACATTAAATTTCATCTGTCATTTTGATGCCCAGTCTTCCAATTTATCAAGATCCTCTTGCAATTTTCCACAATCCTCTTGGGTTTTAACAACTTTAAATAGTTTTGTGTCATCTGCAAATTTGATAACCTCACTCGTTATTCCACTTTCCAGGTCATTTATGAATATGTCAAAAAGCAGCGGACCCAGCACAGATCCCTGGGGTACACCACTATTCACCTTTCTCCATTGGGAAAATTGGCCATTTAGCCCTATCCTCTGCTTTCTATCTTTTAACCAGCTCCTGATCCACAATAGTACACTGCCTCCTATACCATGACTCTTTAGTTTTGCCAAAAGTCTCTCATGAGGGACCTTGTCAAAGGCTTTCTGAAAGTCCAGATACACAATATCAACCGACTCACCTTTGTCCACCTGATTATTCACTCCTTCAAAAAAACATAACAGATTAGTAAGACAAGATCTTCCTTGTCTAAAGCCATGTTGGCTGTCTCTCATTAGTTCATGACTATCTACATGCTGAGTAATTTTATTCTTTATGATGGTTTCTATCATTTTTCCCGGTATTGACGTCAGGCTCACCGGTCTGTAGTTTCCCGGATCACCCCTGGAACCCTTTTTAAAAATTGGTGTTACATTGGCGATCCTCCAATCTTCAGGTATTAGAGATGATTTTAATGATAGTTCACAGATTACTAATAGCAGGTCTGCAATCTCATATTTCAGTTCTTTCAATACCCTTGGATGTATACCATCCGGCCCAGGTGATTTGCTACTCTTCAGCTTATCTAATAGTTGTAATACATCTTCTCGATGTATCGATATTTCCTTCAATTCTTCTGCACCTTTAAATACCACTTCAGTCCCTACATCTTCCTCAGTAAAGACTGAAGCAAAGAATTCGTTCAGTCTCTCCGCTATCGCCTTGTCACCTCTTAGTGCTCCTTTAACCCCTTTATCATCTAATGGACCAACTGACTCTCTCAGGTTTTTTGCTACGAATGTACTTGAAAAGGTCTTTACTTCGTGTTTTTGCTTCTGCAGCAAGCTTCTTCTCAAATTCTCCCTTTGCCTAGGCATGTGTCTCGCTTGCAGAGGTCAAACATCCTATGGCACCATTTTCCCAGGGATAGTTCCATGGTGGTGTGTCCCCCAACAGGTGGACAATGACGATGCCGGATGCACTCCAGTGGATATGTCCAGTTCTCTGCCCTGTGTCAGAAGAGTAAAAATAATGTATTGGTATGCAGTGTGCAACAGCAGCACAAAATGCAGACAGGCAACCATGAATATGCACATAATAAAACGACACACAGGCAAACATAACATGAGCACAACACAGAACACAGTGCAGGTTGGTCAGATGTGGAATTGGAACTGCAGACACAGCTGTCACATGGATATGTTCATGTCCATGGCCATGCCCATGTTACATAAGTGTATCACAGCACCACCCCATGTGCATCAGCGTTTGTGAACAGAGAGGCAACATGAAATATCTCTGAAACAAACCGTAAATCATTAACATGTAAAGCCTGATGTCATTCCCCCCCCCCCAGAAAAGGTTAAACCTACCGTCTGCGTGCAGCAAGTATATGTCTTGGATCCCCTGGGTCACTCAGTGAAGGAAGACGATGTCACCTCAATTGGTAGAATCACCATGTAACCATGTCCAGCCACTGTTGATGCATGTCTACATCATGGCTATATCTGAGATCTGAAAAATGCAGTCCAACAGTCGTATGTCACAACACAAGACACAGATCTGCTCACAATACACAACACATGTCCACAATATTCACATGGTAAACAGCAGCAAGGTAGAGATAGCACAGTCAGCACTGTCCCCCAGGTGTACAGACCCCGCACACCACATGATAATGTAACATGCCTGCACACTGTACCAACACACAGCCAACCCTAAGAAACACACCCACACAGTATGCTAAGGTGAGCGTGCCAGCAGTAGCATATGGCTGGGATGTGCCCAATTGGAGATTGTCGGACCAAAAGGCCCTGTGAAATCAAATGATACACTGGTGTTGGCTGATGGTACACTGTTGGGGAAGGGTGCACGTGTAGCCCACCACTACAACACCTAGGACACCGACACACATGCAGCTCTGTTGGCTGTGTCACAGACACAGTGTTGCAGAGGACAAACTGGACAGGAACACATGGGGATATGTGTGCCAACACCAAGATATGGGTTATGGTGGTGCAGGGAAAAGAGGTAAACAACATCATATGTACAATATGACACATCACTGAGGACATGTGTCTCCCCTGACTGTCAGCACAGACAATGTAGCCGTAGATCCACCTACCCCAGACCACTGCATGTTGGATGACTGACAGTCACCTGCCAATGCATGCCCGCACCAGGAGCTGCAACAGGTATGTCCTGCAGAGTAGGAAACACAAGGGAAACATACATATGTCATTTTCTAGCTATGCAACACACTCTGCACCTTCCTGTCCTCAGCTTCCAGACCCCCCAAGATCCTTCACAGACCTACCGTTCACCAGCACACTGTACAGATCTTTGTCATGTGAGAGCTATCTATGAAGTGTGATTGCCAAACTACAAGGGTCTGTACTCGGTCTGTCCCCTCCCACATCTCTCTGTTCATGTACAAAATGGTGAACAGAAGTGTTTCGTCACTACTGTGTCCCTGCATCAAACTAAGGCTGCAGTAATATCCTGTGTCCCCCATATCTCCCCCAATGCCCCTTACTGTGTGTTCTGGTGTCCCAATGATGTCTGCTACCCTGCTGTCAAGTCCTGTAACACACGGAACTATGCAGGGGCACCTCCCCATCGGCTGACCATATACAGTTCAGTGGTGTGTATATCTCCTACCTTCACTTACATTAACAGCTGTGTGATGATGAGCTGCAAATATATATCTCAACGGCTGAGTTATGCCTGCCAAACCACACCCCAATGTGTGCATGTGACCAGACCATGATGGCTGCATGTCATACTATTGTGTGAAATCGATAATGGAAAAGCATGGATAGCCTATATGTGCACCTAAACCCTCCCCCCCCCCCCATCAGAGCCTCTTTGTGTGTGTGGACATAACTCTCCTTCTCTAGGGTTGGCAATGTAGTTGTTGTATTGGACTGCACTTTCCTCCTCTACACACCTACCCCGCTTGTATGTGAGTGCTGTGGTACATGTGCAGATGTCATCAGATAGATGTGCCCTGATCCCCCTGAAAACAACACTGAAACCTGATTCCACACCCATAGTTAGCCCACAGCTTGCCTACTGTAACCTACACCTTGCTGATCTGGCATGAGTAATCTCTGTCAGCGTGTAAATATGCAACACTGTACTGCATAGCTATTCTATATCCCACAAAACTAGCACAATACTCTCCCCCCCCCCCATGGCTGCACACTGCACAGGTTCTCTATTCTTCCTGGCATCTTTGCGAGGGCTACGTGATGACCCTTACATTCAGGCACACTGTGGTGTTGCAATAATGTCCCTCAAGGATACCACATACCAGTGATCCAGTTACCACAGATCACGTAGATATTGGTATGTATCACATTTAGCGGCATACTAAAACAACTAATGCACAGACCCTGCACATCTGAGCATACCAACCTCACAATCAACTCAAAACACCCACTGTAAGACACACACATCTAGACAACTGGCCCCATCCATGGTCTGCTCTCCCACTGTTAACGCCATACCACATGCCTGTCATCTTGCTTCCCCCAAAGCATCAAAGCCAACTATGTGTGCCTGCACATTAGCCCCTATCACATGCAGCCACAAACCAGGTATGGCAGCCCAACACCGCACCAAAGCCTAAAACACCACACACACACAAACCACCTCCACCTGCTGTTGTGCCCTGCCCACATCTGATGTGGATCAGGCATGAGTAGATGTGAAGCTGGTATGGCTAGCCAGTCTCAGTTACATGTCAGTGCAGTACTGCATCCTACGGATAGCGTAATACAAATGGTAGCAGTTTTAACAGTACACACATATCGAAACACATGTAGGTGGGAACATATGCAGTACGTACATGAGAAGAGCTCTGCAATCAGCTGCCACCTGACCGCTGTTCCCTCACGTGTGTCGCCATTGGCACGTGAAGGGGGTCACGTAGGTCCTCCTCCAGACCCTCATTAATATCGACTGGGATGTGGTGCCTGAGAGCAATGTTGTGCAGGATGCAACAGGCTACAATGATCTCTGCCACAGTCTGTGATCTGTATTGTAAGGCCCCACCTGTCCTATCCAGACACCTGACGTGACTCTTTAATACGCTAAAGGTGTGCTCTATGACGGAGTGGCTGGTGGCATGGGCCTATTGTTCCTCCTCTCTGCACGTGTCTGTGGTCGACACACGGGGGTCAGCAACCAGGGGCGACACCCATATCCTGCATCACCTGCAACAAAGAGATGTATGACGTTAAAGCAGGAGCCCATGTCCTCCCAAATGGACACAGGTATGTACGTGCAAAACAAATGCAGAACACATCATGACATAAACATATGACATCACATGATGGGACAGCAGAACTATGCATCAGGGTGTGAAGGGCAGATACACACGACAAGGGCTCGGTGTACAGATTGGAAACATAATCAGTAACCACGACACATATGCTAGCAGCCATTTAACTATCATGACAAAGCTCCACAGCAAGGTGGAGTTTGAGGCTCCCCCCCATGATATCACACACAGACAGATGACATACCCACACAACGAGGGATACATCTCCGAGACAGACATCTGCACATATGGTTAGTAACATGAACAGCATGTGCACGTCAGAAATGATAAATACACACCCAGCAATAGACAGTCCCCATATTGTCCAGCCTCGAATTGAGTGTAAAGTGCCGAGTGCTGCAGGATATAGGAGTCATGGGTGGACCCTGCAAACCTGGGTACCAAATTCAGAATATGCTGATGTGCATCACAGACAACCTGAACCTTCAGGGAATGATAGTGTTTGCGGTTGCGGAACACTACCTCTCTGTCTCTAGGCAGGACCAGGGCAACATGTGTGCAATCAATAGTTCCAATCACGTGTGGTATCCAAGCTAACACCTCAAAGGCCTGGTTCAGGGTCCCCCACTGTTGCCTAGTGTGGGGAAGGGCTATGTAATTCTCCACCTGGCTGACCATGGCACGCAGTACCTGGTGGAGACAGCGTGAGAAGGTGGGGCGGCTCATGCCACCCACTGCGGCCACAGATGACTGGAAACAGCCAGAGGCAAAGAAATGTAGGGCACCAAGGAGCTTGACCAAACCCGGTATGGCATGTGACTGAGCAGTCAGGGGCTCGAGGTCAGGTCTTAGATCCTCATAGAGCTCCCTAATAGCCCCCGTGATCAGGCGGTAGAGGGAGATGACCTGGTCCTCACGCATGCCCTGGAGCTGGGCCCTGGGCCTGTAGAGGCAAGGCTGGCCGAGCCGTACCTCTGCACGTCTCCTGCCCCATACGGGTACAGCCCCTGCCTGGCCTGCCCCCACAGCTGCAGGTCTGAGTTGCAGCAGGTCTACACCCATGCCCCGTGCTGCAGCCCCATTGACACCATCTCCCCAATCAGGCAACCGCAGCCCCTCCTCAGCTCCCTCCTCAACCGCAACAATCAGGAAGGCTGCCATACACACAACCTGTCCAGATGCACAATGACACACAAACACTGACACTCATCTCACTGACGAAGACACAGAGCCAGACACACAAGTCAAATAACACTCACACACACAGCGACTACACACAAAGAACCGTCCTCTAACTCTCCTCAAACCTCACAACCACGTCACAGACTCTCTCCTACATAAACCCCTCAATGTGTCCCAGGTAATCAGATGTATTTAAAGGGTAAACCTACGTTGTGCATGTTGCACATGCGCATTTGCGTGTGGGCGGTGGCTGCGCGCATTGCGCATGCGCCACCCAGACACTGCGTGTGCATGCACACGATACCGTGCATGCGCATTTACGCAGGGGTGGTTGCTGCATGTGTTGTGCATGTGCCGCCCAGACGCTGCGTGTGCATGCACACGATACCACACATGCGTTGTGCGTACGTCACACACACGCATGTGCTATGCCACACACGCACACAGCATCTGGGCAGCGCATGTGCAACGCGCGGTACGCAATGCGTGGTACGCCATACATATTGATAAATACATCTGCAGATTTGTGTAACATTGATGGTGTCCTGTAGGAGAGCGACAGAGAGAGACGGAGAGGGAAGGTGTGTGTTGATAGTGGAGCTCAGATAGTGTCAGGGGGCAGTGGGAGGTGTAGGAGCCTGTGGGTGGGAGTAGTGGTATAGCGTGAGAGAGGTAGGGGGAGGGGCATGTGGCGGAGCAGAGGAGGGAGAGGGGAGGGGAGGCAGGAGAGATGGGTGAGGAGCAGGCAGCAGGGAAGGCAGGTGGGTGCAAGCAGCAGGTGTGAGGTGGAGGCCAGTGGGTAGGGGTGGGACTGAGTGATAGGGAGGGATAGGGCACAGAGGGCAGGGATATGGAGAGTCAGCACAGGGCAGGTGTGGTGGAGGAGGAGGGTGTGCCTGTCCAGCAGGACAGAGAGACCCCTGAAGGTGTAAGGCCGGCAGAGAAGGCTGCAGGCCCAGCGTGTGGTTCCCAGCATACACAGGGACCACCCGCTGCTAAGCGAATGCAGCAACCAGTGCCGTCTGTGCAAAGGAGGAGGGCTGTTTGGTTCAGTCCTCAAGAGAACCATCTCCTGCTGGCGAGTGTTTTGGAACACTGTGATGTTCTGTATGGCCAGCACAGCCATACCACCACCATGGCAACACAGACACGTGTCTGGGAGGAGGTACAGGAGGCCGTATCACAGGCAGGGGGAACACGAAGAGACCTCGAGAACCTATGGAAACGGATGAGCCACATCAAACGTGGTGTGCATGCCCACATGGCCGCTGAGCGGCAAAATGCTGCATGCATGGGTGGGGGAGGCCCCTTTACCCCAACACTCACGCCACTGAAGCAGGAATTGGCTGATTGGCTGGGTCCGGTATACCTGTGTGGCCTGCCGGAAGCACTGGACACCGCCTATCCCAGGGCAGGTAGGTACACACATCACATCCTGCTGTCACAAAGGCATGATATGAAAGCAGTCTGCCTATGTGACACGCATCTTATTACCCCCCAACCCGGTGGCATATGTCATCCCCGTCCCTCATCCCCAGGCCCATAGGTGTCCCCTTCACCGGCACAGCCCCTAACATTTGCATGGGCCTGTCCCCCACCCACAGGTGGTGCCAACACCACCCCCTACTAACCCCTGGCTGCCCGGTATGCACAACTCCTGATAGTCTCACACATCACACACCTGTTTCTGCACTGACTGACCCAATGTGAAGCACCCCTGTTCACGGATTGGCACCTGTTGACCATAGCATCACATTGCTGCGTGTGCTTGGCAGTGCCCCCGCAAAGCCAATTTCCAGTAGTGGTAGTAGGATGCGGCACATGACCAGGGCATGGCCAAGCTCACATCACATGTGGGGTGCATGTACCACACAGGTGTACATAGTTGCACGGACCAATCCAAGCTCTGCTGTGTATGTCGTCCCACAACCCAGGTGACTACAGCATAGAGCCACCCGAGGCTTAGAGCCACCCGAGGAGGGGGAAGTGTCAGAGCCCCAGGACAGCAAGGAGCCGGAGGCAACAATGTCGGCAGACACCAGCAGCAATGGTGAGGGCATACCTGGGGTAGGTGTGCACCCGGAGGGGGTGGACATGCCCCTGGACACGGTAGCCACAGTGGAGGCCAGCTGCACCACCCAACATGCCCAGGTGGGTGGCGACAGGGGGGAGACCCACCACCCCAGCCAGGCCCAAGGGTCAGCAGGCCCACCCCCCACACGCATGGCAACTGCATTGGAGGGGCTACATGTCCACACTGAATCTGCAAGACGTGATGCTGAAGGTGGGTAAGAGCATATACAGGAATCCCCATGGGGGTTGTCCGCAGATACACAAGGAGACTGCATGTTGGCAACATAGCAGAGCAATAGCTATGTTGGGGGGGAGGGGTATGTCAGGTACCCTGTGTGTTCCATCCCTGTGTAGCATGGCGTCTCAGGGGTCAGCATGTGTAAGGAGCGCAGAGCTAGGTGCGCTGTGCACCGACGCATACCCCAAGCAAGCGGACCGCAGAGCAGCGTAGTTACTCACCTATAACAGGTGACCTCCGGGAACAGCAGGAATACATCTCCACATGTGGGTATTGTCGGTACCGACGGAGCCTGTGTGGGAACGCTCACCAGCATCCAATAGGAAAGCCTTTGGGAGCATCCCACAGCGCCTGCATGCTGCCATCCCGCCTTTCCCAACTGCCTCACCCCAGTTGAGCTTTAAAAGCTGAGACAAAATGAGAGAGAGAGATAGGGCAAGGGAGAGAGAGAGAGAGTGATACAACTCTGGGGGGAGGTGGGTGGTTTGTGAAGACCTATACCTGCTGTTCCCAGAGATCACCTGTTACAGGTGAGTGACTACACTATCTCCAGGAACAAGCAGGAAGTAGTCCTGACATGTTGGGACCCCCTAGCTGTAGGTACCAGGATAGTATCCCCATAGCATCGATGCCTGGGAAGGGGTAGCACATCCCGCCATGGATCTGCGGCACCTTATGAGGGATGGCGGGTAGGAGTTGAGTATGTATGGAAAAGGTGCTGGGGAACAGCTTGCCCAAACAAGGCATCCCTATGGGAGACGTTATCCAAGCAGTGGTGGGACGTGAAGATGTGAACCGAGGACCAGGTAGCTGCTCGACAGATGTCGTCAAGAGATACAGAGTGCAGATGAGCCATAGAGGCTGCCATGGCTCACACATTGTGAGCTGTGACATGGCCCTCCAGAGAACGGTGTCTGCTCTGGTAGATATGAGAGATACACTGAGCAATCAAGTTAGATAGTGTTCTCTTGGAGACAGCACGACCCAGGTGAGAAGGATCAAAGGCTACAAAGAGATGCAACGACTGTCTATGCTGCTGAGTCCTTTGCAGGTAGGAGGCAAGAGGCCCTCTACAGCCCAAAATATGGTGATTCCTTTCTGCATGTGAAGCATGAGGCTTTGGAAAGAAAACAGGTATATAAACCTCCTGGTTTAAATGGACGGATGAGACCACCCTGGGTATGAAGTGTGGATGTGTCCTAAGGACTGCCCTAGCATGGTGGAACCATGTATCAGGTGGATCTGCCACTAGAGCTTGCACCTCACTGATACGCCTTGCTGATGTGATTGCAAGGAGGAACAGGACCGTCCAGGAACGGAGTCCCAAGGACGTAGTGGCTAAAGGTTCAAAAGGCGGCCTCATAAGCTCCCCCAGAAGCAGGTTCAGATCCCATGCAACCGTTGGAGGTTTCATGGGAGGTGTCATCAGAAGATGGCCTCTCATGAATCCTGATATGAGATAGGACAGGTTGCCCATTGATGGGCGTGCAAGAAGATGCGATAGCACTTAAATGGACTCTGAATGAATGAGTCCTGAGACCGGCATTAGATAGGTGAAGGAGACATTCCAATAATGATACCACTGGAACCACAAGAGGGTTGAGACCCCTTTGTGAACACCAGATGGTAAACCTTCCCCACATGAAAGCATAAGAGCGTTTCGTGGTTGGTCTTCTGGAAGAAGGACGTCCCGTACGTCCTGAGGGAGGTGATGGCCTAGGGGGTCAAGGCCTTCAGAAACCAGGCTCTGAGATGTAGAGACTGAGGATTGGGATGCAATAGCATCCCATCCTCCTGTGACAGTAGATCTGGAGCAGACCCTAATTCCAGGGGCGGAGCCTGAGAGATGCAGATGCAGAGGAAACCACACCTGACGTGGCCAATTTGGGGCTGTGAGGATCATAGCACCTCTGTCACTCTGAAGCCTGAACAAGTGTGAGAAATTAGGGGGATGGGCGGAAAGGCATACAGGAAGTCCTGTCCCCAATGGAGGGGGACAGCATCCCTGGCCGGACAACCCTGAGCCGGAATCCGTGAACAGAACCGGGGATGTTTGGCATTCAATGGACATGCAAAGAGGTCTATATCTGGAGTTCCCCAGAGTAGGAAGACTCTGGTGACCTGGTCTATGTGAAGAGAGCATTTCTGTGGAAGCAGACCCCGACTGAGTCTGTCTGCCCAAGAGCTTTGAATGACTGGAAGGTAAACTGCCTGGAGTTGACTCTGATGCTCTCCTGCGAAGGCCCATAGTCATGGGGTTCGTTGCATAGCGACAGAGAGCCTGTTCCTCCTTGCTTGCTCACGTCAAACATAGCTACGTGATTGTCTGTGTGAGCTAGAACCCTCTTGCCGTGCAATTGGGTGTGGAACACCTGAGGAGCTAGACATATTGCTCCGAGTCCCAAGAGATTGGTATGGTAATGAATCCCCTGAAAGGACCAGCTGCCCTGGGTGGAGAGGTCCTGGAGATGAGCTCCCCACCCCATCTGAGAGGCATCTGTTGTCAAGGTTGTCTGAGGTAGGGGGCAATAGAAAGGGCGACCCCACCAACAGATACTGAAATGCTTGCCACCATGGAGGAGACTAGATACAGTGAGTTGATACCAGTATCCTGTCTGATAGGCTGCCTGATGCTTGGGTCCACTGAGTGGACAATGTCCATTGGGCTTCCCCGATATGGAGGCGTGCGTAGGGGATCACATGTACTGTGGGGGCCAGGTGACGTGAACATTGTAGCATCTCCCGAGCGGTGAGGTGCGCCCCCAGCATGGCTTAGGAAGCAAACTGCACAATGCGGTGACAACAAGGCCAAGGAAGATAGGCCTTTACCTCCCTGGTGTCTAGTTGTGCACCTGTAATCTCCAAGGATTGAGTGGGGCTTAGATTGGATCTGGGCAGGTTGATAACTGGACCAGAATACTGGAGAGGATGCATGGTGCAGGATAGAGAATGTGTGGCCACGAACTCTGAGGGGGCTCGAATGAGCCAATCATCTAGGTAGGGGTGACGAATATCCCGAGGGTGTGGAGATATGCTGCTACCATAGCCATGCTTATCGTAAACACACTTGGAGCTGAGGCCAGGCCAAAGGGAAGAGCACGATACTGATAGTGCGTTCCCTGGCAGAGAAAACGTAGGAATCGTCTGTGGGTTGGGTGGAGGAGGACATGAGTGTACGCAGCCTTGAGATCTAGAGAACATAGCCAATCCTGACTGTGAAGGAATGGAAGAGGAGTCCCCAGAGAACGCATTGTGACTTTCTCTCTCAACAGATATCTTATCAGTTCCCGGAGGTCCAAAATGGGCCTGTGCCCCCCTGCCCTCTCAGGGATACGTACATAGGGGGAGTAATACCCTGTGCCCTGTTGGAGGATGGGCACTTCTTCTATTGCCCCTTGGGCTAGAGGTAGATGGACGTCATGAAGCAAATGCTTGCTCTGAGAGGTGAACCCTCCTGCCACTGTTGGAGGAGGCATGCATCGGAAATGAGGCTTGTAGCCTTCACCGACAATGTCTGGGGTCCACCTCTCTTTTGTTATGTGGCTCCATCTGTGGGCAAATTAACAGAGCCTTCCTGGGATGGGGATGGGATCTGGTCCCCTGGGAGCCAGAAAAGGCAAGTTCTCCAGGCAGGGAGTCAAAGCCCCTGAGGGGGCTGAGCCTGCTGCGTCTGCTGGGACAGAGAGGCCTTTGGCTTTCTCTGTTTAGCTGACTGCTGACCTTTTCTAGTGGAGTGGCCTGCAGGTTGTCTCTGTTGGGCGTAGGACTGAGAGAACCTTTCCCTCTTGGAGCAGAAAGGCTTCCTAAAGGCCTTCTGTCTTGCAGGATCTGTAATATTTGAAAGCCTACTCAAGGTGGACCTGTCAGCATCCAATGCATTGGCCTCCTCTTGCCAGGTTTTCCAAAAGGTTCTCCCCATTACAAGGGATATTACCCAGTTTGTTCTGTACCCAGTGCTCCAAGTCGGAGGCATGGAGCCAGGCATTTCATCCTGCACCTATGGCAATGGCCGAGGCCCTACTATGTCCCTCAAAGCAGTCGAAGGCTGCTCGATTGCCAAATGTGGAAATGTGTTGGGCATGTTTGCCAAGAGTCTGATGATCATTTTGCCTGTCGTCTGGGATACGAGGGCTCAGACGTTCTAGATCCTCTGAGGCCTCCTTCAGGAACATTCCCATAGATAGAAGATAGGAACTTATCCCGGCTGATAGCATCGATGCCTGGAAGATACGGTGTCCAAAGGCATCTAGGGTCATGCATCCACGACCAGGAGAATTAGAGGCATGCCTTTTGGCACGTCTGATCCTCCTCATAGCAGACCCCACCACAATAGAATGGTGAGGGAGCTGTGTTTCCCGAACACCAGCTGATGGAGGGACACGATACATGGTATCCAGTCTGCGAGAATGTGGAGAGGTGGTTAGAGGTGTCCCCCACATTCTCAGCAGGCGATCCTGCAGGATTTCATGCACTGGTTATGTTGCTGCCACCTGGGGAGATTGGGGATATTGAGGCATCTCCACCTCCTTTGCCCTGGGGTCAAGTTCAGCAGCTACAGAGATAGACAGATCCTTCGACACAACTCATATGACATCCTGACAGGACATGTCCTCAGGGGGAGACATCCTCCTTTTGGAGAGGAGGGTTCCTCAGGGATAAGCACACCGGTATCCGCAGAGCTGTTAGAATCATCCGATTCAGCAGGAGACTGGATATACCCTCTGTCTGGGTGCTCCTGGCAGCGATACCAGTACCGATCCGCATCGGAGGGTCCTGGCACCGGTGTATCGGTACCAACCCGACTCGGTACCGTGGGCGCAGGCGCCAAGGTTATCGACACCGGTATCGGTATCGGGGTTTGCAACAACAGTGCCGGTACAGGTGGGCAGGTCTGGGGCGGTACCGAGGCTTTTGATGCCACAAGGAGAGCCTCCGGACTGCATTCGATGACCAGAATTCTCTGGTCCATCGACACTGCCGATGCTTGTGTATTGGTGCCGGCAAGGATAGCCGGTACCCGAGAGCATGGCCCTAGGGGCTCAGACAGGGTGGAGGCCTCGGGGATGTCCTGGAGCCCCAAGATTGCTTTGGGGGCTGGAGCCTCCCGCCGAGGCTGTGTGGCTGGAGTATGTTCCCCATGAGCAATGCCAGAGGCATCCCGATGCCTGGAAGGGGTTCAACCCTTAGAGGTACAGCCAGATGTGTGTTTGGTTACCTGAGATCCATGGGAGGGTGCGGAAGCCCTTGAGGACGTCTATGCCACCGAGGCCGCGTCGGAAGGACAGAGGGAACTAAACCTGGCCGCTCAACTTGTACGACCTGTAGTCGATAGCATCCCACAGGCCAAACATTCGGACATGGGATGATCAGGTCCCAAACCTGTGAGACACCACCCGTGGGTGTCGGTGACGGAAACAGTACCACCACATGTTGAGCATGTTTTGGAACCTGAGGAGGGTTTCCCCATGATGATGGCCAACTATTTGGGCCTACGGCCCGAGGTGGCGCGTGTACTTGAGGAGACACATCAGGAAGGTAGGAAATAATCCCCTTATTTGTTTCTAAGCTGGTAACCGGCGGTGCCGGTATAGAATTACAGAAAGGCAGATGCAACTGCTGAAATGTGGCAGTGAGAACATGTTCTTGCAGTGACAGGAACGACGACCTGCTGGCTCCGCAGAACACAATGAACTGGGGAGAGGCAGTTGGGAAAGGCGGGACACCAGCACGCAGGTGCTGTGGGATGCTCCCAAAGGCTTTCCCATTGGACGCTGGGGAGCGTTCTCGCACAGGCTCCATCGGTACTGATGCTACCCACACGTGCAGACTAATTCCTGCTTGTCCCTGGAGATCTACCAAGACAGGGTCATCTGGGCCCCCTACATGATAGTCACCACTCCATGGATTGTGATATGCATCACAGTGTCCATACATGGTCAGCAATGTGTAGGGTGCCCAGATGTCCTGATCTTATCAGGAATGTCCTGAGTTCATGAGGCTTGTCCTGACTCTGAAAATGTCCGGATTGTGACCTGACATCTGAGCTCTCATCCTGATCTTGCCTGAGCTGTTGTAAACTTTCAGAGTACGCAGGTTAAAAGCGCTATTTGTGATCCGTAAGATGGAACATTTCATTAAGGTCTGTGATTGTAAGCCACGATGTAGGGTAGCATATATGTCTTCTGGGGCGTCACGCATAACTGCAGGACATAGTAATGTACGTATCTGTTCTGTTGGTTGTGCAGATCTGTCAAATGCTGTGCTCTGTAACGGTTGGTTAGTATAATGTTTTTGATCCCTACATCAAACGGGGCTGTGGAAAGAGTACGTTCCCTGTGCAGACAGCAGTGGGCGGATGCTCGAACTCAATTGCACGGTACAACCGTGAACTGCATTATAGACCGTCCTGATCGTGGATCAAAGGTATCTGGGCACCCTAGCAATGTGTTCCAGCAATGTTGGTTGGACAGCCCCAGAGATATATGCATGTGTGTCCCATGACCCCTCACGTCCCCTCACCTATGTCAGATGGCCACTGTGCAGAGTGCATATGGACGGATCCTGCTGCAACACAGGTATGTGAGGGCTTGGTGTGTCCCATGACCCATTAGTAGGCCCCATGACATGCCTGGTAATGGCTCATGGGACACAGAGGTCTGACCATGGTCATGTGTTGCGATATGTGCCATGCATGAGAGTGTGACAGACTGATCTTGTGGAATATGGCTGACATGTACATGTGTGACGGTTGCCTTTGAGGGGGGTATAGCACATATCACCGTGTCCTCCACCCACAGGCACTCGTCAGGCACTGGAGCTCATACGGAGTGAAATCCGCGGGAACACGGCAGAGTTGCGACAGCTGCGGACAACAGCAGGACGGATCGCCAACGCACTGGAGGCCATAGTGGCAAGAATGGCACAGCCAGCACCAGCCCCGGAGGCTGCAGCAGCGACACAGCAAAGAAGGGGTCGTTTGGGCCATGGGAGATGGGGGCGGCCACGCAGGATGTAACATGGAGGTGTGGCCTAGTGGTTGGGGCGAGGTACGTCAGGCCGGATGGTCGGGGGTTCAACTCCCAGTAGGGACAGCTACCCTGGGCCGATAGGACTGGGGTTTCAAGCCCCACAGGTGCTCCCTGTGGACTTGGGCAAGCCACATGACCCTCCATAGCCCATGTTCCCTGTAAAATAGTTATCTCCGCACTATAATGCCCTGTGCAATGTACTCTCAGGTTGTTCAATGTACACCGCACTGATGCAGAATAGAACAGTGCATAAGTGAATGTACAGTAAAATAAACACATTGATATAACATCTGTTCATGTGCATGGTTTGCCAGGGTAGACACGTCGATATCCCTGTTGACCTGTAACTGCCTTGCAGTCATGGCTGCAGTGGACATATAGTATATGTACACCGCACTGACTGCAACTAGGGCAGTAGACATAACATATTACATACTCCTACAAATACATACCTATCTGACCTATGATATCCTGTGTGCAGTTCTCCGATGTGTAGCAATGTGATCCCCCACATGGCCTGCACCTCATGTTGTCCTCCTGCCCTCATGTGGTTCACCCATGCTCCTCGGTGGTGGGTGTCCGTACTGCCGGCTATCAGTGCACAGAGGTCATAACATGTCCTGTGTGTTATGGACTGTGGCAGGTCTCAGCCCCAGGACCTCATCATGGGGGGATAGCCACCCTCCCCTGTTGCACATGGCAAATGTCATGGTGCTGCATGTCTGGTGTTGGGATCTGTCGCCGTCTCACATCCCTGATACCCCTAACATTAGTCACACATGTGTGAACATTCGCACAGCCCACGTGGCTGCCCTCTCACACAGACATGCCTGCAGCACAGACAGACATGGGTGGCCTATGTAGGTCGGCAGCTCATTCGTGCATGCACCTATAGTCACCCACCGCCCATCCCTGTGACATGCATTGTCCTGGGCCACCCTCAGAGGCCATCCCCCTGTGCAGATCCTGGGTTCAGCAGCCCATCATATCCCCCACGCAGGATCTGCTATTGGCACACCAGCATAGTGCACCAGATGTGGTTCCCACACATTGCACACAGCATGCACATGCTTAGGCCTTTTGGGACATTCTCCACATTGCCACATCTCATATGCAACTGTCGACTCACACGCCGACGCACATGGCCAGCCCCCACACCTGCATGTGGAGAAGGTCCATGTATGACACCCATGTCTACCTTGCATACACATACATATCCACTCACATGTCCCATGCTTACGTCCATCGTCTGTCTGTAAAGGCAACACATGACCATTAGGATGTTATTCACAACCTGTATTAACCAACGAGGTACATGTGTACAGGAACATACAACTATTTACAACTGCACATATGCTGTGCCATGCCGTGTTGACACAGGGTCATTTCCTGTTCAGCAGTGGGCAGTCCACATGATCGGGACCCAGCTGTCCTTTTGGGTCATGGAGGACAGGACAACACAGGGCACGTGTGTGGGCACCCCAGGGGCCATCATACGCTCCTGGGATGCCCATCAGTGGATGGCCGTTGAGATGCAGCATCCGTACCTGCCACAGGCTGCCTCTCGGCGACCAACCACTGGACGGACCCTGCCAGCACACGCATGGTATGTTCAAGGCCCCCAGGCATTCCTCCACACCATCCATTGCCACGGACAGGTCATGTACACACCTACCACCACATACACACATGGTGCCAGGTGGGTATGTGGTGGTGTGTGCATGGGTCCTGTCTGTGGCAATGGGTGGCGTGGCCACAACCACCCGGGCACCATTTCCACCCACATGCATGTGCTGGCAGGGACCCACAGTGTCCCGTGCTGTCCTGTGCTCCACCCAGACCTCCCCACCCTCAGTGAACCCCGCCTCCCCGTCCACCCCCACCTCCACCCCTGGCCCCTCCCACCCACCCTCAGCACCCCCCACACTCCCCTCCTCCCCCTCCCCCCCGACATGACCCACACACAATTGCTCACCCCTCCTGCCCCACCCCCCACCTCTGCCATTCTCCCGTTGCCCATGTCTGACCCAGGGCCTCCACTGCCTCCTCCCCAGGCACCCCCTCCTCCTCCTCCTCCACCACCTCCATTGGCCCCTCCTCCTCCTCCTTCCCCCCTCCTCCTCGTCCGCTGCCGCCGCCGCTGCCACCGCCACTGCCACCGCCGCTGCCACCTCCTCATCCTCATCCTCATCATCCTCCACCTCCCCTTCAGGCCATCTCTGGCGCGTGGGCCGTGGCATGTTGTGTGGTGCCAGCACTCGCGTCTCAGCTGAGTGGTCCTCCTCTGTGGGGGATTACAGTTATTAGCACACTCTTACGTGAGTCACATGACACATTTAAATAGTTTGGCCCCGCAAGGCCTGGTGGGCCACTGTGACCTCGTCTAATGAGCCGCAGAGGTTGTGACACTCACCTCCCCGCGTTGACACTGCCTACCTTCGGAGTCGCTCCAAGAGGCCTGGACACCGGAGCCTCATCTCGCTGCCCTTCTTCCGAAGGTCCTCCACCTCGTGGGGGGAAACAATGGGAGGGTGTATTACTGCCATATCTCCCTGGTGGGTGGTCAACAGATGTAACACATCTCCGTGCAGGGCATTGTGCTGCTCCTGCTCCTCTGCTCAGTGTGTCCTGTACCAACAGTTGCCAGTGCCCCCACATGTGTGGCCATGTGTGTGGTCACATATATGTGTCCCATGCATCACACCCTGGATGCACCATACCCTGTCCCTACACTCTCCCTGCATGACATGGCAGCAGCATGCCACCTGTGGCATGGCTAGGCTGGTGTTTAGGGGGGACCTCGCCAACCCCCATGTGGTCTGGCAAACACATGTGTATTTGCCTGACCTGAACATATCAACCGACACACCTGCCATGGCACCATGATGGGCAGACATGCATGGGTGATGTTCCCTGACATACAGCGGAGGGTGGGTGCCCCATGCCAGACGCTACTGACATGACACCTGCTGTTCCACTGTACCTCTAGGGTCCAGACTGGGGTCTCCTCAGGTCAGGACAGTTGTGGCTGCCTACCACAGGGGCATGGCCCGCCGCACCTAGCTGGCCTATGAACATCTGTGTGTCTATCTGGGGTGTGACAGAGCTGTGCAACCACAACATGTGCATGTACCCTCCCACCAACATATCTACTGTTGTTCCATATGTGACATACATCACATATCCACGGTCCCTGCACAACAGCAACATAAGATACTGTTGCACATCGAATCATATGTGCTATAGTTCATCATTCATGTATATCTTTCACTGTTCATTATGTGGTTCTCGTAATACCTTACTGCACAGAGGGTCTCCGTGGCCTGTGCCTCACATCGCGCATACAACAGACTACACTGTCATACTGCACCATCCCTTATGATGTCACTGACCTTCAGTGCAGAGTCCACCAAGCCACCCGGACACATTCAGTGCGCCACCACTCAACCTTCAGAGACATTATTTGCACCTCTAAGGATGGCTGTCCTGCTTCCCACTCCATGACACATCATCACAGGGCCAAGAGGCGTCTCACATACATCCTTGCTTCATCAGAGAGGAAGCACCGGTCCAACAGGACTTGAACCCAACATGACATCCGCACGTCCCTGGCTCTATGCCTTGCTAACGTTGGATAGGGGTGGTTACGGGGCATGAGTTGGCTATGCTAGGGTGCGCTGTTTGTCTAGGCAAAGTGTGTGAGCCATGTTGGTCATATGTTTACATGGACAGTTTCCATACCCCTGGTGATGCCAGAGTGCCTACAAATATGCTCCTGTGTTGTGAGTTGATGCGGCAGCCAATGTGGGTCAGGGCAGCCACCCTTTGGGCCACCATGCATATTTTGGGTAGTTATGTGCTGTCCCATTGATTGTGTCTGGATGTCTTGCCGTGATGTGCACAGACGGTCATGGCTGTTATACAGCTGTGTGCATTCAGACAGTTTAGTCGGTGGTATGCGTGTTGTTGGCCCATGTGTACTGAGACCATCTGTGCAGTATTGTGTCTTTATAGACATGTTCTCAACATAGATATATACGCTCAACTTGTGTGTGATACTGAATATGGAATCATTTGGGACGTAACCTGTTGGGTGTGTGGTGTGGGCAGTGTGAGATCCTGTACCCCTACAACAGCATCTCTAATAGAAACATAGAAACATGATGACAGAAAAAGACCACATGGCCTATCTAGTCTGTCCTTCCATATCAACAACTACAACAGTCCACTTTTTACCTTTAGAGATCCTCTGTGTTGGTCCCATGCTTTTTTGAATTCAGTTACTGTCCTCATCTCTACCACCTCCACTGGGAGACTATTCCATGGATCCACTACTCTTTCCGTAAAGAAATATTTCCGCATATTACTCCTGAATCTATCTCCCTTCACTCTCATCCCATGTTCCCTCGTAGCAGAACTTGCTTTCAATTGAAAGAGGCTCTCTCCCTGAATATTTATGCCACGGAGGTATTTAAACATCTCAATCATATCACCTCTATCCCGCCTTTCCTCTAAGGTGTACATATTAAGATCCTTAAGTCTGTGCTCATATGCTTTATAATGAAGCCCACTAATCATTTTAGTAGCCACCCTCTGCACCGACTCCATCCTGTTCACATCCTTTGGAAGGTGCGGTCTCCAGAATTGCACACTATACTCCAAATGAGGTCCAAATGAGGTCGCACCAGAGACTTATACAGAGGCATTATCACCTCCTTTTTTCTGCTAGCCATTCCTCTCCGTATGCACCCAAGCATCCTTCTAGCTTTTGCCATCGCCTTTTCTACCTGTCTAGCTACTTTAAGATCATCAGACACAACCACGCCTAGGTCCCGCTCTTCTTTAGTGGACAAAAGTACTTCACCTCCTATACTGTATTGCTCCCTTGGATTGCTGCAGCCCAAATGCATGACCTTACATTTTATAACATTAAATCCCAGCTGCCAAATTCTAGACCATTCTTCAAGCTTAGCTAGATCCCTCCTCATGTTATCTACACCTTCCTGGGTGTCTATTCTTGTAGATTTTGGTATCATCTGCAAAGAGGCAAACCTTACCCGACAGCCCTTCCGCTATATCACTAACAAAGATGTTAAAAAGAATCGGACCAAGGACAGATCCCTGGGGCACACCACGGTAACATCCTTCTCCTCAGAGTGAGCTCCATTTACTTGTACTCTTTGTCGCCTCCCACCCAACCAATTTCTAACCCAAGCAGTAACTTTAGGGTCCATCCCTAGGGTGCTCAGTTTGTTTATAAGTCGCTTGTGAGGAACAGTGTCAAAGGGGGCGGGGGAGGGGTGAGGGGCGGGGGCGGGGCGGGGGAGGGGCAGGACGGGCGGGCGGCCTGTTTGGACCCATTGGTGGATTATGTGGTACCACCCGACCTGCCCTCTGGGGCTCAGGATCTCCCACCAACAGATCCACATTCCTGCAATGGTGGCGGTAGAGGGGAGCATCTACCTTAGCCCAGCTGGGGTACACACAACCTTGAGGGCAGTCCATGCAGTCCTGTACACAGCCATACGGCAAAAGGAGACAGACAGTAGGGCTGGAAATGCTCATCTGCCCCCACCACTATCTGACATTCTCCAGCAGCAAGCACACTGAGTCCCCAGCCACTGCACCCTGCAAGGTGTCCCAGCCATACACATACTAACTGCAAACAATGTGCTAGCTAGTCCATAGTGCATATTACTGGGGAAGATGTGTGCACCCAAAACTGGGATGTGAGCACACCCACCTAGCAGATAGGTCAGTGATTGGGCCCCAAAAAAGGAAGCTTATATATATCACTTAGAAGAAATAGTATGCAGCACTAAGGGGGAACTTAGCCATGCTGTGGTCACTGCTCAGTCAGGGTGGGAGTGACTTTCCAGCAGGACATGCTGTGGCCACCTTGTCCGTGCAGGTGGTGGCCAGACACTACAATGTCCCAACCTTTGCCCTGTGCCCTGTACTGATGCATCCTGCCCAGGCTGCCCTGTCCAAGCTATACCCACAGAACCTTGCTCCTCATTATGCACATAGGCAAGCTAACACTGGACACAGTGCAAACAGTGTGGGCTGAGTACGGTGTGGGCAACCACCACACACTGGATGGACATACACACACTCCCACACCTATGCCAGCACTGTGCAAATATAGAGGCTCTTGGCAGCCCTGGCCACCTCGCCAGTCCTGGGCACAGTGCAGGCATGGCTATGGTACGCAATGCTGTTGGGGTCACTCCCCGGGGTGGTAAACACTGTCAGACACCAGACCTGATACACACTCCACAGACATCAGAGAGGTTGGTATGATACAGCTAACGAGCAGATTGTGCCTTTTGATATATGTGTACCATACAGGGCCGGCCCGTCCATTGAGCAAGAATGTTTTTTGCACAGGGCCCCGCGTTTCAGGGGGCCCCGCGCAAAGAACATTCTGCTTTTTTAAAAATTCAATTTAAAAAAGAAAAGTTGGCTGCTGCCGCTGCCGCCGCGGCAGCGGCAGAAAGGAGTGTCCCGCGGGGCCCCCTCTGCCCGCTGAGCCCCTCTGCAAGGGCTTTCAGATTTGCGAAGGGAGAGTGACTCCCTCACATCTCTGTTAAGCCCGCAGGGGCTAATGGGAAATTTCCCATCAGCCCCTCGCGTCTAAAGGGGCAGATGGGAAATTTCCCATTAGCCCCTGCGGGCTTAACAGAGACGCGAGGGAGACACTCTCCCTTTTCAAATCTGAAAGCCCTTGCAGAGGGGCTCAGCAGGCAGAGGGGGTCCCGCGGGACAGTCCGTTCTGCTGCGGTGGCGGCGGCAGCGGCAGCAGCCAGCTTTTTTTTTTTTTTTTTTAAATTTCCCTGAGCCGATGTGGGGGGGGGGGGTTAGGACTGGTAATGGCCTGGGCTATGGAGGGGGTTAGGACGTGACTTGAGGTGGGTTGTGGGTTGATGGGGGTTAGGACAGGAAATGGGCTGATGGGGAGGGGTTAGGACTTGAGGTGGGCTGTTGGGGGGGTTAGGACTGGTAATGGGCTATGGGGGGTCAAGACTGGTAATGGGCTGTGGGCTGATGGGGCCTGTCTGGAAATGGGGTGATGGGGGGTTAGGACTGGTAATGGGCTGGGGGGGCTAGGACAGGAAATGGGCTATGGGGGGGGGCTAGGACAGGAAATGGGCTGATGGGGAGGGGTTAGGACTTGAGGTGGGCTGTTGGGGGGGTCAGGACTGGTAATGGGCTATGGGGGGTTAAGACTGGTAATGGGCTGTGGGCTGATGGGGGGTTAGGACTGGTAATGGGCTATGGGGGGTTAGGATTGGTAATGGGCTATGGGGGTTTAGGACTGATAATGGGCTATGGGGGGGCTAGGACAGGAAATGGGCTGATGGGGAGGGGTTAGGACTTGAGGTGGGCTGATGGGGTTAGGACTGGTAATGAGCTGTGGGCTGTTGGGGGGGGGGTTAGGAGTGGTAATGGGCTATGGGGGGGTTAAGAGTGGTAATGGGCTGTGGGCTGATGGGGGCTGTCTGGAAATGGGGTGATGGGGGGTTAGGACTGATAATGGGCTATGGGGGGTTAGGATTGTTAATGGGCTATGGGGGGTAAGGACTGATAATGGGCTGGGGGGGGGCTAGGACAGGAAATTGGCTGAAGGGGAGGGGTTAGGACTTGAGGTGGGATGATGGGGTTAGGACTGGTAATGGGCTAGGGGGGCTAGGACAGGAAATGGGCTGAAGGGAGGGGTTAGGACTTGAGGTGGGCTGATGGGGTTAGGACTGGTAATGGGCTGTGGGCTGATGGGGGGGGGAGTTAGGACTGGCAGTGGGCTATGGGGGGCTGACTGGAAATGGGCTGATGGGGTTAGGACTGGAAGTGGGTTGATGGGGGGCTAGGACTGGAAGTGGGTTGGGGGGTTGCTAGGACTGGAAATAGGCTGAGTGGAAGGGGAGGCTTGAACGGCAAATAGCTGATGGGGACGGGGACTTGGAATGGAAATGGGCTGAGTGGAAGGGGGGCTGCAACTGCAAATAGCTGATGGGGAGGGGGCTTGGAATGGAAATGGGCTGTGAGGGAAGGGAGCTAGGACTGGAAATGGGCTGATGGAGCAGCTAGGAAAAGACTGGAAATGGGCTGTTGGGGGGAGCTAAGATTAGAAATGGGCTGTGGTGGGGGCTTGGATTGAAATGGACTCATGGAGGGGCTAGAACTGGAAGTAGGCTCATGGGGGGGCTTGGACTGGAATTGGGCTGAGTGGAGGGGAGCTAGGATTTGACATGGGCTGATGATGGGGCTAGGAAATGACTAGAAATGGGCTGATGGGGGGTAGGATTGGAAATGAGCTGATGAAGGGACTTGGACTGGAAATGGATGGGGGAGCTAGGACTGGAAATGGGCTGATGGGGGGCTAGTACTGGAACTGGGTGGATGCAGGGACGAGTAGGGACTGGATGCTGGGTGAGGCTGGAACTAGAAGGGAGCTGATGTTGGGGAAGGATTAGAATGGGATGGGGCTGGGAGAGTAAAATGGAGAGAGGAAAAATATTTTGTGTGGGAGGGATGAAAAATCTACAATTGGCCTGGTATTGGGAGAGTAAGTGGGGATTGAGGATGGAGGGGTAAAATGTGAGTGGATGAAATAGGAATGAGGAAAGAGCAAAAGGAGAAAGATTAGTATGTTAAAGCAGATGTAGAGAGAGAGAATGGAAAAAAAAAACTAGAAGAGAGAAGAAAGGACAAATGGACAGCAGACGATGGAGAGTTAGCAGAAAACATGAAGAAACCAGGAGCAATTGCAACTGAAAAAAAATGCACAAAAGGTTGAAAGATATCTCTTTATTTTGAATTTATTAATTGGAATATGAAAGCTCTGGGAAATGTGCATCATTAACGTCTGCGCTTTGTTTGGTACAAAGGAAATTAATTTATAGTTTTATTTCTACAGTGTTGTTGTACATTCCAAGTTTGGCTTTTGGGGTTCCCAGTTTAATTATTGCCTTCCTGTTTCTAAATTGTGATTCCTTGTTTGGTGATGGTCTATGTTCTGCATGTGTAACTGAGCTGAGGTATTCTGTTTATGTAATTCCTATTTAACATTGCCACTTGTTCTCTTTCCCCAGTATTCTCTGAAATGTATTGGTTTAATATTTGCAGTGTTGCCTTTTGATAGGTAGGGTATGGTGCTTTGTGAGTCCTAGTAATGCTGTCAGGATACGGCGGGTTTGCTATGGGTTCTAAATGGGCAGCGTTTGTAGTAGTTCCTAATGTGCCTGGCAGTTGGCACTGGATTATAGTAATGTAGAAATCTTTTAGTCTTTCTTTATCCATACACTCATTAAGAGACATGTTTACTAAAAGTTAGTGTATGGTAACATTCTGCAAATATTTATGCAAATAAGGCCACTTATGCAAATGAGGCCCCGCACCGCGTCTCCGCACATGGCCCCGTACCCCCTTGGGCCGCCCCTGGTACCATATCCCCGGGTTTAGAGTGGCATTGCTATGGTATGGAGGGGCTCATATTGGGGGATTCACACAGGGCCCGGAATCCTGCCTCTACAGGTGGCTTTGGATAATGGAGCCTGTGGGTGTGGGTGTGTCTGCTCCTGTTGGCCGCTGCTCTGGGAAGAGGTTCCCAACTCCAGTCCTGGTGGACCACACACTGTTCGGGTTCTCATGCTGTCCCTCATGTATATGCTTGAGATACATCTGCATACCATGGGGGCGGCACATGTAAATGCAGCACAGGCATCTTTATTGGTGACAGCATGACACCTGCATGGTGTGTGGCCCTCCAGCACTGCATTTGGGAGACTCTGCTCTAGGTACTGCGTATGTGTATGGTGTCTGTGCTCTGTGGGATAAAATGTAGGCGTTTGACGCATGGTTCTGTTCTCTGCACTTAAGGTTCAGTCTTTACTTCCACGGTTTAGTACTGGGTAAAATATGGGGGCTGGGGTATCTGGAGCCACAGCTGGGACTTGAACCTGTGACCTTCTGTTCTTGAACACACTGTCTGTGTGTACTGCACCACACTGTGGCCACAGAGACAGTGCATTCCCTAGAGATGCCATGACTGTCTGTCATACAGAGCCTGTCTGTTGCGGTGCACGGCACCCACCTGAACAGGGCTTGGCTACGGTCTGCTGTGGGCAGCAGCCACTGCCCCCTCCACCACCAGTACTCCTCCGCCACCATGCTGACATGCCATTCTGCTGGTGGTGCGCTGTCTCGGGCCATCCAGTGTGCAGGTAGGCGGCTGCCTATGGTGCGGGTTCTGGGGTAGGGTTGCCTGCATAGATGTCTGCACTTCCACCCATCACTGCCTGCCAATGTTCTGTTCTCTTGGGGGTAACTGCTGGGTACTATCCCCTGTGACACTGTGGGAAACACACTTGTGCCTGTGTTGGGCCCTCATCAGTTGCTGTCTGACTGCTCTACTATTTCAGCATTCGTATGGGCCACCTGGGCATCACTCTAGTCTGCACTGTGGCCCAGCTGCACCACGGCATGTGCCGCCTGCAGCCCTCTGTGTCCCCTTTTCCAGCATCTGTCCAGTTGCCCATTCTGACCTGCCCACCCTGCTGTTGCGGAACATGTGCACGCCATAGGAAACCTGTCCAAGGAACATAGGGGAACCCTGATCAGCGCTATTTCACTGTGGGATCATTCACCATGTACGACTTACTATCTTTTTTTTGGAGCTTTCTCGGTAGTATTTTTTGCTGTTTCCCATTCATATCACTATTGCCCAGCTTGGTTATGTTTTTTTCCCATTTCGTTACAGTCATTTTCAATGTTTATTTGCCCTTTTGTTCTGTGCATATGTATCACACTTCTCACTTTTTGTTGGTTTCCCTGGCTTTGCTGTACATTGCTGACGGAAATGGTTTCTCTTCCCTTTAAATCGTCTCTAACGCCAGGGTTTCACTCGCGTTAATTTTGAACTTCGGATTTCACAGCGTTAGTGTGCGGGGAGCCTCTCCCCTCCCACTCTCCACCCATTGACCCCTTCCCTCCGACCCTTTGGAGCCTTCCTCCGCCCTCCGGATGCCTTTCTCCTCCTTCGGCGCTCATTTGCGCCGCTGTGCGCGATAAGGTACCTTATCACATGGTAACCTGTCATTATCACACAATAAGGTCCTTAGTGCGTGATAACATCGCAGCGGTGCAAATAGCGCCGTTTAGTAAACATACCCCTTAGTGTATGTTTTGGTGGATTCTCCTCTGCCTCTATTCCGCTTTTAGCCACTTCATTGGCTCCCTATCCTTTTTGGAACCAGTTCTATTTCTACTACTGACCTACAGTATAAGTGCCTTCATTTGACTACTCTTCAGTACCTCTCCTCTCTTATCTCTCTCTATACCCCTCCTTGGGAGCTCCGCTCTTCCAGTAGATCTCTTCTATCTGTGCCCTTCTCTTCCACTGCCAACTCCATACTTGATCTTTATACTTTACTGCATCTTATGCCTGGAACATAGAAACATAGAAAAATGATGACAGAAAAAGACCACATGGCCTATCTAGTCTGTTCTTCCATATCAACAGCTACAACAGTCCCCCTTTTTCCTTTACAGATCCTCTGTGTTTGTCCCAGGCTCCATATGTGGCCCTGTTCAAATCCAGGCTAAAAACTCACCTCTTTGAGACTGCTTTTGGATCCCGATTCCAGTAGTCTCATGTTCACCTCCTATGTGTTTTGTTACCTTTCCCCTAGATATATTCTATTCCCCAGTTGTGTTGTCTATCTTAACTGTTGTGTTTTCTGTCTTGACTAGATTGCAAGCTCCTCTGAGAAATGACTGTCTCTGTACAGCACTGATTATGACTTGTAGCCCTATATAAATGATAAGTAGTAGTAGGAGGAGGAGAAGGAGTCACCTATATCCTAAGGCAAGGGTCTCATCCCCTATTGGAGGTGACTGGTTTGCTTAACGTAGATGTCACCCTTGGGCACTTCCCTGGGGGTACATATAGTCCCAGTAGTGGATCTCCAATATCTCTGTTGGGTTACCAATGTCACACATCAACTTAGTCATCTCTGTCCCCATGATGTATGACTTCTGTTTGGCATCTGGTGATATTTTAATGATTCTAATTAACATGATTTACTCAGCAACTTCTTAAAAAATATTTTTTCTCTTAACAGGAAAGAAGTGTGAGGTGGACTCAAAATGTTTCCCAAAATTTTTCTGTTTGTCTTCTGTGGAATACTTGGATCTCTCCAGGCTCAGATTGATGATGATGAAATATCCTTGAGTCTCAGAAGCCCTTCGTGCGCAGGTAACATGTCAATAATATAAGTGGATCATCATTATATACAAAAATGCACAAACCTATCAATAGAACCATGAATTTGGTACCACATAGCCAGCACAGAAAACATAAATGAAAATCCACCTCAGGAACTTCTATTACAAAAAAAAATCCTTTCAAAGGAGAACAGGTGCAAGACAAATGTCTTTAATAGGCCATAAACACAAAATAAATTCAATATAAGAATTCCGTATGAAATAAAATTCATCACAGGAATCTCGGACATAACACAAAACTATTCAAAGGACTACAAACACAGGATTGATGTACAATGGAAAGAGCCATGTGTGGTTTCAATACTGGAATTTTTATTCATTATATCATCAAACAGTAAGGACCCGATTCTTTTCCAGATGTAGATCCCCTCTGTGCGTCTGGTCTGAACTGGACGCACAGAGGGGATCGCGATTCTGATCCCGTAGGACACATCTAGCCCCATGGGATCAGAATCGTGAATAGTCCTGCACATGCAGGCCAGGACTGCGATTCTGTCCAGCCTGCATGTGCAGGACTGCACCTAGCTAACTCAGTCAAGGCTCTTCAATGGAGCTACGGCGCCATGGCATCATGTTGCTATGGCACCGCGGCTCCATTGAAGAGCCGTGATGCTGGCTGCGGAGAATAAAGTTAATTCCCTGCAGCTCGACCCTCGCTATGGCCTCCTAAGGCCAGGGTCGGACTGCAGGGAATGTCCTCTGGCCCCCCCACTGCCCCATTCGTGTTCTGGCAGCAAAAAAAAAATGTCCAGGGAAGTTATTCCACCTCAGAAGTGGAATAACTTCCCCGGACATTTTTCCGGCCCTGGATGTCCAGGGCCGACATTAGAATCAGCCCTGTATGTCCAGGGCCTGCGAATGCCTGCTGCCCGCCCAGACTCTGCCCTTGAGCCACCCAATTCCCGCCCCCTTCTAACTTCCCCGCACAACCGTCGAGGAAGTATTCAGGGGCAGGAGAAGTCACGAGTAGCAGGGATGGACGTGGCTCAGAATAACCCCCTAAATCAATATTTTAGAATCCGGCCATCTAGCCCAGTTATCACAGTGACAGTCCTTGGCTAGGAGACAAAGACTCCTTCCGAATTTGCTAGTTCCTGTGCGGATATCCAGTTTAGTCCTCCACTTTCGGGTAATGCACCTCTCACTGCAGCCTGGAGACTGGACCAATCAAATCTTCTGTAGTACATATCCAGCAGGAGCTCCCAGAAGCCCCCCAGTGTGTCCAGTCTCTTGCAGTCTGCAGACGTAAAAGTGTGTCCTCCTGGGCACACTGAGTGACCATTGCAGGAGCAACACTTGTTAGTTAGTCTTTTAGGGTTTGTTTTTGGGATTTTTACTTGCTGTTTATTTAATAGCTAGCTGTCTCTTTAAAAGGAAAAGAAAAAAATCTCCCTGGTGCATTAGCACAGGAGGCTAGGAGAAAGTCAGACCTGCTGGCTCCTGACTTAATGCCTAGCTAATTTTAACAGCCTTAAGTGAGCTTCCCCTGGACAGTAAGGGGTAAAGCCATACCTGATACAGCAGTGGCTGGTTCTGGGAGAAGTTGGCTGAGTTCTGGATGTTCCTGAGCTGGTAGGAGGTTTCTTTTTATTTCTTTCTATGTGAGCAGTACACTGTCAGAGCTGCCAGCACTTTGCTAGGCTCTCCTGAGCCAATTGGGCAATTTTTCTTAAAATTGGTCGTTTGCCCTGTAATAGAGGGTCGTTTTCTTTATTTTCCATATTATTTGGTTGCCTTTGTATTTTCGCGCCGTTTTTTACAGAGGGTGAAAAAGTGCGGCGGCCATTTTGGATTTTTAAAGTGTGCTTTTAGTAGCACTTTTGATCACTTGTGCACAGGTTCCCCTAGCGTTTTTGGGGTTCCTTTTGATGGCGCTTTTGCTCAGGACACCCCAGGGAGTCTGGGGAGTATTTTGTTTCTTGTAAACAAAAAAATAAATAAATAAATAAATAAATAAAAAATAAATAAGCGTTTTATTTTTAAATCGGGACTGATTTGCATAGGATTGCCCCTGTGGTGTGGGCTTCCCTGTGACTGTTCCATTATCTCCCGCTGGGCAGAGGGGGCCTTGGGATGGCTTCCAAACCCCAATGCCTGAGTTGGGGGTCCCGCAGAGGTTCAGTGACTGGCTCTGGCGTTTGAGGAGCCGGGCTGCAGTTTATTCAGCCATGAAATATATTCTCCCACTGCTGTCCTCGGCTCTGTGGTAGCTTGATTGCTTTTTCTTGCTCTTTCAGCGTTTTTAGGCATTTCTTCTGCCTGCAACCCTCCCACCTTCCCCTTTGGCTGTTTCAGCTATTTCCTTAGCTTTTGGGGGGTTTTAATTCACTCCTTTTTGTGTTTTATTTTTTGCTGGTGGCCATTTTGCATAGCTAATGAGCCTTAGTTTTTGGAGGGAAGCCTGATTTCTTCTCGGCTGACTTTTAACAGCTACAGTGCTGGGTCAGTTTTCACACAGACTTGCTTGGTGTTGGTGGGGAGAGGTATCCTTTTTTCTCTGCCTGTTCATGAACATAAGATATAACAGGCTGCGCTTTGTTAATTGTTCTCAGATAAATGTTAGATAACTGTTAAATAACTGAATATATTTCCATAAAGAGTGCAGAAGGCATGAGGAGAGACCAGTATGCAATTCAGAACCACAGTTCAATGCTGAGTCCCTGACGTACTAAGGGGCAGGGCTAGTGGGTTCCGTTCCTCACTGGGCCCAACAAAGAGGGCTCACTGGGGCATTGCCTATTGAGGGGAATATGATTGAATGCCTGTTCCTGCGGAGCGCACTTATTTGTTTTTAGTTCTCCCTGTGCATAATTTAGGTTACGCTGCATTGGCGGTCCGAAGAAATACGGGCACCTCCTGCATCGGCTCTGCTCTTACCTCAGCATCGTGCTTCCCCAGCTGAACTGGGGACTCCGGAGCTTGGCTTCAGGGGAATTCTCCATTGCCTTACGCTGCACTGAGTCTTTCCCACTAGAGTTTGGATGCCTCCAAGAAGTTCAGGTATCATTTTCTGTAAGAAAACTGTGAGTAGTCTGTTTTTGTTTTTTCGGCCTTATCTCAGCTGCTCTGGGATGATTTCGGCTATATCCGGACTGGCTGCCTCTGTGCTTTGCGGTTCCTACCTTTGGTCCTTGGGCCACAAACTGCTGTCGGGGTGCTTTGTACGTCCTGCTGATTATGGTACCTGCCTTGGTCAATATACCATTTGCTTGAGGTTTTAAGTCAGTGTTTTGAGTCCTGGATGGTTTGGGCTCGGCCTCATGGGGCAGGCTCGTGGTACGGTGCCTACGGTTGGGTTGAGCTTCTATCTCCCTCCCCGGATACAACTCTCAGCCCCTTCCATGGCGGTCTGAATGGCTGCGGAGGGATCCCGCTCTAATGTCCCTACTTTCAGTCACTGTAATTGCTTTTCACTGACTTTGACAGTTTCTAAATGCCCGCTCAGGGTATGGCTGACAGTTCCCCTCTCAGTTCTGTGGCTGCCGGTCAGTTGTTTTATTTTCTCTTCCGTGTTTCTTATGAGGGAACAAGCTCTAGTCGGCAGTTTTTCACACATGTAATCATGTGGTAGCGGCACGTGGGTTTTCGGAATCCTTTGCTTGCAGAGTCTTGGGTTTCCCTGAGCCTTCCTTGCTTTTTGTTTTAAATGTAAAAATGAATAAATAAATAATTAATTATGTTATGACTGAATGACCGGGAAAAAAAAAAAAAAAAAACACCCACGGCATTGCTAGCTGGGTCCCTCGGCGCTTCGCTCCCTCCTCCTCGGAGCTTCTGCTGCGGGATCTACCACAGCCGCTGCAGTCCACATTACACATTCCCATCCGGCTGTCTCATCAACGGTTTCTCCGCTTCGCTCTTCTGTGGGGCCACTTCCCATTTCCAACCGTGCCGTTTGGTTTCGCCACGGCCTCCGCACCTTCACGAGCGTGATGGTAGTGGTCGCGGCGGTCTGGCGCAGAGAGGGCGCCCTGGCCCATCTGTTTATCCACGACTGGTTGCTTCGGGCAAGGTCCAGTCGGGAGTAGGTGCATGGCGCGAGCAGGGTGATGGCTCCGCGGCGGTTCCTCGGCTGGGTGGGGAACGAAGACCAGTGTGGTCGGGGTCCAACGCAGGATCTCGAGTAGCTGGGGAGGCGCTTCGACACCGCACGGGGTTTGTTGGGCCTCCCCGAGCGCCGCGTCCTGGCGTTGCGGGCTCTTGCCCGGCTCTTTAGGGGGCTGTCCGCTCCATCGACGTGGTGGTACCTGAGGCGCCTCGTATCGAGGGCAGCGGCCTTCAAGGTGGTGCCTTGGGCGCGGTTCCGCATGCGTCCTCTGCAGAGGGCTCTTCTCCGCCGTTGGTCCAACCAGTTCGGCTCGTTGAACAAGAGATTGCCAGGCCCAAAGGCAGTTCGCCGGTCACTCTGATGGTGGTTCTCCTCCGAGAACCTGACGCGGGGGCTTCCCTTGGAGCCTCCTCTTGGGGTTCTTTCACAACGGATGCGAGCTTATCCAGCTGGGGGGGCTCACTGCGAGACCCGCTTCAGGCAGGGGGTGTGGTCTCCCCAGGAAGCTTCTTGGTCAATCCACCGTCTCGAACTTCAGGCGGTACGGCTAGCCCTATGGGCCCTGGAGTTCCTAGGCCTCGGTCGACCAGTGCGAGTCTTGTCGGTCTATGCGACCTCTGTGGCTTGCTTCAATCGCCAAGGGGGCACCGGCGTTGTGGCCCTGGAAACAGAGGCGACGGACTTGTTCAGTTGGGTGCAGACTCGTCTGCCGGCAATATCGGCAGCGCGATTAGCAGGCGCTGAAACTGTCCAGGCCGACTTCTCAGCAGAGTGCGGGTGGACCCCAGAGAGTGGGAGTTAAACCCACAGGTGTAGGCGCACATAGTTCGGCGGTGGGGTCCGCCCATCATGGGTCTCATGGCGACCTACCAGTCGGCCAAGGCGGGTCGCTTCTCCAGCAGCCGGAGGGGGCGAATGTCCGAGGGGCTCGACGCTCTCACTCAGTCGTGGCCGACCTCCGGGCTCCTGTATGTCTTTCCCCCGTGGGCGCTGAGCGGCAGGGTCGTCCAGCGCATCGAGTGCCATCGGGGCCGAGTGCCGCTGGTGGCTCCGGGTTGGCCCCGGAGGCCCTGGTATGCCGCTCTGGTCCGGCTTCGCGACGGCGTTCCTTGGCTCCTGCCCGCGCGGCCAGACCTTCTCCTTCGGGGCCCCTTGCGGACGCCCCAGGTGGCTTGATTCTCGCTTACGGTTTGGCCATTGAGAGGGCTCGGCCAAAAAAAAAAAAAAAAAAAGAGATTATTCGCCCGCAGGGATTTTCACCCTGCTGCGGGCGAGAAAGTCGTCCACTTCTCTTACTTATGGTCGAATCTGGAGGATTTTTAAGGACTGGTGCTCCCGGCGGGGAGTCCGGGTGGCGACGGTTGCTGTGCCCGTCGTCTTCAGCTTTCTTCAGGATGGGTCCAAGGAGGGCCTTGCGGCCAGTTCCCTGAAGGTTCAATTGGCAGCGCTCTCTTGTTATCGAGGCAAGTTCTTGGGTCGCCTTCTCGGCGCTCATGCGGATGTGCGGCGTTTCTTGACCGCGGTTTTTTCATTACGGCCTTCCCGCAGAGCGTTGATTCCCCCGTGGGATTTGCATTAGTTCTGCGGGCTCTGGTACGGGAACTTTTTGAGTCCTTGCGGAGGTTGTCTCTGAAGGATCTCACGTCGTAGACGGTTTTTCTTGTAGCCAATTGCTCGGCTCGGCGCTTTTCGGGTCTTCAGGCCTTGTCCTGCCGAGAACCTTTCTTGTCTTTTTCCGCGGATCGGAGTGTGATCCGTCCGGTTCCTTCCTTTCTGCCAAAGGTGGTGTCCCCTTTTCACTTGCTTCAGGCGGTGTTTCTGCCAGTTCTTTAGGCGAGCTCGGTCGAGTCGGTGGACAAGGGTCTCCGCCGGCTCGATGTGGGTTGCACGCGGCGACGGCATTTACAGTCTACTGAGCCTTTTCGAATGACCAATCGGCTTTTTGTGCTCTTTGGGGGTGCAATGAAAGGGGAGGCGGCGGCTAAGGCCTCCATTGCTAGATGGCTCAAGGAAGCGATCGCGTCCGCATATCTGTTGCAGCAGCGGACGGTTCCGGAGGGGTTCCGAGCTCATTCTTCTCGAGTTCAGGCGCCCTCTTGGGCGGAGCATTCCCTGGTTCCGCCGGCAGATATCTGTAAGGCGGCCACTTGGTCGTCTCTGCACGCTTTCAGCAGGCACTATCGCTTGGATGTGTTAGCGGCTCGGGATTCCTGTTTTGGTTCGGCGGTCTGCGCGCCGGCTGGCAAGGTCCCGCCCGGTCTTAACTGCTCTGTTACATCCCGAAAGTGGAGGACTAAACTGGATATCCGCACAGGAAATGGAAATTACACTAACCTGGTAATTGTAGTTCCTGTAGGATCCAGTTTAGTCCTCCTTCCCTCCCGACTATCTGTGTTATCTTGCGGCGCGCTGTTCCGAGCAGTTGATAGGGGACGGTTCTTCGTTCCGTTCGGTCTTGGCGACGGTGCTGCGTATCGCTCTGGCTCTTCCCTTTCTTTGACGTTCAGTCAGCTCCTTAGCTTTCTCAGGGGGGAGCTCGGTGTAAATTTGCGGGCGCCGGTTCCGGCGCTCTGCGGTGTTCTGACTTCCTCGTTTGGGGAGGGAGTTGGTTATTCCAGGGGGGGAAGTGAAGTAAAGTAAAGTATAGTACAGTGCAATGTTTTATGATACTCTAATGTGTTGCTTCGTTAAGTATGCTTTGTTACTAGTACACTGGGGGGCTTCTGGGAGCTCCTGCTGGATATGTACTACAGAAGATTTGATTGGTCCAGTCTCCAGGCTGCAGTGAGAGGTGCATTACCCGAAAGTGGAGGACTAAACTGGATCCTACAGGAACTACAATTACCAGGTTAGTGTAATTTCCATATATGCACTTCAAATCCAGCCATTAGGTGTTGCAATTATACTTTCACAGTATCAAAAATAGAAAGAGCAATCAGATAAGCTATCATGGTTTCAATCTATCCAGATCTATGGTTGATTTGTCTGAATAACTTAAATCAAATAATAGCTGAATTTCACCAGTATCCAGCTAAAGTGTAAACATGTCTCTGCCACACCTACAACTCCACTTCATTTTGAATGCATAGCGACTGGCCAGACATCAATATGCTGGCTAAACATTATCAGTCAGTGGCCCCAAATATTGACAGCAAAGGGGAATAAGCAGCACGTCCCCACAGGCCTGGCAGCTCGTACAGGGCCTGCCCACACTCCACCCTGATCCCACCCTGGCTCTCCCTGTCCTGAGCATCGGGACATACAGGGAGAGCTGGAGGGGGAATTGGGTCCAGACAGCTTACAGGGCTGCATGTCCCGCCGCAACATACAGCTCCGTAATTCGTGTTTCTGCATGAGACCCTTAGAGTATATTCCAGAAGATAAATACTTACAAGTGCAGATCTAGTTTCAGCTGTAGTTGTCCTTTGGGTAGTCCTTCAAGACTACCCTATTGTGTAATGGGGCCTGCAGGATCTTTGGCGTGAGCTGCACCCAAGGGGGCAGAACTATACATTTTTTTGGGCTTACATGGATCATACTCTAGAATAGATTACTTTTTGGCGGCAGATGTTAGGATGGTAGATGTTAAAATTGATTGCATTAGTTGCCTGTGCCTAAGAGGGAGGCTGGAGGATGGGGAGGAGCACAAGCTTTGGTGCTTGAATGTTGGACTTTAAAAAGATTCCTGGGTGGTGTAAGATCTGGGTCAGTGCATTGAGAATTATTTTGCCTGGTAGGGGGGACATTTTTCAGAAGGCGGTATATGGGATAGTTTCAAGGCATGGGTACACTAGTTAAGTGGGGGGCTATTAAAAAAAATAAAGGGAAAGCGAGATCGAGGGATGAGATCAAGAGCTTGAAGCAGGTAGACAAATTGTGCCAAAGTAGAAAGATCCAGAGTAAACTCTGCAAATTGTGGGGTCTCTTAAGGGCAGAGCTTACAGATGAAGTGAATTGGCAAATGCGAAAAATGAGGCAGATTTTTTATGAACATGGGAACAAGGTAGGCCACTTGCTGGCAGCTAATTTGCAACAGCAGCATGAGTGGAAGCTGGTGTGATGGGGAGGGTGATTAGGGAAGCAGGAGGAAGAACTCTGGGCATCTGAGGCTCTGCGAGAGTGGTTTAAGGAGTTTTATGCAGACCTCTATGAGGTAGGCAATAGTGGAGGAGGTGGTGATTGATAGCTACATAGCTTCAGACCCTCTCAAGCAGTTGGAGCCAGTGATTTGGGAGGTTTTAGATAGCGATATTGAGGAGGAGGAATTGTGATTGGGGATTAAGGCCCTGAAACTGGGAAAACCCCCAGGTTTTGATGGGCTAAGTAGCCATTTTACAAGATATACGTGGACTCACTGGTGGGGAAATTAGTTAGTCTCTTTAATGGAGTGGGGATTTCTGTTCTTCCAAAGAAGGGGGCAGCCCCTCAGGATTGGGGGGGGGGGGGGGGATACCAGTCCATCTCTATACTTAACCTGTATGTTAAGATCCTGGCATGGATTTTGTGGCAGCGCCTTAATAGAGTTATTCTGACACTAATTCATAGTGACTGAGTGGGGTTCATGCCTGGAAGGCAGGCAGGTGATAACATTTGCAGAATGTTTAACTTGATCTTGAAGTGGGGCAGATCCTGCCTTGCTGCTTTTGATTGATTGCCTTTTCCATATCAAATAAAGTAAGTTGGTTCTTCATGCTCCACACTTTGGAAAAGTTGGGATTTGGGGCAGCTTTCTTAGGATGGATTAGAGCGCTTTATTTCAAGCCCAAAGCTTGTGTGAAAGTTAATGGTACCTACTTGGAGTTCTTCATTCTTGGCAGGGGGATCTGACAGGACTGTTTACTCTCTTAATGGAACCATTGATGGCCCGAATCCGGTTGAGTGCAGATATTCAAGGAATTCAGGGGAGGGGAGTGGATTACTGGATCTCCCTGTTTGCAGATGACATTATCTTCTCGGTGGGTCATCCCCAAATTTCATTGCTCTTCATTGTGTGGTAATTGCAGGAGTATGGGTGCCTTTCAGGGTTCAAGGTCAGTATGTCTAAATCTGAGATTCTGCCCTTGAGGATTTCACCAGATCTGGAGGAGCAGCTCAGGCAGAGGTTTGAGTTCCGCTGGGCCAAATGGTGTATATCCTTTTTAGGGGTGCAGCTCATGCCAGATTGCATAGGGCTCTACCAGGCTAATTACTAGGGGGCTTGGAAGAAGTTGGGCAGAGAGCTGGAGCATTGGCAGTGGTTTTATCTCTCCTGGCTGGGCCAAGTGACAGCAGTCAAGATGATGATCTTGCCATGGATGCTCTATCTTTTCCAGTCTTTACCGGTGGCTATACCTGAGGGGGGTCTTTAGGAGGGTTAAGTGTGGCAAGAAGGGTCCTGGTCATGGATAGTAGGAGGGGAGGGTTGGGGTCCTGGATTTTAAGACTTATTTTATGACAGCGAAGCTCAGCATGATCTGGGAATGAATTCGGTGACCTGACTGGTCTTGGGTGGCGTTGGAACAGGCACTGGTGAGGGGGGATCCTTTGGGGGCACAGGTGTTGTTGGCTTGGGGAAGTTTAAGAGCGGTAGCAGTTCAGAGTCCTTTTACACATTTGGCATTGGGGGTCTGAGAGACAAGAGATAATGGACAAGAAACTAAAAGCAAGTCCAAGCTAACATGGTAACTAACAAACATCCCACTTTGTACACAGATGAGACTCCATTCCCTTGTAAATTAACCAGTTCAGATTGGTTTCCACACAAGCAACCTGGAAGGTAATTTGTACTGCCTGTACATAGTTATAATGTTACATGTAAAAAGTTACTTGTAAAAAGTTCCCAAATGTTCCATGTAATAAGACTAGACATGCCCATCTGTCATGCCTTGCATAACTGGTTCTTTGTAAACCGCATTCGATCCTTGGGAGGATGCGGTACAATAGTGTTTACTAAATAAATAAATAAATAAAATATCTATCATATCAACAAAATTCACCTATTCCTTTCTGAACACACTACTAAGACACTTATCCAGTCCTTAATCACCCCCGTCTAGATTATTGTAACCTACTCCTTGCTGGTCTCCCTCTGAATCATCCCTCTACCCATCAATCTGTTCAGCACTCTGCTGCGTGGCTAATCTTCCACCAGACTCGTCATGCTTATATTACCCCTCTCTTCAAGTTGCTTCATTGGCTCCTTATCTGTTTCTACATCTACTTCAAACTTCTCCTGCTGTCCTATAAGTGCATTCACTCTGCAGCAACCTTTCCTCTCTTATCTCTCCCTACACCCCTCCTCGGGAACTCTGCTCTTCTGGCAAATCACTTCTATCTGTGCCCTTCTCTTCTATTGCTAACTTCAGACTTCGTTAATTTCACTTTGCTCCTCCTTATGTCTGGAACAAACTACCTGAATCTATATGTCAGGCGCCTTCTCTAGCCCTTTTCAAATCCAGGCTGAAAACTCTCCTCTTCGCTGCCGCTTTCAGATCTTGACTCACTTGATCTCCTTTGTGTTTCCTTACCATTCCTCCTAGATATATCCTGTGTCTACAGCTATTGTGTTGTCTGTCTTGACCAAATTGTAAGCTTTGATGAGCAGGGACCGTCTGTGCAGCACCGCATACATCTTTTAACGCTATACAAATGTTCAGTAGTAGTAGTAGTAATATCGTAAGAAGATGGATCAGAACAAGCACATCTCATTTCATTATGGGAAGGTGATCCTTAAGCTTCAACTGTGCCCCCCCCCCCCCAATAGCCTGTTGAGTTTTAAAAATGCTGGTGGTTAAAGAATATGGGGATCTTAAGTCATACAAAATTTATACAATACAAGCCAATTATGGAGTTTCAGGGACTCCAGTCATATATAGTACAGTGCAGGGGTAGGTGATGTATTTCACAGTCTCTTTAGAAAAGCAATCCTGCTTTTGAGAAGGGGATTTAAGATTATTAAGCCATGCATGGAAGAAGACAGAGCAATCAGTGATGCGGCAGCCAAAGTAGCACTTGTGAACTACCCAATTGCATCAATTTTTAGTCAGTTAGATGTCACCCTGAGAGACCAGCTCATTAGCCAGAACAACAACTGCTGTCCCTACAGAGCACACATAGGGGTATGTTTACTAAACCTTCTTAATGTGCGCTCTGTGACGTTAGCGTGTGTTAAGGTGCCTTAACGCGCGTTAATGGCGCTTTATCAGGCGCTCAGGTACTTTAGCACGCTTTAACGTGCGCAGCGGCGCAAATGAGCGCTGAAGGCGGCAAAAGGCTCCCGGAGGGCGGATGAAGGCTCCCCAGGGGCGGAGAGAAGGGGTCAATGGGTAGAGAGTGGGAGGGGAGAGGCTCCCCGCATACTAACGATGTGAAATCCGAGGCTCAAAACTAATGCCAGTGAAACCCTGGCGTTAGAGCTGATTTAAAGGGCAGAGAAACCATTTCTGTCAGCAATGTACAGCAAAACCAGGGAAACCTACAAAAAAGTGATAAGTGTGATACATATGCAAGGAACAAAAGTGCAAAGAAACATTGAAAATGACCCCAACAAAATATGAAAAAAACATAAACAAACTGTGCAATAGTGATATTAATGGGAAAAATCAAAAAGCACTCCCGAGAAAGCGCCAAAAAAAAAGAAATAAATTTTGGAAGGGTCTACGCTCCGTCCCCATAGAAGGTAAATGATCCCACAGTGCAATTGCGCTCATCAGGGTTTCCCTCTCCATTGGACAGGTATCCTATGGGGTGCACATGTTCCACAACAGCAGGGCGGGCATGTCAGAATGGGCAACTGGACAGATGCTGGGAAAGGGGACACAGAGGGCTGCAGACGGCACATGCTGTACTGCAGCTGGGCCACAGTGCGGACTAGGGTGATGCCTAGGTGGCCCATAGGAATGCTGAAACAGTAGAGCAGCCAGACAGCAACTGATGAGGGCCCAGCATGGGCACAAGTGTGCTTCCCACAGTGTCACAGGGGATAGTACCCAGTAGGGACCCCAAAGGGCACAGAACAGTGGCAGGCGGTGCTGGGGGGGAAGCGTGGACACCTATGCAGGCACCCCTACCCCAGAACCCGCACCATAAGCAGCCGCCTACCCGCTCACTGGATGGCCTGAGACTGCGCTCCACCAGCACCACCAGCAAAAGGGCATGTCAGCAGGGTGGCAGAGGGGCACTGGTGGTGGAGGGGGCAGTGGCAGCTGCCCAGAGCAGACCATGGCCTAGCCCTGTGTAGGTGGGTGCCATGCACTGCAACAGACAGGCCCCGTCTGATGAACAGTTATGGTATCCCCAGGGAATGTACTGTCTCTGCGGCAACACAGTGGTGCAGTGCACACAGCCAGTGTGTTCAGGAGCAGAAAATCACAGGTTCAAGTCCCAGCTGTGGTTCCTGCCAACCCAGCCCCCATTTTTTACCAACTACTAAAACGTGCTAATACAGACAGAACCTTTATTGCAGATGACGTAAACATGCCCAAAACACCTACATTTTACCCTACAGAGCACAGACACCATAAACAGGCGCATTACCTAGAGCAGAGTCTCCCAAAAGCACTCCTGGAGGGCCAAACACCATTCAGGTTCCATGTTGCCTCTAATAAAGATGCCTGTGCTGCATATCTATGCACCGTCTCCATGGTATGCAGATGTAAATCATGCATATTTATGAGGGACAGCATGAAAACCTGAACAATGTTTGGCACACCAGGACTGGAGTTGGGAACCTCTGCCGTAAAGCAGCAGCCAACAGGGGCAGAGACACCCACACCCACAGGCTCCATTAGCCAATGCCTCCTGGAGAGGCAGGACATTGGGCCCTGCGTGCATCTCCCAATACTAGCACTTGCATACCGTAGCAATGCCACCCTAAACCTGGGAATATGGTACACAGCTATCAAAAGGTAGCTATAATTACTGGCAGATAGCAATTCCTATGTTAAGCACGGTTTGCTGATTGAGCTCCATCATAGCAACCTTTCTGATGTCTGTGGAGTGTGCTTCAGGTCTTGTGTCTGACCGTGTTTACCACCCTGGGGAGTGACCCCCAACAGTATTGCGTACCATATCCATGCCTGCACTGTGCCCAGGACTGGTGTGGTGGCCAGGGCTGCCAAACACCTCTATAGTAGCACAATGCTGGCATAGGTGCGGGAGTGTGTGTCTGTCTATTGTTGGGAAATTTGAGTTAGGTCTGCTTATATATTGGCTTTATATGACTGCACCCTTGCCTGGTGAAACTACACAGGAGGATGGATGGCACAGAAGACAAGAAGACAATAGCTATATGAGAGTATATGCTTGCCATAAGATAATAGATGTGGCCTGCTATGGAGGATTCTGGGTAACCATATTCTGCATAGGAGTATGCAGAATATTGGGCCTAGTAATATCAGTAAGAAAATACAGGTCAAGCAAAGAATTCAAACTAATGAGCACAAAAGCACTCTCTCTAGCTCTGCACGGTTTCAATTAGTGCCAAGGAGGAAAAACACAGGAAGGGGCAAAGGTCACTGGCCATGCATAGATGAGCAGACCTAAAAACAGATCCAGATGTATAAAGGTCACAGGCCATGCATAGATGAGCAGACCTAAAAGCAGGTCCAGATGTACAAATGTAAAGAGATTCTCCCCTGGGGAAAGGTGTTGCAGGACCCTGAGGCCCTGCTGACACCAAAGTAGTTATGATGGATTCATTGAAACTAATTTGAAGCAGACATTTGAGACAAGGAGAAATGTATATAAGGTGGTTATTTTGGAGGAAGGGTGGGCAGTGTTTTCTCCCCCTTCACAGAGAGAGAGAGAAAGTACTGTCTGCCATTTCTAGACAGGCTTTTGCTGTTCTGCATGACAATATTATTTTGCTGTTATGCTGAAATAAAAGTTCTTGTAGCAACTGCCGTCTAAGTAATTCTTTGATTAGTGATATTTGGGCAACCGTTGTGGGAACCAGAAGCTACACTATCCAGTGTGTGGTAAGAACATAAGAACATAAGATATGCCATACTGGGTCAGACCAAGGTCCATCAAGGACAGTATTCTGTTTCCAACAGTGGCCAATCTAGGTCATATGTACCTAGCAGTTTCCCCAAGAGACACAAGTTCCACAATGCTTGTACTGGGTCAAGCATTGATATCTTCAGTCACTTCTTAATAATGGTTTATGGACCTTTCCTCCAGGAACTTGTCCAAACATTTTTTAAACCCAGCTACACTAACAGCCTTTACTACATCCTCCGGTAACAAATTCCAGAGTTTGATTACACGTTGAGTGAAAAAATATTTTCTTTTATTAGTCTTAAATAGTTTACCCTGTAGCTTCATTGCATGTCACCTAGTCTTTCTATATTCTGATAACGTAAACAATCGATCTACGTTTACCCGTTCCACTCCGTTCATTAATGTATAGACTTTTATCATATCTCCCCTCGGCCGTCTCTTTTCCAGGTTAAAGAGCCCTAACCTTTTTAGCCTTTCCTCATAGGAGTATCCTTCCATCCCCTTTACCATTTTGGTGGCTCTTCTCTGAACCTTTTCTAAAATCGCTATATCCTTTTTAAGATACGGCGACCAGAATTGCACACAATATTCAAGGTGCGGTCTCACCATGGAACGATATAGAGGCATTATAATATCTTTTGTTTTATTTTCCATTCCTTTCTTTATCATACCTAGCATTCTATTTGCTCTCTTGGCTGCCGCTGCACACTGGGCCGAGGGTTTTAACATGGTATCCACAATGACGCCTAAATCTTTTTCCTGGGTGGTGGTTCCTAATGTGGAACCTTGCATCGTGTAACCATAGTTTGGGTTGTTCTTCCCTAGGTGCATAACCTTGCACTTGTCCACATTAAATTTCATCTGCCATTTTGATGCCCAGTCTTCCAATTTATCAAGATCCTCTTGCAATTTTTCACAATCCTCTTGGGTTTTAACAACTTTAAATAGTTTTGAGTCATCTGCAAATTTGATAACCTCACTCGTTATTCCACTTTCCAGGTCATTTATGAATATGTCAAAAAGCAGCGGACCCAGCACAGATCCCTGGGGTACACCACTATTCACCTTTCTCCATTGGGAAAATTGGCCATTTAGCCCTACCCTCTGCAAACATCCTCCACAGCCTACACTGCCAGCACTGTTGCCAGTATTGGCCTGCCAATGTGCATAATGAGGAGCAAGGTACCATGGGTATAGCCCGGACAGGGTGGCCTGGCCAGGATGCATCTGCACAGGGCATAGAGCAATGGCTGGGACATTGTAGTGCCCGGCCACCACCTGCACAGACAGGGTGGCCACAGCATGTTCTGCTGGGAGATCACTCTCACTCTGACTGAGCAGTGACCACGGCATGGCTAGGTTCCCCCATAGTGCTATCTAGTGCTTTTTTCATGTGATATCTATGGGTTCCCTTTTGGGACCCAGTCACTGACTTATCTGCTTGGTGTGTATGCTGACATTCCAGTTCTGGGTGCATGCATTTCCACCAGGAACATGCACTATGGACTAGCTAGCAGACTGTCTGCAGCTGGTATGTGTCTTGCTGGAACACCTTGCAGGGTGCAGCGGCTGAAAGCTTGCTGCAGGAGAATATCAGATAGTGGTGGGGTGCAGCTTAGCATATCCAGGCCTAATGTCTGTCTACTATTGCTTTATGGATGTGTACAGAGCTGCATTGATTGCCCTGTAGGGTGTCTGTTCCCCAGCAGGATTGTGGTTGATGGTCCCCTCTACTGCCACCATTGCAGGGAGGTAGCATGTGGATCTGTTGGTGGGAGACTCTGTTTACCACCCTCACCCTCCTATGGGTCCATAAGGGCTAAACCTTGACTGAGAAATACAGATGTATCCAAGGTGTGTATGCAGACACTACCTATCTCACACATTAGCACTGCTGGGGTCCTGCAGCATGGCCTATTTCTGCTGTGGACTTGGTGCTGGGCGCCCCACCTCACCCTCAGGGTGAGTACAGTACCTGCAAAATGTGACGGTGTGTAGCTACTCTGTGCCAGTACCACACACGGTCAGTTCCCTCTACCAGGCCGAGGTGCTGTGGGGGTGCATACCCCATCTTGTGATCATCTGTAGACTGCTGATTTGCATGTGCCGTGCATCATAGGTATGGGTGGGTTAACCCTATCCTGGTGACCACAGCAGACTGTTTGTGTGGTGACGTGCAGTCCTTCTGCAGCCAGCCAGGCATTTGCTAGCAGCTATGGAGCTGTAGCCCACTGGTTACTTCACTGATTGTGGAGCCAGAGGACATGGATTCAAACCCACAGTGGGGTTATTTGATAGGGTTGTCTGAAGCTTTGTCTATTTTTAATGTACATTAGTGCTGCCAGCAAAACACCCTCAGGGTACTGTAACCATAAGGTGCCTCAGAAGGCGCCCTATAAGGCGCCTTATAGGGCACCCTATAAAGCGCCTTCTGAGGCACCTTATGGTTACAGTCTGTATAAGGTGCCTTATAAAGTGTCCTATGGAGCGCCTTATAGGGTGCCCTATAGGGGACATTATAAGGTGCCGTGGCGGACAGTGCACTTTATAATGTGCCCTATGGAGTGCCTAATAGGGTGCCTTATGTGGCACCTTAGGTTACGGCATGTGAGGGTGTGTTTGCTGGCAGCAATAATTAAAATACATATAAAATGCCTCAGGAAACAATACTTATATGTCAAAGCTGATGCCTCAGCGAGCCTTATGCATTAGGCACACTGGGGGATCGAACTCATGACCCCTGTATCATCAGTCAGTGTATTAACCATTGTGCTACAGTTCTGTTTCTCTGTTTGGATGTCTGTGCGCCTACTTAAGATTACCGCGCGGTAACGCGCTTAGCAGCGCTTTGCCCGATAATCTGCGCAGCAGCACACGTTATCGTGCGCTAATCCCGTTTTGCTACTTTAGACTGAAACGCCCACTCCTTATATGGCATCCTGCACACTAACGCCGGGCGCACATTAAGAAGGTTTAGTAAACATACGCCATAGAGTTGTTCCACAGTTATGGTGAACAGCCCCTCAAATCACAGTTTAAAAATTGTATGTTTTATAAATACACAGTTGGACACCATGATGTGAGAGAAATAGAATCTCTAAAAGTTGGTTTTACTGAAAGGGTTCGCTTTATAGCCTCTAACTGCAAGGAAGAGCTTTTGGGGCCTTTGCACAGTGATCTGTTTAAAAAAAAAAAAAAACGACAGAAAATCAGCTTGGACCTAAACAGAAAAGTAACCTGTAACAAAAATTCTGTTAAAGGGTCTCCAGGTGTGCACTTGGGACATGTGGAAGCTCTGCTGACAGCTAACACCAAGTATGCCATAGAGTGTGTGGGAATGAAGATGTTTAGCCAGAACCCATGTAACTAACCCAGAAAATCTTCTTTTAGGGCAGTTACTTAAACTCATTGGGCCTGATATTCAGTGCTGGTGGCTAGCCAATCTAATGCAACTAGCTGTGGCCGCTGAACTCTAAACACAGATATTCAATGCTAGGGCCATATCCAGGTTCCAGTATTGAATACCCAGTTTGGCTAGATTACTGGGAAGCTAACCAGACAGTAGTGATATTTAGCCGCTGCCCAGTTAGCTTCTGCAGTGAAAGTTACGCCAGCCTTCCCTGTGCCTGACGTTTGCTCCATGTCAGTAACCAGGTAGCAGTGATATTGAGCCGCCGCCCAGTTATCGATGGGTACCACCTTGGAACACTCTGGCACACCCCGATGCTAACTGGTTAGCATCGGAGTGTGCAGTAATGGCACCCATGGATATTCAATGTCACTAATCGTGTTAGTGCCGCCGAATATCCCACTAGGCAGCATTTGCACAGTTTGCAGATTAGCATACTGTGTAAATGGCCTTTGAATATCCCCTCCATTGTGTGGCAATTTGTGAATAATTATACTTTCAGGGTTTGCAGCTTGTCGTGCTGTGAGGGCTTGTGTGCATGAGTGATGCTGTGAGCTAAACTATCGGTAGTTTAACTACTGGCAGGGTCTCCCAAGATGGACAGGTCTCAGCTGAGGTGCCAGACAAAGACAAACCACCCATCTGGGCAGCAGCAGAATGGGATAGTGTTGACGGCGGAGGATCACATATCTGTGACAATGGCAACAACACCAAACTTAAACTCTGCAGAGGAAAGGCCCGGCAATCTACTTCTGTATCTTGCCATGAAAACCCAATGGATAGTTACAACAAAACAAATTGTGCTATAGTACTGAAAGACGAGACCCCAGGTCAGAAGGCACTCAACTAGCTACTGCAGAAGAGCTGAAGACTTTTCAGAGTAAAGCCAGCATTTATTATGTGGTTGGGTCAAAGTCCTCGGGACGTCTGACTGCTGATGTAGCTGCGCATGAAATGAAAGTCAGAAGCTGTAAAGATGTCTTACACATTGGAACATGGAACATATGAAGCATGAACCAAGGGAAGTTGGAGGTGGTCAAGAATGAAATGGAACGTGTACAACTTGATCTGTTGGGTGTCAGTGAACTGAAATGGACTGGCATTGGGCACTGCATCAGATAATACAATGCAGTCAGCGAACCGTCTATGAGGAATGCCTATCAACACACCTATAATTCAAGTATATGCCCCAACAACAACTGCAGAAGAGGATGAAATTGAAGATTTCTATGAACAAGTATAAGCTGAAATTGACAGAACATGCAAACAGGATATCCTGATAGTCATGGGTGACTGGAACGCAAAAGTTGGCAACATAGAAGAAGGCAAAGTAGTTTGAAAATATGGACTTGGCAACAGAAATGAAGCTGGAGAAAGACTGATAGAATTATGCAAGACCAATGATTTATTCATCTCAAACACCTTCTTCCAGCAACACAAGTGGCGACTGTACATATGGACTTTACCCAATGGATAGTATAAAAATAAAATTGACTACATCTGTGGAAGTCAATGATGGAAAAGCTCTGTAACATCAACAAAGACAAAACCTGGAGCTGACTGTGGTGCAGATCATCAACTACTAGTATGCAAACTAAAGCTAAACTTGAAAAAGAGCAACCCACTCATGAATGCAGCAAAATATGACCTTGAGAATATACCACTGGAATTTAAAGACTTCCTGCAAAATCGATTTACTGCTTTAGATACAAATGACAGAGCTCCAGAAGAGTTATGAAATGACATCAAGAAGGTTGTGTTGGAAGAAAGCGAGAAGTCTCTGCAAAAGGTGAAAAAGCAAAAACGGCCAGGTTCCATATTGCCTCTAATAAAGATGCCTGTGCTGCATTTCTATGCGCCGCCCCCATGGTATGCAGATGTATCTCATGCGTATTCATGAGGGACAGCATGAAAACCCGAACAGTGTTTGGCACACCAGGACTGGAGTTGGGAACCGCTGCCGTAAAGCAGCAGCCAACAGGGGCAGACACACCCACATCCACACCCACAGGCTCCATTATCCAATGCCTCCTGGAGAGGCAGGACATTGGGCCCTGCGTGGATCTCCCAATACTAGCACTTGCATGCCTTAGCAATGCCACCCTAAACCTGGGAATACAGTACACAGCTATCAAAAGGTTGCTATGATTACTGGCAGATAGCAATTCCGAAGTTAAGTACAATTTTCTGATTGAGCTGCATCATGGCAACCTTTCTGATGTCTGTGGAGTGTGCTACAGGTCTTGTGTCTGACAGTGTTTACCACCCTGGGGAGTGACTCCAACAGTATTGCGTACCATAGCCATGCCTGCACTGTGCCCAGGACTGGAGCGGTGGCCAGGGCTCCCAAACAAGCTCTATAGTTGTACAATGCTGGCATAGGTGTGTGAGTGTGTGTCTGTCTATCCAGTGTGTGGTGGCTGCAAACACCCTCCACAGCCCACACTGCCAGCACTGTTGCCAGTATTGGCCTGCCAATGTGCATAATGAGGAGCAAGGTACCATGGGTATAGCCCAGACAGGGTGGCCTTGCCAGGATGCATCTGCACAGGGCATAGGGCAATGGCTGGGACTGTTCCTCTGTTTGCACATCAGCGCGCCTGCTTATGCTTCTGCGCGCGTTCCTCGTGTGCTAATGTGCGCAGCTCGCGCTAATCCCGTTTTGCTAATTTTTGACCGGACCGCCCACTCCTTTTATGGCATCCTGCAGACTAACGCGGCGCGCACGTTAAGAGGGTTTAGTAAACATACCCCCTAGAGATAAGTTGCAAATTGCCATTCTAATCAGACAAATGCACCCTAGAAAATCATGATTCTTTTTAGAAGCCTTTCAGAATGCTACCAGAAAGTTGTACGGTTATCTCGACGTGGATTTAAATAACACAATGTCCAAGGCTTACAGATTTAAGGGAAGATATCTTTCCACCAGACTAGACTATGTTATACTGTGAAAAAAAAATCCCTTATAAAAAGTAATGAATATCCAGGACAGTACCAAGCTAAAAAATGCTCCCTGTGTGACTAACAAATCTGTTGCCCCCCTTCGCCTCAGCCTGCTGCAACTCACTCTTTTTGAGTTTCTTGGAAGCCTAATGATGATATCAATGCCTTTTCTGTACTTGTGCCCTATGCGGCCACACTGCTCGCACAGTCCTTGGTGCAGTCCTGTGAATATGCAACCACACTATCATATATGTTTATGTTTATTCATTTGATAAAACCCACCTTTTTCTGACAATTAAAAACAATTAAAAGGAGGCCAATGGCCAATGAAATAGAAAGAAAAGTTTACAATGTTCTGATAGGAGAATAAAAGAAAAAGAGACAAGACAGGACAATTAGTAGGTAGCAAATCCTGGGGGGGGAGATAAGAAGAGGAGGGAGGGAGGATATCACACAAAGGGGGAAGGGAGGTCAAAGGGCAGGGAGAAGAGATGAGTCTTTAGATTTCGTTTGAAAGTGGTATACTGGAGTTCTAAGCGGAGAGAAGTGGGGAGAGAATTCCACAGAGCGGGGCCAGCAAAAAAGAAGGCAGAGGACCGGGTGGATTGGAGGTGAGCACGAGAGGGAGAGGGAAGGGAAAGGCGATTAAGATGGAACGAGCGAGGAGTGTGCCTGGGGGAGTGGAAGGAAAGAAGCTCCATTAAGTATTGTGGGGTACTGGTGTGGAGAGCTTTATGAACTAAAGTGAGCAGTTTCAATTGAGTGCGGAAGGGGATAGGCAGCCAGTGGAGGCGGAACAGCAGGGGAGTGACGTGATCCCGGAGAGTGGAGTGAGTAACAAGACGCTTGTGTGTTTCAGACAACATGCCTTGCAATGTAAAGAGAAACCTGCCTCTTTTAAAACCTTTGGTCCAAGCCTCTCTGCAGTATAAAAAAGCTATTCTAAATACAGTTTCCAATCATTTAGTGGCCACAATAGTTGAAATCACTCTCAGTACCTTAAAAGGTAACTTCCTGCTTTCACAGCATCAGAAAACAGTTTGAAAGAAAGCACCACACCATAAAGAGTTTGTCTCAGCACTGCTTCTTTTTTTAAGGGGTATTCTTTTATCAATCGGTGGGCTTTATAAGACCCCCTGTTAAGTTTTGATTTAAAGGCCAGTAATGCAGTATGTTGGAAAAATGTACTTGGATCTCTATTCAACAACTCAAGTGCTTGAGAAACACAATGGGCTGGAAAGAGAATATTAGAACGACCACCATTCACAGGTTAGATGAAGAAATGAAAGCATCAATATGTCTGAAAATGAAAAAGTGAAATGTTACTCTGAGGTGTTACAGTGCTATCTCATGCTTAACAGACAAAGGGATATGGAAAAAGAAAAAATAAGCCTACATCTTTTGGCACAAGATGATATGTTGATGGTCAGGCCTCTAGAAAATATTAATCCCCCAGACCCTTTTAATTCAAGAAGTGTTAAACAGCATCAACATTCGCTATAGGTAAAATGCAGAGGTGCTGCTTAATAAACAGTCAAAAATCAAGGACATGACATCTTGGGAGAGTAACTGAACTTTTGTGTACAAGTCCTTGGTGAGGCCTCACTTGGAGTGCCGTGTTCAGTTTTGGAGGCCATATCTTATGAAGGACATAAAAAGACTTGAAACGATTCAGAGGTGGGCAACCAAAATGATGCAGAGACATATGAGAAGAGACTTGAAGACCTAAATACATATACCCTAGAGGAGAGGAGGGACAGGGGAGATATGATATAGACTTTTAAATACTTAAAGTGCATCAATGAACAAACAAACCTTTTTCAAGGAAGGGGAAGCTGTAAAACTAGAAGGGCATATGATGAAGTTGCAAGCTGGTAAACTTAAAAGCAACATCAGAAAATACTTTTTCATTGAAAGGGTGGTGGATGCATGAAATGCCCTCACGATGGAGGTAGTGGGGGCAAATACAGTGACGGAATTAAAAATGGCATGGGACAGACACAGTGGATCCCTTTATAGTAAGAGGATGAAATCAAAGCAAACAAATATCTTTAACTAGATCGGGGCTGACCTGCACGGAGCAGCAGGTACAACCACTCTAGCCACCTTACTGAGAAGACTAGATAGACCATACTGGTCTTTATCTGTCACCATATACAATGTTACTATGTACCAGGGAAAGCTTGACTTGGTTTGTGGAGCTACACAGACCCAAGCTCTTTCACTACAAAGGATAACAAAGGCTGTGAGGAATTCATGCAAACTTTAGCTGAACTAAACATGCCCTCCACTATAGTGGACAACACAGCCAACAGGGATATGCTGATGTGTCTCAGTGAGAACCCCTCAGTGAAGATATTGAAATGTACTCAAAACCTGTGCAGACCAATGAACCCCTTCATCATAAAAAAACAAAACAAAACTGAATTCTTTGACAGTTACCATTGGTTGAGTGCATAAAAACACATTTCCAATAAAATAATACTTTTAAAAACAAAAATAAAGACTGCGGGCATTTGTTTAATTTCAAAAAGCCCTACTAGAGGGTTACTTTTTTACTTAGGAACAGCATAACATTCATGGTAGGAAATACTCTAGGGGTTATGAAACAGATTTTGAAAAAATCCAGACAAGGTTTCTTTCTTTGTTGCTTTTTGCAAAATTCAACATCATTTCATTATTTTGCATTAAATGTTCAGAATACATTTTTAAAATATTTTGAAAGGCAAACCTTTAATAGCAGCGATGTAGAAAAACCACACGATAGCCATAGGCTTTGGATAGAGGATGTTGTACCTGGCTGTTGTGACATAAAACAGCCTCACAGTATTTACTGAAAAACTTGTAACAGGCAAGAATAAACTACCAAGAGGTTGTCCGTAAGAATAAAAAAAATTCACCTTCTATCCTCAGCCACACATAGGGCTAGAGAGTGTTCTCCAGGTAGGTAGTGAAGGCGAGTGTTTATCATCAAACTCACAGGCTTCCTTCATATTTGTGCTTCAACAAGCCAGTCGCTGGGCAGTACATCTAAAATGAATTCTGCAATATACAGATCCTTCTTTAAAATACGAAAGATCTGTTTGATGTTTATTTTCACAATGGTCAAAAAGAACATTCCTTCTATGATTAATTTCTATCACATTGTCAAAAACCCCATACATAATCATGTTCACTGTGTGGAGTAAAGCTCTGACAAAATAGATTTCAGCCTGCAGGTTACTGGCTTTAATCAGTGAGCAGTGGTCTGTGCGGTCCTGATCAGGCGATAAGTCAAAGGCCTGTAAGATATAACCCTTGTAAAACTCCTGCCAGTCAATCATATTGCACTGCCTTTCCAATGTTTGTCAGGTGCTTGTACCAGTTGCATATATTCTCTCATGTAACTTCTGTAACCGGGTACGGCGGACATGGTGCTCCTGTCCCCGCCCTCCCCCTACCCCCACCCAACAAATAACCACAACACAACAATTTGGGAATTAAACTGGTTGCAGCTTTATTAAATATACAACCTTATCCAATAACACACTACCAACAACAAACCTTCCTCAACCGAATTCCAGCCGCGGAACGAACCCTCACCAGCTGTGTGAGTAGCAAGGTGAGTTCCGCCCACTTCCGCCGTGAACCGGCCCTAGTCTATACCATCCCCCCCTCTTCCGGCTTCGCCATATTATTAGCAAAAGCCCCGAGGGTTTCTCCGGGTCGGGGTACCCCACTTCTGCCCTAAATCTTGCCAATGGCTCCGGACCCCGGACACCTCTGGGATCCCGCCACAGGCTCAGGGACCACCGTCCCTGTGCCCCCCCAAAACCAAGCTGCGACCAGTTACCCATCCCTTTACCACATGCTCCAAAGCCTCTTGCCAATCGTTCAGGAGCAAATCCACCCCCACTGGGGATAGATGCACTCCATCCTGCCGATATAAACCGACGCATGCCACCTCGACCCAGGGATGCAAAATCTGCCATCCCCCCCTGCTGATACACCCACCGGCCAATCTGCCGATTAATTTTAATCAAACCGCGAGACCACCTCCGGTGGCCCCAGCAAGCAGGCCTTGGAATTATATCTGACCATAATAAAACCACATTGTCAAACATCAACAGCACATCAGCCAAATCTCTTTTTGCTGCCCTGATCAGTTGCTTACAAGTCCATGACGCTAAGTCGTTGCCTCCCAAATGCAGCAACAGCAACACTGGCACTCCCTTCACACACCCATGGTGCCGAAGCAAGGTCAAGAGCTGCATCCACTGAAGACCGCGCTCGCCCAGCCATGAGACGGTCACCTCAGCGGCGTTCAATCCCAAATTTGGCCCCAATGGCCTTGTAACTGCTCGCTGACCAGCCCAGTACACGAACAAATGGCTGATCATCCAGCAGCAACCTGGAGTCCGGCCAACATCTAAAAGAAAACACACAGTTAGTAGCCGTTATGCACTCATTCCCTTATAAGCGCACATACCCGTGGGACGCTCTTGACCCCATCTGCCTATCCGCTGAATCTCCTGCTCAGTTAACCCTGCCTCCGCATCACTGCTCCAATCCGAAATGAATGAGGAGCAAATTTGCCCGGATCCAGATCCAGCTGGAGGAGCGTCATCCGCATAACCGCCGTGAACTGAAACCGCGTCAGCGCCCGCGCATCCTCATGCACAAAGAGATAGCCGCCCCCCCTAAGCCTCGCGCGCAGGTAGGCTTACATAGCTGACACCGGGCAAGTCGGGGAACTCCCAATTGCTCTCAAGAGTACCCCCACACCTCTACCCTTCTGATCTGTCTTGGACCTTGCCAAACATATACGCAACACCCCTTTGGTCAACGTCGCATGCTGCATCAGCAAAGCACCCCCCCGCCTTTTCGACACTGGACACAGCCACCAAGTCCTCCACCCGAAAGGCCCCAAAAAAGGCCACACAATACACTGCCTTAAAAAAGGGTAGCCTCATACACTGACGCTGCTACCAAGGGTAACACTGCACACAGCTCCCCCAGCAATTTATGCGTGATAGGCAGCCGCCTGTCGCCCGGCGTAGGGTGAGCCCGCTCCAAACCCAGCAGCAGCCTACAAACTAAGAACCCCCTGCCAGAGGCCTGCCAACCCACTGCCTTAGAGAAAAAGGCAAATCCCGCCAGATGCACCCGCACAGTTGATCTCGCTGCTCCTGCGCCTTCACCGCCATGACGTACTGGCCCAAGAGCTGGTCCGACACCGGACCTTACCGCCAACCTTGCGAAACCAGAAATTCCACCACTCTGTCACAGCCTCGCCGATAAGCCCGCCATGTCGCCGATGATACCGAACTCCGCAACAGGTTCAGCATATCCTCAGGCCAGTTTGCCACAAGTGCTCCGGGACCTGCACTCTCACGGCGTCCGCCTCTGGTGCCAATCTCCGAAACAGGTCCTACTTGAACATGAAAGAGCATTAGCAATCTTATTAGTACTACCTGGAATATGCCGAGCCCTAACACAAACATTCAACCTTAAACAGGCTAGCACTACCTCCCTCATCAAGGCCGCTACCTGCCGGCAGCATGGAACGTAGCGATTAATCACGCTAACTACTGCTTCATTGTTGCACGACCAGAGTAACCTGAGATTACGCAGCTTGTCCGGCCACAGCTCCAAAACCACCAATATTGGGAACAGCTCTAAAAAAGCTATGTTGTCGGTTAAGCCTGCCTCCCGCCAAGCTTGCGGCCATGCCCCCGCACACCAGGAGCCCCTGAAATATATACCTAATCCCAAGCCTCCCGCAGCATCCGTAAATAGCTGCATATCCCGAGTGGAAATTTCCCTTTCCATTAATACCGATACCCCTTTAAAGCCTCTCAGGAACTCGTCCCATACCCCCAAATCAGCTTTCATACTCCGCGACACCCTAATGCGGTGATGCGGCTTAAGGACCCCTGATGTAGTCTCCGAAAACCTATGCAGGAACACCCGTCCCATCGAAGTGACTCGGCACGCGAAGTTCAAAGAGCCTATTAGGGCCTGCAATTCCCGCAGTTTTACTTTAGAAGCTCCCATCATGTTTGCAACCAGGACCCACAACCGTGCTACTTTCGCCAGCGGCAGGCACGCTACCATGCTGACCGTATCTAACTCCACACTCAAAATATGATACATGTCGCCGGGCCCTCCATCTTCCCTGCCATCAACGGGACACCCCATGCCCAGGCCAGTCTCATGCAATCGTCCAGAAGCTCCTGGCACCGTGCGGACTGCGCCTCGCCCACGAACAGGAAATCGTCCAAATAATGGACCGCCTTCGCACATCCCACCGTCTCCTCCAAGACCCAATGCATGAACGTACTGAACTTCTCGAAATACGAACAGGAAACTGAGCAACCCATTGGCATGCATTTATCAAAATAGTAATGCCCCTCAAAATGAAAACCCAACAAATCAAATACAGAGGGGTGTACCGGCAACAATCGAAACACGTATTCGATAGCCACCCTTGCCATCAAACTCCCCATCCCGTATTTTCTCACTAAATCAACCGCGTCATCAAAGGATGCGTAGCGCACCGCGCACAACTCCCTCAGGATGTGATCGTTAACAAACAATCCTAGCGGGGAGGACAAGTTGTGAATCAGTTGGTACTTCCCAGGCTCCTTCTTTCTGCACTATCCCCAATGGCGAAACCACAAAGTGCGCAAACGACTGCTCAACAAAAGGCCCAGCCACCCTGCCTACTTCCAGCTCCGCTGCCAGCTTGTCTCTTGCAATCTGAACAAAACGCCTCACCGATGGTGAGTTCCACGCCCTTTCAGCTCTACCCTTCCCCCCTACCGGTATGGTAAACCCGTACATAAATCCCCCCTCAAGCACCTCCCCATCCCTTCACCTCCCGTACTGCCTAATCCAGGGCCTAAGAGCCTCGACCCGTATCGGCGTCGGCGCCAGGCCCACTAGATCCCTACTGTTTGGGGATGGGCAGGGTGCCACCCGAAACGCCTTTTTTGACACAGTTGATTGCTGAATGCCCCCCACCGCAGACGGAACAGCTATGTTGGAACTTGCAATCTGGAAAGGGGCACGATGACTTGTTAAACCGCCAACATATGTCCCCTGCTCCACCTCTGGCCGCTCTCTGCGGCGCGGGCACACCTCCCCCCCGAAAGGGCCGCACCGTACTTGCTGTAGCCTCCACTCCCCCTTTTTGTCCTCTTCCTCCCCCTGCACCCCCCCTGGCTGCCATCTGCGTCAGCTATAGGTTAATATCCTGCATTCCCCAGGACAACAACCTATTCTGCTCCATCTTATCCCGAAACTTCTCATTGTAGTTGAGCCATACCCAACCCTCGTGCGTCTGTGTCGCTTCTAAGATAGAGTCCGCATATTGACCTGGGTGTTGACGCCCCCAAACACTAGCTAACCTCAGGAAGGCTCTCGTCCAATTAATGACATTGCGCGAAACCTTCCGGGCCCTCCCTGCTTTCTCATCCTCCTTTCTCTTCCTTTTACTGTCGCCCGACCGCTTCCTACCCTCCAGAAGCCTGAAGATGTCTATATAGCGCCTCTTCCAGATCTTCCGTCGCAACTTCCGCGGCACTCCATCCCAAAGTTCAGAAAACGAAGCAAGCGTGGGCGCAACCGTGCCCAAAATGGCTCCTCCTGTGCCGAAGCCACTCTCCGCTCGCACCCCTCTCTCCGAACCCAGCGATGATGAAGCCTTGTACAACGAAGACGACGAGGACCCTGACCTGCGGCGCCACCAATGGGAGTGTCTCTGATTCTTCTTCGCCTTACCCCCAGCCCCTCCCTGCCCATCCCCCTCATTTCCAAGCTCCTCTTGCCCTACGGGCAACTCACCTGCCACCGCAGCCATGGGCCTTGGCACCCGTGCACCGCCAACCTGATCCAGGCGTCCGCTCTCCGACTGAAGCACCTCCTCCTGGTTCCCCGTCATCTCCGGAGCCTGCTCATTCCCCCCTAAATCTGCCTCACACTCGCCCCTCCACGATGCACCTCCTCCACGCGGCCCCACCGCCAGCAGCCTTCTGGGCAGCATCTGTGAAGATAAAGCAGAACACACCACGGGGGAGCCTGCCATGACCCCGGGAGAGTGCCACGCTCCCAACCACTCAGCCCGGGAGGATCCTTGTCCCCCACCCCGCCAATGATCCCAGGCTGCTGGATAATAGCTGCCCGGAATCATAGGTCAGACCCACTGGCCCCCTAAACCTTGACCCACCTGACTGGCCTGTCCCACTGCTTCACCATCCGCACCCTGGGGTAAAGACCCAAACCCAGCCACCCCCATATCCCCCTCCCCCTCCCAGAAGGCTCCCGTTCCCACTACCACCCCCGCTTCACCACTGAACTCCACGGGAGCCCTACCCAACCCCCCTCACTAGAGTCGCCCCCCAGCGCACCCTGAGCGCTTCCCCTGCCACTTACCGGCGCCCACATCGACTCCCCACCTCCTCGCCTGAGCCTCCTCACTCTGCCAGTCCCCCCGGCCCGAGACCCCCCACTCTTTCCCCTTAACCCCCCTTGCTCCATTGCCCCCCCTACCTGAACCTCCCCCATAAGAGCACCCCTTGATTGCTGCAGCCGCCCCCTGCTCACCCCTCTGCTCGCCCCCCCAGGCCTTACGTGCAGGCATGCTACACCTAGCACCAAAAACCTGCCTATTAATAAACTCTTCTTTTTTTTTTTTATTAAGAAGCTAAGCCTGCTCCAAAGTCAGGCTTCCAACCCAAATCCAGCCTTTTACAACCCCTTTCACTTGCCTGCTCTCCCATGCTGCTGCACACCCTTAGCTCACCGCAGGCCTCCAAATGCCTCCCAAATCGCAGCTTCTCCCCGACGCGGCCAGAGCTGCCGGACCTGACAGGCAGCCTTCTCTTGCCTTGGCGCCCACTGTTCCTGCCTCTGTCCCGCCATTCACCACCTCCGGAGGCTGGACAAAATGTTGCCACAGAGCTCCGAGGGAAGCCAGCCACCTACTTGCTTTCCACCAGCGACTGACGATTCTCCGGCTCACTCCGCCCACGCCCTGTCTCCACTCAGGCCTATTCGATCCCTCATTGGCTCCCGCGCTTGTCCCTCACCCGTGGGAGCCAATGGGTTTAAACTACTGCCCACGCCGACGCCGGCAACCTCTTCCCTCCCTCGTGGGCTGGGACCACGTACCCACCACCCCCTCCCCCCGGTTATCGGCAGCCAGCCGGTATGTGGCCCCGCGGCCTTTCTGTTTTCAGCAGCAAAATTAATACTGTACTGTTTAAAATAGAAATAATTTTTAGCATTATTATCTCTGAAAGTATGTTGTTGTTGTTGCTATATGCCGTCGGGTCGGAGTCTACTCATGGCGACCCTCTGGATAGCTATCCTAAATTGTGTTCGGTCTTCAGTCAGGCGGCTCATTGTTGACAGACTGGTACCCGTAGCTGCTCTTATTGTATCGATCCATCTCATTGCTGGCCTTCCTTTTTTACATTGACCTTCTGTCTTGCCAAGCATGATGTCTTTCTCTAATGATCTCTCTCTTCACATGATGTGTCCAAAGTATAAAAGTCGAAGTCTTGTCATCTGAGCTTCTAAAGAAAGCTTAGGTTTGATCTCCTCTAGTACCGACTGGTTTGTTCTTCGGGCAGTGCATGGTATACACAGTATTTGCCGCCACCACCATAATTTAAAGGCATCAATTTTCTTCCTGTCTATCTTTTTCACTGTCCAACTTTACATAACAACATAAGAACATAAGATATGCCATACTGGGTCAGACCAAGGTCCATCAAGCCCAGTATCCTGTTTCCAACAGTGGCCAATCTAGGTCATACGTACCTAGCAATTTCCCCAAAAGAAACAGGTTTCACAATGCTTGTACAGGTCAAGCATTGATATCCTGGATCCCTTCTTAATAATGGTTTATGGACCTTTCCTCCAGGAACTTGTCCAAATATTTTTTAAACCCAGCTACACTAACAGCCTTTACTACATCCTCCGGTAACAAATTCCAGAGTTTGATTACACGTTGAGTGAACAAATATTTCCTTTTATTAGTCTTAAATAGTTTACCCTGTAGCTTCATTGCATGTCCCCTAGTCTTTCTATATTGTGATAACGTAAACAATCGATCTATGTTTACCCGTTCCACTCCATTCATTAATTTGTAGACTTCTATCATATCTCCCCTCAGCCGTCTCTTTTCCAGGTTAAAGAGCCCTAACCTTTTTAGCCTTTCCTCATAGGAGTATCCTTCCATCCCCTTTAACATTTTGGTGGCTCTTCTCTGAACCTTTTCTAATAACGCTATATCCTTTTTAAGATACGGTGACCAGATTTGCGCACAATATTCAAGGTGCGGTCTCACCATGGAACAATATAGAGGCATTATAATATCTTTTGTTTTATTTTCCATTCCTTTCCTTATGATACCTAGCATTCTATATGCTCTCTTGGCTGCCGCTGCACACTGGGCCGAGGGTTTTAACATGTTATCCACAATGACGCCTAAATCTTTTTCCTGGGTGGTGGTTCCTAATGTGGAACCTTGCATCGTGTAACCATAGTTTGGGTTGTTCTTCCCTAGGTGCATAACTTTGCACTTGTCCACATTAAATTTTATCTGCCATTTTGATGCCCAGTCTTCCAATTTATCAAGATCCTCTTGCAATTTTCCACAATCCTATTGGGTTTTAACAACTTTAAATAGTTTTGTGTCATCTGTAAATTTGATAACCTCACTTGTTATTCCCCTTTCCAGGTCATTTATGAATATGTCAAAAAGCAGCAGACCCAGCAGAGATCCCTAGGGTACTCCACTATTCACCTTTATCCAGTGGGAAAATTGGCCATTTAGCCCTACACTCTGCTTTCTAATTTTTAACCAGTTCCTGATCCACAATAGTACACTGCCTCCTATACCATGACTCTTTAGTTTTGCCAAAAGTCTCTGATGAGGGACCTTGTCAAAGGCTTTCTGAAAGTCCAGATACACTATATCAACCGACTCACCTTTGTCCACCTGTTTATTCACACCTTCAAAAAAACATAACAGGGGGTATGTTTACTAAACCATCTTAACGTGCGCCCGGCGATATTGTGCAGGCTGCCATAAAAGGAGTGGGTGTTTCAGTCTTAAAGTAGCAAAATGGGACTATCGCGCGATAACGCGCGCTGCTCTGCACCTTATCGGGCGAAGCACCGCTAAGCGTGTTAATGCGTGGTAATCTTAAGTAGGTGCCCAGACATGCAAGCATAGAAATAGAGGTGTAGCACAATGGTTAATACACTGAGTGATAATATAGAAGTCATGAGTTTGATCCCCCAGTGTGCTTAATGCATAAGGCTGGCTGAGGCATCAGCTTTGACATGTAAGTATTGTTTCTTGAGGCATTTTATTTGTATTTTAATTATTGCTGCCAGCAAACACACCCTCACGTGCCGTAACCTAAGGTGCCGCATAAGGCACCCTATAATGTCCCCTATTATAAAGTCACTCTCCGTCACGGCACCCTATAATGTCCCCTATAGGGCACCCTATAAGGTGCTCCATAGGACACCTTATAAGGCACCTTATATGGACTGTAATGATACAGTACTCTGAGGGTGTTTTTGCTGGCAGCACTAATGTACATTAAAAATAGACAAGGCTTTGGACAGCCCTGTCAAATAACCCCACTGTGGGTTTGAACCCATGACCTCTGGCTCCACAGGTAGTGAAGTAACCAGTGGGCTACACCTGCTAGCAAACTCCTGGCTAACTGCAGAAGGACTGCACGTCACCACACAAACAGTCTGCTGTAATCACCAGGATAGGGTTAACCCACCTGTACCCATGATGCACGTCACATGCAAATCAGCAGTCTACAGATGATCACAAAATGGAGTATGCACCCCCACAGCACCTTGGCCTGGTAGGGGGAACTGACCGTGTATGTTACTGGCACAGAGTAGCTACACACCGTCACATTGTGCGGGTACCCCAGCACCAGGTCCACAGAACCTTCCATGGTAGAAATAGGCCATGCTGCAGGTCCCCAACAGTGCTAGTGTGTGAGATAGGTAGTTTCTGCAGACACATCTTGGCTATATCTGTATGTTTCAGTCAGGTGTAGCCCCTATGGACCCCTAGGCAGATTATGTACCACCACCCTCCTCCTCCTCCAGGGCTGAGGGTGGTAAACAGGGTCTCCCACCAACAGATCCACATTCTACCTCCCTGCAATGGTGGCAGTAGAGGGGACCATCAACCCCAGTCCTGCTGGGGAACAGACACCCTACAGGGCAGTCAATACAGCTCTGTACACATCCATAACACAATAGCAGACAAACATTAGGCCTGGAAATGCTCAGCTGCACCCCACCACTATCTGATATTCTCCTGCAGCAAGCCTCCAGCCGCTGCACCCCACAAGGTGTTCCAGCAAAACACATAATAGCTGCAGACAGTCTGCTAGCTAGTCCATAGTGCATGTTCCTGGAAGAGATGCATGCACCCAGAACTGGGATGTCAACATACACACCAAGCATATAAGTCAGTGATTGGGCCCCAAAAGGGAACCCATAAATATCACATGAGAAAAATGCTATATAGCACTATGGGGGAACCTTGCCATGCCGTGGTCACTGCTCAGTCAGGTTGAGAGTGATCTCCCAGCAGGACATGCTGTGGCCACCCTGTCTGTGCAGGTGGTGGCCAGGCACTACAATGTCCCAGCCAGTGCCCTATGCCCTGTGAAGATGCATCCTGGCCAGGCCACCCTGTCCGGGCTATACCCATGGTACCTTGCTCCTCATTATGCACATTGGCAGGCCAATACTGGCAACAGTGCTGGCAGTGTGGGCTGTGGAGGGTGTTTGCAGCCACCACACACTGGATAGACAGACACACACTCCCACACCTATGCCAGCATTGTGCTACTATAGAGGAGTTTAGCAGCCCTGGCCACCACACCAGTCCTGGGCACAGTGCAGGCATGGATATGGTATGCAATACTGTTGGGGGTCACTCCCCAGGGTGGTAAACACTGTCAGAGACCAGACCTGCAGCACACTCCACAGACATCAGAAAGGTTGCTATGATGGAGCTCAATCAGCAAACTGTGCTTAACGTAGGAATTGCTATCTGCCAGTAATCATAGCAAACCTTTGATAGCTGTGTACCGTATTCCCAGGTGTAGGGTGGCATTGCTAAGGTATGCAAGTGCTAGTATTGGGAGATGCAGGCAGGGTCCAATGTCCTGCCTCTCCAGGAGGCAGTGTCTAATGGAGCCTGTGGGTGTGGGTGTGTCTGCCCCTGTTGGCTGCTGCTTTACGGCAGAGGTTCCCAAATCCAGTCCTGGTGTGCCAAACACTGTTTTCATGCTGTCCCTCAAGAATATGCATGAAATACATCTGCATACCATGGGGGTGGTGCATAGATATGCAGCACAGGCATCTTTATTAGAGGCAGCATGGAACCTGAATGGTGTTTGGCCCTCCAGGACTGCATTTGGGAGATTCTGCTCTAGGTAATGCGCCTGTTTATGGTGTCTTTGCTCTGTAGGGTAAAATGTAGGTGTTTTGGGCATGTTTACGTCATCTGCAATAAACGTTCTGTCTGTATTAGCACTTTGTAGTAGTGGGTAAAATATGGGGACTGGGTTGGCAGGCACCATAGCTGGGACTTGAACCTGTGACCTTCTGCCACCAAACACACTGGTTGTGTGCACTGCACCACCGTGTTGCCACAGAGACAGTGCATTCCCTGGTGATACCATGACTGTTTGTCCGGCAGGGCCTGTCTGTTGCAGTGCATGGCACCCACTTACACAGGGCTAGGCCATGGTCTGCTCTGGGCAGCTGCCACTGCCCCTTCCACCACCAGTACCCCTCTGCCACCATGCTGACATGCCCTTCTGCTGGTGGTGCTGGTGGTGTGCAGTCTCAAGCCATCCAGTGTGCAGGTAGGCGGCTGCCTATGGTGCATGTTCTGGGGTAGGGGTGCCTGCATAGGCGTCCACGCTTCCCCCCACACCGCCTGCCAATGTTCTGTGCCCTTGGGGGTACCTGCTGGGTACTATCCCCTGTGACACTGTGATAAACACTCTCGTGCCCATGTTGGGCCCTCATCAGTTGCTGTCTGGCTGCTGTACAGTTTCAGCATTCCTAAGTGCCTCCTAGGCATCTGCCTAGTCCGCACTGTGCCCCAGCTGCACCACAGCATGTGCCGCCTGCAGCCCTCTGTATCCCCTTTCCCAGCATCTTTCCAGTTGCCCATTCCGACATGCCTGCCCTGCTGTTGTGGAACATGTGCATGCCATAGGTAACCTGTCCAATGGAGAGGGAAACCCTGATCAGTGCTATTTCACTGTGGGATCATTCACCTTATATGGGGACGGAGTGTAGACCCTTCCAAAATTCATATTTATTTTTTGGTGCTTTCTTGGGAGTGTTTTTTTATGTTTCCCATTACTATCACTATTGCCCAGCTTGATTATGATTTTTTTCTAATTTGTTGGGGTCATTTTCAATGTTTATTTGCACTTTTGTTCCGTGCACATGTATCACAATTATCACTTTTTTGTAGGTTTCCCTGGTTTTGCTGTATATTGCCGACAGAAATGGTTTCTTTTCCCTTTAAATCAGGTCTAACGCGAGGTTTTCACTTGCGGTATTTTTGGCCTCGAATTTCACATCATTAGTGTGCGGGGAGCCTCTCCCCTCCCACTCTCCACCCATTGACCCCTTCTCTCCGCCCCTGGGGAGCCTTCCTCTGCCCTCCGGGAGCCTTTCCATGCCTTCAGCACTCGTTTGGACCGCTGCGCGCGTGAGCGCGCACTAAAGCGCATTTTTGCCCCATAAAGCGTCATTAGCATGCGCTAAGGTACCTTAGCGCGCGCTCATGTGCGCCACGCACGTTAAGAAGGTTTAGTAAACATACCCCTAGGATTCTTAAAGAATACATATAACAGGAGTATCAACATGTTATCCAAGTTGATACTCCTGTATATGTAATTCTTAAAGAATTACATATAACAGGAGTATCAACTTGGATAACATGGGAGAACTATTTACATGGAGTATATAATCTATTAGCTAGATAACATGCTCAAACTATTTACATAACATTAGCAGGAATGCTTGGAATAAGGAGAGAGACTGTGGATTGTATTAGGGTGGGGCTATTATGTTACGCTTCATGTGGGGTAGTATTTGATGAAAAGGTGCAGTTTAAGGGCCTTTCTGAACTGGGTTAGGTCGGTTATGGCGCGGAGATCAGGTGGGAGAGAATTCCAGCATTTTGGTGCGCTAAACATGAAAGCTCTGTTTGACGTTGATAGGCTGCACGTTGTTGTAGCCTTTGGGGTTGTTAGTGAGTTTAATGCTGCCTGTCTCCTATTTCTGTTTGATGGGACGGTTTGGATGAGTTTAGAAAGTGATGTGGACGATAAACCGTTTATGGTCTTAAAAGTAAGAATAAGGGTTTTGAATGCAAGTCTTCCGTGTATAGGGAGCCAATGGAGCTGTTTGAGGATGGGTGTGATGTGTTCATTTTTGGGCGCTCCTAGAAGAACCCTGGCAACGGTGTTCATGGCCAGCTGTAAGGAGCTTACGGTGGATTGTGGGAGTCCTTGTAGAATGGAGTTGGCGAAGTCGAAGTGCGGTAGTATTAGAGCTTGGTAGATGGTTCTGAAGTCTTCGTGGTCTAGTAGGGGACGTAGGTGTCTGAGCGTGCGTATTTTGAAGTACACAGATTTTACGATATTGTTTATGTGTGATTTCATATCGAGCCTATGGTCTAGTGTGACTCCGAGGTATTTTATTGTTTCCTTGGTGCCTAGGTCAGCTCCCTTGACACTTATATGTGGTGGTGGAGTGAAGTTGGGGTCTCTTTTTTTTTTTTTTTTATTTAACATATATTTATAACCCGCAACTTCCAGAGTTCAGTTGCGGTTCACAATAAAACAACATACCACATAGCAAAAAGCTTAGTTTTACATCGAACATTTTTGTAACAATAAAAGTAATGGGTAACAGCTTGAACTAATGCAAAATAGCAAAACTGGCTTATTAAACTATGTACTTGTGATAAAGAGAACCTCAGTTTTCTTATGCTGAATGCGGAGGTTCTGTGACAGGAGCCATTGTGAGACTGCGTCGAAGCAGTTTGTTATAGGCAATAAATCCATTTGTATTGTGGAAAATGGCATGTAGAGAAGGATATCGTCGGTGTATATCATACATTTCACATTGAAAGACCTGATGATATCACAGATAGGCTGCATGTAATACCAAACAGCCTGTTGTTCTGGTTTCTTTACATTATCTGTAAACCGCGCTGATGTCAAAGAGTGCGGTATATAAGAAGTTGAAATAAATAAATAAATAAAATACTATGCATTTGGTATTTAAATTTAAATACATTCTAAACAATATATACAATATTTAGGTTTCTGTGATGCACATACTTGGTAATGATGTTCTCTATTTTATCACTTTTGCACACAGAATCCATTAGATCATCTACAATAACCAGGTTTACTTTATTGGTTGGAAACATTTGGTCATCATTGAAAGTATCAGGCGAAGTGTCCATAAAAATAATAAAAGGATATTTATTTAACATTTCTTTATACAAAGGTTGCCAACTGTAATACCATACAATGTTGTCAAGCATGACTGTCAATACATGGTCTGCGTGTTCTAGCAAATTTTTAACAAATAAGTTCTTGCCTGAATTTGGATGGTCCTGCTGACATACAAGAAAACTGGTATGACCAGCGCATATATACTATGTTAGTATTATTCACATGATGTGTACTAAAGGCATTCTCCTTCATTCTTTTGTCATATAAAACTTTTTGTGTTTTCTTAATTACTTAATTCTTAATTAATTTAACTAATTCTTAATTTCTTAATTAATTAATTTCTATCGTCCACATATTTTTGTTCGTGATAATATCAGGTTGTTGTACCCCTATCTTTAATGAGGTAAATCTGTGACCTCTGGTTCATAAGATGTCAAGGAAAGGGGGGTAAGATGGCAGCTGAGTAACTCACGAGATACAAGTCCATGCTGCAGTTGCTCGTTGTTGGCTGTATTGTAGTTCCTGGCCGGCAATTATGGGTGAGAGGAAGATCAAACAGGCTTACCTACCCTCCATTAATGCCACTTTCAACAGTGCGGCTCAGCGATCTCTGGAGGCATGTGGGTTTGACTCACTGGGAGGAGCAGCATCTTCAGCAGGATGCCCGGGACTGAAGGCATCGGACCTCGGTGTTTTGTGAGTGTGGCTCTCTCCCGAGTTGCGGACTCCCCTGTCGCATCCCTGAAGTGAACCGCTTGCTGGAGTAGTGCTTCCTATTAACTAGGTGGAGAGTACACCAGTAAAGGGGAGTGAAGAGGGCTCACCACAAGTGAAAAATCTTCCTTGTCCAGCCGCTGGAGGATTAGGTGGAATACCGACGGGGTCAGTGTCTGAGGTGGAAGCATCGGCAGCAGCACCTGGGAGTGACAGAGTCCTGGACGCCGGCGTGTTGGTAAAACCCATGACAATAACTTTGGATATGCTATGGGATGCTGTTGCCACTATGAATACTTCCCTGAAGTTAATGGCTGGGAGTAATGAGTTGGTGGTGTTTAAAAATCATCTACAAGCATCTTCTCGAGGCAGGAAGAACAGGGGGAAAAGATGGCAAAGTTTAAAGAAGATCTTCAGCAGCTCCGAGGACTATAGGAAACCAGGATTAAAGAAGGGACTGTGTTTTACCAAAAAATTGAGTACTTGGAGAACCAAGTTCGTAAAAATAATTTCAGGTTGTTAAATTTCCCTTGTTCCCACTTCAATCACCTTTGGTGATGGTGCGCACATACTTCCAGGAAGTGTTACAAATCTCCCTAGGGGATTTTCACCTCCTGCACCTTTCCCTGGGCTTGAGTCCCTTGATATCTGCTTCTGAGACCTCTGATGTGGCTGGGGACCATACGGGTTTCCTTGAGAGCTCACTGGAGGTGGTCACTGGCCTCTCTACCTTGCTTATTACGCTGACTTTGGAAGCTGATAATCTTTAATTCTATGATTATATTTTAAACAGAGCAGATCTGTTAAACCCCTAAACTGCGTCAACGTTGAAAGTGAGGCTGAACTTGTGGGCAGAGCTAAGTGCCTCGCCAGCTCAGTGTGAATAAAGGAGACTTGATTAAATAATATTGTATTATTTTTCAATATATCTATCTCATTTATCTTCATTGGATTTACGTACTGATGTGGCCACAGTATTCCAATTCAGTTCCTCTTTGCAGAGTAGTTTTTTTTATTATGAAAGCATTAATCCAATTTCCTCTTTAAAAAGAACACACATTTTACATAGCCGTTTAGAGGCTAAATTTGATAGTTTTGTTAACTTGATGTCTGAAGAAATATTTAGCCCAGTTTTCATTTAAGAGTTATATATATATATTTTTTGAGTACCAAAATAGTGGTTTATACTCTCACTGTCATGTATATAAGAAGTCCAATTATCCCCTACATGTTCTTTAATCAAGTCTCCTTTATTCACACTGAGCCGGTGAGGCACTTAGCTCCGCCCACAAGTCCAGCCTCACTTTCAACGTTGGCGCGGTTTTTTGAGCGTCTATATATTACAGCATCATTTCGTCGGGAGGATCTCTCTACTTTGAACATTATTGCTGCAATAATTTTCTGTATGTACACTCTAAGGTCAGTATTTTACGTTTGGTATATTACCAACACTATTTTTTTGTGTATAAGTTGGTCTTCGGTGTACTTGCATCAGTATTTTTTGGTTTCAGCAGAACGCTTTTAAATGTTTTTTCCTGTTTTTCTGTCATTTAATTTCACATAGCACTGTTTATAAACAATATATCTATAATTTTCAGTTTAAGTATTATGATATCAGCACTTCTCTACATGAGTTTTTTAAGTATAATAGTCAATATTTTTGTTTTACATGAATGTATTTCATCGTGTTCCACAGTGACACAGCATTCAATTTCAGTTCCTCTCCCCACGGAGTATCATAATTTATAATGAAACAATTCAGTTCTCTGATTTATAGAGTCATATATTTTATAGTTTATGTTGTTTTTTAAGGTTTAATTTGGCACTATCGGCGTCTTGATGTTTTAAATTTTTAGAGTAATCCTCTTGGAATATCATCTAATCAATCATCATTACATTTTTTTTGTTGTTTAAAAGCCTTATTATTCCCTAAGATGCTCTTTAATTAAGTTTTTTTTATTCACACTAAGTTGGCAAGGCATTTAACTCCACCCACAAGATCAGCCTCACTTTCACTTTTGGCGCGTCTTTTTTGAATATTTGTACGTTAGGTCATTACCTTATTGGAAATCTCTCCTTATTCTGTTTAAGTAATGGTATTTTTTACACATACACTTTAAGGTTAGCATTTATTTGTTTTACTTATTAAGTTTCTTATAACAAGTCTTTACTTGTTTGAAGACATAACATAGGGATATGTTTACTAAACCGTCTTGATGTGCACCTGGCGACATTATCGGGCGATAAGGTACCTTATCGCGTGATAATGGCGCTTTATTGGGCACAAAGGTACCTTAGTGCGTGATAACGCGCGCAGCGGTGCAAATGAGCGCTGCAGGTGGAGATAGGCTCCCGGAGGGCGGAGGAAGGTTCCCCAGGGGCGGAGAGAGAGGGTCAATGGGCGGAGAGTGGGAGGGGAGAGGCTCCCTGCACACTAACGCTGTGGAATCCGGGGCTGAAAACTAATGCCAGTGAATTTTTTAATCGAGCTGAATTCTCCAAATACTCTAGTTGATAATGTATCGTAAGCCTATCTCTAATAGAAGATGACATAGCAGCCTGAACCACGGAGACCTGCCCTTCTAATTTATTTAAAGACACAGAACATTTATCAATAGTAACCTGTACGCATTATCTTTTTCCTAATATCTTGCTGTCTAAGTACTTCAGGGAAGTTTTGTTACTGGATGATCCAGAGGCTATAAAATTTTCCTCTGTATATTATGTACCTAAATTGCCCACCACGGAGGCTGCTTCTTCACCTAAAGGGATTTCTCCTTTAACAGAATCCTGAAATGTTTCTGATTTTTTGGAGTCCTCTATGGATGTTATCCCACATAGGGCTACATTGATTGTTTCCTTTTTGTCTTTAACGGATAAGAATATGATTTTGCGGTTATACTTTGCTAAAAAAGATCAAAATTTCTGTGGGAGTCTTATTCAGATTTTTCCGGATGTATGTAGATCTACTCAAAAGCGGAGGAAGGCTTTCCTTTTGTTAAAGCCTCAAGTTGTTGCTTTGGGGGCTTCTTTTCTATTAAAATATCCCTGTAAATGTATTATTATATTTCAATCTGTTAAATATGTTTTTCTTGAGCTTGAGCAACTCGAGGCATTCTTGTTAAATAAGGAAAATGTATGAGAATGCTTACTTCTTGACCTAGTATTAAGGGTTTATATAATTTTGGGAATCCAATCAGGTTTCTTCATTGTTTCTTTTTTATGAGTGTTGTTATAATGGTGTTTCCTTTGTTATTTAGATTTACTTATTTAGCTTGGAATTGTGCCAGGGCAGTACTCCTCTTGATGTGGACTTGATTGTATTGCTTTAATCATGTGCTTGTTACATGTTTATATATAAATGAATAAAGATAAAAGAAAAGAAAAGAAAAAAGAAAACTAACGGCAGTGAAACCCTGGCGTTAGAACAGATTTAAAGGGAAAAGAAACCATTTCCGTCAGCAATGTACAGCAAAACAAGGGAAACCTACAAAAAGTGATAAGTGTGATACATGTGCACGGAACAAAAGGGCAAATAAACAGTGAAAATGACCAGAAGAAAATATAAAAAAAACATAACCAAGCTGGGCAGTAGTGATATTAATGGGAAACATCAAAAAACACTCCCGAGAAAGCTCCAAAAAAAAGATATGAATTTTGGAAGGGTCTATGCACCGTCCCCATACAAGGTGAATGAGCCCACAGTGAAATTGCGCTGATCAGGGTTTTCACTCTCCATTGGACAGGTTTCCTATGGTGTGCACATTTTCCACAAAAGCAGGGCGGGCATGTCAGAACGGGCAACCGGACAGATGCTGGAAAAGGGGACACAGAGGGCTGCAGACGGCACATGCTGTGGTGCGGCTGGGCCACAGTGCGGACTAGGGTGATGCCTAGGTGGCCCATAGGAATGCTGAAACAGTAGAGCAGCCAGACAGCAACTGATGAGGGCCCAACATTAGCATGAGTGTGCTTCCCACAGTGTCACAGGGGATAGTACCCAGCAGGTACACCCAAGGGCACAGAACATTGGCAGACGGTGCTGGGGGGAAGCGTGGACAGCTATGCAGGCACCCCTACCCCAGAACCCACACCATAGGCAGCTGCCTACACTATGATGGCCTGAGAATGCGCACCACCAGCACCACCAGCAGAAGGGCATGTCAGCATGGTGGCAGAGGGATACTGGTGGTGGAGGGGGCAGTGACAGCTGCCCAGAGCAGACCATGTCCTAGCCCTGTGTAGGTAGGTGCCATGCACTGCAGCAGACAGGCCCTGTCTGACGAACAGTCATGGTATCACCAGAGAAAGCACTGTCTCTGTGGCAACACAGTGGTGCAGTGCATGCAAGCAGTGTGTTCAGGAGCGAAAGGGCACAGGTTCAAGTCCCAGCTGGTGTCCCTGCCAACCCAGTCCCCAGATTTTACCCACTACTAACACATGCTAATACAGACAGAACCTTTATTGCAGATGACGCAAACATGCCCAAAACACCTACATTTTACCCTACAGAGCACAGACACCATAAACATGCGCATTACCTAGAGCAGAGTCTCCCAAATGCAGTCCTGGAGGGCCAAACACCATTCAGGTTCCATGCTGCCTCTAATAAAGATGACTGTGCTGCATGTCTATGTGCTGCCCCATGGTATGCAGATGTATCTCATGCATATTCATGAGGGACAGCATGAAAACTCGAACAGTGTTTGACACACCAGGACTGGAGTTGGGAACCTCTGCCCTAAAGCAGCAGCCAACAGGGGCAGACACAACCGCACCCACAGGCTCCATTATCCAATGCCTACTGGAGAGGCAGGATGTTGGGCCCTGCATGCATCTCCCAATACTAGCACTTGCATACCTTAGCAATGCCACCCTAAACCTGGGAATACGGTACACATCTATCAAAAGGTTGCTATGATTACTGGCAGATAGCAATTCTGAAGTTAAGTACAATTTTCTGATTGAGCTGCATCATAGCAATCTTTCTGATGTCTATTGAGTGCGCTACAGGTCTTGTGTCTGACAGTGTTTACCACCCTGGGGAGTGACCCCAACAGTATTGCGTACCATAGCCATGCCTTCACTGTGCCCATGACTGGTGTGGTGGCCAGGGCTGCCAAACACCTCTATACTTGCACAATGCTGGCATAGGTGTGTGGAGTGTGTGTCTGTCTATCCAGTGTGTGGTGGCTGCCAACACCCTCCACAGCCCACACTGCCAGAACTGTTGCCAGTATTGGCCTGCCAATGTGCATAATGAGGAGCAAGGTACTGTGGGAATAGCCTGGATAGGGTGGCCTGGCTTGGATGCATCTGGACAGGGCATAGGGCAATGGCTTGGACATTTTAGTGCCCGGCCACCACCTACATGGACAGGGTGGCCACAGCATGTCCTGCTGGGAGGTCACTCTCACCCTGACTGAGCAGTGACCACGGCATGGCTAGGTTCCCCCATAGTGCTCTATATTTTTGTTTTCATGTGATATGTATGGGTTCTCTTTTGGGGCCCGATCATGCATCTTCTCCGGGAACATGTACTATGGACTAGCTAGCAGACTGTCTGCAGCTAGTATGTGTCTTGCTGGAACACCTTGCAGGGTGCAGCAGCTGGAGGCTTGCTGCTGGAGACTGTCAGATAGTGGTGGGGGGCAGCTGAGCATTTCCAGGCCTACTGTCTGTCTGCTATTGCTTTATGGATGTGTACAGATCTGCATTGACTGCCCTGTAGGGTGTCTGTTCCCCAGGAGGATGGGGGTTGATGGTCCCCTCTACTGCTACCATTGCAGGGAGGTAGAATGTGGATCTGTTGGTGGGAGATCCTGTTTCCCACCCTGAGCCCCCGAGGGTGGGTTGGGTGGTGGTACATAATCCATCTATGGGTCCAAACACCCCCTCCCCTCTACCTACATCATGTAACCATGTCACCAACACAGCATATGCACTATTCTGGGTGCATCATAGCCCATAAGGGCTAGACATGACTGAGAAATACAGATGGACACAGATGCATTCTAGGTGTATTTGCAGGAACTACCTATCACACACAGTAGCACTGATGGATATCTGCAGCATAGTGTATTTCAGTCATGAAAGGTGCTGTGGACCTGGTGCTGGGTGCCCCACCTACCCTCAGGGTGAGCACAGTACCCGCAGAATGTGACGGTCTGTAGCTACTCTGTGCCAGTAACACACACGGTCAGTTCCCTCTACTTGGCCGAGGTGCTGTGGGGGTGTATACCCCATCTTGTGATCATCTGTAGACTGTTGATTTGCATGTGCAGTGCATCATGGGTACGGGTGGGTTAACCCTATCCTGGTAACCACAGCAGACAGTTTGTGTGGTGACATGCAGTCCTTCTACAGCCAGCCAGTGCTTTGCTAGCAGCTGTAGCCCACTGGTTACTTCACTGTCTGTGGAGTCAGAGGTCATGGGTTCAAACCCACAGTGGGGTTATTTTATAGGGCTGTCCGAAGCATTGTCTATTTTTAATGTACATTAGTACTGCCAGCAAAAGCACCCTCAGAGTTTGGAAATATTGGCAAAAGCAGGGAATATGGTCACTTGGACAATTGGTAGATGTCAACGGGTGGAAAACATTCACAGCACTGCAGAGGGCGTTCTCCCTACCTGACTCCTTCTTTTTTAAGTGGGTCCAGCTTAAGCATTGTATTGCAGCCTCTAGGGGCATCCGAGCTTGACAAGGGAGGCGCCTTGCTCCGTTGACTGAGAGCCACGGCTACTCAACATGGGGCTGCCTCTAAGATTTATGCCCTATGGAGGGTGCGTACCTCCAAGACTCCTGTCGGGCTTGCCCAGGTCTGGGAAACTGATATCTCTCGGGAAATCACATCTTCTGAATGGAAAACTCTCTGGGGCCCGGTGTCCAAAGCCTCTAGGTCAGCCGCGATTACCCAATCACTATATTTTTTCATGCATAGGGCCTTTATAACCCCGTCGAAGATGGCTAGATGGGGCTCTGGCAACTCAGGTACATGTTGGTCCTGCTCCGGGGATAAAGGAACATACATGCACATGTTCTTCGATTGCCCCCTGGTCCAGAATGTCTGGAGACAGGTGTGGGCTAGGATGCAATCGATTTTGCATTTTATGGCAGAGCTGGAGTGGTGTAGGATCTTTTTGCGGTCCTTAAGTGTATTCCCTGCCGGGTGTCAGGACCAAACGTTCTTATTTAATTTTATGATGGCTATTGCAATTAAGATGATCCTGTGGAAGTGGAAGAATTTTCGCAGCCTGAGCTTGGACGGTTGGTGGAATTTGGTCTGCCATTACGCTAAGTTGGAGAAAACTTATAGCAAACTCCATCAACCGGACAAGGAGGAACTCAATGTCCGCAGATGGTCACTGTTAGACCTCTTCGTGGCCCGCTCCACGACCACCTAGGTCGGGGTGGGCACCTCTCACTTCTTGTTCAAGATGTATTTAGGCGTATGTTGTATCCCAGTGAACCCGGACGGGGTGGGGGGTGGGTTGTGGGGGGGAGGGAGGTCTTCGGCTAGGTAGTTTAGGTAATTTGTGTTATGTAGGTTATTTTGTGTTGAGTGACTGGTTGTTTTTTAGCTGTTTTGTAAAAGGCTAAATAAAGACTTAAAAAAAAAAACACCCTCAGAGTACTGTAGCCATAAGGTGCTTCATAAGGCACCCCATAGGTGCCTTATAGGGTGTCCTATAAAGAGCCTTATAAGGCGTCCTATAAAACGCCTTATAGGGTGCGCCATAGGGGACATTATAGGGTGCCTTGGCGGACAGTGCACTTTATAATGTGCCCTATAGAGTGCCTTATGCGGCACCTTAGGTTACGGCACGTGAGGGTGTGTTTGCTGGCAGCACTAATTAAAATATACATAACATGCCTCATAAAGCAATACTTACACATAACAGCTAATGCCTCAGCCAGCCATATGCATTAGGCACACTGGGGGATAAAACTCATTACCCTTGTACCATCAGTCAGTGTATTAACCATTGTGCTACACCTGTTTCTGTGAATAAATGTCTGTGCGCCTACTTAAGATTACTGCGCGTTAACGTGCTTAGCAGTGTTTCACCCGATAACGTGCTCAGTGCACGTTATCACGCGATAATCCCATTTTGCTACGTTAAGACCGAAACGCCCACTCCTTTTATGGCAGCCTACACACTATCGCCGGGCGCACAAAAGAAGAATCAAACCGCTGCTGATCGCTGGAAGCAGCGGTATATAAATGTGTTCTAAATAAAAATAAATAAATAAACATTAAGACTGCTTAGTAAACATACCCCATAGTAACATAGTAAATAATGGCAGATAAAGACCAGCATGGTCCATCTAGTCTGCCAAGCACGATGGCAAGACTACTACTACTATTTAGCACTTATATAGCGCTGAGCACGCAGCGCTGTACAGGTATGACATGCATATAAAAATATACATATAATAGACAGTCCCTGCTCGGCAGAGTCATGCTCATCTGAGCTTACAATCTAATACTCATCCGAGTTTGCAATCTAGTACAACAATACAAAGCGATAGCGATAGTCAGTTCGGTGCAAAGTATAATATGGTCTGTGTAATTTGGTCATGGGAGATTGATGGGAATCGGGTTAGGATAAGGGTAGAAGTAAGGATCTGAAGGCAACAGTGAAGAGATGGGTTTTCAACTTGGATTTGAAGAGGGCCAGTGAGGGTGCTTGGCGTCTAGACATAGGTAGGTTGTTCCAGACGTAGGGTGCCGCGAGGTGAAAGGAGCGAAGGCGTGAGTTAGCTGTGCGAGTGAAAGGCCTAAATAGAAGTAATTTGTTAGCGGAGCAAAGTTCCCGAGAGGGAATGTAGGGAGAGATAAGGGATGAGAGGTATTGAGGGGCCACAGAGTGGATGCATTTATAGGTCAGTATGAAAAGTTTGAACTGTATGTGGAATTGGATGGGAAGCCAGTGAAGTGACTTGAGAAGAGAAGTAATGTGGGCATGGCGAGACTGGCGGAATATTAGTCGAGCAGCATAATTTTGTATAGATTGAAGGGGAAGGAGATGATTCACGGGGAGACCAGCAAGGAGCAGGTTGCAGTAATCTAGGCGAGAGGAAATTAAGGAGTGGATAACCGTTTTGGTAGTGTGTTCAGAAAGGAAGGGGCGGATTTTGCTAATGTTGAAGAGGAAAAAGCAGCAGGTCTTAGCTACGAGCTGGATGTGTGTGGAGAAGGAGAGAGAGGTGTAAAAGATAACCCCCAGATTGCAGACTGAGGGAACAACATATAGCAGACTGCTCAACATAGCAGTCTGTGACGTCAGTATATGTTAATTCTGATTTTTTTAAGCGTGCGAAATCCGGCGTTCTCTTTACGATTTGAGTGCTATGTTGAGCATTCTGCTATATGCTGGTAAGCCCGTTTTTTTTCATTTAAAATATGTATGTTCACGTTTTTTGTTAAGATTTCACTATGAACCATTACTCCATGGAAAGCACACGATGTTTGCACAAATACAAGCATGCTTAAAAACATTTCACAGCACATCCCAGGCTCACAGTTTGCTACATGTGGCTTTATGTGCTTTATGTATCCAGTTTTGTTCCTTCAATAGCATGGTATTATATGTTTAAAAAGTTTTTTTCTTATGTGCTTTTTTTAATTTTAATCACTCACTTCTTTTCCTTAGAAACACAACAGAAGGTTTTTCTCCTTTTTTCAAATACTTAGCATTTATTTTCACATACTCTGGAATATCTCCTTCTATAGTTCCATACTTTTACCCGATTTGAACTGGCTTTCATTCCCATCATATTACTAATTGACTTTAAAAGATTTTTAATGTTTCTTCTTCCTCTGTATTCATGTTTTTATCATTATCTCTTTGTGTCTGTTTTTTAATTTAGAGTGGTTATTAATCATGTCCTTGATCTTGAGCTTTTTATTTCAATACGTTCTATTTTTCTCTCCTAAGGAACACTAAGGGGTATGTTTACTAAAGGGTGCTAACGTGCGCACGGCGATAATGTGCAGGATGCCATAAAAGGAGTGGGCGTTCTGGTCTAAACATAGCAAAACGGCATTATCAGGTGATAATGAGCGCTGCGCACATTATCGGGCGATAACGAGCGCTGCGCACATTATCGGGCGAAAGATGGAGCTATGCGCGGTAACGCGCATTACTCTTAAGTAGGCGCGCTGACATGAACATAGAGCAGCAGAGGTGTAGCATGATGGTTAATACACTGACTGATGATGCAAAGGTCATGGGTTCAATCCCCCAATGTGTGTGATGAGTAAGGCTGGCTGAGGCATTACCCTTTACATTTAAGCAGTGCTTTGTGAGGCAGTTTATTTTTATTGTAATTAGTGCTGCCAGAAAACACACCTTCACAGTTCCTTAACCTAAGGTGCCGCATAAGGCACTCCAGAGGGCACATTATAAAGTGCACTGTCCGCCAAGGCACCCTATAATGTCCCCTATAGGATGCCTTATAAGGCGCTTTATAAGGCACCTTAAGCTTACAGCACTGTGAGAGTGTTTTTGCTGGCAGCACGACTTTACAGTAAAAACAGACAATGCCTTAGACAACCCTATCAAATAACCCCCACTTTGGGATCAAGCCCATGACCTCTGGTGCCACAGGCAGTGAAGTAACCAGTAGGCTACAGCTCTTCAGCTGCTTATGCACCCCTGGCTGGCCACAGAAGGACTTCACATCACCACACAAACAGTCTGCTGTGGTTACCAGGATAGGGTCAACCCACAATGCAGAAATGTGTGCCAGTGCAGGATGTGGGGTGGCAGCATACACAGCAGGGTAGGATGGCATACAGTTGGCCAACACACATAGACGGACAGAAGGGTGGTCTGTGATAAGGGTACAATGTGATAACAACACAGATCTGCACAGATATGGCTGTCACAGGAATCAAAAGTAGCTGTGCAGCACAGGCAAACAAATCAAAGAGAACAGAGAGGAATCAAACCTATGACCATCAGCACCAGTGTCAATGCACAAACCGGTAGGCCACACTACCAACATGAGCTCATTCGCAAAGGCTGCATACAAGAATACTGCAGGGCACCACACGAGAAGCCTGCTGGCTGCCATGATAGGCAAACCTCCAACAGTAACCATGATCAAATGCACATGCAGATATGGTGTGTACAGATCAGATCACAGTCTGTAACTGGGACCACACCCAAATATACCTATATGCACACACACAATCAAATGCTGTGCAGTGGAGACAGCATGCAAAAGAGGAAATAAACGAAAGCCAAAGGGCAGGAGGGGATGCTCTGTGGCACAGTGGAACATATGGAACACAAGAAGACAGAATCAAACCTGCAAACAGGTGTGCCACAGACCAGCTGAACTGCAGCAATGCCAATCCCCCAAGCAGACTGCCATGTAAACCCCATAAAGTAAGAGACATATGTAACAGCCAATATGTCATGGATAGGCAGAACAGAGGGCACACTTTGGTGTACAGTGAAGAGATGGAAGTGTGTGTTCATAGGTGATGAAGCTGCAGGTTCCAAATGTTCATGTTATCACAACAGAATAATTCTACAAAAGAAACCCATGTGGGGATGAAACCTGCAACCTATGGTGCCATAACACATGTCTGTAACTACTATGACCACAGCAAGGCGACCAGCATTACAGCCTCGGGTCACTACCCCCTCCCCCCCCTTGCAGAATAACCATACAGTATCCGGATTTGCACCAAAAGAAACATCTTTATTTTGTTTGTCAACATTTGGAAATTACAGTATCAAAACTGTTGGCCACAGCATAATCCAAAAACATCAAAACATTATAACATAATTCCATCATACACATCATAACAACCAATTAGACATTGTTAATAATTTTTGCCTCATCCCTTCTCAAGAGGCACAGCCCACTCTAATCAGGTCCTTGATGCCCAGCAGGGATATTTTGGAAAATTGCCGTCCAAGCCTTTTCCCCAATGCCCGCAGTCCCAATTAGCATAACATCGTTAAGGGGCGCTTGCCGTTGAAAACAGGCCCTTTAACGCTCTGTTCCTCTTTGCAGCAGTGTCCCGTTCTACCTCTGCCCCAGTCCTGTCAAAGGCGTGAGCAGGGCTACGTTGATAATCTCTATGCTCGTCTCTCCCACCGTGAAAATGTCGGGAGGCCCTCTAGACACTGTTCCTGCTTCAACTCTGTGTACTATTGGGGGACACGTCGGTTCCTATATGCCCTGCTCCCCCTTTTTCTATGTCTGGGCTGTGCACTTTCTCCTGAGGGTGGTCCCTATCTCTTCTGCCAATCCCTCACAGCAGCAACTCCTCGTTCGCCGAGAGGGTCCCCACCCTTCCTTGCCGCTGTGGCCAACACGTGTTTGTGCCATAGCTGTTCAAGCATGTCCTGTATTGCTCAGAGGTATGCATCCATCCCTATTTTGGACAAATGCATCCCGTCTGAATGATACAATCCGCGGCAGTTTTCCTCTATGAGGTCGTGAATGATGCCATATCCTCCAATTGACTCCATGAAGCGGGCCATCCACTTATTCACTTTCCACCTCGTTCTTTCTACCGCCTGGTGTGACCATTCTCCCTTCCAAACTCGCCGCGGTATGATGTGTGACCAGACCAGCAATGTTCCTGGAAAGGTACTCACCAGTGTCAACATGTCCTTCTGCATTTTCTTAGTGAGCTCGACACTGAGTGTACCTGTCAAGTCATTACCTCTGAGGTGAACCACTAATGCACATGGCTGACCCACCGCTCTCCGCAACTGCAGGGGGAATGGCATCAGCTGGTCCCATACCATACCCCGATGGCCCATCCACTTTACCATAACTTTCTCCTTGGGCAGGCCCAAGTTAAGCCCCTGTGGTCTGATCCTTGTCCTCTTTTCTGCCCAGTGAACAAACGAATGGCCGCATATCCATGCCTTGCGAGGGGGATTGGCACCTATGTCACGTCATTGTCGAAAGAAGAGAAACACTTTGTTAATAGCGCCTTGGATGAAGGACTACAGTGCTAACAATATATTATTCATATGCTGCATATTTCACGAACATTAACCCTTAACTTGTACAAGACCTCGTATCAAACTTCATTGCCATGAACAGATTTCTTTCTATTTTTTTTTTTGTATCCTTACATTATGTTCCATTAACATATTCCCCATCTAAACTTAGGCTGACACATGGCGTTAAACCTGGCATACATATAATTTGTACCTATCAGAGCGCCATCTCCCAATGTTCATAATCTGCTCTCTTGTCATCCCCAAACTGGCTACCATTGAAGCGGCCCTGATACGGAAAGAGTGGGTGCCGTAAAAGCACGCCTCCAAACCTGCTGCTTCCAAAGTTAGCTTGAGCACTCTGGCGAACTGGAAACATGAGAGGGGGGCACCTCCACATGCACCAACCAATGCTCGGCACCTGCCGGCCGAATTTGCTCATATTCGATGAAGGTTTTAACTGGGCAGAATGGGTCCCCCGGTAGCGGGGCTAGCAAGACCTGCGCACCTTTTGCCTTGGTGTCAGTTTTGGACCTCCGCACATACAGTACAAGTGTCCCGTTCTGAAGGCTCACATCCCTTTCCTTAATACCCCCCTCTGCGGGTTCACGAATCGCCACAGCGACCAGTTCACCTATTCGGAACACTCCATAAAACGCCCAAGAAAATGCACATCTGAACAGCCGGGTCTCAAAATTGTTGAAGCATATCTGGCCCGCAACCGCTATCAGTTTCTGCAATATCTGGTGTGCTATAGGGCGTCACCTATCTTTCCTGCATCGCTGCTCCGATGTCCATCCTTTCATCACCCTAGTTATAACGAAGTCCGTTCTTGGACTGCTCTTGCCCATTGCTTTCGCGAAGAAAGTAATCGCTGCCAATTGCGTCTTTACTGCTGTGATGGATTCCGTCATAGGACAGACGTCCCTGATCTCGATTCTTCCGCAAAAAGCTTGAAACTGTTCCCAAGCCGCCAGATATTTTCACCTTGTCCGCTCGGATAGTGAGCTCAGCATAAGCTCCCAAACTTCAAGGTCCCATACTTGTTCCGGGATGGCCGTCTTGACTGCGTCGGCCTCGGGTGCCAGTGATTGGAAGAGCGGGATCTTGGAACGAGAGAGAGCATTGACAATGCTATTAAGTTGGCTGGGAATGTGCTCCGCCCTGATAGTTATATTATGTTTTAGACATAACATCACTATATGCCTTAGCAATGCCACAACCCCTGGTGTATGTGCACGCATTCCATTTACTGCGTAGACCACCGCTATGTTGTCAGTGTGGAATGTGATTACCTTGTTGCCCAGCTGTGGGGCCCACATGTATAAAGCTACCGTGATAGGGAAGAGCTCAAGGAAAGTAATGTCCCTTGTGGTCCCCTCAGAGTGCCATTCGCGGGGCCATTCCTCCACACACCACGCAGCTTTGAAATAGATTCCGAAACCGTTCCCCCCTGCAGCATCCGTGAACAGATCGAGGTCCTCATTCGACACTGGCTCTTCTTGCCAGAATGCCAGCCCGTTAAAGGACTGCAGGAAAAGCTCCCACATGCGTAGGTCTTCCTTTATGCCTTTTGTGACCCTTATTTTGTGATGTTTTTTCCTGACCCCTTTTGTCGCCATTGCCATGCAACGGCAGAAAACCCACCCCATCGGCATGATCCTGCAGGCAAAATACAGCAGACCCAGCAATGATTGGAACTAATCCAACGTTGCCTTGGTCCGCTCTTGAATAGCCTGAATAGCGTTTCTCAGCTTCTTTATTTTGTCATCGTGCAGGCGGAACCATTGCTCTGTCACGTCCAGCTCTATCCCCAATAATGTAATCGTCCCCACGGGCCCACAGGTCTTTTATTTTGCTAAGGGGATCGCGAAGCACTTGGCAACTTGCTCAAAGACATTGAGGATCCGTTGGCATTCCTCACCATTTCCAATGAACAGGAAATCATCCAGGTAATGTACAACAGCGTAATGACCTGCTATGTCCTCCACAACCCAATGTATAAATGCGCTGAACTGCTCAAAATAGGTGTACGATATTGAGCATCCCATGGGCAGGCATTTGTCAAAATAATATTCCCTATTGAAGGTGAAACCCAGCAATGAAGAGGACTCCGGGTGGACCGGAAGCAGCCGAAAGGCTGATTCAATATCTGCCTTCGCCAGCCGTGCCTGCCGTTCTAGCTTCCATATGATGTCTGCGGCGTGATCGATCGTCGAATATCTCATGGAACATAATGATGGATCAATGTGGTCATTGACTGAACTCCCTTCTGGGTATGATAGGTTATGGATCAGACAAAATTTCCCTGGCTTCTTTTTTGGGATGATTCCCAATGGGGAGAGCATCAGGTTCGGGATGGGGGGGGGGGTTCCTGAATGGGCCTGCCACCCTCCTTAAATCAATTTCTTTTAATATTTTTTGTTGCACCACCGCGCTGAATTTCTTGACTGATGGGGAGTCGCGGGTTACTTGCCCCAGTGGTGGGACTGAAGCTGGAATCCGGAAACCATACGCAAAGCCGTTCTCAATATTGAGAGCTTTGTCCTGCAGCGGGTAGGCTCGCAGCCACGCACGCATGTTGTCAAGCCTGATTGGGGTTGGTGCCATGGCCATCAGTTCCTTGTTGCTGCATTGGCCGAAATGGTTTGGTGTCTCTGCTGGCTCGGCACACGGCGACAGGGTGATTACCCCCGCAGCTGGAACATATGTGCCGAAATTTGCACAGACGCCATGTGCAGCTCCCCGCATTGTACTGATGGCATGCTCGGTGACCGGCCAGCTGGTAGTTCTGCCACCCTTGTGGAGCCTGAAAGGACTGTGATGTCCCCTCTTGACTCCATGGTCTGTTAGGGGCCATTTCTTCCAGCCACAAATCCACGATCCTGTGTTGCCAGGTCATGGTTGGGTCCTCCGCCATGCTTTGTCTGAACTTAACATCGTAGTTCAGCCAAGCCCACCCATCTAATCTCTTATGTGCCTGGGATATGGTGTCCAGGTATTTGATTAAATACTGGCTCAATTCCAGCTCCCGCTCTAGAACCACACTCATAAATATATGGAAAGCCGATGCCCAATTATTTATAGATTTTACAATTTTCGGCTTCTGTTCCCAATTCTTATCCTTATCATTGCTCCCTTTTGCCTCCCCTTCCTGGTCTATGATCAGCAAGGAGAATATATCAATATATTCCCTTCGCCAAATCCGCTTTTTTAACTTCCTAGGCACCGCACTGGCTAGAGAGCTCACACCGCAGCACGGGTCTCCGCTAACCGCTGCTGGGCTTGTTAGTGTTGGTGAGACCGTCATCGCCGTCCCAATTGAACCGGATTCGCCGGTTCCCGCTCTCTGTGTGGGTACCTCCCTGCAATCTGCCCAGACTCTTGCTAACTGTTTATCTTTTCGGGTTTTATTATTTTTTCTTTTGAAAGTTTTTAAAATGCTCTGCATTGCAGTCGCTAAAGATATGTCCCCCTCCGTGTCAGAGGTAGATTCATCTGATGACGAAGACGACAACACCAGTGCCCCCTTTTCACCCACTAACTTACCGCTTGCTGAGCTGGTGCTTGCTGTGCTGTTGTTCACTGTTTGCAATCCTTCCAAGCTCGTATTGGATGCCTCTAGCCATTGCCTGAAAGCGCTCAGGCCGTGTTGATTCACCTGCTCGCGTATAACTCAAAATAGTTCGTCCAACTCCTGATTGGACGTCGCTGTTGAAGGTGGTTGTGCTTGTTGCTGTGCTGGGGCCCGCCTACTCTGCCGCTTGGTCCTACCCGCCTCACTTCTGCGCGATGCGTTCCCGCTGTTCGCCTTCCCCTTTGTTAATGCTGCCGGTGCCCATTTTGCAACACCGCTCTGCCCTCTGCACTCCGCATGCTCCCTGCTCTCTCTGGATTTGTCTGTCTCCTGCGATCCTTTTCTCCACTCTGTGCGACCTTTTGCGGCATCTTATCCTGTGTGAACAATGCTATGAAGAGAGAACGTGGAAAACATAATGGACATATTAGCACTTTGCCTGGTGTTCCCATCCATGTCTCGGAATCTTTCAGTCTTGACCCTGGTTCTGTGGTGTCCTTATCTTACTCTTTTTTTTTTTATTAACCCCCTTAAATCCCGATTTCCTTTTTTTTTTTTTTTGCATCCATCCTTGTACTAAATAACCACATATCCACTTGATCCCACAAGATGGCCCCGCACACCAGCTAATACAACTTCAAATATGCTCCCTCACTACCTATTATCACATGATATCCCTGTTAAGACCACTAGATGGCCACCATAGCACATGTAACCTGTGCTGCATGCGCACAACGTATACCCGGCGAAAAATTGAGGCAGAATTAAGAAAACAATACCAAGGTACAATAATTCTGGTACTGATGGGTTAACTTCACATCCTAACATTGTTGAAAATAGCCTTATCTAGAACAGTCTGAGGAAAAGGGAAAAACTTGCCACATGAGTTCCACTGAGCTAGAATACAGGTCTCCACTAAAAACTCTACCACTAAATCTCAGCTCGAACATTTTCTTCAACTGCTTTTACTTAGCTAAACAACTCCAGCCTGAACATCGGCTCTGTACAACGTGGCCGGCACCCTCACTTGCCCCTGTGCTCCATGATGACTGAATTATCCTTGAACACGTGGTGAGTGTACTGGAACACATGGCCTGTATCCTCCCTCACCCCCTTGCACAAACAGCACAGCTTACCAGCGCATGTGGCCTCCATCACCCGCCGCCACCTCCGATCCTCAGGTCTCCATACAATATCCCCTTTTCTGTACTCCCCCCCCCCCCATGCCATTACTCCCGTTTTCTTTTTATTTATTTATTTATTTATTTATTACATTCTCTTATATACCACACTATTCTGCATCAGTGCGGTTTACATTGAACAAACTGAAATTAAATTGAACAGGGCATTATAACTTGGAGATAACTATTTTACAGGGAACATTTTTCTTTTTTTTTATATATATATATAGCCGCTAGCCCTGGAGCCTGCTGTCCTGGGTCCCACCGACAGCCATCGGGCCTTGTGCACTATCCCCTACAACAACCAGGCCGCAATAATGGGATCTCTCCAAGCCCCCCATGCTCCCTTGATCAGGCCTCCCGCGTATCAAAACCGCTCACCCCCCCCCCCCACCCGGTGCTTCCAGTTGTGCTCACCCCTTTTCAATTATGCTTTTCTTGCTGTCTTCACCTGCCACCGCACTGCCCGGCATGCTTGGAGACCCGCAGCGCCACCGCCGACACTACAGTCGGGGGGGGGGTATGCCGCTCCTTGTCTCCACTTCTCCGAAGCCTGTGCCGGACCCGCTGAACCCTCTGGACCCGCTGAGAGAGGAGGTGAGATCGCCCGCTCGTGCTGGACCCATTGGGAAGATGGAAGAAAAGAGGGCGAGCCGTGCCGCGACCGGCACTTTTGTAGCCAATCGCCGCGCCGCCTGCCCCCTCCCCCCGCCCACCGCCAAGGCTAACCCTTGGCCTGCTGGCACCGTACCTGTGTCCGGCCATGCTAATCCACTGCCGGATCTCAACTGCAAAACAGTACCCCAAAGGGAAGGTGTTTATGGGAACCTGCAACATCCGGTGATGTGTGAAACGCCTGGACGATAGACAGCTGGCACTGTACAAGGATGTTAGCACAGGTGGGCCATGGATATGACCAGAAAAGCATCAAATACAAGTGTCAGTGTGAGCAAGCAGCAGCCGAGACAAATGTATGTCAAACAAATATCTTTATTTTGGTTATTCGTCACAGATAGTGTAGATACCGCCATCATAATACCCAGGTGAGTAGATCCCAGGTGAAAGACCAAAGAAACATTTAGCAGGGCAGCAACCCATATCCTACGTAAAGGTCAATGGCACATCTACAAATGAGGGGCAGGAGAGATAATGTGCATCAGGTGCATGGTGGGCAGTATGCATTTGGCCCCCACACACCATATGCTGCTGCACGCCTCAAATATGTAACTAACATATGAGTGCATGTAGACAGTAGCCAGTGCATGATGAGGGCCCAACACACAGCAATCATGATCTGTACCTGAAAACATATCTATCTGGCAACACAGGAGACACACAAATGAAAACAGCATATGTTGTTAAAATGTTGAAAGTTTAAAAACACATGTGGAGATATATGTTACAGCTGCCACATAATGCCCCATGTAGGAATCAAAGCTGCAACAATGTAACCATAAACTATGGGCAAATGCACAATGAGGATAAGCCAACAGGTTGCAGAGGCACATGAACCCAGAAACCAATACAAAAAAACAACCTGCAGAAACATGCAAAGATAACACTATGCATAAGGTCCCCTGCAGTGGTTGGTGTGGATACAGTGTCTGTACACATATATCACGGCACATGGAATGCACAATTGAAGGAAGACAATGGACACTCACACTGCGACAGTCCAAATATAATGGTGCAATGTGAGTGTCCGTACCCCATGGGATAAATAGGAGTGTGCACACATGCAATGCAAGGTCCCTAAATACATGTTCAGCGTCACGTCTGTACAGTATGCAAACCCACAAACCAGTATATAGAGATGGAAAGTGATGGCAAACATTGTACAGTAAACCACACAGAAGCCATATTGCCACATGCTGTGTTTCCACAACAAGGTCAGTCATATGCATGTGCACCGTGTACATCTCAACATGATACAGTGCTGTCACACATGCACGGAAACACCCTTGGTGAGTGGCAACATCAATCTAAGCTGTTGGTGTGCAGCAAAGCATTGTTGTGGCAAAAGCTGTACCATGTCAAAGTGGAGAGTAGGTGGACATAGACAACAGGACCTCTCTATTGCTCCCCCTATGCCACACGCATGGCTGTATGCTTGTGATGAACCAAACAGATGAGTGTTTCCTGTGGTGCATGTCACACACATGGCCAAAACACAACATATGAGGAATGTACAACATACAGCAACAATGTAAGTCCTTGTTGCGCACGTGGGGACCAGTACACAGTGTCCAAAGTGCAAAGTGTGTCTGCAATCCAACAAGTCAGGTCAAAACTGTCCTTGAAACCCTGGGCATGCATAGTGAAGTGTCACATCCCAATATGGCAGAGTATTGGAAAGGTCATGTGTGTCCTCTGCGATGAACCCGACACCCCGCCGGAGCATGGCACAAACAGTGTGTAGGACAGGTCTGTCAGGGCCAAAGTCACACTCCAACGATAATACTGTCCATCCCAGGCATGTGTCCCACTCGCAGAGGTCAAACATCCTATGGCACCATCTCCCAGAGATAGTTCCATGGTGGTGTGTCCCCCAACAGGTGGATGATGGTGATGCCGGATGCACTGTAGTAGATGTAGCTGGTTTGTCCACTGCCCTGTGTCAGAAGAGGATAAATAATGTATTGGTATGCTACTTGCAACATCAGCACAAATTGCAGAGAGTCAAACAACTACAGACCTCAAGGACTTTAGGAAACAGCTGAAAACCATGCTGTTCATAGAACACTATGGACACATCACATAGTCTAAATAGCTGTATATCAGCACACGTCACCGCCTAACACTGTATGTATATAAGATGTTTTTAGCACCACTGTATATAGCCCACATTGTACATAACTCAAACTAATCTAGCACACAACACAACACGCACCCAACTAAATTTTCACCCCCACTGCATGTATAACACACTCACACTACCAGATTGTTTGCTGTGATACCACCTTGATTATTATGATAAGGCGGTTTAGAAATACTGTTAAATAAATAAATAAATAAATAAATATGTGCATAGTAAAACATCACACAGGCAAACATGACATGAGCACAACACAGAACACACTGCATGTCGGTCAAATTTGGAATTGAAACTGCAGACGCGGCTGTCACATGGATATGTTAATGTCCATGTCCATGTCCATGCCCATGTTACACAAGTGTTTCACAGCTCCACCCAATGTGCTCCAGTTTTTGTGAACACAGAGCCAACATGAAAGTTTATGTAACAAACCGTAGATCACTAACATGTAAAGGCTGATGTCATTCCCAAAAACAAAAGGTGCAACCTACCATGTGCGTTCAGCAGGTGTATGTCTTGGATCCCCTGAGTCACTCAAAGGCCACAACACATCACAGTGAAGGGAGACGATGCCATCAAAATGTGTAGAATCACCATGTCACCATGTCAAGCCTCTGTTGGTGCATGTCCACATTATGGTGTTATCCGTGATACCAAAATGCTGTTCAACAGTCGCATGTCACAAGACAAGACACAGTTCTGCTCACCACACCCAACACATGTCCACAATGGTCACATGGTAAACACAAGTAAGGTAGAGATAGGACAGTCACCACCGCCCCCCAGGTGTGCAGACCCCTCACACCACATGATAATGTAAAATGCCTGCACACTGTACAATCATACCGCAAACCCAAAGAAACACACCCACACAGTATGCTAAAGTGAGCGTGTCAGCAGTAGCATACGTCTGGTATGTGCATAATTGGAGATTGGTGCACCTAAAGGACGTGTGAAATACAATGATACCCTGGTGTTGGCTGATGGTACAATGTCGGGGAAGGGTGTACGTGTAACCCACCACCAAAACACCTAGGACCCCCACACACATGCAGCTCTGCTGGACGTGTCATGGAGACAGTGTTGCAGAAGAAAAACTGGACAGGAACACATGTGGATATGTGTGACAACAGATAGAGGTTATGGTGCTGCAGGGAAAAGAGGTGAACAACAACATATGTACAAGATGACACATCACTGAGGACATGTGTTTCCCCTGACTGTCGTCACAGACAATGTAGCTGTAGGAACACCTGCCCCAGACCACTGCATATTGGATGACCTACAGTCACCTGCTAATGCACCACAGCATCAGGAGCTCCAACAGGTATGTCATGTGGATTGGGAAACCCAAGGAAAACATACATGTCATGTTCCAGCTGTGCAACACACACTACACCTTCCTGTCCACAGCTCCCAGACCCCCCAAGATCCTTTACAGACTGACTGTTCACCATCACACTGTACAGATCTCAGTCATGTGACAGTTATCTCTGAAGTTTGTTTGCAAAACTACAGGGGTCTGTACTGTGCCTGTCCCCTCCCACACCTTTGTGTTGGTGTGCAAACTGATGACCAGAAGTGTTTGATCACTACCATGTCCCTGCATCACTCCAAGGCTGTAGTAATATCCTGTGTCCCCCATATCTCCCCCAATGCCCCTCACTGTGTGTCCTGGTGTCTCAATGTCATCTGCTATCCCGCTGTCAATTTTGGTAACACACGGAACTATGCAGGGGCACCTCCCCATCCTGTGACCATAGACATTTCCGTGGTGAGTATATCTCATACCTTTACTTATATTAACAGCTGTGTGATGATGAGTTGCAATTATACATATGTCTCAACGCCTGAGGTATGTCTGCCAAACCACACCCCGATGTGTGTGACTGTAACATGATGGCTGCATGTCACCCTACTGTGTGAAACTCATAATGGCAAAGCATGGATAGCCTACATGTCCACCTAACCCCCCCCCCCCCCATCAAAGCCTTCATGTGTGTGGACATAACTCTCCCTCTCTAGGGTCCGCAATGTAGTTGTCTTGGACAGCACTCTCCTCCCCTACAACCTAACCAGCTTGTATGTGAGTGCTGTGGTATATGTCTAGATGTCATCAGCCATATTTGCCATGTTACCCCTGAAAACACCACTAAGACCCAATTCCACCCCCATATTTAGCCCTCAGCTTGCCTACTGTAACCTACACCTTTGCTGATCTGGCCTGAGAAATCTCTGTCAGTGTGTAAATATGCAACACTGCACTGCATGGCTATTCAACATCCCACAAAATGAGGACAATAATACTACACCTGGCTGGACACCTCACAGGTTCCCTATCCTTTCCCGCAGCCATGTGAGGGCTATGTGATGACCTTTACATTCAGGCACACTGTGGTGTTGCAGTAATCTCCCTTACGGACATCACATACCAGTAATCCACATACCACTGATCACGTAGATATTGCTACGCATCACATGTAGCGCCATACAAAAACAACTAACACACAGACCCTGCACATCAGAGCATACCAACCTCACAATCAGCTCAAAACACTCACTGAAAAACACACACATCTGGACAACTGACCCCATCCATGGCCTGCTCTCCCACTGTTAACGCCATACCACATGCCTTTCACCCTGCTGCACCCAAAGTATCAAAACTAACAACATGTGGCTGCACATTAGCCCCTATCACATGCAGCTACAAACCAGGTATGTCAGCCCAACACCTCCCACAAGCTTAAAACCCCACACACACATATACCACCTCCACCTGCTGTTGTGCCCTGCCCACAGCTAATGTGTATCAGGCATGAGTAGATATGAAGCTGGTAAGGCTAGCCAGTCTCAGTTACATGTCAGTGCAATGCTGCATCTTACTGATATCGTAATACAAATGGTAACTAGTATTAGCTGTACACACATATTTATTTTATTTATTTATTTATTTAGCGTACACTTATATCCCGCTACTTCCAGCGATCAGCAGCGGTATTCCACCACAGAAAAAGAGTGGCTGTACTGGCCATAATTTACAATACACAGGATGATTAGTGGAAGAGGTACAGTTCACAGCACACAGTATGATTAGAGGGCATAGTACAGTTCACAGCACACAGGGATAAGGTTTAGACACATTGAGAAGGGAATATTTACAATTAGTATTTACAAAAGAATTTACAATTTACATAAGCAGATACATATTCACACAACAGTGAGCCTATTGGTGGCGATCTCATTGCTGACATGAATTCATACAATTTGCTTTGTGGATTGAGATTATATAGTGTTGAAGTGTGACTGGAATAGGTACGTCTTGAGTTGTTTTCTGAAGACCATTAAGTCACTGCACGCTCTTAGATCTACTGGTAGCTTGTTCCAGAGTTGAGGTGCTATGAACGAGAATGCTCGGTTGCTGGTCTGGACATTGACGTGCCTCATGCGGCCGGGGACCAGTAGGGTGTTGAGGCTCGGGGAACGTCTGCTCCTGTTATTTGTTTGGGCTGACACAAGTGAGCCGAGGTAAGAGGGCGCGATGTTATGGAGGAGCTTAAATGTGGTGACTATGATTTTGTACTGTATTCGGGCACTGATTGGGAGCCAATGCAGGTCAATTAAAGTAGGTGTGATGTGATCCTTTAGTCTTGTTCCCGTTATGATTCTAGCTGCCACATTCTGCGCCAACTGGAGGATACTGATGGTCTTTTTAGGGAGCCCTTGAAGTATGGCATTGCAATAGTCTATGTGAGGAATGATGAGGGCTTGCGCTACGGTGCGGAAGTCCGCATGATCTAAGATAGAACGGAGAGGTTGTAGAATTCTTAACTTATGGAAAATGATCCGATTTGTAATTCTAAGATGCTTCTCCATCTTTAAGTTGCAGTCCAGCGTCACTCCAAGGTATTTAATTTCTTTTTTTGTTGCGTATACATTGCTGTTCATGGTTATTGTTGGTGGTGGGTTGAAGTCTGTTTTCCTGGATATGCACATCACTTCAGTTTTTTTGTGATTTATGGACATATTGTTGTGTCGCAACCAGGTTTGTAGCTCGTCAAGGCATTTCTCGAGCTGGCTGATGTTTGGGTGATCTACATCCAATTGGGTATAGAGCATAATGTCATCAGCATATATATGGTAACTGATGTCGTTGTTCTTGAAGATTTCACAGGCTGGTCTCAGATAAAGGTTGAACAGGAGCGAAGATAGTGCTGAGCCCTGCGGGATGCCTTGAGTTTGTGGGAATGGCGTCGCTGTTTCATCGCCAAAGTGAACTTGCTGCATTCGGTCTGTAATGTATGAGGCGAACCATTTCAGGGGGATTCCTCTAATGCCTAATGCATCGAGCCTTTTCAAGAGAGTGGGATGATGCACTGTGTCGAAAGCGGCAGATATATCTATGAATATGAGCATGAACATTTTGGTTCTGTTCTCAAGACCTATTAGAAGATTGTCCATCAGGGCTAATAGGAGGGTTTCGACACCATGATGTTGTCGGAAACCATATTGGTGGATGTCCAATGCGTTGGTGTCATCTATGTGGTCTTGAAGTTGTTGCTGCACTGCCTTTTCAGTGATCTTGGCAAGGAATGATATGCTTGATACCGGGCGGTAGGATGTTGAGTGATTTGTTTTTCAGTATGGGTCTGATGACTGATTTTTTGAGGTGTGTTGGCATTAGTCCTTGTTGTAAAGATTGGTTCACTATGATGGTGATGATTTTTGCAAGATCCTGCTTTGCACCCTTGACCCATGCCGCTGGGCAGGGGTCCAGTGGGGAGGTAGTGGTCCTTAATGCAGTGATTACGCCTAGAATTTGCTTTTCATCTAGTTTAGTGAATGCAGCCCACTCGTGGTAGAGTGTAGGGCTTCCAGTGGGGTTAGTTGTTTGTAGCATGGTGCCCGTATTTAGATCTTGTGAGGGATCTTCAGGAGTCAGTATTGTTATGCTTCTGGTTTGGGGGTTGAGTTTACTTGCATAATGGTCTGCCAGGATTTGTGCAGACATCTCCCCAAAAGTATTAGATTCTTGTGTATTCCTCGTGAGTGATTTGACCATATTCAAACAAATGTAGGTGGAAACATATGCAGTACGTACATGAGAAGAGCTCCGCAATCAGCTGCCGCCTGACTGCTGTGCCCTCACGTGTGTCACCACGGGCATGCGCAGGGGGGCACATAGGGTCATCCTCCAGATCCTCATTAATATCGACAGGGATATGGTGCCTGAGAGCAATGTTGTTCAAGATGCAACAGGCTATAATGATCTCTCCCACAGTCTGTGGTTGGTATTGTAAGGCCCCGCCTGTCCTATCCAGACACCTGAAGCGACTCTTTAATACGCCAAAGGTGCGCTCTATGATGGAGCGGCTGGTGGCATGGGCCTTATTGTACCTCCACTCTGCACGTGTCCGTGGTTGACGCACAGGGGTCAGCAACCAGGGGCGACACCCATATCCTGCATCACCTGCAAAAAAGAAATGTGCGATGTTAAAGCAGGAGCCCATGTCCACCCAAATGGACACAGGTATATACGTTAAAAACAAATGCTTAACACATCCTGACATAAACATATGACATCACATGATGGGACATCACAACTATGCATCAGGGTGTGAAGGTCAGACACACACGACAAGGATTAGGTGTACAGATTGGAAACAATATAATCTGTAACCACGACACAAATGCTAGCATCCATTTAACTATCAGCACAAAGCAAGGTGGAGTTGGAGGTCCCCCCCCACCTGATATCACACACAGACAGATGACATATCCACACAACGAGGGATACACCTCCAAGACAGACATTTGCACATACGGTTAGTCACATGAACAGCATGTGCACATCAGAAATGATAAATACACACCCAGCAATAGACAGTCCCCATACTGTCCTGCCTCAAATTGAGTGAAAAGTGCCGAGTGATGCAGGATATAGGAGTCATGGGTGGACCCTGCAAACCTGGATACCACATTCAGAATATGCATATTTGCATCACATGCAACCTGAACATTCAGGGAATGATAGTGTTTGTGGTTGCAGAAAAACTACCTCCCTCTCTCTAGGCGGGACCAGGGCAACATGTGTGCAATCAATAGCTCCCATCACGTGTGGTATCCCAGCTAATGCCTCAAAGGCCTGGTTCAGGGTCTCCCACTGTAACCTGCTGTGGGGAAGGGCTATGTAATTCCCCACCCGGCTGATCATGGCACGCAGTACCTGGTGGAGACACCGTGAGAAGGTGGGGCGGCTCATGCCGCCCACTGCGGCCACAGATGATTGGAAACAGCCGGAGGCAAAGAAATGTAGGGCACCAAGGAGCTTGACCAAACCCGGTATGGCATATGACCGACCAGTCAGGGGCTTGAGGTCAGGTCTTAGATCCTCGTAAAGCTCCCTAATAGCTCCCATGCTCAGGCAGTAGAGGGAGATGACCTGGTCCTGGAGCTGGGTCCTGAGCCTGTAGAGGCGAGGCTGGCGAGCCTGCACCTCTGCATGTCTCCTGCCCCGTGCGGGTACAGCCCCTGCCTGATTTATTCTTTTAAATGTGACGAGAGATATATGTATGTTATTGCAGGTGTTCTTAGCGTTCACAGATATGATTTTATTTATTATTGCTTTTATAATTATATTTATAATTTGTTGTATTTTGTTTTTATTTATGTATCTATTTATAGTGAGCCTGTATACCCCTGAGGAAGTAGTATACAAAACACGGCCAGTGTCGGGTTTTAGGCACACTCAATCCGTTGGACTAATAAAGGCTATCTTTTGACCCCCCTGCCACGCTCTCTGACTGGTTTCTTAGTTGCCTCCGTGGCAGAGTGCTGCTTTTTTTGGTGGACCCCCTCTGGAGGTGGGCCAGGTATTCTGCGTGATGCAGCCACAACTCACGCCCCTTCTTCTGTAGGTCCTCTACCTGGGGGGTGGGGGGGGGGTGAAAGCAATGGGTGGGAGCATCAATGACCATATATCTCTGGTGGGTGGCCAAACAAATCAAACATCTCTGTGAGCAGCATCGTGCTGCTCCTGCTCCGCTTCTCAGTGTGTCCTGTACTAACTTTTGCCAGTGCCACCTGCATGTGTGGCTGTGGGTCTGGGCATGTGTGCAGAGACACCTATGTGTACTGTGTGTAGCACCCTGGACACACCATACCGTGTTCCTATGCTCTCCTTGCATGACATGGCAGCCCCATGGCACATGTGGTTTGGCCATGCTGGTGTCCAGGGGAACCCCCTAACCCCCTGTGTGGTCTGGCAAACAAATTTGTGCTTTCCTGACCTATACACATCATCCGACACAACCCCAAGGGCAACATGGTAGCCTAACATGCATGGGTGATGTGTCCATACACGGAGTGGGGGGTGGGTGGCCCTGTGCACCTTGGCAGGGGCCACTACCATGCCATTTGGCTTTCTACTATACCGTTATGGTCAGGACTAGGGCCTCGTGTGAATAGGGCAGTTGTGGCTGGCAACAACATGGGCAGGGGACAACACACTGAAATGGCCTATTAACATCTGTGCTCCTGTCTGGGGTTATGGCAGTGCTGTGCAACCCCAACAGGTGCATGTATCCTTACAACAGCATCTGTAATGTTCCTCTGCAATCAAGTACGGAAATCCTGGTGAGTGGGCAAATGTGTGACTTTAATCAGTGTACAGTTCTGAGATATGTGGCTTTGTTACAGGCCTTCGTAATCATATCTCAGAGCTCATGGGGGTGGGGTTCTGTAAAGCACATCCACAACTGCACCTATCATACCATCTGGATCCATCACAGATGTGTGTAATAAGGTGTGGGCCTCACAGACTAGGGGAGATGTGAGACCTACCTGGCATAACCTACCACAATATCTGGATGACATACCCACCATTGCAATCAGGTCCCAGGCTTCCTGGGGGTAGGGTGGAGTATAACACAGCAATAGCAGCTGAAACATACCACCAGGGTGAGTGACAGGCCACTTTGATGGGCTCTCAGGACTCCTGGGGGTAGGGTGGAATATAACACAGCAACAGCAGCTGAACCATACCACCAGGGTGACTGACAGTCCAATTTGATGGGCTCTCAGGACTCCTGGGGGTGGGGTGGAATATAACAGAGCAACAGCAGCTTAACTATACCACCAGGGTGACTGACAGCTCACTTTGATGGGCTCTCAGGACTCCTGGGGGTAGGGCAGATGTTTGAACCTGTAAATGCACACACAACCATACCACCAGGGTGAGTGACAACCCACTTTGATGGACTCTCAGGACTCCTGGGGGTAGGGCAAATGTTTTAACTTGCAAATGCACACACAACCATATCACCAGGGTGATTGACTGAGCATTTGGATCAGGTCTCAGGACCACTAAGGGTAGGGCAGAGGTGTGACCATGCAACTGCAGAACCTACCATATCAGCATGATGTTTACAAAACCACTTTAGGCAGATGTCGGAGCTCCTTTTGTTACGGTGTATTTTCACACAGCAACAGCAGCAGCTGCCATAACACCAGGCTGACATCTAGAACTCTGTGAGCAGTTCCTTAGCCTCCTGGGGATAGGGCAGACCACTTTGATATGCTACCTAGGCTGTATATCACATGAGTTTAACTAATAAAAAGAAATGGGATAAGATGCCTACACACAGCAGCATGCACACCTACAATCCACACTGGGTATGTGTATGTATATACTGACCTGTCCCCATACACTTACCTCTCGTGGGTAGTCCGCAACACAATTATAGCGCCTTGTGACACGGTCCCAGGCCCTTCTCACATGCCCCAGGTACTGCCTCCTTGAGGATCCTGGAAAAAGCTTGGTTTGCCTGGTACAGATGAGCCCTGCTAGGTGCCTGAGCTCCCTCCTAGTGGACGCAGGCTTTCTAGATCGGGTAGCCATTTTCTGCACTGCCTTGCTCACGCATGCACATGCACGCATGTGCGCCGCAATGTGCACAGCAGCACACGCGGATCATTACGGTGCGCTAGTAACATGCCTGTGCTATGGCTGGTACACAGGAAATGGTGCCACAATCAATATATATAAAGGTCAATACTGCAGACACACATTGCAGTGATGTGTCTGAGCATAGTTCGTTTATTATGTATTTATCTTGGTGTTGGCACACTGGGGTCTCAAACACATCCTCACTGGCTATGAGGGCCTTGTATTAACTGGTGTGCTATGCCTTTTCAAATAGCAATGGCTGGCTGAACAGTTACACAAGGGGGTATGTTGCGTAACCGTATTAATGTGTGCCTAGCGAAAACGTGCAGGATGCAATAAAAAGAGTGGGTATTACGGTCTGAACGATGCAATCTCGTGTTATCGCGTGATAAAGTGTGCTGTGCACATTAAGGCACGATTGAGGGAGCCAGGTTAGCATGCGTTAGTCTTAAGTCGGCGCGCTGACTTGCAAACACAGCAACAGAGGTGTAGCACAATGATTAATACATTGACTAGTGAAACAGGGATTATGAGTTTGATCCCCCAGTGGGCTTCATCAGTAAATCTCTGAAGCATCACCCTTTACTGTAAATCAGTGCTGTCTGAGGCATTTTCTTTTTTAATTCAAAGTAGTGCTGTGAGCAAAAACACCCTCACAGTGCTGTAACCTTAAGGTGCCTGATAAGGCGCCCTATAAGGCACTCCAGAGGGCACATTATAAAGTGCACTGTCCGCCTAGGCACCTTATAATGTTCCCTATAGGGCGCCTTGTGAGGCGCCTTATAAGGCGCCTTATAGGGCACTGTATGAAGTACCTTAAGGTTACAGCACTGTGAGGGTGTTTTTGCTAGCAGCACTACTTCAAATAAACCAAAATGAAAATGCCTCAGACAGCCCTATCAAATAACCCCACTGTGGGATCAAACCCATGACCTCTGACTCCACAGACAGTGAAGTAACTAGTGGGCTACAGCTACTGACAAACCCCTGACTGGTTACAGAAGGACTGCAAGTCACCACACAAACTGTCTGCTGTGGTTACGTGTATAGGGTTAACCCACCCGTACCCATGATGCACTGCACATGCAAATCAACAGTCTACAGATGATCACAAGATGGGGTATGCACCCCCACAGCACCTTGGCCTGGTAGGGGGAACTGAACATGTGCACCCCCACAGCACCTCATCCTGGTAGGGGGTACTGACCGTGTGTGTTACTGGCACAGAGTAGCTACAGACCATCACATTGTGCGGATACTGTGCTCACCCTGAGGGTGAGGTGGGGCGCCCAGCACCATGTCCACAGCACCTGTCTTAGCTGAGACAGCCTATGCTGCAGGTCCCCATCAGTGCCAGTGTGTGATAGGTGGTCCTTGTAGACACACCTAGGTCTATCTGTATTTCCCAATCACATCTAGCCCTTGTGAATTATGATGCACCCAGAATAGTGCATATCCTGTGTGTGTGCCATGGTCACATGATTCAAGTGACAGGGGGAGGGCAGTGTTTGGACCCATAGGTGGATTATGTAGAACCAACCAAACTGCTTGGTGGGGAACAGGATCTCCCACCAACAGATCCACATTCTACATCCCTGCAATGGTGGCAGTAGAGGGGACCATCAACCCCAGTCCTGCTGGGGAACAGACACCCTACAGCGCTGTCAATGCAGATCTGTACGCATCCATCAGGCAATAGCAGACAGACACTAGGCCTGGAAATGCTCAGCTGCCCCCCACCACTGTCTGACATTCTCTATCAGCGAGCACAGTGAGTCTCCAGCCACTGCACCCCACAAGTTGTTCCAGCCATACACATACTAACTGCAGACAGTCTGCTAGCTAGGCCATGGTGCATATTCCTGGAGAAGATGTGTGCACCCAAAACAGGGATGTGAGCACATCCACCAAACAGATAGATCAGTGATTGCACCCCAAAAAGAAAACCCACACATATCACTTGAACAAAAATAGCAGCAAGCACTATGGGGGAACCTAGCCATGCCATGGTCACTGATGAGTCAGGGTGAGAGTGACCTCCCAGCAGGACATGCTGTGGCCACCCTGTCTGTGCAGGTGGTGGCTGGGCACTACAATGTCAGAGCCATTGCCATATGCCCTGTGCTGATGCATCCAGGCCAGGCCACCCTGTCCAGGCTATACCCAAGGTACCTTGCTCCTCATTATGCACATTGGCAATCCAATACTGGCAACAGTGCTAGCAGTGTGGGCTGAGGAAGGTGTTAGCAGCAATGTTCCCTCTAATTTTCTGTAGGCTGTGTGCGCATAAAATATCAGCTGTGCAGCTTTTGAAGGAAGGTTAAATTTTTGTGCGCTACATAACGACACTCGGAGTTAAATACTTTAAAATTTGACTACACATCAGAATACAGTATATACATCACATTGATTGCACTAGAAAATATTGTAGAACTTGTGAAAACCGTAAATACACAACAACTTTTAAATTTTAAGACGTCTGTGTTATTTTCTATCAGAATCAGAACCGTAATTTTTGTGCGCTCTGTTGTAAAGTATGTGTGCTCGCTCGGCGAGATGTGTGCACGCGCACACGCGCACAGCTTAGAGGGAACAGTGGTTAGCAGCCACCACACACTGGATAGACAGACACACACTCCCGACACCTATGCCAGCATTGTGCAACTATAGAGGTGTTTGGCAGCCCTGGCCACAGCACCAGTCCTGGGCACAGTGCAGGCATGGCTATGGTATGCAATACTGTTGGGGTCACTCCCCGGGGTGGTAAACACTGTCCGACACCAGAACTGAAACACACTCCATAGACATCAGAAAGGTTGCTATGATGCAGCTCAATCAGCATATTGTGCTGAACTTAGGAATTGCTATATGCCATTAATCATAGCAACCGTTTGATATATGTGTACCGTATTCCCAGGTTTAGTGCGGCATCGCTAAGGTATGCAAGTGCTAGTATTGGGAGATGCTCTCCAGGAAGCTTTGGACAATGGAGCCTGTGGGTGTGGGTGTTTCTGCCCCTGTTGGCCGCTGCTCTAGGGCAGAGGTTCCCAACTCCAGTCCTGGTGGGCCAAACACTGTTCGGGTTTTCATGCTGTCCCTAATGAATATGCATGAGATACATCTGCATACCATGGGGGCGGAGCATAGAAATGCAGCACAGCCATATTTATTAGAAGCAGCATGGAACCTGAATGGTGTTTGGCCCTCCAGGACTGCATTTGGGAGACTCTGCTCTAGGTAAAGCGCATATTTATGGTGTCTGTGCTCTGTAGGGTAAAATGTAGGCGTTTTGGGCATGTTTACGTTATCTCCAATAATGGTTCTGTCTGTATTAGCACGTTTTAGTAGTGGGTAAAATATGGGGACTGGGTTGGCAGGAACCACAGCTGGGACTTGAACCTGTGACCATCTGCTCCTGAACACACCAGCTGTGTGTACTGCACCATTGTGCTGCCACAGAGACAGTGTAGTCCCTGGGGATAGCATGACTGTTTGTTAGACAGGGCCTGTCTGTTGCAGTGCATGGCACCCACCTACACAGGGCTGGGTCATGGTCTGCTGTGGGAGGCTGCCACTGCCCCCTCCATCACCAGTACCCCTCTGCCACCATGCTGACATGCTCTTCTGCTGGTGGTGCTGGTGTTGCGCAGTCTCAGGCCATCCAGTGTGTCGGTAGGCGGCTGCCTATGGTGCGGGTTCTGGGGTAGGGGTGCCTGCATAGATGTCCATGCTCCCCCCCCCCAGCACCGCCTGCCAATGTTCTGTGCCCTTGGGGGTACCTGTTGGGTACCATCCCCTTTGACACTGTGGGAAACACACTCATGCCCATGTTGGGCCCTCATCAGTTGCTGTCTGGCTGCTCTACTGTTTGAGCATTCCTATGGGCCACCTAGGCATCACCCTAGTACGCACTGTGGCCCAGCTGCACGACAGAATGTGACGCCCGCAGCCCTCTGTATCACCTTTTCCAGCATCTGCCCGCTCCGACATGCCTGCCCTGCTGTTGCAGAACATGTGCACGCCATAGGAAACCTGTCCAATGGAAAGGGGAAACCCTGATCAGCGCTATTTCACTGTGAGATCATTCTCCTTGTATGGGGACAGAGCCTAGACCCTTCCAAAATTAATATTTTTTTTTTGGAACTTTTTTGGTAGAGTTTTTGGATGTTTCCCATTAATATCACTATTGCCCAGCTTGGTTATGTTTTTGTTACATTTTTTTCTGGTCATTTTCAATGTTTATTTGCCCTTTTGTTCCGTGCACATGTATCACACTTATCACTTTTTGTGGATTTCCCTGGTTTGGCTGTACATTGCTGACGGAAATGGTTTCTTTTTGTTTAAATCTGCTCTAACGCAAGGGTTTAAACTGGCGTTAGTTTTCAGACCCGGAATCCACAGCGTTAGTGTGCGGGGAGTCTCTCCCCTCCCACTCTCCACCCATTGACCCTCTCTCTCCGCCCCTGGGGAGCCTTCCTCCGCCCTCCGGGAGCCTTTCTCCACCCTCAGCGCTCATTTGCGCCGCTGTGCGCGTTATCGCGCGCTAAGGTACCTTAGCGCCCGATAAAGCGCCTTCATCAGGCATTAAGGTACCTTATCACCTGATAACATAGCAGCAGCGCAAATAGCGCCCTTTAGTAAACATACCCGATAGATGTTGTTTTTACCACTCAGTTATTAGACATATTGCACATATCAATTTTTGATTCTTATTTGTTCAATTTTACCACAACTCTTCAGTGTTGTGTCATTTCTTTGAGTTTTACCAATAATCTTCCTAACATATACCATTAGTACTTCACATAATTTTTAATCACCCTTTGAATTACAATTTCTTTGTGCCTGGTTTTTAACTTTTTATATTTCACAGTCATTATTTATTGTTTTAACCATTTGTCATTTTAACATACAATGTTTTTGTTTTTAGTTTAGCCATTATCCATAAGGCTTTGAAGTTTTTATACCAATTCATGGTGATTAAAAACAGTACTTTCCCAGAAAGTACAACTGTGCCTTTCATCCCATCTCTATGTTCATGCAATTCTTAACATGTTCCTTCTTTTATGGCAATATGAGGGTTTAATTATGGTCTGTCTTTCTGCTATTATTATACATATATATTTATATATATATTTAGTTATTTATTCAATTCTCTATGGGGTATGTTTACTAAACTGCGCTCAAGTGCGCGGCGCACAATAGCGTGCGCTAAGGTACCTTAGCGCACGCTAATGCTGCATTTGTGTGCCCCGCACACGTGCGCGCCGCACTAAAGTACCCGCTCATGTGCGTGGTGCGCTGATGTGCGATAGAGGCGTGGAAAGGCTCCCGGAGGGCGGAGGAAGGCTCCCCAGGGGCGGAGAGAAGGGGTCAATGGGTGGAGAGTGGGAGGGGAGAGGCTCCCCGCACAGGAGCGGGGCTGAAATTCAAGTAAAAAAATACCGCGAGTGAAAACCTACCGGTAGAGCCGATTTAAAGGGAAGAGAAACCATTTATGTAGGCAATGTAACTCAAAACCAGGGAAACCTACAAAAAGTGAGCAGTGTGATACATGTGCACGGAACAAAAGGGCAAATAAACATTAAAAATGACCCCAACAAAATATAAAAAAATTATAATCAAGCTGGGCAATAGTGATAGTAATGGGAAACATCAAAAAACACTCCCAAGAAAGCCCCAAAAAATAAATATGAATTTTAGAAGGGTCTACGCTCCGTCCCCATACAAGGTGAATGATCCCACAGTGAAATAGCACTGATCAGGGTTTCCCTCTCCATTGGACAGGTTACCTATGGCATGCACATATTCCACAACAGCAGGGCGGCCAGGTTGGAATGGGCAACTGGACAGATGCTGGGAAAGGTGATTCAGAGGGCTGCAGGCGGCACATGCTGTGGTGCAGCTGGGGCACAGTGCCGACTAGGCAGATGCCTAGATGGCACTTAGGAATGCTGAAACTAAACAGCAGCCAGACAGCAACTGATGAGGGCCCAACATGGGCACGAGAGTGTTTAGCACAGTGTCACAGGGGATAGTACCCAGCAGGTACCCCCAAGGGCACAGAACATTGGCAGGCAGTGTTTGGGGGACGTGCGGACAGATATGCAGGCACCCCTACCCCAGAACCCGCACCATAGGCAGCTGCCTACCCGCACACAGGATGGCCTGAGAATGCGTGCCACCAGCACCACCAGCAGAAGGGCATGTCAGCACGGTGGCACAGGGGTACTGGAGGTGGAGGGGGTCAGTGGCAGCTGCCCAGAGCAGACCATGGCCTAGCCCTGTGTAGGTGGGTGCAATGCACTGCAACAGACAGGCCCTACCAGACAAACAGTCATGGTATCATCAGGGAATGCACTGTCTCTGTGGCAACACGATGGTGCAGTGCACACAACCAGTGTGTTTGGAGACAAGAGATCACAGGTTCAAGCCCCAGCTGGGGCTCCTGCCAATCCAGTCCCCATATTTTACCCACAACTATATCATGATAGTAAAGACGAACCTTTATTGCAGAGAACATAAGCATGGCTCAAACACCTCTATTTTACCCTACAGAGCACAGACACCAGAAACATGCACATTACCTACAGCAGATTCCCCCAAATGCCGTCCTGGAGGGCCACAAATCCTTCAGGGTTTATGCTGTCTGCAATCTAAGGATGGAGCGGTACTGGTGGTGAAGGTGGCAGCAGCTGGTGGCAACAGCAGACCATGGCCTAGCTCTGTCCAGGTGGGTGCCATGCACTGCAACAAACAGGCCCTGTCGGATGTACAGTCATGGACTCCCCAGGGAATGCAGCATATCTGTGGCAACACGGTGGTGCAGTGCATACAGACAGTGTGTGCAAGAACAGAAGGTCACAGGTTCTAATCTCAGCTGGGGCTACTGCCAATCCAGTCCACATATTTTTCCCACAACTAAACCGTAATAGTAAGGACAAACCTTTATTGCAGAGAACATACGCATGGTTCATATGCCTATATTTTAACCCACCAAGCACAGACACCATAAACAGGCGCATTACCTAGAGCAGAGTCTCCCAAATGCAGTCCTGGAGGGGCAAACACCATTCAGGTTCCATGCTGCCTCTAATAAAGATGCCTGTGCTGCATATCGATGCACCACCCCCATGGTATGCAGATGTATCTCATGCATATTCATTAGGGACAGCATGAAAACCCGAACAGTGTTTGGCACACCAGGACTGGAGTTGGGTACCTCTGCCTTAAAGCAGCAGCCAACAGGGGCAGACACACCCACACCCACAGGCCCCATTGGCCAATGCCTCCTGGAGAGACAGGACATTGGGCCCTGCGTGCATCTCCCAATACTAGCACTTGCATACCTTAGCAATGCCACCCTACACCTGGGTATACGGTACACAGCTATCAAATGTTTGCTATGATTACTGGCAGATAGCAATTCCTACGTTAAGCACAGTTTGCTGATTGAGCTCCATCATAACAACCTTTCTGATGTCTGTGGAGTGTGCTTCAGGTCTGGTCTCTGACAGTGTTTATCACCCTGGGGTCTGACCCCCAACAGTATTGCGTACCATATCCATGCCTGTACTGTGCCCAGGACTGGTGTGGTGGCCAGGGATGCTAAACTCTTCTATAGTAGCACAATGCTGGCATAGGTGTGGGGGTGTCTGTCTGTCTATCCAGTGTGTGGTGGCTGCAAACACCCTCCACAGCCCACACTGCCAGCACTGTTGCCAGTATTGGCCTGCCAATGTGCATAATGAGGAGCAAGGTACCATGGGTATAGCCCGGACAGGGTGGCCTGGCCAGGATGCATCTGCACAGGGCATAGGGCACTGGCTGGGACATTTTAGTGCCCGGCCACCACCTACACAGACAGGGTGGCCTCAGCATGTCCTGCTGGGAGATCACTCTCACCCTGACTGTGCAGTGACCACAGCATGGCTAGGCACCCCCATAGTGCTTTATAGTATTTTTTTCATGTGATATTTATGGTTTTCCTTTTGGAGCCTTGTCACTGACTTATCTGCTTGTTGTTTGTGCTGACATCCCAGTTCTGGGTGCATGCATTTCCACCAGGAACATGCACTATAGACTAGCTAGCATACTGTTTGCAGCTGGTGTGTGTCTTGATGGAGTACCTTGCAGGGTGCAGTGTCTGAAGGCTTGCTGCAGGAGAATATCAGATAGTGGTGGGGTGCAGCTTTGCATATCCAGGCCTAATGTCTGTCTGCTATTGTGTTATGGATGTGTACAGAGCTGCACTGACTGTAGGGTATCTGTTCCAAAGCAGTGCTGGGGTTGATGGTCCCCTCTATTGCTACCATTGCTGGGAGGTAGAATGTGCATTGGTTGATGGTGAGACCATGTTTAACCACCCTCAGCCCTGGAAAAGGAAGGTGGTGGTGGTGCATAATCCTCCCAGGGAGTCCATGGGGGCTACACCTGAGTGAGACAGACAGATATATCCAAGGTGTTTCTGCAGAAACTACCTATCTCACACATTAGCACTGCTGGGGACCTGCAGCATGGCCTATTACTGCCTTGGAAGGTGCTGTGGACCTGGTGCTGGGCGCCCCACCGCACACTCAGGGTGAGCACAGTACCCGAACAATGTGATGGTGTGTAGCTACTCTGTGCCAGTAACACACACGGTCAGTACCCCCTACCAGGCTGAGGTGCTGTGGGGGTGGACATGGTCAGTTCCCCCTACCAGGCCGAGGTGCTGTGGGGGTGCATACCCATCTTGTGTTCATCTGTGGACAGCTGATTTGCATGTGCAGTGCATCATGGGTACGGGTGGCCTAACCCTATCCTGGTGACCACAGCAGACTGTCTGTGTGGTGACGTGCAGTCCCTCTACAGCCAGCCAGGGGCTTGTTAGCAGCTATAGAGTTGTAGCCCACTGGTTACTTCACTGCCTGTGGAGTCAGATGTCATGGGTTCAAACCCACAGAGGGGTTATTTGATAGGGCTGCCTAAAGCATTATCTCTTTTTAATGTACATTATTGCTGCCAGCAAAATCACTCTCTGCGTACTGTACCCATAAGGTGCCTCAGAGGGCGCTTTATAGGGCGCCCTATAGGGCACCTTATGGTTACCATCCATATAAGGTGCACTATACGTTATCCTGTGGAGCGACTTATAGGGTGCCCTATAGGGGACATTTTAGGGTGCCATGGTGGACAGTGCACTTTATAATGTGCCCTATGGAGTGCCTTATAGGGTGCCTTATGCGGCACCTTCAGTTACGGCACATGAGGGCGTGTTTGCTGGCAGCAATTAATAAAATACAAATAAAGTGCTGCAGGAAACAATACATACATTGCAAAGCTGATGCCTCAGCCAGCCTTATGTATTAGGCACACTGGGGAGCAAACTCATGACCCTGTATCAGCAGTCAGTGCCTTAACCATTGTGCTACACTGCTGTTCCTCCTTACATGTCAACGCACCTACTTCAGATTTCAATGCATTTAAATGCACAGTGCTGCCATCAAACACAGTCCTATGACCTTGCTGTGCCTCATAGGGCACCCTATATGGCGCCCTATAGGCCACCCTTTCAGCAACATTGTAGGGTGCCGTGGCGGACAGTGCACTTTAAAATGTGCCCTCTGGGGTACCCTATGAGGCGCCTTATGCAGCACCTTATGTTACAATACTTTGAGGGTGTGTTTGCTGGCAGCACTATTTAAAATAAAAATAAAATGCCCCCTACAGCAATATTACCTATAACAGGTAATGCTTCAGCCAGCCTTCTTCATTAGGCGCAGTGGGGGATTGAACCCATGACTCCTGCATCATTGGTCAGTGTCTTAACCATTGTGCTACACTGCTGCTCCTCCTTGCATGTCAGCGCACCTACTTATGATTTTTATTCCTTAAACTGCACAGTGCTGCCATCAAAACCAGTGCTGTGACCTTGCGGTACCTCATACGGCACCCTATAAAGCGCCCTATAAGCAACATTCTAGGGTGCCTTGGCGGATAGTGCACTTTAAAATGTGCCTTATGGGGCGCCTTATGTTAACACGCTTTGAGAGTGCGTTTGCTAGTAGAGATAATTAAAATACAAATAAAATGCCTCCTAAAGCAATCTTCCCCATAATAGGTAATGCCTCAGCCAGCCTTCTTCATTGGGCATGATCCCTGCACCATTGGTCAGTGTCTTAACCATTGCACTGTGGCTCTGTTCCTGTGCTTGCCCATCAGCGCGCCACTTATGCTTCCCGCGCAACTTTCTCATGCGCTAATGTGCAGGGCGCACTTGAGCGCACATTAGCGCATGATTAATCCCGGTTTTGCTTTTTTCTGACTGAAACGCCCACTCCTTATATGGCATCCGCACACTAGCGTGCCGCGCACCCTAACGGGGTTTTAGTAAACATACCCCTATGTTATTTATTAGTTACACTTAAGTACTGGCTGTTCTTATGCTATTGAATGTAATAGTACATTATTTATTTATTTATAACTTTTAATATACATGTTATTTTATTGATATTCTCTGTCTATATGTTCAAATGGTTTTTGGAATATTTGCACTTCCTTGCCTACCTGATGAAGGCATCTGCCGAAACGCTTCGGGGTTTTTAACCAATATAGCACTTGAGACCTCCACACCTTTGCTCTTCTGTTATTGGTACCAACATTTACCAAGACAGCAGACTCCTACCCAGCATTATCTAATACTTTGTCTAGGTGACACGTGAGGTCTGCTACCTTCGCACCAGGCAGGCATGTTACCAGGCAATCCTCACATCCACCAGCCACCCAGCTATCTACATGCCTAATGATTGAAGCACCAACTATATCGGCTGTCCTAACCCTTTCCTCAAGGGCACATGGCCCTGGAGAAACTTCCTCAGTGCAAGAGGGTTTTACATCACCTGGAGGACAGATCCTAGCTACAGGATCATTTCCTGCCACACCAGTGTGAATCTCTCTTGTCACGTGACCTCTCTCCTCCATAGCAACAGGGATGCTGCCAGACTGGATGTGTGACTTAAGGACTATATTCCTGTAGGTCTCGTCTATGTACCTCTCTGTCTTCCTTATGTCCTCCAAGTCTGCAACTCTGGCCTCCAGAGATCAGACTCGTTCCCTGAGAGCAAAGAGCTTATTGCACCTAGTACACATGTAAGACCCCCCTCACCAACTGGGAAAGAATCATACATGTGACACTCAATGCAAAAGACTGGAAAGCCCCCATCTCACTGCTGGACTGCTGTCTACATCTTAGTTTTAAGCTTGTTTTTAGATATTTAAGTTCTTTACTTACTAAGGATTGCTGGGGATACTTATACTAATTAAACTATATCTAATAGGTTTAATGTACCTTGTTCACCTGAAGCTTAATTAATCTCAGGTCCTTAATGTATGCCTGATGAGGATAAACAGCTGCACCTGAGAGTGAATAAGGCAGCTTCTTTCCTTTTAAATGTGTAAGCACCTATAAAGCTCTGATTATCCCAGGGGTGGGTGGGAGTCGGGGAGGGAGGGAGGGAAAGAAGACTTATTAAAAGCTGGCTGCTACACAGTACCCTATCCTGTGCTTCTAAGGTAATCTATGACCAGTTTGCAGGGGGAGTCTCATAACCCTTGCTTGGATAGAGGGAGTCCTGGTTTCTAAATTTAACCAGAAAGCTCTCTGCTGTGTTTTAAATTTAAACTGAAAGCTCTTTGCTGCTACTAGGCCCTGACTGATTTAACAAATACACTGGGTTCACAGATTAATCAGCTTTAATCTAAAGAATTCCTTTCCCCCCAAGATTTAGAAAAATTCCCAGAAGTAAATACGTACAATTGCAGATCTCTCTCCAGAAGTAGCAGTCCCCTTTTGTAGTCCTTCAAGAGGTCGCACCAAAGACTCATACTGGCACTATCACCTTTTTTTTCTGCTAGCCATTCCTCTCCTTCCTCTCCCTATCCACCCAAGCATCCTTCTGGCTTTTGCCATCACCTTTTCTACCTGTTTAGCTGCTTTAAGATCAGCAGACATAATCACGCCGAGGTCACGCTCTTCTTTTGTGGACAGAAGTAGAAGTACTTCACCCCCTACACTGTACAGCTCCCTTGGATTTTTGCAGCCCAAATGCATGACCCTGCTTTTTTTAGCATTAAGTCTCAACTGCCAAATTCTCGACCATTCCTCAAGCTTTGCTAGAGCCCTCCTCATGTTACCTATTCCTTCCTGGGTGTCTTCTCAGAAGAAAAGAAAGTGAGTAGTGGAGTACCTCAGGGATTAGTTCTGGAACCGTTATTGTTCATTGATATTGTTGAAGGGTTAAAAGGCAAGGTTTGCCTTTTTGCAGATGTCAACAAAAATGAGTAACGATGGACATCATGGAGGGAGTAAGCAACATTAGAAAAGATCTATAAAAATTTAGCTAAGATTTAACACAAAAAAATGCAGAGTGATGCATTTCAATTGAAAAAAGCTGTATGCAACAAAGGGTAAGAAGAGGCTGGTATTCACGGATAAGGAGAGGGATTCTCTGGGTGTCTGAGAATTTCAATGTGGTGAAACAATGTGACAAGATGGTGGCCAGAGCCAGAAAGCTGCTACGCTGCATACAGAGAGTCATAACCAGCCAAAGGAAGAAGGTATTAAAACCCCTTTGCAAGTTCTTAGTGTATTTGTATCCCAGTTATGTGACTCTACAATGACTGCAGCAGCAGTAGCATTAGGGCAGTGTTTATGGTTGTGCCCTACCATGTAGATTAGGGACAAGCTTCTTGGGCTTTCCATTTCAAATTTCACCACACATTACTATTTGTAATTTTGTGATCACTTATTTTAAATATGTTGAGGCTCTATCTATGTTTTCCGTATACATGACTGAGTTGATGTTTTCTTCTGACATACTCTGTAGCTAGTGGCAGGGGTATGGCTACTGTGAAGGCATGGCTATATGGAGGTGGAGCCATGGACAATCACCCTCCCCTTAAAGTTGGCCAAGTATGTGAATACCGGCGCTTTTTCATTACAAAAAAAAACACTGATACAACTCATGTACATTTGTGTCACTCAGGAGTTAGAAAAGGCATAAAAACTGAGTGGGCAATGTGAGACAAGCCAGTGGAGGAATGAGAGAGTATCAGGGAAACTGGTATTTTTCCTATGTTTATCCAGTAAATACCTATTTTAAATGTTTTGCTTCAAGAGCATTAGTATTGCTTAAAACCCAAAATCTGAAGACCTACTTATATTATGATATTTCGCAAAAATAAATACTTGAATAATACATTGAGTGAACTGAACAATGGATGTAAATCAGCCAAAATGAATCCCTGTGCATGTGATAACATTTTCTACTTCTTTGTCTCTACACAGATAAAACAGATTGCCCTATTAATGTCTATTTCGTGATTGACACATCAGAGAGCATCATCCTGCAGATTCCACCTATCAGAAGCCTATTGGATCACATGAAGCGCTTCATTCCACGCTTCCTCAGTAAACTAGAGAATGAGGCCTACCAGGACCAGGTGACCATCTCCTGGCAGTTTGGGGGCCTCCACTATTCTGATGAAGTGAAAATCTACAGCCCGCTGACAACTGATAAGAGTGTTTATATTGCAAATCTCCAAAAAGTGGATTATATTGGGAGAGGCACCTTCACTGACTGCGCCATCTCCAGCATGACGGATCAGATCTTGAGTCAGAGTGCGGGAACCAAGGCTATCAACTTTGCTGTGGTCATCACAGATGGTTATGTGACTGGTAGTCCCTGTGGGGGAATGAAGTTCCAAGCAGAGCGAGCCCGTGATGCAGGCATTAAACTGTTTGCTGTGGCTGCCAGCAGCCACCTAAATGAGCAAGGACTGAAAGAGATAGCTAACCTACCTCATGAATTATACCGCAATAGCTATAGCATTTCAACTAGTACTGATGTGACGGAGGTTAATGATGCCACCATTGATAAAATTATTATGACCATGGTAAGAAGCTATCACATTAAGGGAAGTAACTGGATCCATTTATCCAGGACAGGCTTATCCAGTCTTGGTTATACTTCATTGCATGCATAAATTGTATTTGAGTCATTTGAGTGTGAGAGCAGTTTTTAGGGTAGTGAGATATTTGTGAAGGGGTAGATTTGGAGGGTGAGTGCAGTTTGTGGGTTGGTTAGGGCAGTTGCAGGTGTAAATTTGGGGGTGGGACAGCTTTGGTGATGGAGCAATGTGGAGGAAGTTTTTGAGGGTGCGACAATTTGCAAGGTTATGGGACAGTTGCAGGGATAGATTTTGGGGTGGAGCAGTTTGCAAGATAGTGAGGCAATTAAGGGGACTATTTGGGGAGTGGGACATTTTTTGGAGTGAAAGAACATTTGCAGACAGTTCTTTGTGCTGGGTGCAGTTTATGGGTTGGTAGGACATTTGTGAAGTAAATTTATGTTCTTATGTTCTTAAATTTGGGGATGGAGCAATTTGTGGTGTAATAGAGGAGTTGTAGGAGTATTTTCTGGGGCTGAGGCAATTTGAAAGGTTTTGGGACAATTACAAGGAATAGTTTTTAGGGATGGAGCAGATTGTGGGGTGGTGGGGCAGTTAGTTGCAAGGGGGAATTTTTGGGGGTTGGAACACTTTACAAGATGATGAAGCATTTGTGGAGAGTAGTGTTTTGGGGGTGGAACAGTTTGCAGGATGGTGGAACAATTACAAGAGGAGTTTTTTTGGGATTAGGCTGTTATATGATAGTGAGCTATTTGCAAGTAGGTGTTTTTTGTGGGTGGGGAAGTTTATAGGGTAGAGTGAGAGTAACTTTAACTTTTTATTTACTGTTCTGTTTTTACAGAAACATAAAGCATATGAAGAGGTAAGTACTAATCTTTATTAACTACCTCATGCCCATATCCATTATATTAAAGAATAGCAATTGTTGAATTTGTAATGGCCTAGTGGGGGGGGGGGGGGACTTCACACCGGTATATAGTGGGAGAAGAGGCAAGTTCTAAACATATAACTTCACATATGTATGTATTTTCAGCCCTTATACAGATAAAATTGGACAGTTTATCTTGCTGAATGGCCACATTTTATCCATATAAGAGGTCTCTCCTCAAAGGATACCAAAGAGATATCCATATTGAAATGGTATTTAATAGTGATGGTTTGGAAGAATTGAAACAAATCATTATAAACCTAGAAGATATACAGTAATAGAGCAAACTGATAAACCAAAAAGCAGCAAATCACATGGACTGGATGGTTTTCACTCCACAGTTCTCAAAGAATGCAAACATGAAATTGCAGACTTATTACTAGCAATTTGTAACCTATCATTAGAATCATCTTTGGTACCTGAGGACTGGAGGAAAGCCAAGGTAATACCAGATTTTGAAGAGAGTTCCAGGGATAATCCAGTAAATTAAACATTAAGCCTGGTGTCACTGAAAACTAAAATGATAGAAACTCTTCTTAAAATAGAAAACAGAGAGTAGCACTGTTTATGCAAACTGGAAGCTGCATCGGAGGGGGGAAGAAACAGCACAAAGTAACAGAAAGGAACTGTGATGCAGCACCAGACTGTATTGGTAAGCATTGTATTGTGGTTGGGAGCCATTGCCACTGCTGAAGGCCCTAGACAGGGGCAGCAGCAGAGTCAATGGGAGGCCTACAGAGGGTGGCAGGATGGAAGGCTCACCTACGGCCCCTCCAATCCTTACACTGACTGGTGATTCTTAACATATTAATAATGAGTAAGAAAAGGGGAAAAAAGTGAGATGATCAAATTTACAGATGACAAAAAAGGGGGATTTAGAAAGGACATCCAAATGCAATCTAGGACTTCTAAGACAGAATGACAGAAGAAAAGCAGGCACATCCAGGTGCAAAGATGATTTCATAAATGTGGATGTGCCTGATATGGATGTCTGCAGGGGCATTTACATAGATATTCCCAGAATAGTATTCCAGACCTCAGATGTCTAGGAATAGCCTAATGGTTAGAGCAATGAGGTAGGAATAGGAAAGTGCAGACTTCAAATCCCATTGCTGAAATTATACTGAGGATGATGGAATGCTTTCTTCTCTACACTCTCTGGATGTTTTCCAGCCAAAACAAACACATTTCAGATGCTGATCCTTGCCTGGAGCAGGTCTAAACTTAAGAGACAACTCTGGATATCCAGGATATTTCTGAGATTAGGCAGTGATGTCTAAATTCTTGGGAATGCTCCAGCCATGCCTTAACCATGCTTCTGCTCAACCGGTGATGTCCACAGTCCCAGCTTCTAAAAGGGCTTTGGACATCTCTATGCCCATTTTCAGACATCCAAAGCATGAATGCGATGCAGTGTGTGCTTTGCATCAGTGCTGACTCCTGGCGACTCAACAGCTCCTGGGTTTTCTTGGCAGTGTGACCAGAAGTAGATTGCCAGGTCTTTCTTCCAAGACAATGGAGGTTAGGTGACTTGCCGAAGACCACAAGTAGTGCTAGTGGGAATTGAACCCTGGTCTCTTAGGGCCTGGTATTTTTCTGGGAAGGCTATGCGCTGCTACGGTGCAAACCTCTCGCCACTGACCTTTAACACCAGATATTCAATGCTGGGGTCATATTCAGTCCTGGCATTTAATTTCTGGGGTCACTGCATAGCCCACAAGCCAACAGAAGCTAACCAGGCAGCGGCAATATCTTTTACCCATGGGTGCTAACCAGACAGCGGAGCTGCTGCATGGTTAGCAACCCTATGCCACCCATGGTATGCCCACGGTATGCCCCGATGCTAAGCGATTAGCATCAGGGCATGTAGAAGAGATAATTGGGGATATTCATCAGCGCTAACTTTGTTAGTGCTACTGAATATACTTCTAAGTGGCATTTACATGGTTTATAGGTCTGTAAACTGCGTAAATGGCTTTGAATATCAGGCCCTTAGTTACCAAGCCAGTGCTCTAACCACTAATTGGGCTTCCAGAGTGACCCAAAAACTTATTCTAATTTGTTAAATCACAAGTGGATTGTGAGAACTTGCAGGAGGACCTTGCAAGACTGGGAGACTGAGTATCCAAAAGCAGATGAAATTTAATATGGGCAACTATAAAGCATTGCTCATAAGGACAAATCACAGGTACACTAAAAAATTTTTTTTTTAAACTGCCTCTAATGTTTCGATTGATTTTTACGTTTTTTGGTGTGCTGAATCCAAATCTGGTAACCAATTTGCTCCATCACGTACAGATTTTTTGCTACATTGGGTTAGCAGTTTGAGGTGAATGTTTCAGATTGAGTGCGATCGAGATAAAAGTTTCTTGGATGAATTCTTTATACTAATTGTTTAGTAGTTATTCAAATAAGAATAAAGAAAATTGTAACAAGGCAGCACATAAGAATAGAGTAATGTCAACAAAACACACTGTGATGGTAGCAAAATTGTCTGCACTTAAAACAGCCACATACATGTGCACAAACATTGAGCATATAAGAGCGAGGTTAGACACAAAGCAAAGCAAAGAAATGTGCAAAAAATGTTGTACAGGTATGTATGTAAGAATAGAAAACGCAAACCGCACCATTGCAATACATGAAGACAAACACCCGATGGTGTGAAAATAAAATTCTAATAAATGAGATCCGACACTGTGGTAATAACTAGCAAATTTTTATTTCAAAGTTTAGTAAAAACACGATATTTGTCAACACAGTTTAGATTTTAAAGTCATTCTTGGGTCAATCAATCTCCTGGTGGGCCCGTTTCTTCTTCCCCCGAATGCTTCTCTTGGTGCGCTGCTTGGCGTATTTTTCATCTGGGGTTTCCCGCAGCAGCAACCAGCAGAAATCAGCCATCATAGTGGTGTTCCATCTTCCTTGATACCTTCTCTCTGCGTCCTTGATGTCCTGGTGAAACCTTTCACCTTGTTCTTCACTGTATGCCCCCAAGTTTTCGGGAAAGTAGTTCACATGGGAGTGCAAGAAATGGACTTTCAGGCTCATGTTACAGCCTTGTTCTTTGAAGGCATTGAGCATCCTGGCAACAATATCCTTATAGTTCTCATCCTGCCTGTTCCCCAAGAATTTGAGAACAACATCCTTGAAGGAATCCCAGGCTTCTTTTTCCTTCTCAGACATCGTTTCAGCGAATGCTCCATCTGAAATGAGTTTCCTTATATCAGGGCCAACAAACACTCCTTCCTTTAGCTTTGCTTCAGAAAGTCGGGGGAACTTTGAGCAAAGGTACCGAAAGCACTCACCATCTTTTGGAAGGGACTTGATGAATTGCTTAATGAGACCCAACTTAATGTGGAGAGGTGGTAATAGAATTTTATCACGAGGTACCAAGCTCTCATGAAGAACATTTTTCTCACCGGGTCTCAAATACTCCCAAATTGGCCAGTCTTTTTTCCCCCAGTGTAGGTTGCGGGCCCGGCTATCCCACAAGCAAAGGAAGCAGGGATATTTGGTGAATCCGGATTGCTGCCCTAATAGCATGGATAGAATTTTAAAGTCTCCACAAATCATCCACTTATGCTCATCATAACGAATCTTCTGAAGAATCAGGGCCAAATTCTCGTATTTTTCTTGGAGAATAACAGAGTGAGCAATAGGAACTGAAGCGAATGTGTTGCCATTATGAAGAAGAACACCTTTTATGCTGTCTTTTGACGAATCAATGAACAGCCGCCATTCAGCAGGATCATACTTGAGTTTAAACTTTTCCATCACTCCGTATATATCGTTGCAAAATACCAAATCTTCCTCTTTGCTGAAATACTTCAAAAATTGTGTCTCGCGGTTGCGGTACTAATAAAAAGTTGTTCCTGGTGACAATAGATTTTTCTGTTTAAGCCGAGAACCTAGCAGTTGGGCAGCATCTTTTGGGAGTCCTAAATCCCAGACTAAATCATTCAATTCAGCTTGAGAGAAAAGTTCAGGTTTCGGATCTGGTTCAGTTTCAAACTCGGAAGTACTGGACTCATCAGGAAAAGCCATCTGATGAGTCTCATCATGATCAGAACCGTCCACACAAATATGATCCAAAGATTTTGGTGGTTCAGGCACAGGTACTTCGTTGCTATGAGGCATAGGCCTAATTGCTGAGGGAAGGTTGGGGTAACTTATTACGTTCTTATTTTTTAAGTTGTATCCCTTCACAATGCAAGAGCAAAAATAGCAGTCACTGCTGTGGTCTCTTTGTTCACGCCACATCATAGGTATTCCGAAACGAAATGCTTGTTTTTTACCTTTCATCCATAAGCGTAGATCTTCCTCACATGTCTTGCACACTTTGTGAGGAGCCCACGGTTTGTCTTGATCGCCTAACTTCAAACCGAAATAGGCGAAATATACTTTTTTAATAAATGCAGAAATGTTCCTCTGCCGCTTTTTCACGGTATATTCCCCACAAATAAAACAAAAACTGTCCGGAGAGTTGACGCAACCTCTGGCTCTGTGAGCCATCACAAATACACAGCACTGCAAACTACAACTGTAGTGAACCACTTCGGAATAAAGCTGGATTACGACTGAGCAAACAAAAGGTAATAATGAACTTGCAAGAAACTGAAATTTGACAGGAACGTTCATGTCGCAACCACCGTGTTTGAGTTAGCGAACGAGGCGAGGCGAACAGGAAAGAACATGCGCCAGCGCGAGTACTGGATTTAGCCCCCCGCCTCCCAATTGTCCTGTTAATGTATAAAATGAATACAAAACACTCTAAAATATCATGAGGGAGTGTTTCTAGTTAGTTAACCATTACAACCTCTATTTTGGGTCAAGAAAATAAACTGCAGTCGGCTAAAAAGAAATTATGTGAACATTCCTTATATGGGTAAGAAATCTAATTTTGCAAGAAAACGTGATGTGATGGAACATTTTGGCTATTTTTCCTGGATTCAGCATCCCAAAATCTATAGGAATCAGTTGCAAAACTGGAGGCAGTTTTTTGGTAGTGTACCTGTGTAATCCAAACTGCAGTTACATGATACAAACACCCCTATTGGGACAAGGAAAGAAGCTAGACATCATTGTTTCATTTATTTCATTTATTAGAACTTGATATAGCGCCCTCACTTGGTTTGCAGCTTGTCATGCTGTGAGTGCTTGTGTGCATCAGTGATGCTGAGAGCTAAACTATCGGCATCACTGATGCACACAAGCAGGGTCTCCCAAGATGGACAGGTCTCAGCTGAGGTGCCAGACCAAGACAAACCACCCATCTGGGCAGCAGCAGAATGGGATAGTGTTGACGGTGGAGGATCACATTTCTGTGACAACGGCAACAACACCAAACTTAAACTGCTCGGAGGAAAGGCCTGGCAATCAACTTCTGTATCTTGCCATGAAAACCCAATGGATAGTTACAACAAAACTAATTGTGCTATAGTGCTGGAAGATGAGACCCCCAGGTCGGAAGGCACTCAACTAGCTACTGGGGAAGAGCTGAAGACTTTTCAGAGTAAAGCCAGCATTTAAGATGTGGTTGGATCAAAGCCCTTAGGATGTCTAACTGCTGATGTAGCTGCACATGAAATGAGAGTCAGAAGCTGTAAAGATGTCTAAAACATTGGAACATGGAATGTATGAAGCATGAACCAAGGGAAGTTAGAGGTGGTCAAGAATGAAATGGAACGTGTGCAACTTGATCTGTTGGGTGTCAGCGAACTGAAACGGACTGGTATCAGGCACTTTGCATCAGATGATCACATGGTCTACTATGTTGGAAATGAAAGACAAAGAAGAAATGGTGTTGCATTTATAATAAAGAAGAAACTTGCAAGAACTGTAATGAAATACAATGCAGTCAGGGAACGCTTAATCTCTATTTGTCTACGAGGAATGCCTATCAACACAACTATAATTCAAGTATATGCCCCAACAACAGCTGCAGAAGAGAATGAAATTGAAGAGTTCTATGAACAAGTACAAGCTGAAATTGACAGAACATGCAAACAGGATATCCTGATAGTCATGGGTGACTGGAACGCAAAAGTTGGCAACAAAGAAGAAGGTAAAGTAGTTGAAAAATATGGACTTGGCAACAGAAATGAAGCTGGAGAAAGACTGATAGAATTCTGCAAGACCAACGATCTATTCATCTCAAACACCTTCTTCCAGCAACACAAGCGGTGACTGTACACATGGACTTCACCCAATGGATTGTATTGTTGTGCAGTTTTGTGGCAGGCCCTCCTACCTGGATTCTTAGGCTTACCTGGCCCTTCTAACAGGAAGGAAAAAAAACAAGACACATACACAGAAAATCAGTTATATTAATTCCAGAGCTCTAGAAGGAAGATCGTCAGGGGGTCCAAATCAAGGCTCCTCCTCTAACCACCTTTGAAAATCTTCCACCAGAGATCTGCCTTTTATTAAGAAGTATCAGCTGACATAGTTAAGTTTTAATTAGCATCGGATGATAATCATGTTACAAAATTACAGATCTGGAATAAAATCTGCTTACAAGATTATTTTTCTGCTGATGCTTTGCAAAAAGTCATATAAAAGAGGAAGTTACAAGGCCATGATCATAATCACAAAGCGGCAGCAGGTGTCGCTACAATTCTTTCATCAAACAAGAGCTGATTAGTTACACTTATAACACTGGTCAACAAATTTTTACAAAAGTCATGTTACTGAAATAAAAATAGTCATTTCTTATCAATTTTTATATGCTGAACACGAATATGACAGTGAAATTGCAATGTTGGCTCTAGTTTTTTTGTAATTTACAAGAATTAATGTTTACATCACGAAATGCATGTCAATATTAAATATAATAGGCCTTCAGTTAATACCTGTAAAAAAACAAGTCATAGACTACTTCTTAGATTTTTTTGCCTGTCTCTTGTCTTCTCTGGGGAGTGTCCATCAGTAGTCAGCCAGCATTGTAGTGGACCATTTTCCCTGGTATCTTTGCTCCATCGTTGCGATATCCTGGTGAAAACGTTCGCCCTGTTCATCACTAACCATACCACAGTTGTCAGGAAAGAAATCGAGATGGGAATCAAGGAAATGAATCTTTAGAGAGATATTGCAGCCAAAATTTCTGATACTGCATCAGCATGTCTTCTACTAGTTCCTTGTAGTTTTCTGCCCTAACATTCCCGAGAAAGTTTGTTGACACTAGGTGAAAAGCATTCCATGCTTGTTTCGCATCACCCTGCAGCAAGTTGTTGAACTGGTCATCTTTGAAGAGCTCTCGAATCTGAGGACCCACAAAAACTCCCTCTTTAATCTTTGCTTTGCTGAGTCGAGGGAATTTTTCATGTAGGTATCGGAAAGCTGGCAAAGTGCAGTCCATGGCTTTCACAAAGTTTTTCATCAAACCTAGTTTGATGTGGAGTGGTAGCAGGATTTTGTGAGCCTTAACCAGAGCTGGGTGCTGGATATTCTTCTCTCCAACTGTTACATTTTGTCTGCGATTCCATTCCTTCCGCAAGTAGTGCCAATCCCTTGCTTGGCTATCCCACTCACATAGGAAACACATGTATTTTATACATCCCTTAAAAGGGCAACTACCTTCAAGTCACCACAGAGGTGCCAGCTGTACTTGTTATAGTTAATGGAAGTCAGTAGATGCTTTAAGTTATCGTATGTCTCTTTCACGTGGATGGCATGCGCTACTGGAATAGATGGAAGACGGTTTCCATTGTTCAAAAGCACAGCCTTCAGACTCAGTTTCGAAGAGTCTATAAATAGTCTCCAGTTTTGTGGGTCATGAGTGATTTTTAAGGCATTCATGAGGCTTTCAATATCGGAACAGAATACCAGATTACTTTCCTTTCTGACTGCGTATAGTACACTGCTGACGTCAGATGGCTTCAGCAGCCGTCTGGCAGTAGTATTGCATTACATCAGAAAATGATGCAATCAACTCTGGATGATGTGTGCATGCTGGTGTTATGCAATGTGATGCAATATTACATCATTCAAGGCTTATTTGGTATGTTGTTGTTGTCCTACTGGATAAATTTATACAGTGAAACGTCAAAAATGAACTACATGCAATATCTTCAAAACGAGAGCCAATAAAATTTTTTTAATGTTATATTCATGTTCAGCTCACCAAGATACTACAGTCAGTAACAATTTCAATGTTGACCAGTATAATTTCTTTCTAAATTCTGCTGATTCCTCAAGCTTTTATTTGATTTCTAGTTACATGTTGACCTAAGGTCCCTAATTCTCGGAAAGTTCATGCAATAGTGCTGAAATTAGTTTGACCCATCATTTACCACAAGAAGGGCGGAGGGATGTCTGCATTACAGAAAGTCCCCAAAATTTGCAGAAGCTAACCTTTGGTAACAGTAGCTGTGTACACAATCTGTTAGTTAATCTCTTTTGCAATAACTGTTAGCAGTTTTTACAGAGATAGAAGCTTCTATCTAAAAATGAATATTTTGCAGTTCAGCCTGGTATTTCAATAAGCATATATTTCTACCTGATTAAAGGTATAATGCTATAGCCACCTTCACAGTCCTGTTTCTCCGTCATTATCTGTGCCTTCATTACTATCTGTATCTATATCAAGAGTACCATAAATAGGGTCATCACTACCCATATCAAGATCAAGATTGCCATAGACAGGATGATCTATATTAGTGTAAGTTACCTTATCACATAAAAGCTCATCAGTCTCTGCTATAGTCTCTAACCTTGTTCTGGGGCCTTGTCCAGTCCTTCCCTTCTCACATGTATAAAAATCAAATTGACTACATCTGTGGAAGTCAACGATGGAAAAGCTCTGTAACATCAACAAAGACAAAACCTGGAGCTGAATGTGGTACAGATCCTCAACTACTAGTATGCAAACTCAAGCTAAAGTTGAAAAAGAGCAACCACTCATGAATGCAGCAAAATATGACCTTGAGAATATACCACTGGAATTTAAAGACTGCCTGCAAAATTGATTTGCTGCTTTAGATACAAATGACAGAGCTCCAGAAGAGTTATGGAATGACATCAAGAAGGTTGTGTTGGAAGAAAGCGAGAAGTCTCTACAAAAGGTGAAAAAGCAAAAACGGCCAAAATGGATGACGGAAGAAACTCTGAAAATTGCCAGAAACGCAGAGAAGCTAAAGCCAGAGGAGAAATAAAGACAATCACAGAACTCAACAGAGATTTCCAACGTGCAGCAAGACAGGACAAGGAAAAGTACTACAATGACGCATGCAAGGAAATAGAAGCAGAAACTATTAGAGGAAGAACAAGATCGGCTTTCCTAAAGCTATGAGAGTTAAATAAAAAGTTCCAGCCTCGAATTGGAATGTTATAAGATGCTCAAGGTTCTATGTTGAATGATGCTGAGAAGATGAAGAAAAGTTGGAAGGAATATACAGAGTTTTTATATGATAAAGATCAAGTGAACCAACAGCGGTTTCAACCTGTACCTTATGATCGGGAACCATTGGTGATGAAAGAAGAAGTTGAAGCAGCATCAAAAGCCTTATCAAAGAACAAAGCACCAGGCATTGATAGCATTCCCATAGAAGTATTACAGCAATCTGATGCAGCTGTTACCGTACTGCCAAGAAATATGGAAGACAACATCATGGCCAACTGACTAGAAAAGATCTCTGTTTATACCAATACTAAAGATAGGTGATCCAACTGATTGTGGAAATCATCGCACAATCGCTCTGATCCCACATGCCAGCAAGATTCTACTGAAGATTATTCAAAAGAGACTACAACCATACTATGAAAAAGAACTACCTGAAGTGCAAACAGGGTTCAGGAAAAGCGAAGAACGAGAGACATCATTGCGGATTTGAGATGGATCCTTGAAAAGACTGAAGAATACCAAAAGGATATCTATTTGTGCTTTATCGACTATAGCAAGGGTTTTGACTGTGTAAACCATGAGAAACTCTGGGCCACATTAAGAAGCATGGGTATACCAGAACACCTGATCGTTCTCTTGCACAATCTGTACATTGATCAAAAAGCAACAGTTCAAATGGAACAAGGAGAAACAGAATGGTTTAAAATAAGCAAAGGTGTAAGACAAGGCTGCATACTTTCCCCCTACCTGTTTAATTTATATGCAGAACAAATCATCAGAGAAGCAGGATTTTATGAAGACAACAGAGGTGTGAAGATTGGTGAAAGACTCATCAACAACCTTCGCTATGCTGATGATACCACATTACTGGCTGAAAGTGAAGATGATCTGAAACATTTGCTTCTCACAATCAAAGAACATAGTCTCAAAATGGGCCTGCACCTTAATGTAAAGAAGACAAAGATCATGACAACTGGCATAATCAACAGGTTCTTCATTGAAGGAGAAGAAATTGAAATCGTGAACAACTTTAACCTACTTGGATCAACTATCAATAAAGAAGCAACAAGCAGTCAAGAAATCAGACGACACATTGCTCTTGGCAGAATGGCTATGAAAGACCTAGATAAGATTCTCAAGAGCAGAGATGTCTCTCCATACAAAGATTCGACTTGTTCAAGCCATGGTATTTTCAATAACATCATATGGATGTGAAAGCTGGACAGTGAAAAAGATAGACAGGAAGAAAATTGATGCCTTTGAATTATGGTGCTTGCAGCGAATACTGTGTATACCATGGACTGCCCAAAGAACAAACCAGTCGGTACTAGAGGAGATCAAACCTAAGCTTTCTTTAGAAGCTCAGATGACTATGACTTTCATACTTTGGACACATCATGCGAAGAGAGAGATCATTAGAAAAAGACATCATGCTTAGCATGATAGAAGGTCAACGCAAAAGAGGAAGGCCGGCAATGAGATGATACAATACAATACAGCAGCTATGGGTACCAGTCTGTCAACAATGAGCCGCCTGATTGAAGACCAAACACAATTTAGGATAGCTATCCAGAGGGTCACCATGAGTTGACTCCGACTCGACGGCACTTAACAACAACATATCGCCCTTATTGAGGGACAGCAGAGTGGTCCACAAAGATAAAACCAAAATTATAAGTACATAGAGAAAGGAACGCTAATGATGGACAGTAAAGATGCACAGGACATCAGAGAGTGACTAGAGAGCGTAGCTAGGGAGGGGAAGTAGAATTATGGGGGTTCCGGTGGAATGTTATATGCTATGGAGAATAAGTGAGTTTTGAGCAGTGATTTGAACTTGGGAAATGATAGTTCTAACTAGAGGGCAGGTGGGAGATTATTCCAGAGAAAAGGGCCAAGGAAATAAAAAGTGGAATGATGCAAGGATTCTAAGAGGTATGTTTACTAAACCGTCCTAACGTGCGCTCTGCGACGTTATCGCGTGATAAGGTACCTTATCGCGCGATGATGGCGCTTTGTAAGGCGCACAGGTACCATATCGCGTGATAACGCGCACTGCGGCGCAAACGAGCGCTGAAGGTGGGGAAAGGCTCCCGAAGGGCGGAGGAGGGCTCCCCAGTGGCGAAGAGAAGGGGTCAATGGGTGGAGAGTGGGAGGGGAGAGGCTCCCCGCACACTAAAAATGTGAAATCCGAGGCCAAAACTAACGCCAGTGAAAACCTTGCGTTAGAGCTGATTTAAAGGGAAAAGAAACCATTTCTGTCAGCAATGTACAGCAAAACCAGGGAAACCTACAAAAAAGTGATAAGTGTGATACATGTGCACGGAACAAAAGTGCAAATAAACAGTGAAAATGACCCCAACAAAATAAAAAAAAAAACATAACCAAGCTGGGCAATAGTGATATTAATGGGAAATATCGAAAAGCACTCCGAGAAAGCTCCAAAAAAAAAGATATGAATCTTCAAAGGGTCTACGCTCCGTCCCCATACAAGGTGTGGAGTGGAGTGCAGGAGTGACCTAGTGGTTGGGGCAAGGTACTTCAGGGTGGAAGGTCGGGGGTTCAAATCCCACTAGAGGACAGTAACCTTGGGCTGGAAGGACTGGGGTTTCTAGTCCCACAGGTGCTCCTTGTGGTCTTGGGCAAGCCACTTACCCTCCATAGCCCATGTTCCCTGTAAAATAGTTATCTCCAAGTTATAATGCCCTGTTCAATGTAATTTCAGTTTGTTCACTGTAAACCGCACTGATGCAGAATAGCGCGGTATATAAGAGAATATAAATAAGGTGACTGATCCCACAGTGCAATTGTGCTCATCAGGGTTTCCCTCTGCATTGGACAGGTTACCTATGGCATGCACATGTTCCACAACAGCAGGACGGGCATGTTGGAATGGGCAACTGGACAGATGAGGGAAATGGGATACAGAGGGCTGCAGGCGGCACATACTGTGGTGCAGCTGGGGCACAGTGCGGACTAGGCAGATGCCTAGGTGGCACCTAGGAATGCTGAAAATGTACAGCAGCCAGACAGCACCTGATGAGGGCCCAACATGGGCACGAGAGTGTTTATCACACTGTCACAGGGGATAGTACCCAGCAAGTACCTCCAAGGGCACATAACATTGGCAGGCTGTGTTGGGGGGAAGCGTGGATGCCTATGTAGGCACCCCTACCCCAGAACATGCACCATAGGCAGCTGCCTACCTGCACACTGGACGGCTTGAGACTGCACACCACCAGAACCACCAGCAGAAGGGCATGTCAGGATGGTGGCAGAGGGCTACTGGTGGTGGAGGGGGGCAGTGGCAGCTGCCCAGAGCAGACCATGGCCTAGCCCTGTGTAGGTGGGTGCCATGCACTGCAACAGACAGGCCCTGCCGGACAAACAGTCATGGTATCACCAGGGAATGCACTGTCTCTGTGGCAACAGAGTGGTGCAGTGTACACAACCAGTGTGTTTGGAGGTAGAAGGTCACAGGTTCAAGTCCCAGCTATGGTGCCTGCCAACCCAGTCCCCATATTTTACCCACTACTACAATGTGCTAATACAGATAGAACTTTTATTGCAGATGACGTAAACATGCCCAAAACACCTACATTTTACCCTACAGAGCACAGACTCCATAAACAGGCGCATTACCTAGAGCAGAGTCTCCCAAATGCAGTCCTGGAGGGCCAAACACCATTCAGGTTCCATGCTGCCTCTAATAAAGTTGCCTGTGCTGCATAATAATGCACCACCCCCATGGTATGAAAACCTGAACAGTGTTTGGCACACCAGGACTGGAGTTGGGAACCTCTGCCGTAAAGCAGCAGCCAACAGGGGCAGACACACCCACACCCACAGGCTCCATTAGCCAATGCCCCCTAGAGAGGCAGGACATTGGGCCCTGCATGCATCTCCCAATACTAGCACTTGCATACCTTATAAATGCCACCCTACACCTGGGAATACGGTACACAGCTATCAAAAGGTTGCTATGATTACTGGCAGATAGCAATTCCTACGTTAAGCACAGTTTGCTGATTGAGCTCCATCATAGCAACCTTTCTGATGTCTGTGGGGTGTGCTTCAGGTCTGGTCTCTGACAGTGTTTACCACCCTGGGAAGTGACCCCCAACAGTTTTGCGTACCATATCCATGCCTGCACTGTGCCCAGGACTGGTGTGGTGGCCAGGGCTGCTAAACACCTCTATAGTAGAACAATGCTGGCATAGGTGTGGGAGTGTGTGTCTGTCTATCCAGTGTGTGGTGGCTGCAAACACCCTCCACAGCCCACACTGCTAGCACTGTTGCCAGTATTGGCCTGCCAATGTGCATAATGAGGAGCAAGGTACCATGGGTATAGCCCGGACAGGGTGGCCTGGCCAAGATGCATCTGCACAGGGCATAGGGCAATGGCTGGGACATTGTAGTGCCCGGCCACCACCTGCACAGACAGGGTGGCCACAGTATGTCCTGCTGGGAGTTCACTCTCACCCTGACTGAGCAGTGACCACAGCATGGCTAGCTTCCCCCATAGTGCCTTATAATTTTCTTCATCTGATATTTCTGGGTTCTCTTTTGGGGCCCAATCACTGACTTATCTGCTTGGTTTTGTATGCTGATATCCCAGTTCTGGGTGCATGCACTTTCTCCAGGAACATGCCCTATGGACTAGCTAGCAGAGGTAGAATGTGGATCTGTTGGTGGGAGACCCTGTTTCCCACCCTTAGCCCCAGAGGGTGGGTTGGGTGGTGGTACATAAATCTGCCTATGGGTCCATAAGGGTTAAACCTGACTGAGAAATACAGATGTATCCAAAGTGTGTCTGCAGGAACTACCTATCTCACACACTAGCACTGCTGGGGACATACAGCATGGCCTATTTCTGCCATGGAAGGTGCTGTGGACCTGGTGCTGGGCACCCGACCGCACCCTCAGGGTGAGCACAGTACCCGCACAATGTGACGGTGTGTAGCTACTCTGTGCCAGTAACACACATGGTCAGTTCCCCCTACCAGGCCGAGGTGCTGTGGGGGTGCATACCCCATCTTGTGTTCATCTGTAGACGGCTGATTTGCATGTGCAGTTCATCATGGGTACGGGTGGTCTAACCCTATCCTGGTGACCATAGCAGACTGTGTGTTGACGTGCAGTCCTTCTGCAGCCAGCCAGGGGTTTGCTAGCAGCTATAGAGCTGTAGCCCACTGGTTACTTCACTGTCTGTGGAGCCAGAGGTCATGGGTTCAAACCCACAGTGGGGTTATTTGATAGGGCTGTCCAAAGCATTCTCTTTTTTTAATGTACTTTAGTGCTGCCAGCAAAAACACCCTCAGCATACTGTACCCATAAGGTGCCTCAGAGGGCGCTTTATAGGGCGCCTTATAGGGCACCTTATGGTTACCGTCCATATAAGGTGCACTATACGGTATCCTATGGAGCAACTTATAGGGTGCCCTATAGGGGACATTATAGGGTGCCGTGGCAGACAGTGCACTTTATAATGTGCCCTATGGAGTGCCTTATAGGGTGCCTTATGCGGCACCTTAGGTTATGGCACGTGAGGTTGTATTTGCTGGCAGCAATTAATAAAATACAAATAAAGTGCCGCAGGAAACAATACTTACATGTCAAAGCTGATGCCTCAGCCAGCCTTAAGTATTAGGCACACTGGGGATCAAGCTCATGATCCCTGTATCATCAGTCAGAGTCTTAACCATTGTGCTACACTGCTGTTCCTCTTTGCATGTCAGCGCACCTACTTAAGATTTCCATGCGTTAAAATGCACAGTGCTGCCATCAAAAACAGTGCTATGACCTTGCTGTGCCTCATAGGGCACCCTATATGGTGCCCTATAGGCCACCCTTTAAGCAACATTGTAGTGTGCCTTGGCGGACAGTGCACTTTCAAATGTGCCCTCTGGGGTACCTTATGGGGTGCCTTATGCAGCACCTTATGTTACAGCGCTTTGAAAGTGCGTTTGCTAGCAGCAGTAATTAAAATAAAATTAAAATGCCTCATAATGCAATCTTACACATAAGAGGTAGTGCCTCAGCCAGCCTTATTCATTGGGCACAGTGGGGGATTGCACCCATGACCCCTGCACCATCAGTCAGTGTCTTCACCATTGTACTGCAGCTCTGTTCCTCTGTTTGCACATCAGTGCACCTGCTTATGCTTCCCGCGCGTTTTTCTCGTGCGCTACGGTGCACAGCGCACATTAGCACGCAGCGCACATTAGCACGCGATAATCCCGGTTTGCTATGTTAAGACTGAAATGCCCACTCCTTATATGGCATCCTGTACACTAGTGCCGGGCGCACATTAGGACGGTTTAGTAAACATACCCCTAAGTGTGCCTGAGGAGGGAGGAGGGGGAGGAAGAAAAAGGTGTTTTATATGAATGGTGCGAAGGGAATGGTGAGGAGTGTGCGGTATGATGATGAAGGACAGATATTGCGGAAGATTGCTGTGACGTGTTTTGTGAACCCGAGTGAGAATCTTAAACTGGATGTGAAATGTAAATGGATGAGTAGGGGAGTGATATGGTTGAAACATGAAGCATGGAAAATTAGTCATGCTGCTAAATGTTGGATAAGTTGGAGGCAATGAAGTTCATACTGAGGGATTCCAGCCAAAGCAGAGTTACAGTAGTCGAGACAAACAAGCACAAGAGAAACAACAACAGCAGTGAGAGCAGAGGTAGATAGAAAGGAACGAACTGCCCAAATGTGGTGGAGAAATGAAAAGGAGTATTGCACCACTAGACAGATGTGTTTGTGAAAAGAAAGAGCAGAGTCTAGGAGAATGCCAAGATCGCAAAAGAAAAGTACAAGATTGATAGGAATATCATCAAGACTGGGAGAAACAGAGGAAGTGGATAGTGAGCTGGAAAGTCAGGTGGCTGTGGTGTTAGAGAGATTAAGTGTGAGATGATGATTATGCAACATGGCAACGACATTCATGGGTGAGCGATCAGGGCTCAGAGGACTAGTAAGGGAGAGCAGAAGAATATCATCTGTATAGATGTAAAATAAAACACCAAGCTGTTTAATCAGAAGGTCAAGTGGGGCCAAAAAGATATTAACAAGAAGAGGGGACAGGACTGTTCCCTGCAGTATGCCACAGGAAGGAGAACTGACAGGTTAAGAAAGAGAACCCATAGTGACTGTGAAGGAGCACTGTGATAGGAAAGAGCCAAACCAGTTAAGCACAGTACCCCAAAGACCAATGTCGTGCGGGTGAGGAGGAGATTGTGATCAACAAGGTCAAAGGCTGATGATTGGTCCAAGGAAACAGCAAGGGTGATATTCCCATGATCCCAGGTATGATGCACCTCACTAAGAAATGATAGCAGAATAGGGTAGGTGAAGTGACCAGCTTGTTGAGGATGGAGAAAATGTATGGCCTTTAAGTATGTAGCTAATTGTTCAAAGACAAGTTTCTCCAGCAGCTTAAATAGGAAGGGCAGATTGGACACGGGTCTATAGTTGGCAGGAACTGATTGTCTAAGGAGGGCTTCTTTAATAGGGGGGGGGGGGGAGAAAATGATGGCTTGTAAACAAGATATTGAAATCCTTAATTTAATGTGTGGAGTGGAGGAGTAGCCTAGTGGTTAGGGCAGTAGCCTGGAGCCAAAGATCCCACTGGTACTCCTTGTGGCCCTAGGCAAGTCACTTAATTTTCCACTGCCTTATTTACAAACTTAGGGGGATGTTTACTAAACTGCGGTAATGGTACATAACGTGCGTTATGTAACGTTAACGATCATAAAGTTCCGCTGCGCAGTAAAACACCGCAGAAGGTGGAGAGAGGGCGGAGAGAAGGGGTCAATGGGCGGAGTGTGGGTGGGGAGAGGCTCCTTTCACACTAACGCGCTGATCTGAAGAGCTGAATCCTAACGCGATTGAAAACCTGCCGTTAAATGCACATTACAGGGGAGAGAAACAATTTAGGTGTCAGCAATGTACAGCATAGGCAGGGAAACCTAAAACAAGTGATAAGTGTGATACATGTGCACAGAACAAAAGGGCACATAAACATTGAAAATGACCTCAACAAACTGGAAAGAAACCATAACCAAGCTGGCCAATAGTGGTATTAATGGGAAACATCAACACCCCCCCCCCCCCCGAGAAAGCTCCATAGAAAAGATATAAATCGTGGAAGGGTCTATGCGCCGTCCCCATACAAGGTGAATGAGCCACAGTGAAATTGCGCTGTGCAGGGTTTTCCTTTCCATCGGGCAGGTGTCCTATGGCGTGCACATGTGCGGCAACAGCAGGGTGGACATGTCAGAACGGCAACTGGACAGATGCCGGAAAAGGGGATACAGAGGGCCGCAGGCGGCACATGTTATGGTGCAGCTGAGCCACAGTACGGACTAGGGTGATGCCTAGCTGGCCCATACGAATGCTGAAACAGCAGAGCAGTCAGACAGCAACTGATGAAGGCCCAACATGGGCATGACTGTGCTACCCACAGTGTCAAAGGGGATAGTACCCAGCAGCTACCCCCAAGCTACCCCCAAGGGCACGGAACATTGGCAGGTGGTGCTGGGGGGTAGCATGGACACCTATGCAGGCACTCCTACCCCAGAACCCGCACCATAAGCAGCCACCTACCTGCACACTGGATGGCCTGAGACTGCGCTCCACCAGCACCCCAGCAGAAGGGACTGTCAGCATGGTGGCAGAGGGTCACTGGTGGCAGAGGGTCACTGGTGTGGTGGCCAGGGCTGCCAAACACCTCTATAGTTGCACAATGCTGGCATAGGTATGGGGAGTGTGCGTCTGTCTATCCAGTGTGTGGTGGCTGCAAACACCCTCCACAGCGCACACTGCTTGCACTGTTGCCAGTATTGGCCTGCCAATGTGCATAATGAGGAGCAAGGTACCGTGGGAATAGCCAGGATAGAATGGCCTGACCTGGATCCATCTGTACATAGCATAGGGCAATGGCTCGGACATTGTAGTGCCGGCCACCACCTGCACGGACAGGGTGGCCACAGCTTGTCCTGCTGGGAGGTCACTCTCACCCTGACTGAGCAGTGACCACGGCATGGCTAGGCTCCCCCATAGTGCTGTAGTATTTTTTTTGTATTTGATATTTATGGCTTCTCTTTTGGGTGCACTCACTAACTTATCTGCTTGACATCGCAGTTCTGGGTACATGCATCTGCTCCAGGAACATGCACTATGGACTAGCTAGCAGATTGTCTGCAACTAGTATGTGTCTGGCTCGAACCCTTTGCAGGGTGCAGCGGCTGGAGGCTTGCTGCTGGAAAATATCAGATAGTGGTGGGGGCAGCTGGCCATTTCCAGGCCTACTGTCTATCTGCGATTGCTTTATGGATGGGTACAGGTCTGCATTGCCTGCCCTGTAGCATGCCTGTTCCCCAGCAGGACTGGGGTGGATGGTCCCCTCTACTACTACCATTGCAGGGAGGTGGAATGTGGATCTATTGGTGGGTGATCCTGTTTCCCACCCTGAGCCCCAGAGGGTGGGTTGTGTGGTGGTACATAATCTGCCTATGGGTTCAAACACCACCCCCCCTTCACGTCACCATGGTACCAACACAAAATATGCACTCTTTTGGGTGCATCATTACCCATAAGGGCTAGACATGACTGAGAAATACAGAGGGACACAGATGTATCCTAGGTGTGTCTGCCAGAACTACCTATCACACACTGATGGGGACCTGCATCATGGTGTATTTCAGCCATGAAAAGTGCTGTGGACCTGGTGCTGGGCGCCCCACCTCACCGTCAGGGGGAGCACAGTACCCACACAATGTGACGGTCTGCGGCTACTCTGTGCCAGTACCACACACGGTCAGTTCCCCCTACCAGGCCGAGGTGCTGTGGGGGAGCATACCCCATCCTGTGCCCATCTGTTGACTGCTGATTTGCATGTGCAGTGCATCATGGGTATGGGTGGGTTAACCGTATCCTGGTAGCCACAGCAGACAGTTTGTGTGGTGGCGTGCAGTCTTTCTGCAGCCAGCCAGGGGTTTGTTAGCAGCTATAGAGCTGTGGCCCACTAGTTACTTCACTGCCTGTGCAGCCAGAGGTCATGGGTTCATACCCATGGTGGGGTTATTTGAGAGGGCTGTCTGAGGCATTGTCTATTTTTGATGTACATTAGTGCTGCCAGCAAAAACACCCTCAGAGTACTGTAACCTTACGGTGCCTCATAAGGCGCCCCATAAGGCACCTTATAGGGTGCCTTATAAAGTGTTCTATAGGGGACATTATGGGGTGCCTTGGCGGACAGTGCACTTTATAATGTACCCTATGGAGTGCGTTATGGGGTGCCTTAAGCGTGGCCTTAGGTTACGCCACTGTGACGGTGTGTTTGCTGGCAGCACTAATGAACCTAAATGTAAAATGCCTCAACAATCACTACTTAAATGTAAAGGGTGATGCCTCAGCCAGCCTTATGCATTGGGCACACTGGGGAATCAAACCCAAGACCCCTGTACCATCAGTCAGCGTAGTAACCATTGTGCTACAGCTCTGTTTCTGTGTTTCATGTCTGTGCGCCTTCTTAAGATTAACGCACGGTAACGTGCAATGTAACGCTCGTTAATTTATGGCACCTTGTAATGCGCGTTATCGGTAACGATGTACCGCCCATGTCCTTATTTGGGATTTCTGCCTGTACCGCGGATCCTAACGCGAATCACATTAACGCAGTTTAGTAAACATACCCCTTAGATTGTAAACCCTCCAGGGACAGGAAATGCCTATTGTACCTGAATGTAACTTGCCTTGATTTACTACTGGAAAAAATATGAGCTAAAAATATAATTATGAGTGTGGCTGTACTAAAGAAACAAAGGGAATCCTAAGAAATATCAGGTAAAGAATGGAGAATAAAACAGAATATTATGATACCTTTATATCACTCCATGCTATGATCTTGAATACTGTGTGCATTTCTAGTCTTTACATCTCATAAAAGATATAGCTGAACTAGAAAAGGTACAGAAAAGGGTGGCCAAATATTAAAAGGAATGGAACAGCTCCTCTATAAGGAAGGACTACAAAAATTGGACCTCTTCAGCTTGGAAAAGAGATGGCAGATGGAAGTTATGATAGAGGTCTATAAAATCATGAGTGGACTGGAACAGATAAACATGAATTAATTCTTTATCTTTCATAAAGTAGAAATACTCCATGAAGTAGCATATTTAAAATAAATCAGAGAAAATATCTTTTCACTCAGTGCAAAATTAAATTCTGGAATTCATTGCCTGTATGGATTGGTAAAGCTAAGCCCATGTTGACTCATTCCCATTAAACTATGTCTATCTATATGGTCAATAATTTTTTTAACTTATATTTTATAGAATTTTTAGTATATGCAACAGTCAACTCCATGCATCAGGCCCACTTACATTACAACTTTCCCCTCATATTTCCCCATTACACTCTTTCATAAACTTTTTTATGCACCATTACTAACTTCAATGCACTTTTACACCAAATGAAAATCACAATTTGTGAAAAGCATCAAACTAAGCATAAATCCCCAAAACATAACTAAATAAAATGGATAAAGAAATAAAGAACTAAAATTATACATCACAAATCCAGGAACTTAGGGGTATGTTTACTAAGCAGTCTTAGGGGTATGTTTACTAAAGGGTGCTATTTGTGCTGCTGTCACGTTATCGCACGATAAGGTGCCTTATCACGTGATAATGGTGCTTTACCGGGCGATAAGGCGACTTATCGCGCGATAACGCGCGCAGCGGCGGAAACGAGTGCTGAAGGCGGAGAAAGGCTCCTGGAGGGCGGAGGAAGGCTCCCTAGGGGCGGAGAGAGAGGGTCAATGGGCGGAGAGTGGGAGGGGAGAGGCTCCCTGCACACTAACGCTGTGGATTCCTGGGCTGAAAACTAACGCGAGTGAAACCCCGGCGTTAGAGCAGATTTAAAGGGAAGAGAAACCATTTCCGTCAGCAATGTACATCAAAGCCAGGGAAACCTACAAAACGTGATAAGTGTGATACAGGTGCACGGAACAAAAGGGCAAATAAACATTGAAAATGACCTGAACAAACTGGAAAAAAAGCATAACCAAGCTCGGAAAAAGTGATATCAATGGTAAACATCAAAAAACACTACCGAGAAAGCTCCAGAAAAAGGATATCAATTTCGGAAGGGGCTATGCTCTGTCCCCATACAAGGTGAATGATCCCACAGTGAAATAGCGCTGATCAGGGTTTTCCCTTTCTATTGGACAGGTTTCCTATGGCATGCACATGTCCCGCAACAGCAGGGTGGGCATGTCGGAATGGGCAACTGGACAGATGCTGGAAAAGGGGATACAGAGCACTGCAGGCAGCACATGCTGTGGTGCAGCTGGGCCACAGTGTGGACTAGGGTGATGCCTAGGTGGCCCATAGGAATGCTGAAACAGTAGATCCACCAGACAGCAACTGATGAGGGCCCAACATGGGCACGAGTGTTTCCCACAGTGTCAGAGGGGATAGTACCCAGCAGGTACCCACAAGGGCACAGAACATTGGCAAGCGATGCTGGGGCAAAGCGTGGACGTCTATGCAGGCACCCCTAACCCAGAACCCACACCATAGGCAGCCGCCTACCGGCACACTGGATGACCTGAGACTGCGCACCAACAGCACCACCAGCAGAAGGGCATGTCAGCATGGTGACAGAGGGGTACTGGTGGTGGAGGGGGCAGTGGCAGCTGCCCACAGCAGACCATGGCTTAGCCCTGTTTAGGTTGGTGCAATACACTGCAACAGACAGGCCCTGTCTGATGATCAGTCATGGTATCCCCAGGGAATGAACTGTCTCTGTGGTGCAGTATGCACAGCCAGTGTGTTCAGGAGCAGAAGGTCACAAATTCAAGTCCCAGCTGTGGATCCCCCCAACCAGTCCTCATATTTTACCCAGTATTAAACCGTGGTAATAAAGAGGGAACCTTTATTGCAGATAACATAAACATGCCTGAAATGCCTATATTTTACCCTACAGAGCACAGACACCATAGACATGTGCAATACCTAGAGCAGAGTTTCCCAAATGCAGTCCTGAAGGGACAAAGTCCATTCAGGTATCATGCTGTCCCTAATAAAGATGCCTGTGCTGCATTTCTATGCGCCGCCCCCATGGTATGCAGATGTATCCATGCATATTCGTTAGGGACAGCATGAAAACCCGAACAGTGTTTAGCCCTCCAGGACTGGAGTTGGGAACCTCTGCCCTAGAGCAGCGGCCAACAGGGGCAGCAACACCCGCACCCACAGGCGCCATTATCCAAAGCCTCCTGGCGAGGCATGATGTTGGGCCCTGCGTGCAGCACCATCTCCCAATACTAGCACTTGCATACCATAGCACTGCCACTCTAAACCTGGGAATACGGTACACATATATCAAAAGGTTGCTATGATTACTGGCAGTTAGCAATCCTTAGGTTAAGCACAATCTGCTCATTGAGCTGTATCATAGCAACCTCTCTGATGTCTGTGGAGTGTGTTTCAGGTCTGGTGTCTGACAGTGTTTACCACCCTGGGGAGCGACCTCAACAGTATTGCATACCATAGCCATGCCTGCACTCTGCCCAGGACTGGAGCGGTGGCCAGGGCTGCCAAACACGTCTATAGTTGTACAATGCTGGCATAAGTGTGGGAGTGTGTTTCTGTCTATCCAGTGTGTGGTGGCTGCAAACACCCTCCACAGCCCACACTGTCAGCACTGTTGCCAGTATTGGCCTGCCAATGTGCATAATGAGGAGCAAGGTACCATGGGTATAGCCTGGACAGGCTGGCCTGGCCAGGATGCATCTGCACAGGGCATAGGGCAATGGCTGGGATATTGTAGTGCCCGGCCACCACCTGCACAGACAGGGTGGCCACAGCATGTCCTGCTGGGAGATCACTCTCAACCTGACTGTGCAGTGACCACGGCATGGCTAGGTTCCCCCATAGTGCTTTGTAGCATTTCTCTCATGTAATATTTATGGGTTCTCTTCTGGGGCCCAATCACTGACTTATCTGCTTGGTGTGTATGCTGACATCCCAGTTCTGGGTGCATGCATCTTCTCCAGGAACATGCACTATGTACTAGCTAGCAGACTTTCTGCAGCTAGTCTGTGTCTTGCTGGAACACCTTGCAGGGTGCAGTGGCTGGAGGCTTGCTGCAGGAGAATATCAGATAGTGGTGTGGTGCAGCTGAGCATTTCCAGGCCTAATGTCTGTTTGCTATTGCTTTATGGATGTGTACAGAGCTGCATTGACCACCCTGTAGGGTGTCTGTTCCCTCGCAGGACTGTGGTTGATGGTCCCCTCTACTGCCACCATTGCAGGGAGGTAGAATGTGGATCTGTTGGTTGGAAACCCTGTTTCCCACCCTCAGCCACAGAGGATGGTGGTACATAATTTGCCTATGGGTCCATAAGGGCTAAACCTGACAGAGAAATACAGATGTATCCAAGGTGTGCCTGCAGAAACTACCTATCTCACACACTAGCACTGCTGGGAACCTACAGCATGGCCTATTTCTGCCATGGAAGGTGCTGTGGACCTGGTGCTGGGTGCCCCACCTCACCCTCAGGGTGAGCACAGTACCCACACAATGTGACGGAGTATAGCTACTCTGTGCCAGTAACACACACGGTCAGTTCCCCCTACCAGGCCGAGGTGCTGTGGGGGTGCATACCCCATCTTGTGATCATCTGTAGACTGCTGATTTGCATGTGCAGTGCATCATGGGTACGGGTGGGTTAACCCTATCCTGGTGATCACAGCAGACTGTTTGTGTGGTGACATGCAGTCCTTCTGCAGCCAGCCAGAGGCTTTCTAGCAGCTATAGAGCTGTAGCCCACTGGTTACTTCACTGCCTGTGGAGCAAGAGTTCATGGGTTCAAACCCACAGTGGGCCTGTTTGATAGGGCTGTCCAAAGCTTTGTCAATTTTTAATGTACATTAGTGCTGCCAGCAAAAACACCCTCAGAGTACTGTAACCATAAGGTGCCTCAGAAGGCGCCCTATAAAGCACCTTCTGAGGCACCTTATGGTTACAGTCCATATAAGGTGCCTTATAAGGTGTCCTATGGAGCGCCTTATAGGGTGCCCTATAGGGGACATTATAGGGTGCCGTGGCGGACAGTGCATTTATAATGTGCCCTATGGAGTGCCTTATAGGGTGCCTTATGCGGCACCTTAGGTTACGGTACGTGAGGGTGTGTTTGCTGGCAGCAATAATTAAAATACAAATAAAATGCCTCAAGAAACAATACTTACATGTCAAAGCTGATGCTTCAGCCATCCTTATGCATTAGGCATACTGGGGATCAAACTCATGACCCCTGTATCATCCGTCAGTGTATTAACCATTGTGCTACATTGTGTTTGCATGTCTGGGCGCCTATTTAAGATTACCGCGCATTACCACGCTTAGCGGCGCTTCGCCCGATAATGTGCGCAGCAGTGTGCGTTATCGCGCGATAATCCTGTTTTGCTACTTTAAGACTGAAACGCCCACTCCTTTTATGGCAGCCTGCACACTATCGCCAGGCGCACGTTAAGACAGTTTAGTAAACATACCCCTTAGTCTTTCTACTTTCTGAAAGAGTAAACAACTGATCTACGTTTACCTATTCTACTCCATTCATTCGTTTATAGACCTCTATCATATCTCCCGTTAGCTGTCTTTTTTCCATGTTGAAGAGCCCAAAATTGTAGGCCTTTCCTTGTAGGGTATTCTTCCATCCTCTTTATCATTTGGTGGCTATTCTATGTACTTTTTCTAATTCCACTATATCCTTTTTAAGATATGGGATCAAAATTGCACATAATATTCAAGGTGCAGTCCCACCATGGAGCAATACAGAGTCATTATAGTATCCTTCGATTTATTCTCAATTCCTTTCTTTATGATTCCTAGAATTCTATTTGCTTTCTTGGCTGCTGTTGGGCACTGGGCAGAAGATTTCAACGTATTATCCACAATGATGCCTAGATCCTTTTCCTGGGTGGTGGTTCCTAATGTGGAACCTTGCATCGTGTAACAGTAGTTTGGGTTATTCTTCCACAAAAGAATTCAGACGCTAAAGACGCTGAATAATTCAGAAAAATGCTAAAGACATTCCTATTCATTCAACATTTTGGCAACATCACATCAGACCTGGACAATGACTACTGAAAGATGTACATAGTCATACAACCTGACCACAAATTGTAAATAGTTTACTTATGTTAATAAGTTATGTAATGATGTCTCCAAGTTATAGAGATTTTAAAATAACTTGTTACAATGTAAATGGTTGAGATCAATGATGGAGTTTAATGTAAACAACCTTGTTTCTCAAGGTAAAAATTGAGTTTAATGTAAGCCACCTTGATTTAAGGAAAAGGTGGTATATAAATACTGTCAAATAAAAAAAAAATAACTTTGCACTTGTCCACAGTAAATTTCATCTGCCATTTGGTTACCCAATCTCCCAGTTTATCAAATTCCTCTTGCAATTTTCACAATCCTCTTGTGTTTAAACAACTTTGAATAATTTTGTATCATCTGCAAATTTGACCACCTCATTCATTGTTCCCAATTCCAGGCCATTTATGAATATGTTAAAAAGCAGCAGGCCTAGCACAGACCCCTACGGTACTCCACTGTTCACCTTTTTCCATTGAGAAAACTGTCCATTTATCCCTACTCTCTGTTTTCTTTTAACCAGATCCTGATCCATAATAATACACTGCCTCCTATCCCATGACTTTTTTCATGAAGAATCTCTCATGAGGGACCCTGACAAAGGCTTCCTGAAAATCCTGATACACTATATCAAGCAGCTCACTTTTATCTACCTATTTTTTCACAACTTTGAGGGAGGGAGTGGCCTAGTGGTTAGGACAGGGTACCTCAGACCGGAGGGCCAGGGGTTCAATTCCCACCTGGGGACAGCAATCTCAGGCTGGAGGGACTGGGGTTTCTAGTCCTATAGGCACTCCTTGTGGCCTTGGGCAAGCCACTTAACCCTCCATTGCCTCAGGTACACATAGATTGTGAGCCCTTTAGGGACGAGGGAATGTATTCAGTACCTGCTTATATAGTGATTGTAAACCGCTCTGATGCCCTTCAGCCTGGGTGGTATATCAAAAAAATTGCATAAACATCTTTAAAAAAATATATAATAGATTAGTGAGAGAAGACTTTCCTTGGCTAAATCCATGTTAACTTTCTTCCCTTGAACCATGACTATCTACAAGTTCAGTAATGTTATTCTTTAGAATAGTTTCTACCTTTTTGCCTGGTACTGACATCAGGCCTACTGGTCTGTAGCTTCCCAGATCACCCCTGGAACCTTTTTTAAAAAATTGGAATTACACTGGTTACTTTCCAATCTTCAGGTACTACAGATGATTTTAATGATAGTTCATAGATTACTAATAGTAGGTTTGCAATCTTATATTTCAGGTTTTTTTAGCACTCAGGGATGTATACCATCCAGTTCAAGTGATTTGCTACTCTTTAGTTTATCAAATATTATTTTTAAGCAATGCCCATGCTTTATGTAAATCTTTAACCTTTGCAGCTGCTCCTTTTATTTTTTCTTAACCATTTGCCTTTTTCTCCCTTTTGAAAGTTGAATGATAGTGTTGTGGATTTCCTTGCTGTCCTCCACCCATTTTTTAAATCAAATGTGATCATGTTATGATCATTATTGCTAAGTGGCCCCAATACCTTTGTTGTCATGTGAACCGCACTGATGTTGAATAGCGCGGTATAGAAGAGACTGTAAATAAATAAATAAATAAAATAAACACCATTATCTCTCACATCAGATCTGTGTTTCAGTAAGGACTAGGTCTAAACCACTTTCGTTTTGTGTTGGATCATGAACTAGCTGCTCAAGTCAATTCCAGGTTAATTGAAATCACCCATTATTAGTTGTAAACTTTGTTAGCTTCCCTGATTTCTTTTAGCATTTCATCAGGTGGACGATAATACACCCCCACTGCCATTGCCTTCCCCTTTTTCATTTTCTTTCCTACAAAACTTTTATCCTGTTTGACTCAATGACTGCTCAGCTCTTTCGCCAAATTGATCTATCCTATCATTGTGATATAATTTGCACCCTGGTATCACAGTGTCCCATTGGCTACCCTATTTCCACTAGGTCTCTGATATGCCCATTATATCTGGCCTTTCATTCAGTGCTATATATTCTAACTCTCCCATTTATTTATTAGACTTCTAGCATTTGCTTACAGGCATTTTGGAGATGGCATTTTGTTCATATTAACAATCTGGTTATCAGTTGACAAGGGTAATTTGGAATCTTTCAACTCTGTCTGCTCTGAACTTAAGGGCATATGGGTTGCTTTTACATTTATTAGGGCATCCCTATAGAGAGCTTCTGTCTCTTCTGTCTTCCCTGTTTTGCCAGCATCCTTCAAGGATACATCATTCCAATCCATGTGCTCTTGGGCAACTATCGGCTATCCCCTTTTATCTAGTTTAAAAGCTTCTCTATCTCCTTTTTAAGGTTAATGCCAGTAGCCTGGTTCCACCCTGGTTAAGGTGAAGCCCATCTTTCCCCAGATTGTTGCCCAGTTCCTAGCAAATCCAAACCCTTCTTCCTTGCACTATTGTCTCATCTACTCATTGAAACACTGGAGCTCTACTGACCTCTTGGGTCCTGTTCATGGAATGGGAAGCAATTCTGAGAATGCTACACCGGAAGTACTGGATTTCAACTTTCTACCTAAAAGCCTGAATTTGGCTTCCGGAAACTCCCTCCCGTACTTTCCTATGTCATTAGTACCAATATATACCAAGACAGCAGACTCCTCTCCAGCACTATCTAAAACCCTATCTAGGTAGTGTATGAGATTGGCCACTTTTGCACAAGGCAGTCAAGTTAGAAACATAGAAGCATGATGGCAGAAAAAGACCATATGGCCTATTCAGTCTACCCTTCTATAGCAATTACTCTAGTCCCTTTTTTTGTGTTGTTCCTATCCTTTCTTAAATTCATCTATTCTCCTAGTCTACCACCTCCACTGGGAGACTATATCATGCATCTACCATTCTTTCCAGAAAGAGGCAATACTCATGTACACCAGCCACTCAGATATCTACATTCCTAATGATTGACTCACCAAATATAATGGTAGTTCTAACCCATCCCCCATGGGCACATGGCTTGGAGGCACCCATGAGAGAGTATTACATTACTTGGAGGACAGATCCTAGCTACAGGATCATGTCCTGTCACATCAAGGTGATGCCCTCCTTTCGCATGATGTCTCTTCTCCATGGCAACAGAGAGGCTGCCAGACTGGATGTGGGACTTCTCTACTGTGTCTCTGTAGGTCTGATCTATATACCTCTGTCTGCCTCAGCTCCTCCAAATCTGTTACTCTAGCCTCCAACGATCGGACTCCTTCCCTGAGAGCAAAGAGCTCTTTGCGCCTAGTGCACATGTATGACCTCTCACCACATGGTAGAAAATCATACATGTGACACTCAATGCAAGAGACTACATAGCCCTCATCTTGCTGCTGGCCTGCTTTCTGCATCTTAGTATTAAAGTTGTTTACTTATTTAAAGTTGCTAGAGGAATAGGAATCTTGAACCAAAACAGTTATACCTAATAAATTTATGTGACTTTTTTAATATTCACCTCAAAATCAAATGCAAGGTCTTAATTTATCTTTTCCTAAGGCAAAATAACTTGCTGCTGAAGATAATCAGTTATGCCTGAAAATAAATGAGACCCCTTCTTGCCCCTTTACAGGTTTTTTTTTTTTAGTGCCATCAAGTCAGTGTTGACTCATAGCGACCCAGCTACCTCTGGGTTTTCTTGGCAATGTATCACTGCAAGTAGATTGCCAGCCTTTTCTTCCAAGGCAATGGAGGGTAAAGTGACTTGCCCAAAGTCACAAAGAGTGCCAGTGGTTTACAGGTTTAAGAGCCTATAAATCAAAAACTATGCCTGAGGTGTATGGGAGTCAGGGTTGGTGGGAGGAAAAGAACACCAACTGAAAGCTGGCTTGTTATCCAGTGCCCTTAATGACTTTTAGTTTAACCAAATGCTGGCTTATTACACTATGCCCTAATTGACTTTACAAAACACAGAATTTTAAAATAGACACAGATTTTATCAGCTTAAACCCAAATAATTCCCTTTTCCCCAAGAGTATGAGAATTTCCCAGAGGTAAATACCTACAAGTGCAGATACCTTGCCAGCAGGATCAGCTCCTTTCTGTGGTCCTTCACTTTCAACTTAATTTGTTGAAACTCCCTGCTTTATTATTAAACTTCATATGATATCCATCTGGGCAGCAGCAGCGTGGGACGGTGCTGGCAGAGAAGGATCACATTTCTATGACAATGGCAACAACACTAGAATTAAATTGCATAGAAGAAATCTCTATCCGTATCTTGCCACAAAAACCCGATGGATAGTCACAACAAAACAAATGGCACTATTGTGCTGGAAGATGACACCCCCAGGTTGGAAGGCACTCAACTGGCTACTGGGGAGGAGCTGAAGACTTTTCAGAGAAAAGCCAGCATTTATGCTGTGGTTGATTCAAAGCCCTTGGGACATCTGACTGCTGATGTAGATGTGCATGAAATGAGAGTCATAAGCTGCAAAGATGTCTTACATATTGGGACATGAAACATACGAAGCATGAACCAAGGGAAGTTGGAGGTGGTCAAGAATGAAATGGAACTGTACAACTCGATCTCTTGGGTGTCAGTGAACTGAAATGGACTGGCATCGGGCACTTTGCATCTGATGATCACATGGTCCACTATGCTGGAAATGAAAGAGAAAGAAGAAATGGTATTGCGTTTATAATTAAGAAGAAACTTGCAAAAACTGTAATGAAATACAATGCAATCAGTGAACACTTAATTTCTATTCATTTACGAGGAATGCTCATCAACACAACTATAATTCAGCTATATGTCCCAACAACAGCTATAAAAGAGGATGGAGTTGATGAGTTCTATGAAAAGTACAAACTGAAATTGACAGAAAGTGAAAACAGGATATCCTGATAGTCACGGGTGACTGGAACGCAAAGTTGGCAACAATGAAGAAGGCAAAGTGGTTGGAAAATATGGACTTGGCAACAGAAATGAAGGTGGAGAAAGACTGATAGAATTCTGTAGAATTCAGGCATCCATTATCTCCAATTTCTTCATCAATTTTTTCACTTGCTAACAATGGGATCGCCATTCCCCATTACCCTCACCTGAATTAGCCAACAAGGCTTTAGGATCAAATTGAAATCTCCACCCATAATTATAGTTGCCCGTACTTGCATTGTATTTGTATAATGATATGCGTTCAAGAAGCTTCACAGTGCTTGCATCAAACAATCTGAAAATAAACATAAATAAAACAGAAGCCATATTCATAACGAGAGATAAAGACTTCACCCCCCCCCCCCCCTCCACAGATATACCTTGGAGAAACAGCAATCACAGTTAAAGAAGAGATAAAATACCTGGGAATCATCATAGATAAATCCCTCAACCTCATCACCTACATAAATAATTCCACCCAAGCCATATATAGAAAGATTAAAATGCTACAAAGACTGAGACCCCTACTGGAACCATCGGATTTTAGAACAGTCATCCAAACAATGATCAATCCCCACATAGACTATTGTAATAGCATTCTCCAGGGTCTTCCAAAACAAACTCTAACACATTTCCAGCTTGCACAGAACACAATAGCATGTGTAAAATGCAAGCATCCAATTCAGATCACATAACGTCAATCCTTTACAGCCTTCACTGGCTACCGATATCCAGTAGAAGTAAATAAATATAAGAATCTGGTTATCATATTTAAACTACTACATGATATAGCACCTTCACACATATCCACTCTAATATCCAAAACCTCAGATACCAGACAGAGGAGTTATTCACAAAATTCACTATGCATACCACCTGATTTCTACAAGTCAAACAAAACAGCAAACAATGCCCCAACTCTTTGGAATTCCCTGCCTCCAACAATAAAGGAAATAAAAGATCTTACTGACTTCAGAAAAAGATTGAAAACATTCCTTTTCATTGAACACTATGGCAACTCACACTCGGAACCTATGACTATCTAGCAAAAAGTGGCCTTAACAGCTCTCTATTTCCTTTCCCTAACCTCTTCTCTGTCCCCTTATACATTCAAATACACACCTACTCGTCTCTCAGTTAACCAACATATGGATATCAATCTATCTTCCACCCCCTTATCTTCTGACTAGTTATATTGTAAATAGTTAATTCTGTTATTGTATATAGTTAAAAATGGTCAATGTAAAATTAAGTTCTGCTTATTGTAAGCTGCCTTGATTGCCAAATAAGGTGGTATATAAGAATGTTAAATAATTAAATAAATATATAGTTGCCTGCACTATTTAACCTGTTCTTTGTAAACCATTCTGTTATGTTCCATGTACACCATTTTTCTTTGTAGAAAAATGGTATATTAAAAACAGTTAAATAAATAAATAAATGGTATAGGAAGTAGTTCCTTCCACCTTCACCCTAAGCTTCTCAAATAATTTCCCTTGGTTATTGTTGGGTGCATACACATAGAGAATTGCAACTTCCATCTCATCAAATTTTCCACACCGCACAAAGAACCTCCCCCCTCATCCCTCACTACCTCATATGCTTCCACTATTTTCTTCTTTGAGATCAGAATGCCCACTCCCCTTTCTTGGGGCACACCTTATTGGAAGTCAAATACACATAAGGAATATTCTGTTTTTAACCACCCCTCTTGGTTTTTCTTCAAATGAATTTCCTGCATCAATAAAATATCCACATTATTTCTCTTCCCTTCGATAGCCAAACACTATCTTTTTTGCCAACCTCTTGGCATTAATAGACAGTATTACTGTTCCTACTTCCTGATGATCACCCCATCCCATATTCTCCATCAAATATCTCTCTTCATCCTTTATCTCCCAAACACTCGTCTCTCCCATCACTCTCTCCCACCCTTTTCTCTCCCCTTACAGAAGTTATCTAAACCTTACCTCCCATACAGAAGTGGCCCATCATACCCTTATTTACCCAAGTTCCACAGTCTGAACCAGTCACTCCTCACTGTTTGTCACTATCCAATCCTCCAGCCGTCCCACATTTAACACCCCGCTCAGTGCCCACCTCATATCCACCCTCTGCATGCCATACCACTACCTTTCATACATGTTACACCCTCATCCATTTCCAACAACAGTCATCTATACCATTTTCACCACTCCGCACATCTAAATAGTAACCATTCCAGCAACAAATGCAGACCACGGGGGTTATTTTAGAAGCCCTATTCATGTTTTGGACATCCAAAAATGGACATAGACATTTCCAAAGCACAGAGACTGTCTCCAGAGCCATTTTAGAAGTCAGCTGTGGGGACATCCCCAGCGTGAGGATATCCAAATCTGAATGGAGGTGTGGCTGGGTGTTCCCGTGAACTTGGAGGAGTGGTTAGGGCATTCCCAGAGACCAGGATGTTCCCACCTGATTGCAAAAATGTCATGGATGACTAGCATCATGCCTATCTTTAGTTCTGCTCTGAGGCAGGCATAACGACAAACAAGCATCTGAAAAGTGCTTGTTTTAGCTGAAAAACATCCAGACTGTATAGGGAAGAAAGCACTCTATCATCCCCAGTATTCAGCACAATTTCATCTATAGCAGAAACCTAGCTGCCCAGTTCCTAACCCATCACTCTAACCATTATGCTATCGTAGATGTTTGGGTTCTGAAATACGGTTCTGAGGATGTCTAAGTAGATGCTCCTGCAGACATCCCTATGGGCCACATCCAGGTTTGTGAAATCACATCTGCACCGGGATGTGTCTGCATTTTTTTCAGACATTCTGGCTTAGATGCCTCAGATTACATTTGGACGAATTTTCTAAAATCCCCCTCCTAAGCAGATAGTTAACATAGGCACTCAAGAGTCCAGCTCACTCTGGGTCTGTTTTTTCTTCTTGTACTTCTCCATTTTTTCCACTTGCTGACATTTCTGCTTCATCACCAGCATCAACTTCAGTCTGTCTTGCCCAGCCTTTGGTATTGGGATTTTTATTAATTGTATTTTATTTAATGCTTTTTATATACGGCTTTTATATTTAGTCAAAGCAGTTTACAAGGAACAACAGTGAACTTAAAAATTAGGTTTTACATTGAACTAAGGTGGAGTACAATCAACTTGGATAAAGTATAATAGAGGTTTAAATTACAATATCCTTAACTCTAGCTTCTCTAAGAGCCCTGGCCAATTCTCTTTGTGTCTCCACATTTCATGTGATGCCATTTAGTGTAAAAATCAGGCCTTGTGGGTAAATCCACTTATATCAAATATTCTCCAGTCTCCTCAGTTGCTGTGGATAGATCCGCTCACACAGCAGTCCTATACCCTCTCCATTCAAATCTTCTGCCAAATGCATTTGGTTCGCAATCCTATCTTTCAGAGTACTCATATAAGTAAATAAGAATATCCCCACTGCCCTCTATGAGCAGCAGGGCCAAGAGCCTTGTGCACTCGGTTTATGTTTGTCTTTATTTGATATACCGCAATTTCTGAGGACAGTCATTGCTGTTTACAATAAAAGCATCAATCAGGAAAGAAAAGAATGCCAATTTCATAATAGCAAAGATATAGAGAAACTAAAGCTGAGGAATAAGGGAGGGAAGGGGGAGAGGAGGGAGATAGTGGGAAGGAGATAAGGTCCTGTCTGACCAACTTTATTTCCACCATATCCTCCATTCGACCACCTCTTTCTATGAGGTCCTTATAGATCTTTTGTGCCACCTAGGTACAATCCTGTAAGCCTTCTATTTCAGGGACACCATTTATTCTTAGGTTATTTCACCTTGATCTATTTTCTAAATCTTCTAATTTGACAACCAGTTCCTTCCCCCACCGCACCAGGAGATTTCATCAGTTTTTGAAGTCTGACAACTTAGTCCAACATCTCCTCTACCTGGCCTTCTATTTCTTTGACTCCATGGCCCATCTTCAATATTTTGGGTCATAGCTCCACCCCCCCCCTCATTTTTAACTCCTGCAATGTCTGTCTGAATCTCTGTAAACCATGATCTTCATTCTTCATTCTACCCGAAAGCAGATCACTCATGTTCTCTGTAGCATCATCCTACCCAGACAGCAGCTGCTCCTCCGCCATTTTATTTCCTTTGCAGCCCTTAGCCTTGTGGCCTTGATATGCAAACTCCTTGAGATCTGCAGTCTTTCTTCAAGTCATTGCCATCTTCTGGCCCCTGGAGCTTACCGGGTCTGTTCACAACTTCAAAGGTATGCTGAAACTCATTTTGCCAGGCAACATCTGTGGAGCTCCTTGCTCAGCCATCCATCAGGGTTGGTAGTGTCATTCCACCAGTAATTTTGTTTTTTAGTATTGCTTCAACAATTTTGCCAAATACCCATGTCGGACACACTGGTTTATAGTTTAATTGGTCACCCTTGGAGCCCCTTTGAAATATTGATATTACATTGGTCACCCACTAATCCTTAAATATTGTGGTTAAAAATTTCATATTTGATATCGTTAAGGACTTGGGGTGAATGTCATCCAATTCTGGTGATTTGTTGCTCTTTTGTTTGTCAATTTGATCTATTACATCTTCTAGATTTATAGTGGTATGTTTCAGTTGCTGTCAGTCACTGTCAAAGATGGTTTCCTGTGACTCCTACATCTTCTTCAATTAAGACCAAGGAAGATCTTGTCTTACTAATCTGTTATGTTTTTTTGTGTGTATAAACAGGTAGACAAAGGTGAGTCAGTTGATATAGTGTATCTGGATTTTCAGAAAACCTTTGACAAGATCCCTCATGAGAGACTCTTGGCAAAATTAAAAAGTCATGGGAAAGGAGGCAGTGTACCATTGTGGATAAGTAACTGACTAAAAGATAGAACGCAGAGGGTAGGGCTAAATGGCCAATTTTCCCAATGGAGAAAGGTGAATAGTGGAGTACCCCAGGGATCTGTGCTGGGTCCAGTGTGCAGTGGTGGCGAAGAGAGCAAATAGAATTCTAGGTATCATAAGGAAAGGAATGGAGAATAAAACAAAGGATATTATAACGCCTCTGTATCATTCCATGGTGTGACTGCATCTTGAATATTTTGTGCAATTCTGGTTGCCATATCTTAAAATGGATATAGTGTTATTAGAAAAGGCATGGAAAAGAGCCACTGAAATGATAAAGAGGATGGAAAGATACTCCTATGAAGAAAGGCTAAAAAGGTTAGGACTCTTCAACCTGGAAAAGAGATGGCTGAGGGGAGATATGATAAAGGTCTATAAATTAATGAATGGAGTGGAACGGGTAAACGTAGATCGATTGTTTACCCCATCAAAATATAGAACGACTAGGGAACATGCAATGAAGCTACAGGGTAACCTATTTAAGACTAATAAGAGAAAATATTTTTTCACTCAACATGTAATCAAACTCTGGAATTCATTACGGAGGATGTAGTAAAAGCTGTTAGTGTAGCTGGGTTTAAAAAAGGGTTGGAGATAGGGTCCATAAACCATTATTAAAGGGGACCAGGGATATCCACTGCTTACCCCAATACAAGCATTGTGGAACCTGTGTCTTTTGGACAAAGAGCTAGGTACTTGTGACCTAGATTGGCCACTGTTGGCAACAGGATACTGGGTTTGATGAACCTTGGTCTGATCCAGTATGGCATATCTTATGTTCTTATGTTCTTATTTTTTTCTGCTATTATTTTATCTTCCTTGTGCACTCCTTTTACTCTTTGGTCATGCAGCAGTCCAACCAGCTCCCTTACAAGCTTTTTTTGTGTCAGATTAACTTGAAAAGTTTTTAAATTAGTTCTTGCCTCTGCTACCAGAACTTATGCTTATCCCTATTTTTTCATTAGGGTCTGCTTTCCATCTTCAGAAAGGTGCATTTTTGGCTTTCACCACCTCTTCCACCTAACTATTAAACTGTATTTGCTTTCCTTTGGTCTCCTTTTAACCTTTCTAATGCAAAGGATATTTTTTTCAGGGTCAGTGCAAGTGTATTACACACCCCAGTTTTGAGCCCCCCTCAAATTATTTTTAATGTCTCTAGTCCCCTTTAAATCTTTTGGGGGATGTTCAAAGACATTTACACGGTTTGCAGACCTGCAAACCATGAAAATTAAAGTGAGTTGGATTTTCAGTGGTACTAACACAGTTAGTACCGCTGAATATTTGTGGATGCCGCACCTGCATGCCCCAATGCTAAGTGGATGGGTGGAGTGGAAGTGACACTCATTGCTAACTGGGCAGCGGTGATATTGAGCTGCTACCTGGATAGTGACATGCAGGTAAAGTAAGGCACAGCAAATGCTGCGCTTTACTTTATCCGCAAAAGCTAACAAGGGAGTGGTCATATTGCCGCTGCCCGGTTAATCTCTGGGGTCCAGAGTGAACCTGGATATTCAATGCTGATGACAGGATATGGCCCTGGCATTGAATATCCAGGGTTAGACTTCAGCAATGACAGCTAGCCACTTTACAAGTGCTAGTCGCCCCTGCAGAATATCCCCCCCCCCTTCATAATTAAACTCAACAATAATGATTATTCCAAAATAACCCAACCCATTACTATCCTGTAAAAAGACATAGATGGACATGATTAGAATGATTAAAGAAACTGGTTGTCTCTTCTTTAAATAATAGCCAAATATTCAGTGCCGGGGGCCATGTCCGGCCAGTGGCACTGAATATATGGTTTGCTTGGCTAGTAATTTAGCTATTCAGTGTCACTCTGCAGGGGACACTCAGAATCCTATCAGCTGCTCTCACTCTCAAATTCACTTCTCTGTCAGAATGGCTTGAGAAAACTTAGTCCAAACAGCCTCTTTATTTAGTCAAACAAAGTTCCAAAATCAAAGTAGCTTTCCTGTGGATCAGTTTCAAACAGCAGTAATTCACACAGAGGATTTACTCTCTCCTCTTCCACAGCCTTAGCTTCCAGTCAGACAGTGCCTCAAAATCAGCCAAAGTCCAGGCTATGTCTTTTATTTATTTATTTATGTATTTATTTAACTGCATTTATATACTGCTTTTCACCGGGTCAGTACTTAAAGCTTCACTGAAACAGCCTCTTTTGTGCAGCAGCACTAGTTTTATACTTCACCACAACAAAATTAGTCTTTCTCATAGCTACAGACTAATTAGCCCTTCACAGTATTCTCTACTTCTGGCAGCGTCAGCTGCAGACACAGTCACTTAATACAGCTTATTTCCCTTCTCTTAAAAAACTTTCACTTGACCCTACTGGTCCTTCCAATTACTGACCCATCTCCCTTCTCCCATTCATTTCCAAACTTCTTGAGTGTGCAGTTCTCTGCCGCTGTCTCAAATTTCTCTCTTCTCATGCTCTCCTTGATCTTCATCTGGTTTTCACTTATTTCATTGTACTGAAACAGTTCTTGGCAAGGTCTCCAATGACTTGTTCCTGACTAAGTCCAAGGACCTTTTCTTAATTCTCATTCTTCTTGACATTGCTGCAGCTTTTGATACTGTTGACCACCTCCTCCTCCTCGACACATTATCAACTCTTGGTTTTAGGGGCTCTGTGCTGTCTTGGTTCTATTCTTATCTCTCTAATCACTCTTTCAGTGTTTGTTCTGGCTGCTCCTCTGCTGCCATCCCTTTTTCAGTTGGTGTACACCAAGGGTCTGTTCTAGGCCCTCTCCTTTTCTCTCTTTACACACAGTTCCTTGGCGCCCTTATCTCTTCCGATGGCTTTCAGTATCATTTTTATGCTGATGACTCTCAGATCTATTTATCTTCACCTGACATTTCTCCTACACTCCAAGCTTGCATATCTGACATTGCTGCCTGGATGTCTCACCACCATCTGAAATTGAACATGGCTAAAACCAAACTTCTTATCTTTCCCTCCAAACTCTCCATCCCTCTTCCTCCTTTCTCTATCACTGTTGACAATACTCTTCTTCTTCCTGTTTCCTCAGCCCGCAATCTTGGGGTCATCTTTGACTCCGCCCTTTCCTTCTCCACACATATTAAACAGATTGCTAAAACCTGTTGTTTCTTTCTCTGTAATATAACAAAATTTGCTCCCTCCTCTCTGACCACATTACCAGAACTCTTGTCCACTTTTTAGTTACCTCTACCTTGCCTACTGCAGCCTCCTCCTTGTTAATCTCCCTCAGAGTCATCTCTCTCCTCTTCAATCTATTCAGAACTCTGCTGCGTGGCTCATCTTCCACCAGCTCTAATACACTCACATAACCCCTCTTATCAAATCATTTCACTGGCTCCCCTTCTGTTTCCGTATCCATTTCAGACTTCTCCTTCTAACCTATAAATGCATTCATCCTACTGCCCTCATTATCTTTCCTCTCTCCTCTCTCCCTACACCCCTCCTTGTGAACGCCGTTCCTCCTCTGGCCTTCTTCTCTCTATGCCCTTTTCCTCTACTGAAAACTCCAGATTTCAATCTTTTCACCCTGCTGCTCCTTATGCCATGAACAAACTTCCTGAATCTTTATGTCAAGTCTCACCTTTCTCCCTCTTTAAATCCATGCTAAAGGCTTACCTCTTTAAGGCCGCTTTTGGATCCTTAGCTCTTGTTCCTTGTGTCTCCTCTCCCTATGGAACCCCTTATTTCTCTTGTATTGTGCTGTCTGTCTTATCTAGATTATATGCTCTATGAGTCTTGTAGCACTATATAAATGATTAACAGTAGTAGTAGTTCTCTTTCACATGCTCCTGTTTAGTACAGCATCACACTCATAAAAATCACAGTCAATTATATTCTTATACTTTCATAACTCTCCTCCTGAGAATTGGTATGGACAACTGCTCCCCCTCCCTCTTTTTGGCAAAAGAATTATGCTTTAGAACTAGTGCCCTGCTTCCCTTCAATTGCTGTCTCACTTCCTCCTGCATATGACTCTGACAGCATTCTTGGAACTCCTACCTCCCCTGGAGCTTAACACCATTGTTTCAAGTTCTTCCCATGGTTCAGGATCAGATTTTTCATGTATCTCCAGTTCCATATCCTCTCCATTCTCAGCGTGTGCAGTATAATCCTAAGCCTGGATCCCTGGTAGTTCAACATCCTGCTCCTGAGCAGCCATTTCCTGCTCAGCTGTGTGCAGGGCTAGCCCAAGGGTTTCTGCTGCCCCCACCTGCCGAGCAGAGCTGAACTGAGCCATTGCTGCTGATTTTGTCAGCGGCTTGTGGCAGGCCATGTACTATGGCATATAAGGCCTGCTGCTCCTGACCCCTCTCCGATATAACTTCCTGTCAGAGAGGGGTCAGAAGGGGCAGCCCATGTGTGCCAAAGCACATGGCCTGCTGCGGACGCCATGTCACCCATAGAGGTCTAAAGCCTAGCCTGCTTAGTGAACAGGCTGACCCTAGCTATGTTAACTCCTTCCCCTCCCCCTCTTTATCTGACAAGGGAGCATATCTAGGAGGACCTCACTTTCTAGCACTCCCCTAGCCCTTCTGTGCTCTTCCACAACTCCACCCTCTCCTGGATGCTACCTCTTTCTGAGTGACCTGGGGAGCTTTCTCAGTGACAGGGTACTTCCTCTTACTATCCCAAGGGATTCTGGGATTTTGGTGTGTCTTTTTTTACTGGCCCTGCCACAGGTCAGTGGTGATATTCAGCTGTCAGCCAGATAGTTAAACTGGCTAAAGTTAGACCAACTTTTTTTCTGTCTAACTTAAGCCAGTTTAGGATAGCTAGTTAGCTGTTCAATATCATCTCTAACTGGTTAACCATGGGTGCTGCCCCTGATCTGTACCAACACTAAACAGTTAATGTCAGAGGGGCTAGTTAGTGGCGCAAACCAGATAAGTGCCGCTGAGTATCCCACTCAGTGGGATTAATATAATTTGCAGTTCTGCATTTTTGTATTAATCCTTTTGAATATATCCCCTACACTTTTAAATATTAAACTTTATTTTGTAGGTGCATACCTAATGAGGCCAATTTTTAAAAGCCATTTACTTCGCTAAACTATTATTTATCCAAGTAGACTATTTGATAATTACCCACCATACATGTGGGCAAAAGTAGGTACTGATAGTTCTGTGAGTTTGTGTGGCTGTCAGGACCTATTTTGCTTTGACTGCAACTTCACTTTGCCACCCCCTAAAAGCTGCTACCCTTTGCAACCACTTAGTTTGCTTAATGGCAAAGACAGCCTTGGTATTTAATGCCCATACTTCATTCGGCCACAGCATTATTATTCCTTACACAACATCCTATCTTTCAGTGAGAACTAGATCTAAACTAATTTACCCTCTGGTCAGTTCCTGCACCAACTGTTCCATGAAGTGGTCATTTATGGCATCTAGAATCTTTACTTTCCTAGCATGTCCTGATGAGACATTTACCCAATCAATATTGAAGTAATTATAGTAAAATCTCCCATTATTATAGTGTTACCAAATTTGTTAGCCTTCTAATTTGTATTAGCATTTCACTATCTGTCTCTTCACACTGTTCAGGTGTACCCCCTTAAGTATGCTCCTTCTCATCATACTTGGAATTTCTATCCATACAGAGTCCACATTGGATTTTAATTCCTTTTATTCAGTTTGACTGTATGGCATTCTCTTTTCACCAGGCCTCTGAGATGTCTGTTTTGGGTAATTGTATAAGGGAGGGTCTAGTCAAAGCATGTTTTAAGGCACCCATCTTAAGCCAATTTTAGAAAGACAACTAGAACCCTACTTGGTTTTGTAAAATATTAGCGTAAATGGCATAATGTGCACCTACATTGCAGATATAGACATTTATACCAGCCCTAGAGCTGATGTAAATGTTCATGCCTATATTTTTCAAGTGCACATGTAAATTGCAGTATTTTATAATCAGTGTGCATATTTGGGTGCTCTGCCCACACTCCACGCAAACTTTCCCATGTGTACACATACTGGCAAGATGAATAGTAGAGTACCCCAGGGATCTGTGCTGGGTCCGCTGTTTTTTAACATATTCGTAAATAAGCTGTAAATGGGAATAACAAGTGAGATTACTCAAATTTGCAGATGACACTAAATTATTCAAAGTTGTTAAAACCCAATAGGATTGTGAAAATTTGCAAGAGGACCTTGATAAATTGGAAGACTGGACATTTGAATGGCAGATGAAATTTAATGTGGATAAGTGCAAAATAATGCACCTAGGAAAGAGCAACCTAAACCATGGTTACACGATGCAAGGTTCCACATTAGGAACCACCACCCAGAAAAAAGATTTAAGTATCATCATGGATAACACGTTGAAACTCTCTACCCAGTGTGCAGTGGTGGCTAAGAATGCAAATAGAATGATAGGAATCATAAGGAAAGGAATGGAGAATAAAACACAGGATATTATAATGCCTCTGTATCATTCCATGGTGCAACCACACCTTGAATATCATGTGCAATTCTGGTCCCCATTTCTTAAAAAGGATATAGCAGAATTAGAAAAGGTACAGAAAAGAGCCACCAAAATGGTAAAACAGATGGAAGGATACCCCTATGAGGAGAGGCTTAAAAGTTTAGGGCTCTTCAAGCTGTATAAGAGATGGCTGATGGCTGATAGAGGTCTATAAATTAATGAATGGAGTGGAATGGGTAAACATAGATTGATTCTTTATGCCATCAAAGAGTAGAATGACTAGGAGACAATGAAGCTACAGTGTAACCCAGTGGCAAAAGCCAGAAGGATGCTGGGTTGCATAAAGAGAGGAATTACCAGCAGAAAGGAAGAGGTACTAGTGCCACTGTACAAGTCGCTGGTGAGGCCTCACTTGGAATATTGTGTTCAGTTTTGGAGACCATATCTCACAAAGGATATAAAAAGATTGGAAACGATTCAGAGGAAGGCGACCAAAATGATTTGGAGCTGGCGTCTGAAGACTTATGAGAAGAGACTTGAAGACCTAAATATGTACACTCTAGATGAGAGGAGGGACAGGGGAGAATGATTCAGACCTTTAAATACTTAAAGAGTATTAATGAACAAAGAAATCTCTTCCAAAGACAGGGAAGCTTTAAATCTAGAGGGCATAACACGAAGCTGCAAGGGGGTAAACTGAAAGGCAATGTCAGGAAATACACTGAAAGGGTGGTGGATGCTTGGAATGCCTTCCCGTTGGAAGTGGTGGGGGAAAATACAGTGACAGAATTCAAAATGGCATGGGACTGACACAGTGGATCCCTTTATAGCAAAAGGGTAAAATCAAAATAAACATAACTATTTCTTATATCTCAACAAATAGGGGTTACCTACACGGAGTGGTGGGTACACCCCTAAACATAGGCATGGGGAAGAGCGACCTGCACGGAGCAGCAGGTGCACCTATTCTTGCCGCCTTGCTGAGCAGATTAGGAGGACAATACTAGTCTTTATCTGCCCTCATATACTATGTTACTATGGGGTATGTTTACTAAACCGTCTTAACGTGCGCCCGTCGATAGTGTGCAGGCTGCCATAAAAGGAATGGGCGTGTCAGTCTTAAAGTAGCAAAACAGGATTATCGCGCGATAACGTGCGCTGTGCACATTATTGGGCGAGACGCCGCTAAGCACGTTAATGCGCGGTAATCTTAAGTAGGCGTGCAGACATACAAGCACAGAAACAGAGGTATAGCACAATGGTTAATACACTAACTGATGGTACAGGGGTCATGAGTTTAATCCCCCAGTGTGCCTAATCCATAAGGCTAACTGAGACAGTAGCTTTTACCTGTAAGTATTGATTTTGAGGCATTTTATTTGTAGTTTAATTAGTGCTGCCAGCAAACACACCCTCACGTGCTGTAACCTAAGGTGCCAGCACCAGGTCCACAGCACCTTTCGTGGCTGAAATACACCATGCTGCAGGTCCCTATCAATGCTGCTGTGTATGATAGGTAGTTCCTGCAGACACACCTAGGATACATCTGTGTCCTTCTGTATTTCTCAGTCATGTCTAGCCCTTTTGGGCTATGATGCACCCAGAATAGTGCATATCCTGTGTTGGTGCCATGGTTACATGATGTAGGGGGGTTGGGGTGTTTGGACCCATAGGCAGATTATGTACCACCACACAACCCACTCTCTGGGGCTCAGGGTGGAAAACAGGATCACCCACCAACAGTTCCACATTCTACCTCCCTGCAATGGTGGCAGTAGAGGAGACCATCAACCCCAGTCCTGCTGGGGAACAGACACTCTACAGGGCAGGCAATGCAGAGCTGTACACATCCATAAAGCAATAGCAGACAGACAGTAGGCCTGGAAATGCACAGCTGCCCCCACCACTATCTGACATTCTCCAGCAGTAAGCCTCCAGCCACTGCATCCTGCAAGGTGTTCCAGCAAGACACATACTAGCTGCAGAGTCTGCTAGCTAGTCCATAGTGCATGGTCCTGAAGCAGATGCATGTACCCAGAACTGGGATGTCAACATACACACCAAGCAGATAAATCAGTGATTGGGCCCCAAAAGAAAACCCATAAATATCACATGAGAGAAACGCTATATAGCACTATGGGGGAGCCTAGCCATGCCATGGTCACTGCTCAGTCAGGGTGAGAGTGACCTCCCAGCAGGACATGCTGTGGCCGGCCACAACAATGTCCGAGCCATTGCCCTATGCTATGTACAGATGAATCAAGGCCAGGCCACCCTATCCTGGCTATTCCCACAGTACCTTGCTCCTCATTATGCACATTGGCAGGTCAATACTGGCAACAGTGCTAGCAGTGTAGGCTGTTTGCAGCTACCACACACTGGATAGACAGACACACACTCCCCACACCTATGCCAGCATTGTGCAACTATAGAGGTGTTTGGCAGCCCTGGCCACTGCACCAGTCCTGGGCACAGTGCAGGCATGGCTATGATACGCAGTACTGTTGGGGTCACCCCCCAGGGTGGTAAACACTGTCAGACACAAGACCTGTAGCACACTCCACAGACATCAGAAAGGTTACTATGATGCAGCTCACTCAGAAAATTGTACGTAACTTTGCAAGTGCTATCTGCCAGTAATCATAGCAACCTTTTGATATATGTGTACCGTAGTCCCAGGTTTAAGGTGGCATTGCTAAGGTATGCAAGTGCTCGTATTGGGAGATGCACGCATCCCGCCTCTCCAGGAGACATTGGATAATGGAGCCTGTGGGTGCGGGTGTGTCTGCCCCTGTTGGCTGCTGCCTTAGGGCAGAGGTTCCCGACTCCAGTCCTGGTGGGCCAGACACTGTTCGTATTTTCATGCTGTCCCTCATGAATATGCATGAGATACATCTGCATACCATGGGGGAGGTGCATAGAAATGCAGCAGAGGCATCTTTATTAGAGACAGCATGGAACCTGAATGGTGTTTGACCCTCCAGGACTGCATTTGGGAGACTCTAGGTAATGTGCATGTTTATGGTGTCTGTGCTCAGTAGGGTAATATGTAGGTATTTTGGGCATGTTTACATCATCTGCAATAAAGGTTCTGTCTGTATTAGCAGTGGGTAAAATATGGGGGACAGGGTTGAAAGGAACCAGAGCTGGGACTTGAACCTGTGACCTTCTGTTTCTGAATTCACTGGCTGTGTGCACTGACCACTGTGTTGCCACAGAGACAGTGCAGTCCCTGGAGATACCATGACAGTTTGTGAGACAGAGCCTGTCTGTTGCAGTGCACGGCACCCACCTAAACAGGGCTAGGCCACGGTCTGCTCTGGGCAGCTGCCACTGCCCCCTCCACCGCCAGTATCTCTCTGCCACCATGCTGACATGCCCTTCTGCTGGTGGTGCTGGTGGAGCGCAGTCTCAGGCCATCCAGTGTGTGGGTAGGCGGCTGCCTATGGTACGGGTTCTGGGGTAGGGGTGCCTGCATAGCTGTCCACGCTTCCCCCCAGCACCGCATGCCAATGTTCCGTTTCCTTCGGGGTACCTGCTGGGTACTATCCCCTGTGACACTGTGGGGAGCACACTCGTGCCCATGTTGGGCTCTCAGCAGTTGCTGTCTGGCTGCTCTACTGTTTCAGCATTCCTATGGGCCAGCTAAGCATCACCCTAGTCCGCACTGTGGCCCAGCTGCACCACAGCATGTGCCGCCTACAGCCCTCTGTGTCCCCTTTTCCAGCATCTGTCCAGTTGCCCATTCCGACATGCCCGTCCTGCTGTTGTGGAACATGTGCATGCCATAGGGAACCTGGCCAATGGAGTCTGAAACCCTGCTCAGCGCAATTACACTGTGGGCTCATTCACCTTGTATTGGGACGGAGCCTAGACTCTTCCAAAATTCATATCTTTTTTTGGAGCTTTCTTGGGAGTGTTTTTTGATGTTTACTATTGATATCACTATTGGCCAGCTTGGTTATTTTATTTTTACATTTTCTTCTGTACATTTTCAAAGTTTATTTGCCCTTTTCTTCCGTGCACATGTATCACACTTATCACTTTTTGTAGGTTTTCCTGGTTTTGCTGTACATTGCTGACGGAAATGGTTTCTTTTCCCTTTAAATCAGCTCTAACGCCAGGGTTTCACTGGCGTTAGTTTTGAGCCTCGGATTTCACAGCGTTAGTGTGCGGGGAGCCTCTCCCCTCCCACTCTCCACCCATTGACCCCTTCTCTCCGCCCCTGGGGAGCCTTCCTTCGCCATCCGGGAGCCTTTCTCCGCCTTCAGCGCTCATTTGCGCCGCTGCACGCGTCATCGTGCACTAAGGTACCTTATCGTGCAATAATGGCGCAGAGCGCACGTTAAGATGGTTTAGTAAACATACGCCTATGTTACTAATAAGAGAAAATATTTTTTCATTCAACGCGTAATCAAACTCTGGAATTCGTTACCAGAGGATGTAGTAAAACTGTTAGTGTAGTTGGGTTTAAAAAAAGGTTGGACAAGTTCCTGGAGGAAAGGTCCATAAACCATTATTAAAGAGGACCAGGGTAATCCACTGCTTGTCCCAATACAAGCATTATGGAACCTGTGTTTCTTTTTGGGTAACTGCTAGGTACTTGTGACCTGGAATGGCCACTGTTGGAAACAGGATACTGGGCTTGATGGACCTTGGTCTGACCCAGTATGACATTTCTTATTTCTTATATTAATCCTGTTTTAAGACTTCTGATATTTGCATAAAGATAATTTACATGTAGATAATGTTTATTGTTCAACCTGCATAGCAGTTTGCAGAGATAATTTGGAATCATTTCACTTTGTCTATTCTTTATTTAAAAACTCCTTGCCTCTCCAATTTGTCAGTAGGTTCCTTGCTCTTATGCTCTGTGGTCTTATGTTTATTTTTTATTTCCTTAGAATGTTTCAAGCCATATTCTTCTCCTTTTTATAGATAAAATTGCCCATGCATGTCAGCATCAAATTGCTCTTTAAATCTAACAAATGTTCCAAAATACTTGCCATGTATTTATGGAAATTAATGATTAACACCCAGAGTTTATGAACAAGATATCACATTTGACACTTATGTGCTTCTTCTTAAAAGAAGTATGTGTGAGAGAGATGTGTTTTTTTTCTGCTTCTATCATCATCTCATTTCTGTTGTGCTTGCATCTGATGTGCCTGCTATTGATTACCAATGTGCATTTTTATTTTGGTAATTTTTATTTTGTGTTAGTGCTGTTTTGTATACTAAAATGAAACAAAAATAGATAAAATGAAAAAAAATTCTACTTTACACACCTCTATGAGAAATATAAAGGAACCTGCAAACTGTGTAAATGCCGCTCAGCAGGATATTCAGCAGCACTAACATGATTAGTGTTGCTGAATATCTTCAGGTCCCACTGCTACACGCCTGATGCTAACCGGTTAGCATAGGGGTGTGCCTGGGGCATTCTGGGTTGGCACTCATCGCTAACTGGGCAGTGGCTCAATATTCCTGCTGCCTAGTTAGTAAAAAATGGTGAAAGTCAGGCACAGAAAACATTGGCCTAACTTTTGCCGCAGAAGTGAACCAAGCAATGTCTGAATATCACTGTTGCCGGGTTAGCTTTGTGGCAATCTAGGCAGCCTAGATATTCAATGTTGGAGCCTAGATATGGTACTAGCATTGAATATCAGTTTAAAGTTCAGTGCCATTGGCTAGCTGCTGTAGAAGCGCTAGCTGTCGGCATTGAATTTTGAGTCCAATAATATTTTCTAAACCCGGCAATTGGATAGATGAGAGGCATCATTCTCAGTCCAGGCATTAGAAAGGACTTTGTTTCAAACAAGGGATGAGAAAGACTCCATACACATCTGTTATTTGTATAATGACATCTTTCTATATCTTCTTTTCTTTCAGTGTTATAAACTGAGCTGTCTGGAGATTCCCGGCCCTCCTGGTCCCCCAGGATACAGAGGACAGAAGGTATTTCATTGCTAAAAAGTGGTGGTAGAGCATAACTTCAAGAAGAAATACAGTATGATAATAGTATCAACAGAAGAATACACAGTGCATTTTTCCTAGAAAAAAAAGTGTTGGTACTCTCATGCAGCACTCTTTCATTAATGCATGAGAACAAAGCGTCAATTTTAGCAGGCAAGCAAAAAGGTCCCAGTATTAAGAGTTTGCTTTTGGATCCTGATCCCTGTATCTCTCCTGCTCATCACCTATCTGTATCTATGCCCTAGATTTACCCTAGTCCCCAGTTATTGTGTGGTCTGTCTGGATTAGATTGTAAATTCTGATGAGCAGAGACATTATCTTACATGTATCCGTACAGTGCTGCATATGCCTTGTAGCGCAATAAAATGATAAGCAGCAGTAATAGTAGTCATAGTAGGGTCACTTACATCAAGATGCAAGATATTATAGGAATGTAGGAGTCAGTCCTGAAAACAGATTCATGGTATAGCAGGCAGATGTCCGCTTTAGGATGAGGTGCACAGCAGCTGAGTCACTCTTGGGAAGTGATTCAGAGGCAAGGATCACTTGTGGAAGGAACTGTAAGGTGCAGGAAATATAAGGTGAAAGGAATCATTTTTATATGGAGATGAAGTGTATAGGAATTGTTAAGACAACATTTAGGGAGCAAAAGTCAGGCATGTAGATGTCACACTTAAGAAGAGATTCAGAGTGGCTGATAACATGTTGCCTGATAATCCAGTCCTGATGAGATTACAGTATGCAAGATACCTTATCAAAATTACTCATTCAATAGATACTCCTGTGATAGTGAAGGTAATATTTTTCTGCTTTGTTTTCAGGGTTCTAAGGGTAATGCTGGGGAGCCTGGCAGCCCTGGAGAGAAGGGACGGCAGGTGAGATACTAGAGTTCTTAAAATCATCTGGTCATGGTTTCCTTCCACACTACATATCAGGTCACTAGAAAATATTCTACTTTCACTAATATCTGTTTATCTTTTTTTAGGGTGATCCTGGCATTGAAGGTCCCATAGGGTATCCGGGTCCCAAGGTAAGTGTTCCATGACCAGCAGGAGAAAGAGGCACATATTTCCTTCATCCAGATGTCAGAGTGCTGGATAGGTTGGAGAGAGAGGAATATTCTGAATTTTGAATTAGTGATGGTGGTAACACTATGATCAGGGCCACAGGTGATGGGTACTACAAAGTGATCTTATGCTTTGCATCCCTGCTGCATTTGACAGTAAGGAACACTCTTGGGACGTAGGCAAGAAGACCATGGGTTGCATTGATGACATAATGTGAACTAGAGCAGGGGTCTCAAACTCAAATTGCTTTGAGGGCCAAATGAGGACTTGTAGAGTAACCCGGGGGCCGCACAAGACGCAGGCCTCATTTGCATAAGGGCATCATTTGCATAAGGGCATCATTTGCATAAATATTTGCATAATGTTACCATACACTAACTTTTAGTAAACATGCCTCTTAATGAGTGTATGGATAAAGAAAGACTAAAAGATTTCTACATTACTATAAACCAGTGCCAACCGCCAGGCACATTAGGAACTACTAGAAACACTGCCCATTTAGAACCCATAGCAAACCTGCCGTGTCCTAACAGCACTACCAGGACTCACAAAGCACCATACCCTAACTATCAAAAGGCAACACTGCAAATATTAAATCAACACATTTCAGAGAATAACAATACATGACCTACTCGGGAAAGAGAACAAGTGGCAATGTCAAATAGGAATTACATAAACAGAATACCTCAGCTCAGTTACACATGCAGAACATACACCATCACCAAACAAGGAATCACAATTTAGAAACAGGAAGACAAACTGGGAACCCCAAAAGCCAAACTTAGAATGTACAACACTGTAGAAATAAAACTATACATTGATTTCCTCTTGTATTAAATAAAGTGCAGACGTTAAAGATGCACATTTCCAAGAGCTGACATATTTCAGTTAATAAATTCAAAATAAAGAGATATTTTTCTACCTTTTGTGCATTTTTTTTTCAGTTGCAATTGTTCCAGTCACTTTCTTCTGGTTTCTTTGTGTCTTCTGCTAACTCTCCATCGTCTGCTGTCCATTTCTCCTTTCTTCTTTCCTAGTTTTTTTCCATTCTCTCTACATCTGCTTTAACATACTAATCATTCTCCTTTTGCTCTTTCCTCATTCCTATTTCATCCACTCAAATTTTACCCCTCCATCCTCAATCCCCACTTACTCTCCCAATACCCGGCCAATTGTAGATTTTTCTTCCCTCCCACACAAAATATATTTCCCCTCTCCATTTCACTCTCCCAGCCCCATCCCATTCTAATCGTCCCCCAACATCAACTCCCTTCTAGCTCCTGCCCAACCCAGCATCCGCTCCCTTCTAGTCCCCGCATCATCAGCCCATTTCCAGTCCTAGCTCCCTCCCCTCACAGCCCATTTCCTTTCCAAGCCCCCCTCCCCATCAGCCCATTTCCATTCCAAGCCCCCTTCCACTCAGCCCATTACCATTCCAAGACCCTGTCCCCATCAGCTATTTGCAGTTCAAGCTCCCCCTTCTACTCGGCCCATTTCCAGTCATAGCACCCCCCCAGTCCATTACCAGTTCTAGCCCCCCCCAGCCCATTATCGGTCCTAAGCCCCCCAACAGCCCACTTCCAGGCCTAACTCTTCCATCGCCCCATCTTCATTCTTAGCCCCCCCATAACCCCATTTTCAGTCTTAGGCCCCCAGTCAGACCACCTCCAGTCCTAACCCCCATCTGTCCATTACCAGTCCTAACCCCCATCACCCCATTTTCAGTACTACCCCCCCCAGCCCCCATCAAGTCCTGCTCCCCCCCATCAAGTCCTGCTCCCCCCCTACATCAAGTCCTGCTCCCCCCCCCACAAGTCCTGCTCCCCCCCCACATCAAGTCCTGCTCCCCCCCATCAAGTCCTGCTCCCCCCCAGCCACACATCAAGTCCTGCTCCCCCCCCATCAAGTCCTGCTCCCTCCCCCCCCCCGGGAAAATTAAACTTTAAAAAAAAAACGGCTTCTGCTGCTGCTGCCGCCGCTGCCGTGGCCGGCAATAGCAGCAATATCGCAAGTCCCGCGGGCTCCCCCCCCCCCCACCCGGCAGATCCCTTCCTGCTTGCCTGCCAGTTCTCCGCTTCGGCTTTCAGAGCCGCGAAGGGAGAGCTTCTCCCTCGTGACTCTGTTAAGCCCGCTGGGGCAGATGGGAAAATTCCCATCTGCCCCGGCGAGCTTAACAGAGTCGCGAGGGAGAAGTTCTCCCTTCGCGGCTCTGAAAGCCGAAGCAGAGAACTGGCAGCATTGGCAGGCAAGCAGGAAGGGATCTGCCGGGTGGGGGGGAGCCCGCGGGACTTGCGATATTGCTGCTATTGCCGGCCACGGCAGCGGCGGCAGCAGCAGCAGAAGCCGGTTTTTTTTTCCCCCCTATGCATCGCGGGCCGCACAAGGGTCTCTCGCGGGCCGCGTGTTTGAGACCCCTGAACTAGAGTGATGTGCTGCTATTTTGTGGTAATTTGCTGTTCCATGTTCCTCTTCTTCTCCTATCTGTTTGACTGTCTCTGTCCTCTTCTCTGTCCTATCATATAAATGGCGTTCTTTTCCATTTTCCTCAAATGATATAGTATTATAAACCGCTCTAATGCCTCTGGCCTGAGCGGTATATCAAATTGAATAAACATAAACATAAACCATCATCTCCATTCTGTGGGATCTGATAGAAAGACACAGGAAAATATTGAGCATTTTGAGCCTGATTTTCAAAGGCCTTATCTGGGATTTTCATTGCCTATCTTTCAGGCGCAGGGGCTAAGTGGGTAGCATCAAAAATAGGTGCTACCCAGCTAGCTCCTGTGGCTTCCAGGTTGTGCGGCAAGACCTGGATTTTCAATGCTGGGACCGCATAGGACCCTGGCATTGAAAATCCAGGTTAGGCGGAAGGGGGAGCGGGATTTGTGCCGACACATGCATATCATTGCCCAGATGAAAATCGGGCCCTTTAACCATAGTATGGAGAATCGCCAAAAGCTATTGGACAAGCAAAACGCTGTAGGTGTACTTCTTATAGGAATGAGCCACTGTGGTATCTCCTTATTTAGGATGTGAGAACTAAATGCAGTTTCACTTACCTCATGATACAGAAGTTAGTGGATTAGCAACACCCATTCATAGGTTCTCTGTGGAGGTTTACATAAGTGGAGCCTGCCTCCTGATGCATCAGGATTGGTTGCAAATGATGCAGGCAGTTCACATTCTGAAGTCCTTTAAGGATGCCATGGACGCCATGGCTGAGATTATCCTCAGTCAAGCTGCTGGAGAATTTAAAGGGTTTCTTCAAGAAACAAGGAATGGTACTGGAGGTGTTGGAGCTGGTGGAGTACTTCCAACTACAACTGCAAAAATCACTGTCCAGTCCAATAGTCTGACTTATGGGAAGGAGGTGTTGGTGCTAAAGGTACAGGAATGTAGGTACACTGGGGATGCAGTGGAAGAGTGTAATCCCTTTGTGGCATAGTCAGAATCAGCAGTATCCCTTTAAACTAGCATTTCTTCATCCTTGTTTATCTGTCACCTTCCCTAATGGGCACTACAGGACAGGTTCTCCTGAAACAGGCCTTAAAAGACCTCTATCTTCCACCTCCCCATGCCACCAGAGGAGATACTTATCAAAATGTTAGTCACAAGATGCCTTTAAGAGTCCATCAAGGTTACAGCTACAGACCTCTGGCTTATTGGGTAAACATTCCACAGTTTCGCACACCAGAGTTATTATGTTTATTATTATGTTTATGTTTATTCAATTTGATATACCGCTCAGGCCAGAGGCATTAGAGTGGTTTACAATACTATATCATTTGATATAGCAGCACATCACTCTAGTCCACATTATGTCATCAATGCCACCCACAGCAACGGACGCCACAGACCAACGCCTAAGGGCCACGCCAAAGGGCCGTCTGGTGAGGCCCTCAGGCGCGGGCCCGCAAGGCGCGGGCGCGCTCCGAAGCGGCAGATTTCATGCAAAATCCCCCTGGTCTTCATTAAAACAAACATCCCTTGGCTGAGGTTTTCTGACTTTCCATACAAGTAGCAGGAACACTCAATGCACAGCTACAGTTCACATCTTTGGGGCTTTCCTGCCTACTGTGAACAGTAATAGCTAAAGATTTCATCCCAGAGTTCATACTTTTTACTCTCAGAACCCAGCTCTGTTGCTGCTCTTGCTACTGCTGCCCAGCCTGCTCTTGTTACCTTGTTGCTCCCTTGGTTCCTGTAGCATATTTTATTTCTAGAAACAAAAACAACTCTCTTGAGATGTTTTTGCCACTCTTTGCACTGCCACTCTCTTGTTTCATCACTCTGCTGTATTGTTATCAGTGCCACTCTTGCTGCTGCTATTGCTCATCCTGCTTTTATGGTTCCATAAAAGAAAGTTCTCCTTCCCCGTCCCTCTTATGCTGTTTATGCCACTGTGCTGCTTTACCCTCTGATACTGATATGGGCTATTCTTGCCATTGTTGATACTGTTTTGCCCCTCACTCAGTGTCCTGGTACTTTGATGCCACTCATCTTGTTGCTTTGTTCTGCAGTTCACGTCTTGGGCTTTTGATGGCACACTTTCTGTAGCCATACCCTCTTGGTGCCTTTTTAGCTTCCACTATTGTGCTTCTTCCTATGGATCTTTGTTGGTACTTATCCTATGACTATTTTTTACTCTTTTGGCACTATCTATGAGGACAGTACATTAGAGGTTGCTGCTGGCATTGTAAAACCATCTGTGGTCTTATACTCAATGATAAGGACTTGAACCTCCAAGTGGTGCTGTGGTGGTGGATTTCTATACTGCACTCATATTCCAAACTTGACCCACCCCTCTCCACTGTTCCCTCTAAGCTGTGCGCGTGTGCGCGCACACACAACTCGCTGAGCGAGCGCACATACTTTATAACAGAGCGCACAAAAATTATGGTTCTGATTCTGATAGAAAACAACACAGACTTCTTAAAATTTAAAAGTTGTTGTGTATTTATGGTTTTCACAAGTTCTACAATATTATCTAGTGCAATCAATATGGTGTACATACTGTATTCTGACGTGCAGTCAAATTTTAAAGTATAGAACTCCAAGTGTCGTTATGTGCCGCACAAAAATTTAACCTTCCTTCAAAAGCTGCACAGCTGATATTTTATGTGCACACAGCCTACAGAAAATTAGAGGGAACATTGCCCCTCTCCCCTTAGCCCATTTCTCTACAATAGGAACACTTCAGATTTCCTCCAGAGTTTCCTCTGCTTTAGCCCTTAAGAGGCATTGTTTCTCTAACCACATTTCTTCTATCAGATACTGGCTTATTTCCTTATTCCCAGGTCTAACAATTGATTTACACATGAGGATTATGTTACATTGGGGAAATTATTTCTCTGCATGATCGTCCGCTGATGCTGGTTCTCTTGCCATTCTCTTGGTGCATTGTGATGTTGATGCCAATACTTCCACCTCGCTGACTCTCCTACTATTTTCTCACCTGGTATTTAACCTTTGTTGGAGTATACCCAACATTAAGAAGGATCAATCCCAGTGAGTCATGTGCCTCTACTAGCCTAACCCCATCCAAGCTGTGCATATCAGCCTGAAAGATTTGGGCCCCTGAACAGCACTGATGAGCATTTTCTGTAACCACCAGAAGGGTGGGAAATTGGAACTGATGGGTTTTTTTTATTTCCTTGGAGTTTAAAACAATGTTTTTGAGATATTTATATCTTTTGTAAAGCAGAAGTCAACTAATGTTGCAGTATATACCACTGCTCCTATTGCTTTTTCCCCTATTACGGTGCCTTGAGCTGTTCATACCACCGTTTGTACCACTTTTCTCCTCTTGTGATGCCTTGGCATCATTGATCCATTGTTGGTGCCATTTGATGTTTTGCCCTTCCCCTGGTGTCTTGGTGTCTTCAATCTATTGTGGATGCTATTTTGCTATTCTCCTACTGCTTTTGGGGTTTGCATGACACTCTTAATGCCTCTTTGCCCTTTCTTCATGCCCAGGGATGCTTTTACCTCTGCTGATGATGGCTGCCTGCAAATTTCATAAATATTGTGTCCGAGTCAGTGTCCGAGTCAAAAATAGAAAGAATTGACTTTAGTGTAAATCACATATATGACAGAATGAAAATAAACAAAACAACTTGGGAAATGAAACAAGTGAAATGACAGAAAAAGACAAATGAAACAAAACAGATGCTGTTTTAAGAGGCTCTGCATCAGGGTGTGCCCGTGCCTGGCGAGCCCTCACCTGAGGGCCTCCCTAGAGGGCCCTTTGGCATGGCCCTTAGGCATTGGACATCCATCATTGTCCACGAACATGCTCACCATGACCACAGTGACCGGCACCCCAGGAGAAGACACTCCAACAATCAGCAACCTTAAAAACAGACAAAAAGACACTAGTTTCCTCTCATTGGTCAGCAGGCATGAATCTCCCTTGCATATGGCTTATTCTCTTGGGTTTCTCCCTGCTCACACCGCATGGCACTGCAACACAGGGAATTGAGTTCTGCCCAATCCCGAAATTATGCAGAACAAGTCTGCAGATAGCCAAAACATAGGGACCCAATGGCACAGTAGGAAACTAAGATACCTCCACCCCATCATTCCAGCACTATTACATGCCCCCAGTGCACACAGTGGCACCATCACCTGTGCCCTAATAGACACTCGCTCAGCCTGTAACAAAACCCAGACTATCGCTGATTACATCATTGATGATGGGATAAAACTCATGTGCATCACAGAGACCTGGTTCACTGAAAATAATAATGTGCTGCTCAATCAACTGAACACCAGCACACACACAATCCACAACTGCCCATACCTTCACAATAGAGGAGGTGGTGTATGTATCCTCGCAAATAATAACCTAAAATTCACAACCATCAACACCAACTCCTCTGCAGGTTTGGACATTCTCACAGTTTCTAACGAACACCTCACTATTTGCTTAGCAAACAGAGTTCTGCACAGCAAGAGCAATGAACTCACTGTGCTACTGGATACAGTTTGCTCCAATGTGTCACCCTCACTGGAGACCTAAACCTCCCATCAGCCTCCATCAGCTGGAATACAGCATTCCTGCAAGCTATGAATGACCTGCAATTCACACAAATTGTCTCCACGTCTACACACACAAAAGAAGGAGTCCTCGACTTGGTCTTCTTCCCCACTCCCTTGCTCAGCTTGCCTCAGCATATCCCACCCACTGTATCTCCAATCCCCTGGTCTGATCACCACTTCATTACATCCTCAATACTCCTTGTGCTCCTTGTGGTCTTGGGCAAGCCACTTAACCCTCCATAGCCCATGTTCCCTGTAAAATAGTTATCTCCAAGTTATAATGCCCTGTTCAATGTAATTTCAGTTTGTTCAATGTAAACCACACTGATGCAGAATAGCGCGATATATAAGAGAATGTAAATAAATAAATAAAAATAAAATACCCCACTTACACATCTCCTGCCCTCCACTCAACAAGACTTCCACTGCCAGACAATTCATCGCCTTTGATGAGCACATCTTCCTCCAGAAAACATTACCAGCCATCAGTATCATACCAACAGCAGCTGACCTCGACAATCTGATAGACCAATGGAACTACATCAAGCTGGCTGCAGCTACTGCACCCCCCTGACCGCAGCCCTCTCAACATTGTCATCATGCACCATGGTACTCCACTGAGTTGTGAGAGCAGAAGTGCATGCTCCACTGTATCGAGCACCAATGGAGAAAAACTAAGGCCCCCAAAATACAAGCCAAATACATGAACCAGCTCAAGGCTTACTGCAGCGATATCATCAAGCATAAATGAGACTATCACAGCAACATTCTTCTCAGCACCCCGAATAAACCCAGAGAGCTCTTTGAGCTAGTAAAATCCTTCACCAGAAGACCCTACTCAACCTCAACGCAAGAGCTCCCTAAACCCCCAAGACATGGTGGACTTCCTGAAGATCAAACACAGCTCTTCTTACCCACTGCACCCTGCCATCCACCCTCAGGAAGACCCTTCGGGACCATTCCACCATGGACTACCTTCAGATATGTACCTCCTGAGGAGCTCAATGCCATAATCTCTCACATCAGCACCACCACCTCCGCTCTAGATCCCTGCTCGGTATCATAAATGAAATCCAAAAGATCTCACTTCCTTCCTATCTTAGGCTCCATCCTTCAAGCCTTCTTGCCACAAGCCAACCTCCCTCCCTTAAGCAAGCCTCAGTCAGGCCCCTTCTAAAGAAACCCCACCTAGACTCAATCTCACCTACCTTGTACAGACCCATTGCCAGCGTACCCTTCCTGGCAAAGATCATTAAAAAAGCAGTCCAGATCCAACTTCAGGAACACATCAATCAACATACTCCCCTTGACAAGTACCAACACAGGTTTCACCCAGAACACAGTGCCAAAACCCTCTTGACTTCTCTACTATTATCACTTGTTATTGGTACCGAGAAAATCTCTAGCGGCTTCATTCTGCTATTTCTGGACATATCTGCCACCTTTGACACAGTTTTAAAATGGATGCACTCGAGCAACTCCACAGCATCGGCGTGGAAGGACAACCCCTCAATTGGTTTCAGTCATACCTCTCCAGACACACGCAACAGATACAAATTGGACACCGCACATAATATCCATTCACTCTGCCCCAAGGAGTACCCCAAGGATCTGCACTCTCATCCCTACTCTTCAACATTTATATACAACCCCTATGTGCATCCATTCATAATTTTGACATTGGCTATCAGATCTATGCCGATGACAGTATGATTTACATGCCATTCTCCACAACTGCTTCTAACTACGCTAAACTTATGACATGCTTCAAGGAAATAGTCAACTGCCTACAACTACACAACCTTTCAGTCAACTTCAGTAAGACAGAAGTCCTCCACATCACAAGGGACCCCGCATTCATTCCCCCACATCTATCAAATTCAACGACACTGATCTCCAAGTCTGAACAAAAGCCAAGTACCTGTTGACCTTCCAGCCCCACATCTGAAATGCCACTAAGGCAGTCTACTTCAAACTCAAAACACTACGGAACCTACGTCCCCTCCTCTCCACTGAGCACTTCTGTGAAGTTTGCCAGGCCTCCATTACTCCCATCCTGGATTACTGTAACTCCATATTCCAAGGTCTTCCCAAAGCCACCATCCTGCCTCTACAGCTGGCCCAAAACATCTCCACAAATACGATCTAAGGAATCTCCAGACACAATATGTCACACCCATACTGAGGTCGCTACACTGGCTACCAATCACCTATAGAATAAAGCACAAAATTCTCACCATTATTCACAAAGCCCGCCAAAATGCTACTTCTGAACAGCTTCAAGCGCTAATCAGCACTCCCAGCACCAACAGGCCACAGAGGTTAGCCACACAGAACCTTCTTGACCTACCCCTGGAATATGTAAGAGTACACAAGGGCCTCTACAATCTATGCCCCTACCTTGGAATGCTCGTCTAAGGGCCTTTACAATCTATGCCCCTACCTTTGGAATGCATTACCTCCTGCACTCCGGGCCATCCAATCTCCTCAGAGCTTTAAAAGCACCTTAAGACATACCTCTTCCAAGAGCATTACAGCATTGAACAACCCACCAACCCACAAGCTGACCACCCCCACTTGACTCACAGCATCCCTCCAGGCCACCCCCCTTATAATCACTCACCTATCCCCCCACCCAGTATGTCAACATCTATGTAAATAGCAATCAACCTCTCCTTTCACCTAGCACATGTACACTCCATTGCCTACCCCTGCCTGAGCAATGAGGTTTTTTTCTCCACTGCATTCCTACCCATACCTTTGTAACCCTTGACTGCTTTACCCTTGTTCACTGTAACCCTTGTTAATTGTGCACCATTTTGACAGGTAGAAAAACAGTATACCAAAAACCTGTTAAATAAATATAAAGTTGTCCTGCACACCAAAGTGCAACACAGACACAGAGAACATAATAAAACACAAAAGCAGCAAACAGCTTCTACAGAAAATGGTGATGCACATAGAACATCAAAAACATAGAACAACACAATTAGAGAGCAGTTTCCACAGCAGCATAGGACTTAGACACCATCAGGGGAAAGCAGAGTCCAGACATTTTTCTGAGAGCAATGTAGACTATAATAGAGCAGTTCACATTGCACTTACACAGCAGCACATAACATAGTTACTTTTAGTGAACACTGAGGAGTATATACAGTTACCAATCTGAGACCATCAGGCAGTAGCTTTCATGGCACTAGCACTCACAAACAGTAAGTTGGATTATTTATAGCAATGTTGTAACATTTTTTTCTTCTTTCTCAGGGTGTTCCTGGTCTGAAAGGCGAAAAGGTAAGCAAAATATTCAATTCTTTCTTCTAATAACAACAAAACACTTTTAGATGTGAAAAGAATTCATAAATATTTCACTCCATAGATATGTACTTTCACTTTGAAAATTATCCAGGGAGAAATACTCACATATATTTACACCTATTAACTTGTGCAAATCTTTTTTTCTGAGGTGAAATACTCATATTCTTGCTGAAAATTAACAAAAAATTTAGATAAGTGCAAATCCCCACTCCAGCCCGATCCCCGAGAATGCCTCTTCAAAATACAGATAAACTTAGGTGCACACAGATGTTATGCTCCACATAGGCAAACAATTTTGTAAAAACCCATTTCCATGATAATGCATAGTTTTAACCATGCAAATAAATGTTAAAAGTTACTTCACAGACTGCATAAAAGTGACCTTATATATTTCTTTCCTTTTATTCCACAGGGTGACTATGGTGGAGATGGAAAAAAGGTAAAAATTCATTTCAACAATTGTCAGAATTTCCTACTTCACATTTGTATGATTTTAGATCTTGATGTCCTTCATTCTTGCTCACCACTTATGATTTACATTGTATTCTGTTGCTGCTACTTTTTTTTCCTGTCTTGCTAGTAGTATTTCTTGTCTCAATTCCTAATCATATTATCTTTGTATTCTTTCTGGTATAGGGCTCCTTTGGTTTGCCAGGCCGAAATGGAACCGATGGACAGAAGGTAAAGCTATGTAAAGTATTTTCATTGTTTTGATGTTGCAGCATTCCCAAATGATAATGAAATAGGAAATAACAAAAGCAAATCAGTAGGTCTTCTGAGAATGTTATCCTAAAGGTAAAAAAGCTTATTAATCTTTATTTCAGTATTATTCTAAAGAAGCAAGGACATTGCAGACAGTCAGCAGAGCTACATTTCTTGCTGCAGTGTATCTTTTTAAGAATGGTGCATGGGATTCTTTCGTCTGCTGATATATGAAAATATCTCCATACCTCTAAGCTGTATGGATACTTCGTATTCGGCTCTGATAATGGGAAAGGTGTATATGTGAGACAGAAACTCCCAGATTTGAGCAGATGTCATTCCAGCTTTCATAACTTGATACAGTGTAAACTAAAGAGATTCCTAGCTCTGAGCTATGCACACACTGTATTGGACTCTTAGGGGTCTATTTACTAAACCATATTGGCTGGTACTGTGGGGCTAACGTGGAAATATCGCTCGGCGGAAGCAGCTAACTCAGTCAAAATGTAGATACCACAGGCACTTTTCTGTGAGATCTGCTTTTCACTCGCTGGACTTAGGAGAGGTGGGATAGATGTGGAGAGAAGGTGTGCTGATTTTTGATAACCACCATGTTCTTATGTTCTTAAGTTCTCCGTGGGGAATGCGTGCCCTGCGGCTGTTCCCCGCCGGGCCGAAGTCTCGCAAAACTTTGGCCCAGCGAGGAGCAGCTACCAGGGCTCTGCTGCCTATGGCAGACTTACAAGAGCGAAGCAGTGCGGCAAACATGTCAAAGTAAGTTTTGCCACACTACTGTTGCCTCTGCTGTATGGGCCCCCATTCTGCCTGAGCCCTCTCGCATTGTAAGGACTGCTTGGGCAGAATTTATGCCAGTGCCCCTGTTATTGAATATTGATCCCAATACCTTTAATAAATTATTTTTGTGTTTGTAACTGTAAAAGGGATTCTGCAGTTAGGTGATTTTAACTCTTTGCAAATTACAAATTACAAATTACAAATTACAAAGTGCACATTTACATGAAACATGAGGGTTGACATTCAAAATGATTTAACTGGTTTTCAGATCTGCTAACCAGTTAAATCATGGTGATTAGGATATTCAGCGACACATAGTCAATTTGTGCCACTGAATATCCTCCTCTAATGCCACTAGACATCCCGATGTTAACTGCTTAACATTGAGGGGTTCCGGGGCTGGTGCTGCGGTTAACCGGCCAGCGGTGATAGTCAGCCCCTGGCTGGTTGTTAAATCAGCTAAGATAAGGTGAAATAAAGCAGTCCTAACCTTAGCTGCTTTAACTAACTGTATATGTTTAGAAATGGATGAAACAAATTTAAAAACCTTTTTTTCCCCACTGATCATACCGAATAAACATGCATCTTATTTTACCAACCAGTTCTTGTCCTCAATAAAGTTCAGCCTCTGGAATTTGTAAACTTAAAGGGAAAGTAGGCAAAACCCTGTGAATCTTAAAATACCAAGTCCACTGTACCTTCTTTTTTGCTTCTAAGGTTCCTTTGTGTTAGTCCCATGTGCACCTGAATTCTGCTACTGTTTTAACTCTATTCAGTCCAATGTATTTTGTGATAAGAATCCATTTCTTGTTAGAAACAGACTTCTTAAACTTAATCATTTCTTACTCTTTGTTTTAGGGAAAAAGGGGTCGAATTGGACCTCCTGGGTGTAAGGGAGATCCTGGATCAAGGGTAAGGATCCCTCAATATAGCTTTAAGGCATGTTGCACCCAAGATAGTGCTGCAAGTCCTTTTACTTCCACTAGCATGTTCTAGATACAGGACCATACCTTATCTCATATGTTCTTTTATATGTTCCAAACCAATCATATATTTGAACATGTGCTAATCCATTTTGGGCCCGATTCTTACCGGGGCACGCCTGGGCCGTTTGGACATCCAAAATATGGATGGGCCGGAATTGCACCCAATTCTGATTCCCCGGGGGCTAGACATCCCTGCAGGATCAGAATCGGGTGCAACCAGCCTGGATAGGCAGGATATGCCCTGATTCTGGGCCTCTGTACATCCAGGTCACTCCCCGTACAACCCGCCTGGGGATCCTGTATGGAATCCGGTGCTGTGGCAGGAGTCCCGATTGCTGGCAAGCAGCTCCCCTGCTCATTTCCCCACCACCTGACCTACCATCGGTGGCCTGCAGGTGGTGATCCCCTATCCCTGGCAAGACTTATTCCACCTCCAACGTGAAGTAAGTTCCCCATCTAAATTGGTGGACCTTGACGTACTCAGCCCTGTACTTTTGGATCAGGGTCCTGCCTCTGGCCCACCCATGCTCCTCCTCCAGGCCTACCCCTCCTGCCCCTGTCCATAGCTCCCTGCACATTTATATGTATGGGGAGCTCTGAGATCAGAATCGGCCCCTGGCGTTTAGAGGGATTGATGCCCAAACCGGACGTCCATTCCCGCTAAACGTGGCTTGGAATGACCCCCTTTATGTGTAGCTTGAGTTTTCCATATTCTATTTAATGCTCCATCTTGTGTTACATACAGAACCACACCCAAAACATGTGCCCTTTAACATGTTCCCATCTATGAGATACACAGAAACGTTTCTCATGTCCAGCATTGTTTTGCATGGTAGATGAAAGATTATTGCATCGATCAATGTGGTCTCTCTAGATAGATGATCCCGGTGGTACCTGTGCTCACTAGAAAGTCATTCTACATTGTATGTACAGATTAAAGATGCAAGGATTTCTTTCGTGAGTTAATATATCATCTTCTAAAAGGGTACCTTCTTCTCATCTTCTAAGAGTACCTTCCAAAACTATTCACATATCTCTTCTTAGCCAGAAAATCTCTCTACAAAGTTCTCACAGCCAACCGAAGAGTCTCTTTTTGCCATATATTAGAAAGTTAATGTACAAAAAATTTAGATATTTAGAATGGATCACAATGGTTATATACAATAACATTGACTGTGTCCATTTTTTGGTTCAGTAACATTTCAGTGAACTGTAAAACTGCCACAAGTACTAAAATTATTGTAGTATCTCTGATCCCACTGATCTCCCCTCACACCAGTTTTAATCTCTGAATACAAAATTATTTTTGCATTAAATCTTCATTTTTTTCTTCCCTTCTCCTTAGGGCGCTGAAGGCTATCCTGGTGAAGCAGGAGAAAGAGGATTAAATGGAGACCAAGGTGCAAAGGTATGCAGTGCTTCCTGACAATGAGAAAAAGGAATTAGGAGTCCAGGTTTTGAATTTTATATTTCCCATTAACACTGAACTGTAATCCTGAGCAAGACACTTTGGGGGTAATTTTATAAGGAGCCGTGTAAAGATACATGCCATCAATGTGCATAAATGATGAGTCTTTAGTGACACTCATTCATAAGTCTTCACATGTGAACTTTAGCCAGCTGTTATTATATAAGTATGTGCATATGACTGATGGCACATACTTTCATGCCATCCTCCATCCAACCTCACTCATACCTCACTCTTAATGTGCATTTCTGCATGCGGTAATTGTCTCAATTGTGTGGTAACATTTACCATAGACCCGTGGAAGTGGTTAACATTTGCTAAAACATATGTTAACCATATAGCACACTTTACTAAACATGCTCCTAATTTTGGGAGGAGAAGTAGGTATGCTGTGGGGGGACAAAAAATTTAGCCAGACAGCACTGATATTTACTGCCAGCTGGCTTTATTTACCCTGTTAAGTCAGATTGCACAAAAAGCATGTATAAGTTGGCTGGGTATAGGCATTTGATTAACTTTTAACCAGCTATATTCAGCAGTGCAGATATCTTTCTGAATATTCAGTTATAGTTAATCAGATATTTTATCCAGGGAATTTTAATCAGATATCACACTACTGAATATTGCCCTTTATTTCTCATTAGCTCAAGCACTAACATAAAATGTAAGCTGCTTTGTTGTACCAATAGATTTGTTATATAGTGTCCTTGTTTATGGCTTATATATTACCTTCCCCAAATTACATGGAGAAGCTAATTTTGAAATTGTCTCTGAAAATGTGAGCCAACAAAGGAATATAGGTGCTTTTGTACCTATGCACATTGCACCACTTTGAAGCAGGCATTTGTATGTTTAATATTTTTTAAAATTTTGGGCAGCTCATTAGTTAATCTAAGTGAATAAATAAAAGCCACTACTGTGTTTACTCCTATCAGACACTCCACCCACTACCATGTGGGCATCTTACTGATACATACAAAGCATAAACTGAAGGATTGAACTTGGAAGATTTTAAATTTATGTAGAATATGTTCCTAACAAATGATGAACACATTTTATTTCAGAAGTGTCTAAATCCACTAAATAAAACAAATCAGGACAAAATAAGAAATAAGATGAGGATCAGGCTAATTGATATCTAAGGTAAAATGGTAAAGGGGATGGAAGGATACTCCTATGAAGAAAGGCTAAAAAGGTTATGGCTCTTTAACTTGTAAAAGAGGCGGCTGAGGGGAGATATGATAGAAGTCTATAAATTAATGAACGGAGTGGAACGGGTAAGCGTAGATCAATTGTTTACGTTATCAGAATATAGAAAGACTAGGGGACATGCAATGAAGCTACAGGGTAAACTATTTAAGACTAATAAAAGAAAATATTTTTTCACTCAACGTGTAATCAAACTCTGGAATTTGTTACCGGAGGATGTAGTAAAGGCTGTTAGTGTAGCTGGGTTTAAAAAAGGTTTGGACAAGTTCCTGGAGGAAAAGTCCATAAACCATTATTAAGAAGGGACCCAGGATATCAATGCTTGACCCAGTACAAGCATTGTGGAACCTGTATCTTTTGAGGAAACTGCTAGGTACGTATGACCTAGATTGGCCACTATTGGAAACATGATACTGGGCTTGATGGACCTTGGTCTGACCCAGTATGGCATATCTTATGTTCTTATGTTCTTAAGAGGCATGTTTAGGGCCGACATGGTGCTACATTATTGAGTATACCTGATAGGACTCTGGAAAGTGGGCATACATCTACTTGCCAACAATGTCTGAAAAGTATGATGGTCACATCTGCATATGCACTGGCTAGATGTGGGAGGCTTCTGGTATGGTGAGCTGTAGCGGAGCTGGGAAATAGAGCCTGCACTCGGTGAAACAGCCAGAACTGGCTACATAGCCAAGGTTGGAGATGTCAGTACAAAGTTAGGGGAGAGGCATGCAAATGAGGTGTTGCAACAACTGACAAAATGAAGGTTTGATACCAATATGTGCTGTTAGATCACCACCATTTAAATGCCAATGTCATGGGACTCATTCCTGGGCAGATGTCCCCTCACTGTGATCATAGGAGGACATGTCTTTGGCCTATGGGCTAATGAACAGGTACCTATATTTCTACCACTGAATGAGGGCTGGCTTGGTTGAAACTCCCTGATCAGTGTTCCCACCTTTGGCCCCTGCCTAGGGGATAAGGTGTTCGACAGACTTAGGAAGCTTATGTGTGCTCCCAAAGGTCTGTGGGCATTCATTTCTCTGAGACCTGGTGTTCTGTATTTGGGGCTGCCTGTCTCCATGGGAGTGTGCAGGTTGTCCTGCAGTGTGTCCCCAGAGCTTTCCTCAAGGTAGGTTTATGGGTGCTCTTTGTGGACTGCCTCCCACCCACTGGTGAAAGGGGGGAGAGGTTAGACAGCAGGGGTTGATGTCCTTTGTTGTAACCCAAGGGGTTTCATCTAGGTACCATGGACCCCATGTGGTAGAAGTGGTAGATAGCAGGATGCAAGCCATTTGTCTCCACTTCTGCATGGTCACTTTGTTGAGCCTGCAGATCCACAGGCTCTAGTGTCACTCTTCTCCAGCACTACTCACTAGCAAGAGTACTGTCCCAGATGTATAAGAGGAGTGATGGGAGAATCCCACACCAGAGGCCTGATAACCTTTCCACTGCAGCCTAAGTAATCAGGCACCCTGGGTGCCTCAGAGAGAAGGATTCATACATCTGATTCATGGCCTATGCACACCTGGGACACCTTCAATGTAGTGTCCTTGACAGCCCTGACTAAATTTATTTCCATTTCCTATAAGACCACTTGCTCCCTGGATACCATTCCCTCCTCCTGGCTTTTGGTAAATTCCCTGGCCCTTCTTCCAATCTCCCTTTCCATCATCAGTAATAGCCTTTCCTCTGGAACTTTCCCATCTGCCTGAAGTCAAACCACAGTCTGTCCCCTACTGAAAAATTCCTCCCGAGACAGATCAGTTCCATCCCATTACAGGCCATTTCCAATTTACCTTTTTTATCCAAAATTCATGAAAAACTCATCCTTCAACAACTGGTAGCTCACCTCATAACCACTGATATGCTTCATCCCCACCAATCTGGGTTCCGCCCCAGTCACAGTATAGACACTATCCTTCTGTCTCTTCTCAGCAAGTTTCATCACTCTTTGGATCACACGAACATCAGTATTGCTGTCTCTTTGGATCTCTGCTCTGCCTTTGACCTTATAAATCATGATCTCCTTCTTTTTCACTTGCACGAAATTGGGTACTGTTCTCCATTGGTTTCATTCTTTTCTTTCTCACCGCTCTTTCCAGGTCACCATGGGTACCCTCTCTTCTGCTCCCTATCCTCTTACCTGTGGTGCTCTTCAAGGTTCAGTCCCGGCCCCCTTCTCTTTAATATTTTCCTTGCTATTTTGGGACAACAACTCAGCATCTCAACCTATTATTATGCAGATGATATCCTGTTGCTCCTCCACACTGATCTTTCCCCTCTCAATGTCTGCCTTACCCACATTACCTCCTGGTTAAATTCACATCATCTCAAGCTCAATCCGTACAAGATACTAGCTACCTGGCTTTCCGGTCCTCTGACTCCTCCCTCCGCTTCACCACTACTCAATGGTACTCTGATCACACTCACACCTTCCTTTCATTATCTTGGTCTCTTTTTTCACAGCACATCAGTTCTATTATACAATGTCCTTTTTTTCTCTCTACAATGCTTCAGAGCCATTCACTTCATCCTATCCTTATCCACATTGACTACCCTAGTTGTATGCCTTGTTCTTGCTCATCTTGATTATTGCAATTCTGTTCTCCCCGTTCTCCCCCAATATGAACTCAGCATCTACAACTTATCCAAAACACTGCTGCCAAACTGTTATTTTATGCTTCCCGGTCCAGCCACTTTGCCCCTCTATTAATCCATCTATACTGGTTTCCTGTCCATTACCACATTTAATTCAAGATACTTACCCTGATTCATAAAGCTCTCCTCTCCAATTCCCCATAATCTCTCTCCATAGTCATCATCCCCTACACACCACACTGGGCCCTCCATTCTGTCCACATGAACCAACTTCACCTCCCACTCTCCTCACAGGCTCATTTAGAATCAACTCACCACTCTGTTTTTTTGTTTCCTTGGCTCATTCCTATGGAATAATCGTCCTCCTGACCTCCAATTAGAATCCTCATTTCCCAAATTTAAGTCATAGTTCAAGACCCATTTGTTCTGTAAAGCTTTCAACTTTCTGGCTTGATCGCCTTAATCCCTCTTCATTCATCTCTGCCCTCCCTACCTTCTGTATGCACCCTTTTCAACCCTTCTATTTCACCATTGTCTATGTGTCCTATCTTACTTTCCTGTATTTAATTGGTTAAGAACATAAGATATGCCATACTGGGTCAGACCAAGGTCCATCAAGCCCAGTATCCTGTTTCCAACAGTGGCCAATCTAGGTCATACGTACCTAGCAGTTTCCCCAAAAGACACAGGTTCCGCAATGCTTGTACTGGGTCAAGCATTGATATCCTGGGTCCCTTCTTAATAATGGTATATGGACTTTTCCTCCAGGAACTTGTCCAAACCTTTTTTAAGCCCAGCTACATTAACAGCCTTTACTACATCCTCCGGTAACAAATTCCAGAGTTTGATTACACGTTGAGTGAAAAGATATTTTCTTTTATTAGTCTTAAATAGTTTACCCTGTAGCTTCTTTTATTTTCTGAATGGTATATTATTATTTTATTGTAAACCTTCCTGATGTTCACTCAAAGGGCAGTATATCAAATTTTAATAAATTAAATGAAATGGTAGGCACTGCTGACACCCTGCCTGCACTCATACAAGACCCTCTGCTCATTCAGTAGCTGCATTTGTACCCTATCTCCCACAAAAATGGCTTTAGCATGGTCATTATGTATATGTTTGCTTTCATGATTTATATGCCCCGCCCCTTTGAACTTTGGCCCAGATCTCACAGCTGTGCAGCAGGATGTGCCTATTTCATGGTCAGCCTTTTCTTTCCTAAGGTTTGTCTAAGGTGCCAAACCTTGAACCAACTCTGAGGCCGCCCTGCCTCTCCCTGCAGGGGTTTGGTTGCCTGCTGCCACCTATAGCATTGCATTGGTAGCAAGCAAGTATAGGCCACACCTAGTGTGTTCCTTTGCAGTATACATAGGCAATGGCTTTGCAGTATTACCTCCCTACCATGGCCACACCCTCTCAATTTGCCATAGTTGCTGTGCCCCGCTGTGATAACTACGCATTAGCCCCAAGCGACACTTTAGTAAGAATACTCCTAAAAGACTTGAGCTAGTGATGTGGCTTTAAATCAGGGGTCTCAAACTCAAATTGCTTTGAGGGCCAAATGAGGACTTGTAAAATAACCCGGGGGCCGCATAAGACGCGGAGCCTCATTTGCATAAGGGGCCTCATTTGCATAAATATTTGCATACTGTTACCATACCCTAACTTTTAGTAAACATGCCTCTTCATGAGTGTATGGATAAAGAAAGACTAAAAGATTTCTACATTACTATAATCCAGTGCCAACCGCCAGGCACATTAGGAACTACTACAAACAAACACTGCCCATTTAGAACCCATAGCAAACCCGCCATATCCTAACAGCACTACCAGGACTCACAAAGCACCATACCCTACCTATCAAAAGGCAACACTGCAAATATTAAACCAATACATTTCAGAGAATAACAATACATGACCTACTGGGGAAAGAGAACAATAGCAATGTCAAATAGGAATTACATAAACAGAATATCTCAACTCAGTTACACATGCAGAACATACACCATCACCAAATAAGGAATCAAAATTTAGAAACAAGAAAACAATACTTAAACTGGGAACCCCAAAAGCCAAACTTGGAATGTACAACACTAGAAATAAAACTATAAATTAATTTCCTCTTGTACTAAACAAAGCGCAGACGTTATTGATGCACATTTCCCAAAGCTGACATATTCCAGTTAATAAATTCAAAGTAAAGAGATATTTTTCTACCTTTTTTGCATTTTTTTTCAGTTGCAATTGTTCCAGCTACTTTCATCTGGTTTCTTCATGCCTTCTGCTAACTCTCCATCGTCTGCTGTCCATTTGTCCTTTCTTCTCTCTTCTAGTTTTTTTCCATTCTCCCTGTACATTTGCTTTAACATACTAATCTTTCTCCTTTTGCTCCTTTCTCATTCCTATTTCATCCACTCAAATTTTACCCCTCCATCCTCAATCACCACTTACTCTCCCACTACCCGGCCAATTGCAGATTTTTCTTCCCTCCCACACAAAATATTTTTCCCCTCTCCATTTCACTCTCCCAGCCCCATACCATTCTAATCCTCCCCCAACATCAGCTCCCTTCTAGTTCCAGCCCCACCCAGCATCCGCTCCCTTCTAGTCCCCGCATCAGCCCATTTCCAGTCCTATCCTAGCCCCACCATTAGCCCATTTCCTGTCCTAGCTCACCCCCACTAAGCCCATTTCCAGTCCTAGCAACCCCCCCAGTCCATTACCATTTCTAGCCCCCCCATAGCCCATTACCAGTCCTAAGCCCCCCCCCAACAGCCCACTTCCAGTCCTAACCCTCCCATCACCCCATTTTCATTCTTAGCTCCCCCCAAAGCCCATTACCAGTCTTAACCCACCAATTAGCCCACCTCCAGTCCTAAACCCCATCTGCCCATTTCCAGTCCTAGCCCCCACCATAGCCCATTACCAGTTCTACCCCCCCCCGCCGCTGCCATTAGCCCACTTCCAGTCCTAACCACACATTACCCCATTTCAGTCTTAGCCCCTCCATAGCTCATTACCAGTCCTAACTCCCCCCCCATCAGCCCACCTCTAGTCCTTCCTAACCCCCGTCAGCCCATTTCCAGTCCTAACTCCCCCCCCATCAGCCCACCTCCAGTCCTTCCTAACCCCCATCAGCCCATTTCCAGTCCTAACCCCCCTCTCCCCCCATCAGCCCAGGTAAATAAAAACAAAACAAAACCCTGGCTTCTGCTGCTGCAGCCGTGGCAGCAGCAGAATAAGCTGTCCCGCGGCCCCTTCCCCTCTGCCCGGAAGAGCCCTGAGTCTGCTCCATCAGCGGCGGGCTTTTCACGCCGCGAAGAGAGTATTTCCCTCTCGCGCGGCTTGAAAAGTGAATAGGCTTAAGCCGCGCGAGAGGGAAATACTCTCTTCTTGAAAAGTCCGCCGCTGATGGAGCAGACTCAGGGCTCTTCCGGGCAGAGGAGAAGGGGCCGCGGGACAGCTGATTCTGCTGCTGCCACGGCTGCAGCAGCAGAAGCCAGGTTTTTTTTTTTTTTTAATTGACAGCTGATTCTGCTGCTGCCACGGCTGCAGCAGCAGAAGCCAGGGGGTTTTTTTTTTGTTTCCCTCTGTCGTGGGCCGCACAAAGTTCTCTCGCGGGCCGCGTGTTTGAGACCCCGGCTTTAAATGAATACTTTTCTGATGAGTGCAGTGTAGGAGACAGTGTTATATGCACAAATCTCTGTAAAACCATATCCTTCTTCAGAGTGCACTGAGTAGGCTTGTGTGTGACCAAAAATAAATTCAGTTCATGTTAGTAAAAATGAATTTTTGCAGATTTTGGGGCATTTTTTCATGATTGTTTCACTTATTTCTTTCTTTAGGCACATGCTATATGTACATATGAACTTTATTACGTACGCAATTAATTGTATTCATGTTGCAAGCAATGCATGGGCCTATGTGCATACAAGCAATTTGTGTGCACTATAAATTTTTAGGCACCCAAATGAATCGAATGGTCCCAAAGGCACACCCCTTAACACTGAGATATTAACTCTCATGCCGTCTGTTATGGAAATATCCTCAACATGTATCAATTGTCTTCCAGGGAGATCCTGGTCGCCCAGGACGAAGTGGATTCCTAGGATCACCTGGTGAAAGAGGAAACAAGGTAACCTGCTGATCACATCTTTTGTCATCAAAAAGATTACCAACAGGTTCAATGACACTTGTATACGTTTCAGAAAAGAATAGTGGTTGTCATATTAATTATTTGAATATCAACAAAATCATACAAAGAAGGTTATTAGTAAGTCTTCAAATGCTTTGGAAAAAAAATTACTACACCTAGGGGTATGTTTACTAAACCGTCTTAATGTGCGCCCGGCGATAGTGTGCAGGCTGCCATAAAAGGAGTGGGCGTTTCAGTCTTAAAGTAGCAAAACGGGATTATCGCGCGATAATGCACGCTGCTACGCACATTAACGGGCTAAGCACCGCTAAGCGCGTTAACGCATGGTAATCTTAAGTAGGCGCCCAGACATACAAACACAGAGACAGAGGTGTAGTACAATGGTTAATACACTGACTGATGATACAGGGGTCATGAGTTTGATCCCCCAGTGTGCCTAATGCATAAGGCTGGCTGAGGCATCAGCTTTGACATGTAAGTATTGTTTCTTGAGGCATTTTATTTGTAGTTTAATTATTGCTGCCAGCAAACACACCCTAACGTGCCATAACCTAAGGTGCCACATAAGGCACCCTATAAGGCACTCCATAGGGCACATTATAAAGTGCACTGTCTGCCACGGCACCCTATAATGTCCCCTATAGGGCACCCTATAAGGTGCTCCATAGGACAAGTTATAAGGCACCTTTATTTATTTAGCTGTATTTATATCCAGCTTTTCACCGGGTCAAAGCGGTCAATTGGGGGATACCTTTACCACGAGGGGGTATGAGACACATACGCTAATACTTACAGGGAACATGGGCAATGGAGGGTTAAGTGGCTTGCCCAAGACCACAAGGAGTGCCTATAGGATTAGAAATCCCAGTCCCTCCAGCCTGAGATTGCTGTCCCCAGGTGGGACTTGAACCCCTGGCCCTCCGGCCTGAAGTACCTTGTCCTAACCACTAGACCACTCCTACCACCTTATATGGACTGTAACCATAAGGTGCCTCGGAAGGCACTTTATAGGGCACCCTATAAAGCGCCTTCTGAGGCACCTTATGGTTACAGTACTCTGAGGGTGTTTTTGCTGGCAGCACTAATGTACATTAAAAATTGACAATGCTACGGATAGCCCTATCAAATAACCCCACTGTGGGTTTGAACCCATGAACTCTGGCTCCACAGGCAGTGAAGTAACCAATGGGCTACAGCTATTAACAAGCCCCTGGCTGGCTACAGAAGGACCACATGTCACCACACAAACAGTCTGCTGTGGTTACCAGGATAGCGTTAACCCACCCGTACCCATGATGCACTGCACATGCAAATCAGCAGTCTACAGATGATCACAAGATGGGGTATGCACCCCCACAGCACCTCGGCCTGGTAGGGGGAACTGACCGTGTGCACCCCCATAGCACCTCAGCCTGGTAGGGGGTACTGACCGTGTATGTTACTGGCACAGAGTAGCTACAGACCTTCACATTGTGCGGGTACTGTGCTCACCCTGAGGATGAAGTGGGGCACCCAGCACCAGGTCCACAGCACCTTTCACGGCTGAAATAGGCTATGCTGCAGGTCTTCCTCAGTGCTAGTGTGTGTGATAGGTAGTTCCTGCAGACACATCTGTATTTCTTAGTCATGTCTAGCCCTTATGGGGTATGATGCACCCAAAATAGTGCATATCCTGTTTTGGTACCATGGTCACATGATGTTGGGGGGGGGGGGGGGGGGGGTATTTGGACCCATAGGTGGAATATGTACGTACCAACCAACCCACTCTCTGTGGCTCAGGGTGGGAAACAGGATCTACCACCAACAGAGCCACACTCTACCTCCCCACAATGGTGGCAGTAGAAAGGACTATCAACCCCAGTCCTGCTGGGGAACAGATACCCTGCAGGACAGGTAATGCAGATCTGTACACATCCATAAAGGCAAGGCAGACAGAAGGCCTGGAAATGCTCAGCTGCACCCCACCACTATCTGACATTCTCCAGCTGCTGCACCCTGCAAGATGTTCCATTCAGACACATACTAGCTGCAGAGAGTCTGCTAGTTAGTCCATGTTTCTGGAGGAAATGCATGTACCCAGAACTGGGATGTCAACATACACACCAAGCAGATAAGTCAGTGATTGGACCCCAAAAGGGAACCATAAACATCACATGAGAGTAGCACTATGGGGGAACCTAGCCATGCCATGGTCACTGCTCAGTCAGGGTGAGAGTGACCTCCCAGCAGGACATGCTGTGGCCACCCTGTCCATGCAGGTGGTTGTCAGGCACTACAGTGTTCGAGCCATTGCCCTATGCCCTGTACAGATGCATCCTGGCCAGGCCACCCTGTCCGGGCTATACCCATGGTACCTTGCTCCTCATTATGCACATTGGCAGGCTTACACTGGCAACAGTGTGGGCTGAGGAAGGTGTTGGCAGACACCACACACTGGATAGACAAACACACGCTCCCACACCTATGCCAGCATTGTGCAAATATAGAGGCTCTTGGCAGCCTTGGCCACCGCACCAGTCCAGGGCACAGTGCAGGCATGGCTATGGTACACAATACTGTTGGGGTCACTCCCTAGGGTGGTAAACACTGTCAGACATCAGACCTGGAGCACACTCCACAGACAGCAGAAAGGTTGCTATGATGCAGCTCAATCAGCAAATTGTGCTTAACTTAGGAATTGCTATTTGCCAGTAATCATAGCAACCTTTTGTTATATGTGTACCGTATTCCCAGGTTTAGGGTGGCATTGCTAAGGTATGCAAGTGCTAGTATTGGGAGATGCATGCAGGGTCCAACATCCTGCCTCTCCAGGAGGCTTTGGATAATGGAGCCTGTGGGTGAGGGTGTATCTGCCCCTGTTGGCCGCTGCTCTAGGGCAGAGGTTCCCAACTCCAGTCCTGGTGGGTCAAACACTGTTCGGGTTTTCATGCTGTACCTAATGAATATGCATGAGATACATCTGCATACCATGGGAGCGGTGCATAGACATGCAGCAATGCCGTGTTTATTAGAGGCAGCATGGAACCTGAATGTTGTTTGGCCCTCCAGGACTGCATTTGGGAGACTCTGCTCTAGGTAATGTGCATGTTTATGGTGTCTTTGCTCTGTAGGGTAAAATGTAGGTTTATTGGGCATGTTTCTGTTATCTGCAATAAAGGTTCTGTCTGTATTAGCAGTGGGTAAAATATGGGGACTGGATTGGCAGGAACCACAGTTGGGACCACTGTGTTGCCCCAGAGATAGTACATTCCCTGGAGATACCATGACTGTTTGTTAGACAGAGCCTGCCTGTTGCAGTGCACAGCACCCACATAAATAGGGCTAGGCCATGGTCTGCTCTGGGCAGCTGTCACTGCCCCCTCCAGCACCAGTACCCCTCTGCCACCATGCTGACATGCCTTTCTGCTGGTGGTGATGGTGCTGTGCAGTCTCAGGCCATCCAGTGTGCAGGTAGGCGGCTGCCTATGGTACAGGTTCTGGGGTAGGGGTGCCTGCATAACTGTCCACGCTTTCCCCCAGCACCGCCTGCCAATGTTCCGTGCCATTGGGGGTACCTGCTGGGTACTATTCCCTGTGACACCGTGGGAAGCACACTCTTGCCCATGTTGGGCCCTCAGCAGTTGCTGTCTGGCTGCTCTACTATTTCAGCATTCCTATGGGCCAGCTAGGCATTACCCTAGTCCGCACTGTGCCCCAGCTGCACCACAGCATGTGCCGCCTGCAGCCCTCTGTGTCCCCTTTTCCAGCATCTGTCCAGTTGCCCGTTCCGACATGCCCGCCCTGCTGTTGTGGAACATGTGCACACCATAGGAAACCTGTCCAATGGAGAGGAAAACCCTGCTCAGCGCAATTACACTGTGGGCTCATTCACCTTGTATGGCGACAGAGCATAGACCCTTCCAAAATTCATATCTTTTTTTTGGAGCTTTCTTAGGGGTGTTTTTTGATGTTTCCCATTGATATCACTATTGCCCAGCTTGGTTATGTTTTTTTTACATTTTCTTCTGGTCATTTTCACTGTTCCTTTGCCCTTTTGTTCCGTGCATATGTATCACACTTATCACTTTTTTTGTAGGTTTCCCTGGTTTTGCTGTACATTGCTGACGGAAATGGTTTCTTTTCCCTTTAAATCAGCTCTAACGCCAGGGTTTCACTGGCGTTAGTTTTCAGCCTCAGATTTCACAGCGTTAGTGTGCAGGGAGCCTCTCCCCTCCCACTCTCCGCCCATTGAACCTCTCTCTCCGCCCCTGGGGAGCCTTCCTCCGCCCTCCAGGAGCCTTTTTCCGCCTTCAGCGCTCGTTTGCGCCTTAGCGCGCATTAACGCGCGCTAAGGCGCCTTATCGTGCGGTAATGTGGGAGAGCGCACGTTAAGACTGTTTAGTAAACATACCCCCTTATCTTTTTTTTATTTTTCCATGTTAACTTTCTTTTTTTTAAATAACTTTCTTTGTTTATAATTTGAGGATTGAGATGGTATATATACATCCAGCATAAATAGTCATTTCATAACAGTGTCAACTAACTTATGAAACAGATCAATCAAAACTCCCTCCCTCCCCTCCCCCCTCCACATCTCACATCTCACAACAGACAATACCAAAGAGAATAGTAAAGGTGAATAGTCCATACAATAACATGGCTTTTCTCTAGGGCTGAGGTGCTGGTGGATGGAAAGTGTCCTTCATAGAATGCAGATGTTTATGTTAAATCCTAGCAAGGTATGGGGCCCATTTGTTGATGTGTCTTTCCATTTGGCCCCAGATCAGTGCTGCTAAATCATCTATCAACATCATGTCCTCGATTCTCAACTTTCAAGCTGGAATTGTAGGTGCAACATCCTTTTCCAGCTACGAGCTATGACCATTTGGACACTGAGCAACAGGAGTTCCACCAGTTTCCTCCGATTTGATGGAGTTCCTAGAGAGGCATCTAATAGGTCCAGCAGACAACTACTACGGTTGGCCCCTAATTGGCATCTAGCAATCTCATTAATGGCCAAGACTACCGCTCCCCAATAGTGTTTAACTTTTGGGCACTCCCACCACATGTGGATAAAGGAACCGGTCTGACCACATTCTCACCAGCAGTCATTTCTCTGTTGGTGACCTAGATAGTGCAAGCGTACCGGGGTGAGGTACGTTTGCATTAGAAGATGGATCTGTCTGCAATATATGTTATGGACACAGCGGTACCCCTCATATAAATAATATGCCACTCAGCTTCAGTAAAAGTCCTATTTAGCATTTGATGTCATAGCTGGTAGTGCTGGTCACTCTTAGGGCCATAAAGATCTAACAGAGCTTTGTAAAGCCATGAAAGTAATCCTTTCCAATGCGCAACCTCATAAAAAAGGACTTTTTCCAAGGCCATTGGTTCATGGGTGAGGTGGCTGCAATGTCCTGAACGCATAATAAAGTATTGTAATTGGAAGTATTGATAAAAGGGGACTGACACTCCCCCCTTATCAATCACCTGGTCTAAGTTCATACAAACCTGATCTTTGAGTAGGTCAGCAAAACAAACCAGTCCCTTAGGGCACCATGCTTTTCGTAAATTGACAAAGGATGGGCCACTAAAGGGCAAAAAGTCCACAAGCTGGGACTTTGGACCAAGTGATGACTGTATCCCTGTTTTCCATCAAATTTGACCCCACATCTTTATAGTGGAGGAATAGCTTAATGGTTAGAGCACTGGCTTGGGAACCAAGTGACCAGGGTTTGATTCCCACAAGCACTTGCTGTGGCCTTGGGCAAGTCACTTAACCCTCCATTGCCTCAGAAAGGTTTAAGTTATTAATATCCCTATTTAATGTACATTACCAAGTTTAAGTTACAATGTAAACCACTTTGACTGAAATGATAAAGCAGTATAAAAAAATCTGTTAAATAAAGAAAAATTAGGGGTTCAGTTGAATTCGTGTCAGATGACCAGTTCTCAAGCACTGAGTATGGGGCTAACCACCCACGTTCCATTGTTACCCAGTGGGCATCAAGGGTCTTACATAGTGATAACATAAGACTAGCAGCACTGCTGCGTTATAATAGAAGGAGAGCTTCAGGCAGTTCATGCCTCCTTCCTCAATTGGAGCTATCATGTGCATCCTCCCAATGCATGCTTTAGGCTTGCCCCAGACAAACCTACTGAACCTCTTTTCCATTTTCCGGAAGAACTGTGTCAGGATGTGAATAGGCAACTGAGAGAAGAGGTAAATAAGTTTCGGGATAATGGTCATTTTTAAGGCAGCAACTCGAGTCATCCAATGAAGGGTAAGGTGGTCTCACCGTGCCAGCTCATCTGCAATAGTTGAGGCCAGGGAGGTGTAATTTAATTTAAAGAGGTCGGCCATATTGAATGATATCCAAAGCCCCAAGTACTTTATGACTCTGAAGACAATTTAAAGTGGCAGTCTTTCGAGAGATTTGCTGCTCTCTGCCCTAGTGTTAGAACTTCAGTTTTGTTTGTTAACTTTAAAACCTGAGACACTTGCAAATTCTTGAAGGACCCTAAGCAAATCGGGCAAAGATTGAGCAGACTGTTCCAGAAAAATCAAGATGTCGTCCACATACATCGATACCTGGTAGTGGGTACCCCTATTACTACCGGGGCAATGCCAGGCACCTCATGTAATGCAGATGCTAGGTACTCAATAGCTAGGGCAAACATCAGAGGGGACAGGGGACATCTCTGCCGCATGCCTCTAAATAGTCTAAACTTCTCAGAGCGAGTACCATTAACTACTATTGAGGCAGAAGACTTTGCATATAGGGCCCGAACCCAGCCAATGAACCATTAACCTATGCTAAACCGAGCCATGGCATATTGAAGCCTTTAAGACAAGCTGTTTTACAAGGTAACAGTGAGATTTGCTATCCATTTTCAATAAAACCTACTTGAAACGTCCTGGCAGGCATCTGTAACAGAGACAATAACAGTACAAGTCATAAAGATTGTAACAAACACTACACAGCACTAGAAGGGGAGCAAAGGACACTTTATAGTGGAAGGAAGATTGCAAGTCACCATCAGAAGGGAAAATCAGCAACAACAGAGGAACGAAAACTCCAAAGTAGTGGAAGAGGGCAAAGTAGCACAAAATTTGTGGAAGAACACCAAGACACTTTGAGAGGAGTAAAACAGCACCAACATTGATAAGAAGACATGACTGCCAACATAGAAGCATGACTGGCTAGCAGAGCCTGGGAGTAGGAGTTGAGTGAGGACAGCTAAGCTGTGTGTCCACAAGTTAGAATCCTGGCACTGAGGACTTTTGTCCTGACACTGGAATCTGTGATGAAATTCTCTCTGGGCTGGGGGAAGACTTTATGGACTACTTAGAATGAGATCCTGAGGGCTTTAGACAAAGATCACTGTGGTGAAGGTCCCAAAAGCAATGGCAGAGGGTGGAAGAGGCAAGACAACAATACTGGCTGTGAGAGCCCAGGATACTGAAGGAAGAGCCACAGAGAAGAAAAAGGCAGCAAGGCCCAAAGAGGATCATCTGCAAACAGGCCATACAAAGGATTGTGTGAATGGTGTGACTGTACAGGGTGCAAGTACAGAAGGGTCACTGATGTCATCACTGGACTTCTAGGAAGCCTGGCAAGAGCAAGTTCCTGCACACTGCTGGGTTGGAGGCAGGGCCAGTGCTAGGGTCTCTGGCACCCCCTGCAACCTACAGATTTGTGCCCTCTCCCTCATTGAATGGTAGACCGCACCTCCCCCTTTCCCAAAACTCCTTTGTGAACTCTGTTAATGTGATGCTAGTATTTCTCCTTCAAATCAAATATTGTAATAAGAAAATTGCAGTGAAGGGGCAAATGCATAACTGGAATGCAAATAACTACTGGCAAATAAATATTTAACATCATATGAACAGGCTGTGATAGCAAAGGGTTAATGTGATCAAAGCAAACACAATCATTGTGTTCATTTATTTAACCAAAAGAAAATCTACAACGGCTATAACCACTTAGCTTTTCGTGCCTCTTCTCCCGCCTGCTGTTGTTGCCACAGATACTACTGCTGTCTGTCTTTGCATGTATGGTTGCACAGCTCTTTTATAAATCTGACAAATAAGGAGGAGGTGATAAAGGCAGATAGTGTAGCTGGGCTGAAAAAAGGTTTGGACTCTAACCTATTGGAAAGAGTGGTAGATTTATTTTATTTTATTTATTTAACAGTATTTATATACCACTTTTTCCTTAAATCAACGTGGTTTACATTAAACTCAATTTTTATCTTGTGAAACAAGGTTATTTACATTAAGCTCCATCATTGAACTCAACTATTTACATCGTAACAAAGGGGTATGTTTACTAAAACCCCGCTAATGTGCGGGCCGCGGTAGTGTGCGGGTGCCATATAAGGAGTGGGCGTTCCGTCCTGAAAAAGAAACCCGTGATTGACATATGCGCTAAGGTGCGCGGCGCCCATGTGCGCCCCGCACATTAGCGCATGAGGAAGCTGTGTGGGAGGCATAAGTGGCGTGCTGATGTGCACACAGAAGAGCAGAGCCACAGCACAATGGTTAAGGCACTTACCAATGGTGCAGGGATCAGGGGTTCAATCCCCCACAGTGCCCAATGAACAAGGCTGGCTGAGGCATTAATTTATGAGGCATGAAAATAATGGGTAGCATAATGTTTTCGGAGGCATATTAATAAGGCCGCACGCTAATGTTTTGGGAGGCATTTTAATACTGGGCGGCATAAGCAGCACGCTGATGTGCACACAGAAGAGCAGAGCCACAGCACAATGGTTAAGACACTGACCAATGGTACAGGGATCAGGGGTTCAATCCCCCACAGTGCTCAATGTAGACAGCTGGCTGAGGCATTACTTTAGGAGCTAGTCCAATATTGTGCAGCATAAGGCAGTGCGCTGATGGGCATTCTGCAGCAAGCTATTGATTTAGGGGGCTTTTTAATGTTGGGTGGCATAAGGCGGCACGCTAATATACAAGCACAGGAACAGAACCACAGCACACAGAAGAGCAGAGCCACAGCACAATTGTTAAGACACTGACCAATGGTGCAGGGATCAAGGGTTCAATCCCCCACAGTGCCCAATGAACAAGGCTGGCTGAGGCATTACATATTATGGGGAAGATTGCTTTTGGAGTCATTTTATGTTTATTTTAATTATCCCTACTAGCAAACGCACTCTCAAAGCGTGTTAACATCAGGCGCCCTATAAGGCACATTGTAAAGTGCACTGTCAGCCAAGGCACCCTAGAATGTTGCTTATAGGGCGCTTTAGAGGGTGCCGTATGAGGTACCGCAAGGTCAGAGTACTGTTTGTTATGGCAGCACTGTGCAGTTTAAGGAATGGAAAGCATAAGTAGGTGCGCTGACAGGCAAGGAGGAGCAGCAGTGGAGCACAATGGTTAAGGCACTGACTGCTGATACAGGGTAATGAGTTTGCTCCCCAGTGTGCCAAGGAGGAGTGGTCTAGTGGTTAGGACAAGGCACTTTAGGCCAGAGGACCAGGGGTTCAAGTCCCACCTGGGGACAGCAATCTTAGGCCAGAGGGACTGGGATTTCTAGGCCTACAGGCACTCCTTGTGGTCTTGGGCAAGCCACTTAACCCTCCATTGCCCATGTTCCCTGTAAGTATTAGCATATGTGTCTCATATCCCCTCGTGTTAAATGTATCCCCAAATTGACCACTTTGACCTGGTGAAACACAGCATATAAATATGTAAGGCTGGCTGTGGCATCAGCTTTGCACTGTACATATTTTTTCCTGCAGCACTTTATTTTTATTTTATTAATTGCTGCCAGCAAACACGCCCTCACGTGCCGTAATTGAAGGTGCCGTATAAGGCACCCTATAAGGCACTCCATAGGGCACATTATATATTGCACTGTCCGCCACAGCACCCTAAAATGTCCCCTATAGGGCACCCTATAAGTTGCATCACAGGATAATGTATAGTGCACCTTATATGGACGGGAACCATAAGGTGCCCTATAGGGCACCCTATAAAGCACCCTCAGAGGCACCTTATGGGTACAGTACGCTGAGGGTGTTTTTGCTGGCATCAAAATATGTACATTAAAAAAAGATAATGCATTGGACAACCCTATCAAATAACCCCCACTGCAGGTTTGAACCCATGACCTCTGGCTCTAAAGGCAGTGAAGTAACCATTGGGCTACAGCTGTATAGTTGTTAGCAAACCCCTGGCTGGCTACAGGGAGCCTGCACGTCACCACACAGACAGTCTGCTGTGGTCACCAGGATAGGGTTAGCCCACCCATACCCATGATGCACTGCACATGCAAATCAGCTGTCCACAGATAAACACAAGATGGGCAATGCACCCCCACAGCACCTCGGCCTGGTAGGGGGAAGTGACCATGTGCACCCACACAGCACCTCGGCCTGGTAGGGGGGTACTGACCGTGTGGTTTACTGGCACAGAGTAGCTACACACCGTCACATTGTGCGGGTACTGTGCTCACCCTGAGGGTGCAATGAGGCGCCCAGGACCAGGTCCACAACACCTCCCATGGCTGAAAGAGACCATGCTGGAGGTCCAAAGCAGTGTTAATGTGTGAGATGGGTAGGTTTCTGCACAAACATCTTGGATATCTCTGTCTGTTTTCAATCAGGTGTAACCCCTAGGTGGGCCATGTACCACCACCCCCCCCCTCCTCCAGGGCCAAGGGTGGCAAACAGGGTCTCCCATCAATAGATCCACATTCTACCTACCTGCAAAGGTGGCAGTAGAGGGGACCATCAACCCCCAGTCCTGCTGAGGAACAGACCCCACCCCCCCAGGGCAGTCAATGCAGCACTATACACATCCATAACACCATAGCAGACAGACATTAGGCCTGGATATGGTAAGCTGCACCCTACCACTATCTGATATTCTCCTGCAGCAAGTCATCAGCTGCTGCACCCTGCAAGCCACTCCATCAAGACACATACCAGCTGCAAGCAGTCTACTAGTTAGTCAATAGTGCATGTTCCCAGTGGAGATGCATGTACCCAGAACTGGGATGTCAGCATACACAGCAAGCAGATAAATCAGTGACTGGGCCCCAAAAGGAAACCCATATCTATCACATGAGAGAAATACTGTAATAGCACTATGGGGGTGCTTAGCCATGCTGTGGTCACTGCACAGTCAGGGTGAGAGTGATCTCTCAGCAGGACATACTGTGGTCACCCTGTCTGTGTAGGTGGTGGCCGGGCACTAAAATGTCCCAGTCAGTGCCCTGTGCCCTGTGCAGATGCACCCTGGCCAGGCCACCCTGTCTGGCCTATACCCATGGTACTTTGCTCCTCATTATGCACATTGGCAGCCCAATACTGGCAACATTGCTGGCAGTGTGGGCTGTGGAAGGTGTTTGCAGCCACCACACACTGGATAGACAGACAGCCACCCCCACACCTATGCCAGCATTGTGCTACTATAGAGGAGTTCAGCAGCCATACCCACCACACCAGTCCTGGGCACAGTACAGGCATGCATATGGTACGCAATACTGTTGGGGGTCACTCCCCAGGGTGGTAAACACTGTCAGAGACCAGACCTGCAGCACACACCGCAGACATCACAATGATTGTTATGGTGGAGATCAATGAGCAAAATGTGCTTAACGTAGGAATTGATATCTGCCAGTTATCATAGGAAACGTTTGATAGCTGTGTACCATATACCCATGTGTAGGGTGGCATTGCTAAGGTATGCAACTGCTAGTATTGGGAGATACAGGCAGGGCCCAATGTCCTACCTCTCCAGGAGGCATTGGCCAATGGGGCCTGTGGGTGTGTGTGTGGGTGAGTCTGGCCCTGTTGGCTGCTGCTTTACAGCAGAGTTTCCCAACTCCAGTCCTGGTGTTCCAAACACTGTTTGGGTTTTCATGCTGTCCCTCATGAATTTGCATGAGCTATATCAGCATACCATGGGGGTGGTGCATAGATATGCAGCACAGGCATCTTTATAAGAGGCAGCATGGAACCTGAATGGTGTGGGGCCCTCCAGGACTGCAATTGGGAGACTCTGCTCTAGGTAATGCGCCTGTTTATGGTGTCTGTGTTGGGTGTGGTAAATTATAGGCGTATTAACCATGCGTTGTAGGAAAAATATGTGGACTGGATTGGCAGTAGCCCCAGCTGGGCTTTGAACCTGTGACCTTCTGTTCTTGCACACACTGTTTGTGTGCACTGCACCACTGTGTTGCCACAGGTATGCTGTGTTCCCTGGGGAGTCCATGACTGTACATCCCACAGAAAAAACCGTGGAGGCAAGGAAGGAACTATAATACCACCTTTATTTCATAAAGCCAGGCCCGACACAGGCCGTGTTTCGTTTATGCCTTCCTCAGGGGCTTTGGCTATAACAACATATAAAAAATTCATTTAACACAAACAAATTCATCATAAATATACATATATAAGGCACTCAAAACACTAAAAACACTAAAAAATTCATAAAAACTGTAAATAAATAATTAAATACTAACTGCTAAAGTACAGCGAAAGTCTGTAAACCAACAGACAGATAAATAAATAAATAATTAATTAAATGACTGTATACGTATGGTACGTGTATAATCACATATAGAAGAACTTATAGACACATGGTCACACTAATAAATACTCAATAACTTAATAAATTAGTGACACACAATGAAGTATCTATTTACTCTAAATAAATCCAACTAATAATAATAAATAACATATATATAAAAAGTACATATCATACATATAAAACCATACAGTTATAAAACTAGACTGAAAAAGTTAAATGGCTAAAAAGATCATAAACTAAAAATAAATCAATAAAGATTATTATGAATTAATTAAATCACCCATTTATAAACCTATTTGTGACCAAGAAACAACATAACCCACAATTTGATGTACTAAAAATCATTTATCACATTCTTACCTATATGATTTTCTTGCCACAGTGATAACTGAAGGGAAAGGAAAAAAGAGAATAGAAGGGCTAATCCAATTAACTGTACCCTATAAAAATCTACAATGGTACAAAAATCAATAATAACCATAATTAAAATTATAAAAATAAATATAAAATAAAAATTAAAAATTATAATAGGGAAATAAAACAGAAAACTACACTACTGGAGGAAACGCTGAACCCAGGAAAACGCAACAGGTAGAGCAAGTGAAGCCTATAATTAATAAACGTACTTAATTGAATATTATCTTATTATCTTATAGGTTGCATGAAATGATAGTATAAATTTATGATCCACCACAACTATTTTACAATTATACGTTTTTTATTTCTTCACCGGAAAAGTGTTTTAATTTTGACTAATTAAATTATTCACCAATCATCCCTCTATAAAATTACATCTATACTTAAAACTATTGTACTCAGAACCATTACAACCCTGCTATCCTCTCTATAATATTATAATATAATATAATAAACACTGCCATGATTCTTAATCAGCTAAAAAACAGAGTTCTTTAAAATCACCTTGCGTCTTTCTATAAAGGCCTTCCTGTCTGTGTGCACTGCACCACTGTGTTGCCACAGGTATGCTGTGTTCCCTGGGGAGTCCATGACTGTACATCCCACAGAGCCTGTCTGTTGCGGTGGACGGTGCCAGCCTGCACAGGCCTAGGCCACTGTCTGCTGTGGTTTGCAGCCACTGCCCCCTCCACCACCTGTACCCTTCCGCCAACATGCAGACATGTCCTTATCTGGGTAAAAGCATATGATCTGATTGACTGGTGCCACTCCAGGACTGAATTTGGGGGACTCGGCTGTAGGTAATGCCCATTGTTATGGTTTGTGTGTGGTGTAGGGTAAAATATAGGTGTTGGAACCATGCTTATGTTCTCTGCAATAAAGATGTGTCTGTACTATCACTGTTTAGTGGTGGGTAAGATTATGGGAACTGGGTTGGCAGGAGCCCCAGCTGGGATTTGAACCTGTGACCCTTTGGTCCTACAGGCACTGGCTTTGTCTGCTGCACCACACTGTGGCCACAGAGACAGTGCAGTCCCTGGAGATAGGAAACCTGGCCGGACGAGTCAGAAACCCTGCTCTGCACAATTTTACTGTGGGCTCATTTACCTTGTATGGGGACAAAAGTGCAAATAAACCTCAAAAATGACCTCGAAAAAAGGGGAACAAAACCAAAACCAAGCTGGGCAACAGTGATAGCAATGGGCAACATAAAAAACACTCCCAAGAAAGCTCCAATAAAATGAAGTGATTTTTGAAAGAGTCTATGGAGCGTAGACCCTTCGAAAAATCATTTCTTTTTTTTGGAGCTTTCCTGGGAGTGTTTTTTATTGTTGCCCATTGATATCACTGTTGCCCAGCTGAATTATAAATTTTAAACTTTTTCTTGTGGTCATTTTAAGGTTTTATTTGCTATTTTGTTCTGTGCACATGTATCACACTGCTCACGTTTTGTAGGTTTCCCCGGTTTTGCTGTACATTGCTGACGGAAATGGTTTCTCTTCCCTTTAAATCGGCTCTAACGCGAGGTTTTCACTCGTGGTATTTTTTTGACCGACATTCAGCCCTGCTCCTTTGTGGGGAGCCTCTCCCCTCCCACTCTCCGCCCATTGACCCCGCCCCCCCCGCCCCTCGGGAGCCTTCCTCCGCCCTCGGATTGCCTTTCCACGCCTCTATCGCACTTCAGCGCGCCGCGCACATGAGTGGGCCCGTTAGTGCAGCGCGCACGTGTGCGGGGCCCAAAAACACACTATTAGCGTGTGCTAAGGTACCTTAACGCACGCTCAAGTGCGCCCTGCACAATTGCGCGGTTTAGTAAACATACCCCAAAGTGTTTTAAACTCTATAACTCGGCGACATCATTGTGTCATAACAGTATGTTTCCATTACTTATTTATATAAGTAAACTATTTACAGTTTGTGGTCATGTTGTATGATTGTAGACATTGTTCAGTAGTCATTGTCCAGGTCTGGTGTGATGTTGCCGAAATGTTCAATGAATAAGAATGTCTTCAGCATTTTCCTGAATTCTTTAGCATCATTCGTACATCTGATATTGTTCAGTAGGGAGTTCCATAGATTTGACACATATAGTGAAAAGGATCTATTTGAAGTGCACTGCTTAGCTTTGAAGAATTCCTTTGGCATGGTTAAAGTGTCTTTATTGTTTGTTCTTGATGGGCAGTTTTCGAGGTATATTTTATTAGGTCTTGGAGTGATTCAGCTGATTCATTCTGGAATAATATGAATATATTAGTGATAGCCTTGAATCTTGCATGACTCCTGATCGGGAGCCAATGAAGTCATGCCAAGATTGGTGTTATGTGTTCACATTTGTTTGTTCCTGTGAGAATGAGAGCAGCAGTGTTCTGTAACATCTGTAGTGAATGGATTGTTGTTCCTGGCAGGCCTTGGCAAATTGAGTTACAGAAATCTAATACTGGTGTGATTATGGCCTGTAGGGCCATTCTGAAGTCATTGTAACTTAGCAGGGACTTTAGTCTCCGAATGATTTTCATTTTGTGGTAAGTGCCGTATGTTGTCCTGTTAATATGGGCTTATAAGTTTAAGTTCTGATCGAAGATGACCCCTAGGTATGTGACTTCACTTATAACAGCAATATATCCGTCCTTTGTAGCTATTGTAGAGGGATGGTTAAATGTCTTGTTTCTTGTTATTGTGAGTGCTTCCATTTTGCTATAGTTTAAACTTAGATTATAGGAGTTTAGCCAACTGGAGATTTCTGTGAGGCATTCATTTATATTTGTGTAGTCCAGGGTTTCAACATCAAATGGCGTGTATACCATGATGTTATCAGAGACACAAGGGGAGCGAAGCCCTCGCAGCAGCCAGCAGGAAAACCCAACAGGCGAAGGCTGATAAAGGTCACAGGTGCTAACTTTATTAATAAAAAACCCCAACGCGTTTCGGCATCAAGCCTTCATCAGGGGGTATGTATCTAAAAATAACAATAAGTAAATGATAAATAACACTAAAAAACATATATTTAAAAATATAAAAAGTATATATAAAACAAACATAAAGAAAGTATGTATCATAAAATATTAAAAACAATAGGAAACTAAAATAGATCAGAACATCAAAATTAGAAAAAGCACATAAATAAAAACAGCCAAATAAATAACTAAGAGCATAAAACAACCAATACTGTCAAGCGAGGAGGACTGCAGAAAGGGTATTTACGTATTGCACCATATGAAATTGAAAATAAGGGTCTTGAAAAAGACCTTAGGCAGTTAATGACTCAAGGCTAAAAAAAGAGAAAATAATACACATATGAATGCAAAATGCTACCAGCAAAGGGAAAGAGAGAAGAGAGGAGCATAAAAAACATATAATAAATTAGTTATAAAAGGGGGGGTGCATGACAGTTAGGGAGCAGAGGCAGGGAAGGTCACAATAATGAAGAACACACTGACCTTAATAAGGCAGGATATAAAACTATAGCTATAGACTAAAAATATAAAATTGAGTGTTTTAGAGGAAGACCTATCTTGAGGTACGTAATGTTCAAAGAACTTGTGTCATAAGAACTGCGGTATGATTCAGAGGAACATCAGAATTGTGACTAATGCAGTTCAACAGTATGACTTTAAAATGATAATGTAATGCAATGATAAACAAGGAGGCTATTGTAATGCACATATATGAAAATGTATAAAAAATACGAAAAATAAATAATGATAAATGATAAAAACATTTCGTAAAACACTGGAATGTTAATATGACATGTTGTAAGACAGAAATGCATCAATAAATAACTATAAATAACTAAAAAACGATCTACACTTAATAAAACCACACCGGTGCAGGATATGTAAAAATCTTGAGTAGGAACCATATAAATACACATTAAAACCGTAAAAAACGGAAAGTCCGGAGTAGAAATAAAAAACATTGGTATGGCCATATGGTCTTTATCTGCTGTCACGTTTCTATGTTTCTAGAGTGACACAACAGCATGTTTCCCTCATTCAATGAATCAGACATTTGGGAGCTTCATCTCTGTATGTCATAGGAAGTGTTTGGGGGGTGCATGCATGTGTACACAGTAATGTACACAGTTAAGTTACAATGAATTTACTCTTATTTAATGTACTCAGTTTAAGTTATAATGTAAACCGCCTTGATTGAAGGATAAGGTGGTATAAACGCAGGTGCATGTATTTGTATTTTTCATGAAGATTACAAGGGATGTTGAGAAAGGGCAACAGGATAGCTTTGGGCTACGATTGGGGCTGTTAGGGGCCGTGGTGGGCCCACATCAGCCCTGGGCAATGGCGGCAGAATTTAAAAAGAAAAGTGAAGCTAGGGGGCTGGGCTCAGGCAGAATATGGTGTCATACAGGCATCGGGGAGAGCTGCGATCAACGTGGCTGCCCCCTTCTAAGGCCCGCGGTGCTTGTGGCTCCTCTAGAGTGCTGAATTGCTGTGATGATTGTGGCATCAGCTTCCGGGAATAGGCACAAGCACCGCAGGCCTTATACAGGAGAAGCCATGGTGATTGTGTCTCTCCCCAATGCCTGTATGACCTCATATGCTGCCTTAGCCCAGCCCCGCTGCTTCAATTTTCTTTTTTTTTAAATTCTGCCACCACTGCCCAGAGCTGACTCTGGCCCACCATGGCCACTGACAGCCCCAATCACAGCCCGAAGCTGCCCTGCTGCATGCATATGGCTGGCCCTGGAAGGAAATGCTATGGTTTCTGGCGCTCCCTTGCAACCTATAAATCGGTGCCCCTCCCTCATTATTATTAATGTTGACTATACCTCATCCTCTTTATTCCCAAAACTTCTTCATGAAGTCTTTTCACGTGATGCGAGCATTTCTCCTTCATATCCAATATTGTAAAAAAATTGCAGTGAAAGGGCAGCATAACTAAAAATAACTGCTTAGCATTCAAACAGACTGTGATGGTCCAAAAAACAATATGATTCTGGTTATCTCACTAACAATATAAACATTCTCCAGGGGGGCGGAGCCTGATGTCCAGCGGGATGGTCGCATAACGCTGAGGCTCCCGAGAGGCCTACTCAGAATCCTGAATTAACACCTCATATTTTGGAATTTCTACTCTGACCTTGCCGGGGCACAGTGGTGAGATGGCGGGGACCAAACCTACGCGCCTGGAATTTGGGTCTCCAGCGGCTTCTCATGGCAAACGTTCCAAAACTGAACCTCCGTCCCCGCAGAAGGGGCCGGCCTCGTGCGAGGGCCCCGAAATGCAGCAGGAAATCCTCGTAGAGATCAGAGGGGTCAAAAACCTTGTGCAGGCAAACGGTGAAGCACTTCGAGCGCTGCGGGACGACTTTGGTGTGCTGCAGAGCAAACTAGAAGGGCTTTCTTCGCGTCAGGACAAAATGGAGGGCATATTGGACTCCCATGCGGCCCGGTTGTCCACACTCGACAAAGTTGAACGACAGGTGCGGGCATTGCAGAAAGAGGTGGAAGATGGCAATAATAGAGCGCGTCGCAACAACATACGACTCGTGGGCATACCGGAGGGAGCGGAATCGGGAGACATGAAAAAGTTTTTATGCAACCTCCTCCCTTCCTTGCTCCAAATCACCTTTGCCAAAGATTTGGAGATTGATCGCGCTCATCGTGTACCCACAAACATAACGCTCAACAGGAAGACCCCGCGGCCTATCATTTTTCGACTATTGAGATATCAACACGTGGAGCAAATTCTAAGTGCCTCTCGGGCAAAGGGCCATATGGAGTTTGAGAGCCACAAGATCTCCTTCTATCCTGACTTGTCTAAACCCACAGTCGACCGTCGAAAGCGCCTTTTGGAATTCCGGCCGAGGCTTCAACAACTACAAGCACGCTACGGCCTGATGTACCCGGCCAAGCTCAGAGTCACGCTTCACAATCAGACACGAACATTCGAGGACCCTGATCTACTAGCGGAGTTTTTGGATTCCAAAGAAGCCGACTTGATGCGCTGACTTCCAGAATATTCTAGCAAGTCTCCTTATATCCGCTGTACCTGCTATATTGGATCTGCCGCAGCCTAGCAAAGAGTCTGGCGTGGGCAGTCTGTTGCCTTACTCTTGATGGTACCTGTGACCCGACTCCATCTACCCACAGTAGCCTCGATGAGTATCAGAGATAGTGTTATTATGGACTCTGGTGTTTCTTTTCTTTTTACATGTCTTTCATTTCCTCTCCAGGGCCTCCTCCCGCAGACACATGGTCGCCATATTCTTTGGGGGTTTTGCTTCTTCTCTAAGATACGTTGGTACATACTTTTCAATATGGGGTGTATTAGCCAGAATACTTGGTGATTATGACATTGTTGTACAGATTCTGCTTATGTTCCATGTTATCAGGAGCCCTTACTTAATATGTTTACTACCGATTGATGGCACCATGTAAGATTTTTTCATTGAACGTAAAAGGCATCAATAATCCGATAAAACGGAAGAAAATCCTAAGCTACCTCAATCAGGAAGCAGCGGATCTGATTTTTCTCCAAGAAACGCATTTAAATTCAAAGGAATCTCTTAAACTCAATATTAAACCTTACATGGTGGCCGCTTATTCCCCAGCCGTTTCTAAGAAATGTGGGGTTGCCATACTGGTTAGGAAATCTCTGCATGCTACTGTTATTGCGACCAGCTCAGATACAGGAGGTAGATGGTCTAGAGTTCACCTTAAGATAGGTAGTCTAGAAGTTACATGTATATGCCTTTACGCTCCTAATGTTGATGATCCTGCCTTTTTTGCTACCATTGCTCAGGTTGCGCAGGCTTCTGCTAATACTTCATTGATCATTGGGGGGGATTTCAATCTAGTCCTTGATCCCCTGATTGACAAACAGCCGCCTAGGACGAGTGGTCCCCCCAAGAGTCACGCCACGCTTACCTCTCTGATCAAGGATCTTGCTTTAGTTGATCTATGGAGATTATTACACCCCAATGAGCTTGACTTCACCTTCTTCTCCTCCCCTCATAAATCTCAGTCTCGCATAGACTTCTTTCTAATCTCAAAACTGTTAGTTCCTCAGGTGGACACTGCAAAGATTCACTCCCAACATATTTCAGATCATGCGGCCGTTTCCTTTCAATTACACACTACTGCACCCCAGGGCGACTCGGGAGCCTGGTTCTTTGATAGAGCCCTGTTAACTCAGCCAGAATTCCAGGCAGAAATTCGAGTAGCCATACAGGATTACTTCCATTTTAATCTACCTCAAGATACTGCGAATTGGGCTTGGTGGGAGGGCTTCAAAGCGGCCATTCGGGCAACGATCACTAGCTATCAAATCCGCTTGCGGAAACAACGTAAACAGCAGCTGCTCATACTAGACCAGCAAATAAAAGCAGGCGAACGAGTTCTAACTTCCCGTACTGACCCATGTGTATTAATTCGATTACAGCGTCTCCGTTTTCAATATAATTCAATCCTCTCAACTGCAGCCTCTAAGAGTATTGAGCTTCAGCGAGGGACATATTATCGTGAAAATAACCGAGCCGGTCGACTCTTAGCCAATGCCTTGAAAGGTCAAAAAGAAGCCAAACGCGTTGCGGCCCTTCGAGTTCCACAGGGAGGAGGTATAGTGACCACAGACTCCGAGATTGTAGAGCTCTTTCGGGATTTCTATACCCACCTATATCAATCTGAATGTGAGTTCTCTTCAGAGACATTCGAGCGGCCGACCCTCTCTGAAGATGATAGAGATGTGATGGATGCACCCTTCTCTACTTCAGAGATCCAATCTGCCCTAAAACGAACAGCCTTGGGCCGTGCCGCTGGGCCCGATGGTCTCCCGACCGAATTCTACAGAACATTCAGTGCAGATTTAGTTCCCTACTTAAAACTCTATTTTACTGCCCTTGCGGTAGATACATCCTCTTTGGGATCCTTTTCGGCAGCTAATGTGGTTGTATTTGAGAAAGAAGGCAGAGACCCACTACTGACCGCCAACTACCGTCCAATCTCCCTACTTAATGCCGACTATAAGATCTTCGCAACGATCTTGGCCACCCGGCTATCTGGCATGATGGCTACCTTAATTCACCCCGACCAATGTGGTTTTATACCCGGCAGATCAACTGCTGACAATGCTCGGACCTTGTGCCATGTGTTATCTAGTGCTGCCAATCTCGACCATCCATGGGTGGGTCTTTCCCTGGATGCCGAAAAAGCCTTTGATCGTCTAGAATGGCCCTTCTTATTTGCAGTTCTCCGATGGTATGGCTTTGGAGAGGGCTTCCTCCGATATCTCCAAGTCATGTACACTCAACCCGTCGCCAGTATTTGTGTAAACGCCATCAAATCTCAGCCATTTAACCTCCAAAGAGGCACGCGTCAAGGTTGCCCCCTATCACCAATGCTTTTTGATCTCGCTCTTGAACCCCTAGCCCTCCTTATCAGACAGTCTGCACGTATTCGAGGTGTCCCCTTTAGTCATAGGGAGATTAAACTTTCTGCATATGCAGATGACCTTATGCTCTTCGTTTCCCTCGATTCGGTTCCAGCTGTCCTGGATCTGATTGACGGATACTCACAATTATCGGGCTATAAAATTAACTGGACCAAATCTGTAGCATTCCCACTGAACCGCTGGGTACATGAGGCTGACATGCAGGCCTTTCCCTTCCTTTGGCAATCCCGCATGGTGAAGTATCTCGGGGTCCATTACTGTTCTCCTTTAGAAGACACTATCAGTTTTAATGCCAAAGAGGTTGTCTCCAAAGTTCGTGAACTCACAAATCGTTGGTCTCCCTTATCTCTCACATGGTGGGGCCGCTTAGACACTGTGAAGATGATGATAGTCCCCAAAGTGAACTACATTTTAGAAATGCTGCCATGCTTACTTCCGCTACGTCCTTATATAAAGATATTGAGGGCCTTCTCGTCCGTTATCTCTGGCAGGGCAAGCCACCAAGGATAGCTAAACATAAACTGCAGTCTGCAAAGGAACGAGGGGGTACTAGATTTCCTGATTTTCTTAGATATCATCAAGCCTTTTTACTCAAGCAAGGTGCCCGATGGCTAGATACCTCAACAGACCGCCGACCAGTTTGGCTGGACATAGAAGAGGAGCTCAGTAGCCCAATTCCGTTGACCCATCTCCCCGGTATGTCTTATCAAGTAGACACCCGCCATCCACCAATGATTGTCGATACTCTTGCGGCCTTTAACACTCTCATTCTAACGCTGGGCCCGAATGTATGTCCTCTGGACGGACTCCCGCTATGGAATAACCCCAGAATTCAAGTCCTAAATAGAACCATAGCCTGGAAACCCTGGTACTCCAGGGGGATCTGGACACCCCAACAGCTTTTCTCTGCAGCTCATTGGAAAACCTTTTCGGATTTACAAAAGGAATTTGCGTTACCAGCGAAACACTACTTTCAATTGATGCAGCTTCAACACTGCCTCAACAGTGCTCGAATCATGCCGCCCTCTGCCCCTACTGAGGATGGGCTATTAGAGATAGTTCACTCCATTAGTAGTACACATGGGGTAGCCTCTAATTTCTATAAAATACTTTGTCAGGGTACAGATACGGACACTTTTAGAGCCCAACAAGCCTGGGAGCGTGAACTGCAAACCACTATAACCCCTGTGCAATGGAGCGTTTTTTGGAGTAAAGTAGTGCGGGTTTCCCGGTCTGCCTCTGTTACCCAAACTCTTTTCTTCTTTGCACACAGATGCTTTTATACCCCAGAAAAAATAGCCAAATGGAACCCAAATGCTAGGGACCTGTGCTGGTCTTGCCATACTGCTGTGGGATCCCTCGCTCATGTTATTTTTGAATGTCCTCACCTGCAGGTCTATTGGGGGCAGGTCTGGGGTTGTATTCAATCTATCTTACACTTTCATGCACCTCTTTCTTGGAAGGTCGTGGGACTCCGCTCTGTGGCGGAGGTCCCCTCTCTTCCTAAGAAGGGTCGCTTTCTCCTTGATTTCATGCTAGGTATAGCCATATGCTTAATCACGAGGAATTGGAAGGATAGCTCCCGACTTACTGTCAATGAATGGTGGAACCTTGTCTGCTTATATAGTAAATATGAGCAGATACCTCGGAGAGCTATTCCCCATGTCCAAACTCACTCCTGCTTGTCTAAATGGCAGATGCTCAATGATTATGTACAATCTGCTCATTGCTCTAACATGCCTGTATAATGTACGCTCATCATGTTTTAGATCACCGTTAGGTTTGTATTACAATAATGTAAATACACGCCCGCTTCGGGAATGCTTAGTTTTCTAGAGAAGAAGCAGGGGGGAGGGGGGTGGTAGGGGTTTGATTTGGTATATGTACTACACGTTATGTATTTGTCTTTTAGCTGTATGTCTTCCTTTCTTTTGTTGTTATAAAACGAAAATAAAGAATTTAAAAAAAAAATAAACATTCTCCAGTTCCAGGCATATAGGTGAGCTAATATAAAGTCCTACAAAAGTCACAGAAGTTCTACAAGGCCAAATGTACCATACCATACCAGCATAAACTTTCAAAACTCATGCAACAAGGGGCCTGCCCAGAAAAAAGCAGCTCTATAAATACTTCAGGGGGCCCTAGAAAATCCATACACCTATTTGAAAAGCTGACCAAGTCAAATTATTACAGTACAATATAGATCCCTATATACAAATTCCATTTTTACAGAACACCTGGCCTCAATCACACACTCACCAAATATAGAATAAGTGACTACAACCTAAAGTAAAAATAAAAATATGTAGACAAAAATTAAACTGAAACCCCAAGAAGTCAGACTCTGCATGCAGTTCAACATCAGATAAATAAGAGATGCAGTTCCCCATACTGTGTAAAATATAAAAATAGCACAAAGTCCAACCAGTAATTGAAAATAAAATTATTTTTTCTATCTTTGTTATCTGACCATTTTATTCTCTGATTATGCTGGTCCCAATCTGAGGCTTCTGCTTTCCTGTGTTCTCTTAGTTCTCTATTTCTTGTCTTTTCTTTTGTTTTCTTCACTTCTTTCCATCAGCCTATTTGCAGTTCCAGTGACCCTCCCCAGTATCAGTGACCCTCCCCAGTATCAGCCCCCTTTCCAGTCCTCCCCTCCCAGTACCTTACAATGTCAACCTTCTTGCATTCCCAGGACTGCCACTGGTGTCCATTCCCTTCCCCACTGTCCAGCCCCTTCTAGTTCAAATACCATCTCTGGTATCAGCTCACTTCCAGTCCCAGTCCCAATGCGACCACTCCCATGTCAACTCCCTTCCATGTGAACTCTACACTTTGTTCATCCCCCTTCCATTGCCATCCCCATGTGTCAGCTCCCTTCCAGTGCCAGTGTCCACTCCCTTCCAGCCCTTCCACCATTACCCAGCCACCTACTAGTCCCATCCCTAAGTGTCAGATCCCTACAGTCCCATCCCATAGGTGTCAGCTCCCTTCCAGTCCCCCTCAAGTACCAACCCCAGGTATCAGCTCCCTTCCATCCCCCTGCACCCTTCCCTAGTGTCATCACCTTTCCAGTCCCCTTCAGTACCATCCCTAGGTACCAGCTCCCTTCCTGTCCCCTCCTTCCCCCTCTGTCAGCTCCCTTCCAGCCACCTCCTTCCCCCTTGTGTCAGCTCCCTTCCAGTCACCACCTTCCTCTGTGTCAGATCCCTTCCTGCCACCTGCTTTCCTCCATCAGGTTCCTTCCTGCTACCTCCTTCTCCCCATGTAAGCTCACTTCCTGCCCCCAACCCTCCCGTCACCTCCTTTCAGGCCCTGCCCTCCCCATGTCAGCTTCCTTCCAGCCATCTCCTTCCCTACTGTGTCAGCTCCCTTCCTACCCCCTCTTTCCCCCATGTCAGCTCCCTTCCAGCCATCCTGCCACCTCCTTCCCCCCAAATCAGCTCCCTTCTAGTCCCTTCCTTCCCCCCTCTGTCAGCTTCATTCCAGCACCCACCTTCCCCCCATGTCAGCTCCCTTCCTGCCACCTCCTTCCCTCCCCCATTTTAACTCCCTTCCAACCCCCATCTCCCCCCATTAGGTCCCATCTATCCCCTTCTTTCCCCCCATGTCAGCTCCCTTCCAGGCATCTCTTTCCCCCCATGTCAGCTCCCTTCCTGCCACCTCCTTCCCCTGGCAGCCACAGCTCCTGCTTCTTACAGAGGTGTAGTTGCATTTGCAATAATAATTTAAAATAAAAGCAAAACCAGTGCAGAGCCTTCTGGCCTATGTTATGGAACCCCATCTGCTGCGCCCCACTCCCGCTAGCGTAACTTCCTTTTGAGGGCGGGACGCAGCAGCAGAGGTTCCATAACAGAGACCAGAGGGCTCAGCACCAGTTTTGCTTTTATTTTATATTATTAGCACTATCGCAGCTGCAGTTCTGTAAGATGCAGGAGTCACGGCTGGATCAGGGGGCAGGAGAGAGATGAAAAGCCAGTTTTCTGCTTTAGCCGTTCCCAGTCCCGTGACCAGAGCAAAAAAACTGCTTTTCAACTGCCAGTTTTAGTTCTCTGCCAACAGTCGGCCTGTTGTTGTTGTTAAGTGCCGTCGAGTCGGAGTCGACTCATGGCGACCCTCTGGATAGCTATCCTAAATTGTGTTCGGTCTTCAGTCAGGCGGCTCATTGACGACAGACTGGTACCCGTAGCTGCTGTTATTGTAGCGATCCATCTCATTGCTGGCCTTCCTCTTTTGCGTTGACCTTCTATCTTGCCAAGCATGATGTCTTTCTCTAATGATCTCTCTCTTCGCATGATGTGTCCGAAGTATGAAAGCCGAAGTCTTGTCATCTGAGCTTCTAAAGAAAGCTTAGGTTTGATCTCCTCTAGTACCGACTGGTTTGTTCTTCGGGCAGTCCATGGTATACACAGTATTCGCCGCCAGCACCATAATTCAAAGGCATCAATTTTCTTCCTGTCAGTCTTTTTCACTGTCCAGCTTTCACATCCATATGATGTTATTGAAAATACCATGGCTTGAACAAGTCGAATCTTTGTATGGAGAGACACATCTCTGCTCTTGAGAATCTTATCTAGGTCTTTCATAGCCATTCTGCCAAGAGCAATGCATCGTCTGATTTCTTGACTGCTTGTTGCTTCTTTATTGATAGTTGATCCAAGTAGGTTAAAGTTGTTCACAATTTCAATTTCTTCTCCTTCAACGATGAACCTGTTGATTATGCCAGTTGTCATGATCTTTGTCTTCTTTACATTAAGGTGCAGGCCCATTTTGAGACTATGTTCTTTCTTTGATTGTGAGAAGCAAATGTTTCAGATCATCTTCGCTTTCAGCCAGTAATGTGGTATCATCAGCATAGCGAAGGTTGTTGATGAGTCTTCCACCAATCTTCACACCTCTGTTGTCTTCATACAGTCCTGCTTCTCTGATGATTTGTTCTGCATATAAATTAAACAGGTAGGGGGAAAGTATGCAGCCTTGTCTTACACCTTTGCTTATTTTAAACCATTCTGTTTCTCCTTGTTCCGTTTGAACTGTTGCTTCTTGATCAATGTACAGATTACGCAAGAGAACGATCAGGTGTTCTGGTATACCCATGCTTCTTAATGTGGCCCAGAGTTTCTCATGGTTTACACAGTCAAAAGCCTTGCTATAGTCGATAAAGCACAAATAGATATCCTTTTGGTATTCTTTAGTCTTTTCAAGGATCCATCTCACATCCGCAATGATGTCTCTCGTTCCTCGCCCTTTCCTGAACCCTGCTTGCACTTCAGGTAGTTCTTGTTCTAGGTATGGCTGTAGTCTCTTTTGAATAATCTTCAGTAGAATCTTGCTGGCATGTGGGATCAGAGCGATTGTGCGATAATTTCCACAGTCAGTTGGATCACCTTTCTTTAGTATTGGTATAAACACAGATCTTTTCCAGTCAGTTGGCCATGATGTTGTCTTCCATATTTCTTGGCAGAGCCTTGTAAGTACGGTAACAGCTGCATCAGATTGCTGCAATACTTCTATGGGAATGCTATCAATGCCTGGTGCTTTGTTCTTTGATAAGGCTTTCAATGCTGCTTCAACTTCTTCTTTCATCACCAATGGTTCCTGATCATAAGGTATAGGTTGAAATGGCTGTTGGTCCACTTGATCTTTATCATATAAAAACTCTGCATATTCCTTCCACCTTTTCTTGATCTTCTCAGCATCATTCAACATAGAACCTTGAGCATCTTGTAACATTCCAATTCGGGGCTGGAACTTTTTCTTTAACTCTCGCAGCTTTAGGAAAGCCGATCTTGTTCTTCCTCTAATAGTTTCTGCTTCTATTTCCTTGCAAGTGTCATTGTAGTACTTTTCCTTGTCCTGTCTTGCTGCACGTTGGAAATCTCTGTTGAGTTCTGCGATTGTCTTTCTTTCTCCTTTGGCTTTAGCTTCTCTGCGTTTCTGGGCAATTTTCAGAGTTTCTTCTTCCGTCATCCATTTTGGCTGTTTTTGCTTTTTCACCTTTTGTAGAGACTTCTCGCTTTCTTCCAGCACAACCTTCTTGATGTCATTCCATAACTCTTCCGGAGCTCTGTCATTTGTATCTAAAGCAGCAAATCGATTTTGCAGGCAGTCTTTAAATTCCAGTGGTATATTCTCAAGGTCATATTTTGGTGCATTCATGAGTGGTTTGCTCTTTTTCAACTTTAGCTTGAGTTTGCATACTAGTAGTTGATGATCTGTACCACAGTCAGCTCCAGGTTTTGTCTTTGTTGATGTTACAGAGCTTTTCCATCGTTGACTTCCACAGATGTAGTCAATTTGATTTTTATACAATCCATTGGGTGAAGTCCATGTGTACAGTCGTCGCTTGTGTTGCTGGAAGAAGGTGTTTGAGATGAATAGATCATTGGTCTTGCAGAATTCTATCAATCTTTCTCCAGCTTCATTTCTGTTGCCAAGTCCATATTTTCCAACTACTTTGCCTTCTTCTTTGTTGCCAACTTTTGCGTTCCAGTCACCCATGACTATCAGGATATCCTGTTTGCATGTTCTGTCAATTTCAGCTTGTACTTGTTCATAGAACTCTTCAATTTCATTCTCTTCTGCAGCTGTTGTTGGGGCATATACTTGAATTATAGTTGTGTTGATAGGCAATCCTCGTAGACGAATAGAGATTAAGCGTTCGCTGACTGCACTGTATTTCATTACAGTTCTTGCAAGTTTCTTCTTTATTATAAATGCAACACCATTTCTTCTTTGTCTTTCATTTCCAGCATAGTAGACCATGTGATCATCTGATGCAAAGTGCCCGATGCCAGTCCATTTCAGTTCGCTGACACCCAACAGATCAAGTTGTACACGTTCCATTTCATTCTTGACCACCTCCAACTTCCCTTGGTTCATGCTTCGTACGTTCCATGTTCCAATGTGTAAGACATCTTTACAGCTTCTGACTCTCATTTCATGCGCAGCTACATCAGCAGTCAGACTTCCCGAGGGCTTTGATCCAACCACATCATAAATGCTGGCTTTACTCTGAAAAGTCTTCAGCTCTTCCCCAGTAGCTAGTTGAGTGCCTTCCGACCTGGGAGTCTCATCTTCCAGCACCATAGCACAATTTGTTTTGTTGTAACTATCCATTGGGTTTTCATGGCAAGATACAGAAGTAGATTGCCGGGCCTTCCTTCCGCGCAGTTTAAGTTTGGTGTTGTTGCCGTTGTCACAGAAATGTGATCCTCCGCCGTCAACACTATCCCATTCTGCTGCTGCCCAGATGGGTGGTTTGTCTTCGTCTGGCACCTCAGCTGAGACCTGTCCATCTTGGGAGACCCTGCCAGTAGTTAAACTACCGATAGTTTAGCTCTCAGCATCACTGATGCACGCAAGCCCTCACAGCACGACAAGCTGCAAACCCATATAAAAACCAGCCAGACCGACTGAATACCGGACAGTTGGCAATCCTACTGTGAACCCATGCAGCATGGACTCTCTCCTCTCTTTGGCCTGCAGGATCAGCTTGTCCGATGGGCCAAAGATGAGAGAAATACCATGATCGGCATTGCTGTATGTGCCCGAGGGAGCAGCCTGTCCCACAGGCTGAAGAGAAAGCCGTGATTGCTTCCAGCAGTGCTGTTCTATGCTTGTGGGACAGGCAGCTCCTGTGGGCACATGCACCACTGCTTTCTTCTTTGGTTTGCAGGCACACAACACTGCAGCAGCTTTGGTGCCTCTTAACTCTGGTGCCCCCCTGCTGTGCTTACCTGGCTAACCGGATAGCACCGGCCTTGGTTGGAGGGGGTGCCAGCTTTGCAAGTCAAAAAGGGTGCATGTTATAGCTTGGTACAGTCCTGTCTGCAAAGTCCTAAACATCTGAAAAGTGCCAATGCAGCAGCAACACAAATCTAAATTGAAAATGGAATAGATAATGGCACTGAGAAGTGCACTTCAATCATTGAGAAAAATCCAAGTATCTCTGCCTTAGGCATTTTCAAAGAATTGACACAAACCCAAAATAGTGAATAGATAAAAGGTAACCTAAAAAAGATTCACCATTCAAACACCCCAATCATTTTCATGTTATTTTTTTGTCGGAGCGTGCCGAGGGAGGGTAAGAATTGATATCTAACCCCCTCCAGACGACAAACTACTTTTTATTTTATAAGGTACTCCACCTCTAAATAAAATTTAACAACTCATAACTTATCTGTTCATAAATCCAAAACGTTCTGCGCCATGTATTAGCTTTAGAATTACCACAGTTATCCAAGTAACGGATGGAGCGATCAAAGGAACCATAACGGATTTAATGAGCCATTCGCAGTTTCACTGTTCCGGCCGTGTGTACTTACACATGCATGGCTTAATCTTTGAGACAAGCATATGCTACTGGCAGGATCAACCAGGACATGGCGCAGAACATTGTATATTAGACAACAGTGATTACTTCAATGAAAACTTTCGGATTTATGAACAGATAAGTTATGAGTTGTTAAATTTTATTTAGAGGTGGAGTACCTTATAAAATAAAAAGTAGTTTGTCGTCTGGAGGGGGTTAGATATCAATTCTTACCCTCCCTCGGCACGCTCCGACAAAAAAATAACATGAAAATGATTGGGGTGTTTGAATGGTGAATCTTTTTTAGGTTAGGCATTTTCAAAGCACCAGAAAAACCTGTTTTTGTAGTGAGGCAAAATCATCAAGTATGATAATAGCAATTTAATGATAACTTTGAAATGAAGGTTGAAGGCTCATTGATGATATTATGCTGGTAATGTTGCCCTATCACATCAGGTTCAGAGTCAAATTGTTTGGAACTACAGTGGTACGATACCCTAAAGAAGCCATCACAGCATCTAGATATGCTGGAAAGCCCTACAACACCTGAAGAGTGTAATACAGCAGCAATACAGGTTGGAAGCCCAGCAGCTCATGAAGAGAGCCTACATAGCACCAAGATAAACTGGAAGGCCCCAAAACACCAGAAGAGTTTTGGTGTATGGGGATGCAGATATCCACTAGAAACTAGATAGTTATGGTCAACATTATTGGCACCCTTGCATTTTAGGTATGTTGTGTACAATATCTTGAGAAATAATTAGAAATATTCCAGCTGTATGTCATCATAATATTTAAATAGTATGTTGAAAGATATACCACAAAAAAAGATGTCTGTGCAACTTAGATGTAATAATTTCTGAGAAAAAAACAAAATATGACCTGGACAGGATTAATTGCATCCTTGACTAATATTTGGCTGCACAACCCTTGGCAGTGATGACAGTCTCCATACATTTCTTGTAGCCATTTATAAGTTTTGTACATCTGTCTGTTGGTAGTTTCTCCCACTCTTCAACTGTGATTTGTTCCAGCTCATGAATGTTTTCAGGATTCCTTTTACCAATGGCAGATTTCAGTTCTTTCCAAAGGTTCACAATTGGATTGAGATAAGGACTCATTGATGGCCAGTTTACTTCAGTCTATTTGTTCCTTTTTAACCATTCTTTTGGACTTTTGGATGTATGTTTTGGGTCATTGTCCTGCTGGAGGACCCATGACCTTTGATCCAGACCTAGCTTTCTGACACTAGGTAGCACATTTTGCTCCTAAATACCTTGGTAGTCCTCAGACTTCATGATTCTGTTAATACATTCCAAGCTTCCAGTTCCTGAGGCAACAAAACAGCCCCACAACATTATGCAACCTCCACCATATTTAACTGTGGGAAGGGTATTATTTTCCTTATAAGCTTTATTTCTTCGCCTGTAAATCTATTGCTGGTCTGCCTTGCCAGAGATCTCAAGTTTGGTTTCAAATGTCCACAGAACATTTTCCCAGAAGGATTGTGGTTTCTCAAGATGGGGTTGGGCAAAGATCAGGAGTGCCTTTTTATGTCTGTCTTTGAGCAATGGGGGTCCTCCTTGTCCTTCTCCCATGAAGTCCTTCTTTGTTTAGTGCATGACGTATGATGCAGGTTGAAACCTCCAATCTGGATTGCTCCAGGTCAGCTTTGAGCTCTTTGGATTTTATACGTGGTATTTTTCCAACAATTCGCACTAACCTTCAAAGACTTCTTGGATTAATTTTCCTTTTCCCACCATATCCTAGGACAGTGATGGCTAACCTTTTTGAGCCCGAGTGCCCAAACTGCCGCACAAAACCAAAGAATTTCCTCAAAGTGCCAGCACGTCAATTAAAGCCCCATTTGCATAAGGTGCTTCATTTGCATAAATATTTGCATAATGTTACCATACACTAACTTTTAGTAAACATGCCTCTTAATGAGTATATGGATAAAGAAAGACTAAAAGGTTTCTACATTACTATAATCCAGTACCAACCGCCAGGCACATTAGGAACTACTACAAACGCTGCCCATTTAGAACCCATAGCAAACCCGCCGTATCCTAACAGCACTACCAGGACTCACAAAGCACCATACTCTACCTATCAAAAGGCAACACTGCAAATATTAAACCAATACATCTCAGAGAACAACAATACATGACCTACTGGGGAAAGAACAAGTGGCAATGTCAAATAGGAATTATATAAACAGAATACCTCAGCTCAGTTACACATGCAGAACAGACCATCACCAAACAAGGAATCACAATTTAGAAACAGGAAGACAATAATTAAACTGGGAACCCCAAAAGCCAAACTTGGAATATACAACAACACTGTAGAAATAAAACTATATATTAATTTCCTCTTGTACTAAACAAAGCGCAAAAATTAATGATGCACATTTCCCAGAGCTGACATATTCCAGTTAATAAATTCAAAATAAAGAGATATTTTTCTACCTTTTGTGCATTTTTTTTCAGTTGCAATTGTTCCAGCCACTTTCTTCTGGTTTCTTTCGTGTCTTCTGCTAACTCTCCATCTGCTGTCCATTTGTCCTTTCTTCTGTCATTCTCTCTCTACATCTGCTTTAACATACTAATCTTTCTCCTTTGGCTCTTTCCTCATTCCTATTTCATCTACTCAAAATTTACCCCTCCATCCTCAATCCCCACTTACTCTCCCAATACCCGGCCAATTGTAGATTTTTTATCCCTCCCACACAAAATATTTTTCCCCTCTCCATTTTACTCTCCCAGCCCCATCCCATTCTAATCCTCCCCCAACACCAGCTCCCTTCTAGTTCCAGCCTCACCCAGCATCCATTCCCTTCTAGTCCCTGCATCAGCCCATTTCCAGTCCTAGCAGCCCCCCAACCCAATACCAGTCCTATCCCCCCCTCATCAACCCACTTCCAGTCCTAACCCCCCATCACCCCATTTTCAGTTTAAGCCCCCCCCTATAACCCATTACCAGTCCTAACCCCCCACTTCCAGTCAGCCCCCCATAGCCCATTGCCAGTCCTAACCCCCCCATCAGCCCACAGTCCATTACCAGTCCTTACCCCATCAGCCCACCTCAAGTCCTAACCCCTCCCCATCAGCCCATTTCTTGTCCCAGGCCCCCCATAGCCCATTATCAGTCCTAAACCCCCCCATAGCCCATTACCAGTCCTAACCCCATCAGACCACCTCCAGTGTTAACCCCCCATCAGCCCATTTCCAGTCCTAACCCCACCCCACAGCCCACCTCAAGTCCTAACCCCTACACATCAGACAATTAGCAGTACTAACCCCCCCCCTAGCCCATTAGCAGTCCTAACCCCCCCTCTCTAGCCCATTAGCAGTACTAACCCCCACCATAGCCCATTACCAGTCCTAACCCCCATCACCCCATTTCCAGACAGCCCCCATCAACCCACAGCCAATTAGCAGTCCTAACCCCCCCTAGCCCATTAGCAGTCCTAACCCCCCCCCTAGCCCATTAGCAGTCCTAACCCCCCCCTAGCCCATTAGCAGTCCTAACCCCCCCTCCTAGCCCATTAGCAGTCCTAACCCCCCCCCAGCCCATTAGCAGTCCTAACCCCCCCCAGCCCATTAGCAGTCCTAACCCCCCCTCTCTAGCCCATTAGCAGTCCTAACCCCCCCCCCCATAGCCCATTACCAGTCCTAACCCCCCATCACACCCCATTTCCAGACAGCCCCCATCAGCCCACAGCCCATTAGCAGTCCTAACCCCCCCTAGCCCATTAGCAGTCCTAACCCCCCCCCTCCTAGCCCATTAGCAGTCCTAACCCCCCCCCAGCCCATTAGCAGTCCAAACCCCCCCCAGCCCATTAGCAGTCCTAACCCCCCCCCCTGCCCTTTTGCAGTCCATACCCCCCATCACCCCATTTCCCGACATCCCCCGTCATCCCACATCCCATTATCAGTCCTAACCCCCCCCCCTAGCCCATTCTGAGTCCTTACCCCCCCCCCCTAGCCCATTAGCAGTCCAAACCCCCCCCCAGCCCATTAGCAGTCCTAACCCCCCCCCCTAGCCCATTAGCAGTCCTAACCCCCCCCCCCCCCTCCTAGCCCATTAGCAGTCCTAACCCCCCCCCCCCCCTCCTAGCCCATTAGCAGTCCTAACCCCCCCCCCCTCCTAGCCAATTAGCACTCCTAACCCCCCCCCCCCCCATTATCAGTCCAACCCCCCCCCCCAGCCCATTAGCAGTCCTAACACCCCCCCCCCCCCGGCAAATTTAAAAACAGAAAAAGCGGGCTCTGGCTGCTGCCGCAGACGCGGCAGCATGCAGTGTCCCGCGGGGCCCCCTCCGCCCGCTAAGCCCCTCTGCAAGGGCTTTCAGATTCGCGAGGGAGACAGCGTCTCCCTCGCGTCTCTTGTTAAGCCCGCAGGGGCTAATGGGAAATTTCCCATCAGTCCCTCGCGTCTAAAGGGGCTGATGGGAAATTTCCCATTAACCCCTACGGGCTTAACAGAGACGCGAGGGAGACGCTGTCTCCCTCGCGAATCTGAAAGCCCTTGCAGAGGGGCTTAGCGGGCGGAGGGGGCCCCGCGGGACACTGCATGCTGCCGCGTCCGCGGCAGCAGCCAGAGCCCGCTTTTTCTTTTTTTGCGGACCTTCACGCGTGCCAGCTGTAAGGCCTTCGCGTGCCACAGCTGGCACGCGTGCCATAGGTTCGCCATCGCTGTCCTAGGAGGTTCTTGACCATTCCATTAGCAGAAATCCTCCTAATAACTTTACAAACTGTAGACACAGGAATCCAAAGATCTTTGGAGATGGCCTTGTACCCCTTTGAAGTTTGATGTTTGGTGATAATGGCTTTTCTGATGGTCTCAGGCAGCTCTCTTGTCTTCACCATTGTAAAATTGGAACAGGGAGTGAATGTGGTTATTTTAATCATTAGTTGATTCAAGGCATGTGAGTATTGACAATTGATCACATGTGCATCTAATATTACTACAATGGGAATGTGGTTCTTCTGTTCAAAATGATTTGAATTGTTTAGAAGGGTGCCGTTTCACTGGCCACTCTTTTTTTTAGGAGATATTGGTCATTAAGGGGTTGAACTGCAAGGTTGCTAATAATGTTGACCACAACTGTAGCAGGGCACAGAATGGATGTGAAGGCAGCAGTGACATTGAGGGCAGGCAGCAATGAGAATGGCACTAGCTACAATACAGAAGAGCTATTTTATTTATTTATTTATTTATTTCTAGCTTTTCTATACCGCGCTATTTGACATCAGTGCGGTTTACAGTCAACAATTTTACACAAGGTGGGAAGTGCCTTGTGCTTACATCAAACAGGACAAATTAACTGGGATTCTTAACATTGAACTATTTACATCTGGACAATGGCAGCCTACTAGTGTCGCTGTTACATTCTTATAGCTGTTGGGTAGTTGTGTTTGTGCAAGGTGTAGGGGAACCATTGGATTGCGAGTAGTATGAGAGGAATAAATGATGTGTGGCTATGTATCATGAAACAGATCCAGCAGTGACACAAGTAGAAGCCCATTGACAGGCAGCAGAAGTACAAAGAGGCAAGGTGAAAGAAGATCTTTCTTGTTTTATTTTATCTTTATTTTATTTCTATTTTAAGTTTTCATATGTTGGGGTAAAGGTATTCATTGAAAATGGGCAGTAGTCCATAGAGACTGCAGTGGAAACTGGCAAAAATACAGCAAGACACTGAACACATACATTGGGGGCAACTGTGCTTTAGTGGAGCTCTGCACTTATCCCTCCTCCCTGTCAAATGAAAACTGAAGGAAACCAAACAAGGGGAGGTTTGTCTTCAGAAACACTAGCTATACGTATTTCACTGGGCATGCTGGATGGAGGAAAGGATAGAAAATTCTGGACAATCTAGGCCAGACTGCCAACTTGTGTGTCCAGAATTCCAAGGAATCTGTGACCATGACCTCAATGGGCTCTTCAAGGTAGTGTGTTACTGAAATTCGTGTGGGGGTTTCTGTGTGGCAAACTAGTTTCTGCTGCTTATCACTATATCTAGGGCTTTTGCCACTAAATATTTTTTCTATGCTTGGGCCCACAGGACAGTGGCACATAAAGGTGAGGGGACATGGTAACTGAGAGGATGGTGGTACCCTGCTGCTTGCTGGCTGTCATGCCTACACTTTCCCCTGCTGCATCAGCTCCAACCCTCTGCCTTTGGTGTTCCCTTTCCTCCCCTTGAATCATCAGCTTCCCCTTCCAGTAAGTCAGTGTGCTGCACTGCAGAGCAATAGTTCCATGCCATCAAAATACTGTTGGGGCTCATATGCAAATTCGCCATGCGGTGCCCCTATTTCTCTGGCATAGCATTGCAAACTAGCGCAGATTTCTTGTGCACATGTGTTTGGCTTGCTCTCCCAGTTTAATGCTGCCATTTGCACATAGTTTAATGAATGGCTAATGCGTGGCTAATTTGCATATGATCACCTTTCTGCATGCCTGCGCTGAAGCTGCGTGCCATCGGTGTGCTGCAAATAAGCGTAAAAAGTTGTTAGAGCATGACTTCAGCACCAGCTTTCTGCATCGGCCTGTCAGAAACCTAAGCAAATATTAAGCATGAGCAAGCTGAAAATATACCTTTCTCAGACCCCCTGGCACTTTGCTTCTGCTCTCCCCCTCTCTTTACCCCAAGACCAGACAGTTGTAATCCTCACAAACTTCAAAACACAGATAGCACCATTTTCTCTGCTGGCAACAGAGGTTTGTGCTGTCATTTTGTGTTTTGTCATAGAATAATCTTTTCCTCTTTTTTTTAAACTGCTTCTAAACTGCAATTTTCACAGAATTAGTAGAGCCCCTACTAATTTCACAAATTAGTGGAGCTCTGAAAGCCTGAAAGAAAATTGTTCCCTGCCATCATCCTATGCTTTTTGCGCTGCTCTGTATGCCTCAAATAAAGGGCGGTATATCAAATGCAATAAACGATTAATGATTTCTTTCAATCCAGCTGTGAGATAGGACTGGAAAGGGCTGATGCGGGGACTAGAACTAAAAATGGAATGATGGGGGGGGGGGGCTAGGACTGTAAATGAACTGATTGGGGGGCTTGGACTAAAATAGGCTGATGAGGGGGCATGGACTGGAAATGGGCTGATGTGGGGCTAGGATAGGACTGGAAATGCCTGACTTGGAGGGGGGCTAGGAATGGAAATGGGCTGATACGGGGGTGCTAGGACTTGAAATGGACTGATGTGGGGGGATGGGAGAATGGGACTAGAAGGGAGGAGATGATGGGTGGGGCTGGAACTAGAAAGGAACTGATTTAGGGGAGGATAATGGGGATGGGGCTGGGGGAGTGCATTAGCATTTGTTATAATAGTTACTGTAAATAGTTTTTTATTTTATTTATTTATTATTTTATTAACAATTCTTATATACCGCACTATTAGACATCAGCGTGGTTTACATTGAACAGAAAACATCCGACAATTTACATATGTCTGGTCATTACATTTAACAGGAAGTAGAACTTGGAGAAACGGGGTAACTAAATACAATGGTGGTTTATCTGATAAGGGATATCATGGTCAACTATATACATAGGTGGTACAACAGTACATGAAACTGCTTGTTATTTACATTGTGGAGTAGGCCTGTTGCGAGGGTCTGCCTGTTTGACCACTTCTGCTATTCGCTTGGGGGTTATGTTCGGAGCTGTCATTGAGATATTTAAGGAAGAGGAAATGTTTTAGCGCCTTTCTGAACTGGCTCAAATTGGGGATTGCTCTGATTTGTGCTGGTAAGGTGTTCCATAAAGTTGGGGCGCAGAGTCTGCCTATTATAGTTTTCCATACTGTACTTTCATCTGTAAATAAGGAATAATTTGCTCAAACATGTAAATAGTTTAATATGTTTTCTTCTATGATAGTTCTTATGTGCTCAAAATGTTCTATGTAACTTAAGTTTAATGTTTTTACATGTTCTCTGTAAACCGCCTCTGATCTCTGGAAGGGGCGGTATAGAAAAGTGCACAAATAAATAAATAAATAAATAAATATTTTGTATGGGAGAAAAGAAAAATCTACGATAGGCCGGGTATTGGGAGAGTAAGTGGTGATTGAGGTTGGAAGGGTGCAATTTGAGTGGATGAAAATGGAATAAAGAAAGAAATGGAGGAAAGAGCAAAAGATTAGTATGTTAAAGCAGATGTACAGAGAGAATGGAAAAAAAAACTAGGAGAAACGAAAGAACAAATGAACAGCAGACAATGGAAAGCTAACAGAAGATATGAAGAAACCAGAAGAAAGTGACTGGAGCAATTGCAGCTGAAAAAATAAAATGCAACAACAAAAAAGTAGAAAAATACTTTTTTATTTTAAATTTATTAACTGGATTATATCAGCTTTGGAAAATGTGCATCGCTAATGTCTTTGCATTTTGTTTAGTACAAGAGGAAATTAATTTATAGTTTTATTTCTCCAGTGTTGTTGTACATTCCAATTTTGACTTTTGGGGTTCCCAGTTTAATTATTGTCTTCCTATTTCTAAATTGTGATCCTTTGTTCTTTGTTTGGTGACCGTCTATGTTCTGCATTTGTAACCGAGCTGAGATATTCTGTTCATGTGGTTTCTATTTTACAGTTCCACTTGTTCTCTTTCCCCAGTAGATGTATTGGTATTCTCTGAGATGTATTGGTTTAATATTTGCAGTGTTGCCTTTTGATAGGTAGGGTTTAATGCTTTGTGAGTCCTGGTAGTCCTGTAATGATACGGCGGGTTTGCTATGGGTTCTAAATGGGCAATGTTTATAGCACTTCCTAATGTGCCTGGCAGTTGGCACTGGAGTATAGTAATACAGAAACCTGGTAGTGTTTCTTTATCCAGACACTCATTAAGAGGCATATTTACTAAACGTTAGTGCATGCTAACATTATGCAAATGTTTATGCAAATTAGGCCCCTTATGCAAATGAGGCTCCGCAATGAGTCTCTGCACATGACCCCGTGCCCCCCTTTGGCCGCCCCTGGGCGGCAGCGGCTGCAATGGTAGCGGGGGGGGGGGGGGGTGCAAGGGATGAGGTTCGTCTAGGGCACCTCATCTTCTTGCGCCGGCCTGCCTCCCAGAAGGGCTACAGTGTGCCTGGCCGCATGTGTGCATATATATGATGAAAATATACATGACAAATGGCAGTTTGTGAAAAAAGCACAGTCTCACACATTTATTTAGTTTGCAGTGAAACTACCTGATATATACTGGTCGTGATAATTTACCATTACTTGAATAACATATACACAGTCCTATAAAATTACCCTCTATGTCAAAATTATTAGCCTAATACCCATCTAACTGGCTTGACACTATCCATCTAGTGACAAGGCACAGGGAGGGTAGAGCAGAGCTGGCGCTACCCAGTAAGCCAGGTAAGCATGGTAGGGAGGCGCCAGAGTTAAGGGGCGCTAAAGCTGCAGCAGTGTTGTCAGGGCCAGCCCCGCCATGTTCCGCTTGGCTCCAGCTCTGGCCCAATTTTTTAAACGTTTGCTATGTGTACTGCTTTTGCCTGATGATGCCAACATTTGCATGTGTGCATGCCATGCATCACCCACAGACTGGAGAGGAGAAGTGCTGAGAGACCTCCAGCTCCTCCCACCCAATGCTCCTGCGGCTCCATCGGCACGTGCTGCTGCTGATTGACTCGGACCAGGGGCAAGACTGAAAAGAAGCAATTTGTAGGCATGCACCACTCACATCTCGCCTAGGCAGTTGCAGACATGTCAAGGCTTGAAGTTCTTGCCTTTGCCTGCATGCCCCCTGCCAGACTTCACCACACTCGCTTTCTGACCAATGGCTTCCACCGATACCTGCATGCTGCTTGACTTCTCTCCCTTCGCTTCCCATCTTGGCTCTCCTTTTCAGAGCCATGTGTAGTGCCACTGTTTGAAAGCAAGCCCCTCTTCCTGCCAGTGCCTCTTATGTCTCCCACCTGCGTGACTGAGCCTCGAGTGCTGCTGCTGCTGCCGCCGTCGCCGCCACCACTTCAGATTTCAGTATTAAGGTGTTTTTTTAAGCTTTGTACATCTTGAGTCCCATATGTTGTAGTCGCCGTGACAATGCTACTCAGCCCCTCCACTTGATTTTTCATCTTTGTGATAGTCTGCCTCGCCTCTCTATCTGCCTGTTAGAAGCACTCCTGAAGAATCCACAGTTTGAGAAAGAAGCCCATATCAGTTGGGAAGGGGGTGCAAAAGAGGGACTGGGGGAGCTTTATGAAAGACGGGCTCAGGGAGTACCCGATAGAGGGGCTGGGAGTATGGTAGAACAGGTGGGATTGTGTGTGTGCATGTATGTGTGAGTGAATGAAAGAAGAGCTAAGCTGTCAGGGGTGTGTGAAAGAAGAACTAGGGGAGAGTGATGTTTGTGTGTGGTAACTTGGGACAGAAAGAAGACCAGGGTGGAAAGAGGGTGAGAGGAGATAAATATCAGGGTGTTGGGATTCAAGGACTGGGGGAAAGAACAGAGGAAACATAGGACTTGGGGCTACTGGGGTGGTAGGGAGAGCAAAGGAAGAATGAAAATTTGGTGATTAGGGGAGACAACAGGGACTTAGACTGGGTGGGAAAATGGGAAATTGGAGACAGCTGCAAGGAAAGACAGTCGAGCAAGGGACTTGGGCATGGGAGAGGGTGGGGACTCAAAAACAGTGACTTTGGAGGGACAAATGGACTACGTTTCTATAAAAAGACACCATAGTATTTGAGATGGAAGTGCAGTGCAGACTAGATAGGCCATATGCTCTTTTTCTGCCGTCATGTTTCTATGACCTGGCAATTGTATAAATATGAGTAGATGTAGGGTATGAGTGCGTGAGGTGGTGTAAGAGAAGAGGGGTAAAGGGTGGGAAGGAGTTGGGATGTGATGTGAAAGACCTGTAGGATTAGAGAGAGGGTGAGAGGCAGTGAAAATGGATGGGAGTGCTGTAGAGGGGTATAAGAGAGGAAAAGTGAAAATAAAGAGATACAATTTATAAAACAGCTGTGCAACCGTGCATTCAGAGATAGAGCAGCAGTAGTATCTGTGACAACAATAGCAGGTGGGAAGCTAAGTGGTTGTAACCTTTGTAGATCTTTTTTTTATTAAATAAATAAATAAACACATTGATTGTGTTTGCTTCAATCTCATTAAAACTGCCAGCATGGTTTAAAGGTGAGGTCAGAGAGGCTGTTGTTGCCAAAAAAGTATCTTTCAGGAAATGGAAAAAAGAGTCAAACGACAAAACCTGGAAACAGCACAAGCACTGGCAAGTCAAATGCAAGGCATTGATAAGGCAGGCAAAGAGAGAATTTGAGAAGAAGCTTGCTGCGGAAGCAAAAACACGAAATAAAGACCTTTTCAAGTACATTCGTAGCAAAAACCTTGTGAGAGAGTCAGTTGGTCCATTAGATGATAAAGGGGTTAAAGGAGCACTAAGAGGTGACAAGGCGATAGCGGAGAGACTGAATGATTTCTTTGCTTCGGTCTTTACTGAGGAAGATGTAGGGATGTTACCCATGACTGAAGTGGTATTTAAAGGTGCGGAAGAATTGAAGGAAATATCGATACATCGGGAAGATGTCTTACAACTATTAGATAAACTGAAGAGCAGCAAATCACCTGGGCCGGATGGTATACATCCAAGGGTGTTGAAAGAACTGAAATATGAAATTGCAGAACTGCTATCAGTAATCTGTGAACTATCATTAAAATCATCTCTAATACCTGAAGATTGGAGGATCGCCAATGTAACACCAATTTTTAAAAAGGGTTCCAGGGGTGATCCGGGAAACTACAGACCGGTGAGCCTGACGTCAGTACCGGTAAAAATGGTAGAAACCATCATAAAGAATAAAATTACTCAGCATGTAGATAGTCACAACCTAATGGGAGACAGCCAACATGGCTTTAGACAAGGAAGATCTTGTCTTACTAATCTGTTATGCTTTTTTGAAGGAGTGAATAAACAGGTGGACAAAGGTGAGTCGGTTGATATTGTGTATCTGGACTTTCAGAAAGCCTTTGACAAGGTCCCTCATCAGAGACTTTTGGCAAAACTAAAGAGTCATGGGATAGGAGGCAGTGTACTATTGTGGATCAGGAACTGGTTAAAAGATAGAAAGCAGAGGGTAGGGCTAAATGGCCAATTTTCCCAATGGAGAAAGGTGAATAGTGGTGTACCCCAGGGATCTGTGCTGGGTCCGCTGCTTTTTGACATATTCATAAATGACCTGGAAAGTGGAATAACGAGTGAGGTTATCAAATTTGCAGATGACACAAAACTATTTAAAGTTGTTAAAACCCAAGAGGATTGTGAAAAATTGCAAGAGGATCTTGATAAATTGGAAGACTGGGCATCAAAATGGCAGATGAAATTTAATGTGGACAAGTGCAAGGTTATGCACCTAGGGAAGAACAACCCAAACTATGGTTACACGATGCAAGGTTCCACATTAGGAACCACCACCCAGGAAAAAGATTTAGGCGTCATTGTGGATACCATGTTAAAACCCTCAGCCCAGTGTGCAGCGGCGGCCAAGAGAGCAAATAGAATGCTAGGTATGATAAGGAAAGGAATGGAAAATAAAACAAAAGATATTATAATGCCTCTATATCGTTCCATGGTGAGACCGCACATTGAATATTGTGTGCAATTCTGGTCGCCGTATCTTAAAAAGGATATAGCGATTTTAGAAAAGGTACAGAGAAGAGCCTCCAAAATGGTAAAGGGGATGGAAGGATACTCCTATGAAGAAAGGCTAAAAAGGTTAGGGCTCTTTAACCTGGAAAAGAGACGGCTGAGGGGAGATATGATAGAAGTCTATAAATTAATGAACGGAGTGGAACAGGTAAACGTAGATCGATTGTTTACCTTATCAGAATATAGAAAGACTAGGGGACATGCAACGAAGCTACAGGGTAAACTATTTAAGACTAATAAAAGAAAATATTTTTTCACTCAACGTGTAATCAAACTCTGGAATTTGTTACCGGAGGATGTAGTAAAGGCTGTTAGTGTAGCTGGGTTTAAAAAAGGTTTCGAGAAGTTCCTGGAGGAAAGGTCCATAAACCATTATTAAGAAGTGACCGAAGATATCAATGCTTGACCCAGTACAAGCATTGTGGAACTTGTGTCTCTTGGGCAAACTGCTAGGTACATGTGACCTAGATTGGCCACTGTTGGAAACAGAATACTGGGCTTGATGGACCTTGGTCTGACTCAGTATGGCATATCTTATGTTCTTATATGTTCTTATGCTATCACGGCAGATTCATATAATGTTAAATATTTTACTTGTTAATGCTCATTTTTATTCCAGTTATGCATTTGCCCCTTCACTGCAATTTTCTTGTTACAATATTTGATGTGAAGGAGAAATGCTCGCATCATGTGAATGGAGTTCACAAAAGAATTTTGAGAAAGAGGAAGGTGCAGCCTACCATTAATAGTAATGAGAGAGGGAGGCACCAGTCTGTAGTTTGCAGGGAGGCACCAGAGACCCTAGCACCGGCCCTGGGGTAGAGTAGTAAAATTATATGGACAGTGGCAATATTTAGCTGCCATAATATTTTTCTTGTGTTTTGGCAGCGTGGAACATAGTGGTAAAGCTACCACTAGGGATCAGGGTCACCATTTTTAACCCAGTATGACAGCAGGGAAGTAGGCTCTGGGGATCACTCCTGTCCTGCCACTAACTCACTAGGAAATCTTGCAGTAGGTGCTGGAGGAGGGCGGTGGTGCTTGAGTGCCTCTTTTAGAGCAGAGGGGAGATTGCAGTTGATGCAAGCACTGATTGGGGGATTAGAAAGGGAGTGATTCTGGTGGAAGTGATTCTGGTACTGATCGGGTGTGGGAGGTAACATAGTAACATTGTATATGACGGCAGTGTGCCCAGTAAGGTGGCAAGAGTAAGTGTACCTGCCGCTCCGTGCAGGTCACCCCTCCCCATGACTTTGTTTAGGGGTATCCCGCAGCTCTGTGCAGGTCACCCCTATTTGTGAGATATAAGAGATAGTTAAGTTTATTAAGTTAAGGTGATGCTGTCCAGTGGAGATCAGCCTTCTCTCTTTGCTGTAATGGGTGCAATACGTGCATACCGATGCCTTCTGTTGAGGACGTGATAATTGCACCCTCACTATCTGCAGCAGTGACAGTTAAAGCACAGTAAACACATCACTCACCAGTACCTTGAAGGAGAGTGGGAGGGCCTGCAGGAGATGAAGCCTTGTAGCATGTTACGGGTGATCAGTGGTAGTAGTAGTAGTAGCAGTAGTAGTAAGAGAGCTACCGTAGACTATCAGAAAGGCCTTTGTCACCAAACATCAAACTTCTAAGGACTTTCTACTCAGCAGATTTGCATCACAGTCAACAGCACCTGGTGGTCCTCAGACTCCGGCAGTGCCAGATTGCGGAGCAGGAGAGGGGGAAACAACCAGAGCAGCAGAAGCTACTACTACCGCCAGCGCAACAGCCAACCAAAGATACGTTCAGAGCTGCCTGACTGCCCCAACAGTGGCTGACTGACTCATGGCTCCATATTATTTTTTCTTTTTACTTTTGTCACTCCCTAACCTTCTTCCCTCATACCAACTTCATTTTATCCCCCTCCTTATTTCTCTCTTCTCTGCTTATCTCTCCCCCAATCTTATCTTCCTCCCTTTCCTCAGCTCTTACATAGAAACATAGAAACATGACGGCAGAAAAAGACCACATGGTCTATCTAGTCTACCCTTCCATATCAACCACTACAACAGTCCCCTTTTTCCCTTTAGAGATCCTCTGTGTTTGTCCCATGCTTCTTTGAATTCAGATACTGTCCTCATTTCTACCACCTCCACTGGGAGACTATTCCACGGATCCACCACTCTATCCGTAAAGAAATATTTCCGCATATCACTCCTAAATCGATCCCCTTTCACCCTCATCCCATGTCCCCTCATAGCAGAGCTTGCTTTCAATCAAAAGAGGCTCGCCCCCTGTGCATGTATGCCACGGAGGTATTTAAATGTCTCAGTCATATCACCTCTATCCCACCTTTCTTCTAAGGTGTAAATATTAAGATCCTTAAGTCTGTCCACATATGCTTTATAATGAAGACTAATAGAAACATAGAAAGGCTAGTAGAAACATAGAAAACTAATAGAAACATAGAAACATAGCTCTTGAACTCTACCTTTTTCTTCCTTTCATTCTTTTCCTCTCTTAAAATACTTCAACTTCTGTCTTACTCCTTTCCTGCAACCTCCTTTTGCTGGTCTCCCTCTCTCTCCCCTTCAATCTATTCAGAACTTTGCTGCGCGACTAATCTTTTACCAGCCTTGATATACTCATATAACCCCTCTTCTCAAGTCACATCATTGCCTTCCCTTCCATTTCCGTATCCAATTCAAACTCCTCCTTTTGACCTTTAAATTCATTCATTCTTCTGCTCCTCACAATCTTTCTTCTCTCCTCTCCCCCTACACCCCTCCTCGTGAACTCTGCTATTCTACTTCTTCTTTGCCCTTCTCTTCCACTACTAACTCCAAGCTTCGGTCCTTTCACCTTGCTGCTCCTTATTCCTGGAATAAACTTCCTGAGTCTGTACATCAGGCTTCATCTCTGCCCCTTTTCAAATCTTTTCTGAAGGCTCACCTCTTTGAGGCTGCTTTTGGCTCCTGATCCCTAAGTCCCGCGTGTCTTCTTACCCTTCCTTGTCTTGTCCATCTTGAATAGATTGTAAGCTCTGACAAGTAGGGAATGTCTCTATCTGTGTTTGTACAGTGCTGCATATGCCTTGTAGTGCTTTATAAATGTTTAATAATAATAATAATAATAATAATAATAGTAGTAGTAGCACTAAGTTACCATGTGCTGTAAGCACTGTCCATGCCTTTTATCAACCTATTTCCTACCCCTTTCCTGCTGCCTACAGTGGCAAGCAGTTACTGCAGGAATTAGTGTGCATGTTACCATGGCTGTGTGGTAACTGTTACCATGAGCTAATCCCCACAATAAGCACTTACCACAGTTTAGTAAAAGGACTCCTAAATTTCCTAAGAAAACTCCTTAAGAGTTTGTAGCCATCATATTAATCATTCATTTCTGACTCAAGCATGAGGTTAGTAAATTTAATGTGCATTTTCCATTTTAGATATTTTTTTAAAGATGCTTGACTAAAGAAGGACTGAAATCTTGATGATAGGTACTAATAAGAATTTTCTATCTTGTGTTAAGGCAAAGCTTTTGACTACATACTACATAGGAAACTCATATATCAAGTGGGGTAAATAGAAATGATAGCTAAAAATTATGTGGGCTGCTCTGATGCCTTATTGTCAGCACAGCTTTTAACACTGTTCCACAAAGGTGACTCATAAATAAACTGAAAGTCTTACCATGGGTCCCAAAGTTAAATGGGACAAATAGCAATGATGACCTTAAAAATGCTTTTAGAATTTTTTTATGTAGCAAAATGTTTGAATACTCTTATAAAACTGAATTGATCACTGACTGCTCTGACAACTCTTTGTTAAAGAAATTAACTTGTTTCTATTCTGGAATTATCTTGCTTTAATTTTGCCTGCCTATATTTTAAAAATAGAGCATCTGACTTGTTGAATTTTTCTTTCTTCAGGGTTTTCAAGGGAGCAGTGGAGCACCAGGCACTCCTGGTACTAAAGGAGCAAAGGGGTCTCCTGGAACTATTGGACCAAAGGGAGAACCAGTAAGGCTGATATCTGTTTCATCTTTTGTAAAATATTGGGACACCATAATACAAACAGCTGCAGGCTAATACAAAGGACATAGTGGTAGCTGCATTGATTGCAGACAACTGTGACCAAATGCAGCCATTCTTTAAGACAGTAGTGGCCTCAGGCAGTGGTAGCTACCGGAAGTATTGTTCACAGGAAATAGTATAGACTTCTATCTTATCTCCCCTCAGCAGTCTCTTTTCCATGTTGAAGAGCCCTAGCCTTTTAAGTTTCTCTTCATAGGGGTATCTTTCCATCCCCTTTACTATTTTGGTGACTCTTTTCTTTATCTTTTCTAATTCCACTATATTCTTTTTAAGATAAGGCACTTGACAACACCTACTGAGGTGGTGTTAGTTGAACCCACGCTAATGTAGTTAGTGTGCAGTGTGAAAACAGCACTAACGGCACTGAGTTCACCATGCCCGCTCTCTGCTCCTTACCTGCCCATTTACAACCCTAAAGTTGGTTTCATAGCATGGGAATCATCCCGTACTAACTGTCATAGCCATGCTCTAGCTGGCAAAGTATGTCCCAGTGTGGCTGTAGAATATGCGCTGCCAGCTAGCGCCCACTAGTTGAAGACCCCCTTAGTGTTTTTCTCAAATTGTTTCCTAATAATTCCTAGCATTCTATTTGTTTTTTATTGTTGCTGCCCATTGACCAAAGCATTTGATCTGTTGTCCACAATGCACAATAATTACAAAATCCTTTCCCTGAGACATAAATCCTTATATGGATTATATACTTATAGGGGTTGATATTCAGCAATGACTGTCACCACTTTTAAAACACCTGGCCCCCACTGCTGAAACCAGATATTTAGAGCCAGAGCCTATTCAGATGCTAATCAAATAGCAAAACTACATAAAGTAAGGACAGCAATTTCTGTGTCCTAAATATATGCAGTTCAGATATCCAGATCGCTGCTGCAATGTCCCAGCTCTGCACACAAATCAACAAAGATTTGACTGGGCATCTTTGCTGCAATCTGAGGGGCTTATTCAGCAGCACCATGCAGATAGTGCCATTAAATATTAGGATCACTGGGCTTTAGTTGGTTAGCAGGTTCTGCTAACCAACAAACCCTTTTGGATATTGATCCCACAGTCAGCTGAGGTTATTGTATATTCCAAGGACTTAGCACATTTCTTTCAATATTTATTTTCTCATGCTAGGGCCGCAGAGGAGATCCAGGCACCAAAGGTAGTCCAGGAACTGTGGGAGCTGGTGGTGAAAAGGTAAGTGGATTTTGAGTAAGCAAAAATAATTCTGGTTAAGAAGAGAAATACAGTCATTATCCAAGCCATAGGATGAATCTTATCTTTTCTTTTTAATTTTATGGATGGCATATTCAAAGCATGATTAGCAGACTTGCTAAACGTGTTAATTGTAGTGAGTGCTTTAGTCAGCAGTACATAGTCGGTTTGTGCAGCTGAATATCCTCTAACACCACTAAATGCCTCAATGCTAACTGCGTAGCACTGGGGCATTTTGGGGCAGCTCTGGAAATAACCAGTTAGCAGCAATATTCAGCCATTGGCCATTTAAAGGTTGTTGTTTTATAAGTGCCTTCAAATCAGTGTAGACTCCTGGCAACCCAGCAGCCCCTTCTTGGCAAGCTATGACCAGAAGTAGATTGCCAGGCCTTTTCTTCTGAGGCAATAGAAAGTAAAGCAACTTACCCAAGGTCATTAAAGAGCACCAGTGGGAAGTGAACCCTGATTGTGTGGGTATAAGGCTGCTGTTTTAACCACTAGGGTACTCTGCCACTCCTGCCTGATGTCACACAGAGTGCAGAGGGAATCAAATCCTAGGCACTAACCTGGAACACAGGATATTCAATGCTGGTAGCTTAATATAACCCCGGCAATCAATATCTAATCAATATCTGCTTTGTGTGCTGGCCGCTGCTGCTGAATATTGGCCCTTCATGGGCTTTAGGGTGTTGCACTTAACACATGTTTAGTATGAAAACTAATATGTTTTAAGTGCAAATCCTCCACGGTAACTGTCGGGAACATCATCAGCATATTCCTGGCAGTTACTGCATTGATGCATTTTCTAATACATGGCACAATTAACCAAACGTCACCCATAAAGGTTTTGCTAGGTGCACCCTCGATAATCGCCACCTTGACAGCACATGATATGTATCCATGTGCTTACTGCAATGTGCCCACACTCTACCCATACCCTGCCCATTCCTCGCTCTTTCATGTGATGAGCAATCAATGCACATTTTAGCAGCTAGTAGCTGTCCTACCCGCATTTTACCTGTCACTAGAGGTCATTGCCTGCTTAGTAAGCTTTAGTAAAAGGGCCTTTAAGATTTCAATAAAAGAATCCAAGTCTTGTCACAGAAATCCCACCAGTAAATATCCAGGGAATAGAAATACTACAAATAAAATAAAAATATCTCCTTATACCAGTTCCCAAAATAGATGAAAGCAAGGACACAATTCAAGGGGGAATTAAAAATAAAGCTCTCAACAAAAAAAATTGTACAATAAGTTGTGGGGCACTTAAATTGTTTTATCTTTGTTTTGCTTGCATTAAATCTAAAAATCCCCCACAAGTCCCAAAAAGCAATAATACATTGTAAGTGCCTATAAAATGGTTGGCATAACCAAATGGTGTTAAGGTAATAACTACAGATCTAGAGCTCAGAAAAGTCACAAAGTGTTCAGGCTCATAATATATATATCAACCAGGCTGTAACTTAAAATCACATGGGAAATTTAACCCAAAGAGTCCATTCAACTGTAGTACTCTGTCACAAATGGAAACATTCTCAACTTCTCTTCTGCATAGCACAAGTTACATCCAAAAAGCCCTTTATTTTCCAACCTAGGAATTGAGCCTCTAAAACAAACTTAGCAATTAAAGTTGCAGGCTTTACCATCTCAGTATCACCTTTTTTGAAGAACTTAGTGAGATTTAAGGAGTCCAAAGTTATATCAGATCCTGGGACCAATGGTTGATCAGTATTCTTGATAAAGGGTGGTAAGTAATAAGCCTGAGTCACCAGAGGGCAGGAGGATTAAGGAATCTTGAGGATCTTAGCCGTATAGCTTTTAAAGTTATTCATCCATGAAACCATAGGTAACAGGAAATTTGTAAAACACACTGCACACCCCGATGCTAACCATGACCAGGCAGCGGCTATATAGCTGCTGCCCAGTTATGGCAAAGCAGCAAAAGAAAGGCACAGCAAATGCTGGCCTAATTTTCGCCTTGGAAGCTAACTGGTTAGTGGCTGAATGGTTAGCCTGTCAGTGAATATCAGAGTTTTAACACCTTCAGGGCCAAACTGAAAACCCACCTCTTCTGTTCTGCCTTTGACCTTCCCCCATCATCTTCCCCTTTCTCCCCACACCCTCGCTGATGTCCAATCCCCTGTTTCCTCCTCCAGCTTCTGTCCTGTCCACCATCTCTCTTTAGACTTTATCTTTCCTTTGCTGTCTAATTTTATTGACATTCCTTTCTAGTTCCTAGCAGCTGTTGTTATATTGTAAACCGCTCAGATGCTGTTGTTATGGGCGGTATATTAAGCTCCTAATAAACATAAACAAACATAAACATAATTTCAGCAGTGGCAGCTAGCCAGTTAGAATGGCCAGCTACCACCACTGAATATCCCCCCAAAAGGTTTCTGCCTAAAAGCATAATTTAAGTTCTTAAACCCCCTGTTCAATATAGAATTGTCCTTAACAATGGCACCTTTAATAGAACAGAAGATTTTTAACCATCTGTTTCACTGTTTTACTCTTGGTGTCATCACCTTCATAATGGACTTCAGCTCTTCTATTTTTTGTTTAAACAATTGCTGTTAAGGATCAAGAACAAAATAGAGAAGCATCATCATGACTCCAGACATACCAGGCAATGTGAGCAATGATACAACTCTTCCCCAAAACAGAATGCAAATAGATAACAAGTAGAGTTACATAGTGATAGCCCAACCCCGCTCTCCCCCTCCACTCCCCCAAGAACACAAAATAATCCAGAGACACTCAATTAGGAAAACATATGGAACAAATCAAACCTTGTGGACAGGCAGAAAATACCATAGGTACAAACAGGCAAAATAAAAAATAGAGGGGCCTTGTGAAATATACCCACCTCCCACAGGGAAGCTACTCACTGAAGAAACGAAGAACTTAGAGCACTTGTCCCAAGACTCTGACCACCTGCCCCATCCCAGAACCCCCCACTTCTCACCCACCACTTCCTCCCCCCGCCCTCTTGAGTATCCAACAGTCCCCCATACCCCACCCCACCCCCCAAGGGAGTACCAAAAGAGAAATGAAACAGAGGAAAGTAGAGTAGGCATCGCAAAGATGTGGAGTTGAACACATATCCAAGGAGAAGTAGCTCTGTTCCAACAGGTCTCAAACCCAGCACTACAGAGAGGCTTAACCCATTAAGGGTAGAAAAGTGGACCAAAGACACTGCACCCGCACCATGTTCCCATGAATGTCAGCGGTGAGTTTCTCCATCTGATAAATATCCTAGAGCTTCGCCATCCATTCATCAAGAGTGGGCGCAGAAGTCCTCTTCCAATACCTGCTGATGACAGACCGAGCTACTAGAAGCAAACAGCTAATCATGTGATGGTGATCAACATGAAAAAATCCGGAGGTAAATAACCGAGAACACAAGATTTGAGAGTAAAAGGGAAAGAAAATCCCATATCCTGCACTATACGGTCATACACTAAAGCCCAGAATTTCTGAATCTTGGGGCAAGTCCACCATATGTGTCAACAATCTCCTCTGTGACCACAAAGCCACCAACAGAGAAAATCATCCACATGCCCCTGGTGATATAGATCCACAGGTAAGACATGCATATGGTAGAGGATGCACAACTGGGTATTAACAAAGGAGAGCGAGATGGAGCACATGTGGGAATAGTGATACAGTTCCATCCAGAATTCATCCTTTTTACCTGGGAGATCCAAGGTCCAGTGAACTATAGAAGTGGGCAGTGTAAGCTCGGCAAGAGATGCAGAAGCAAAGGCCCGATAGAGCTGGGCCAGGAGAGCTTTAACACATGGTGCTTCAAACAGTATCCATTCCCAGAGATGTAGGGTGCGGCTACCCGCTCGAACACAGTCTGAATGTCCAAAGCAGTGGCGCATCTGTACATATTGGAAAGGAGAAAGCATGACTCCAGTCCATTGCTCTAGGCATGTCTGGGAGATAAATGCACCCTGGTCAAAAAGAGCTGGCAAGTGCAGGGAGATCCGTACCTCAAAATCCCTAAAAAAGGAAAACGCAGTGAGCACAGTATATGGAGAATACAGTGGAAATAATTGCAGCTTTTACACAGAGAAGCCCAAGCCCGCTATACCGGACCAAGGAAGATATGAGAAAGAACATGCAGTCAGCCTCCCGGCGAATACACAAATGGCACGGCGATGAGTGGAACCAGGGTTATCCATGTAGCCTCCAAGGATGCCCATGCAATGTGGGTATCTATCGCCCACAAGTGGAGAATACACAAGCAAGAACAGCAATAGTTCAATTCCAGATTCTGCAGACCAAGTACCCCCCAAGCCTTTTTGGATGAAGGAGAGTAGACTAACTAATCTGGGCAGAGATAAAAAGCTGTTCACTTACACCGACTCTGTGGGGGCGGCATACAACACCTCTTGATCCAACCTCTGAAAGAAGGCCCAAAAACAAAATGTTCTAACGTAACGAGTAAATAACGCCACTCAATCTTATCGAACGCCTTTTCCACGTGATAATATAGCAAACTCCCAAGGGACACCCCGCAGTCCTGACATCACATTGATCAACCTGCAGACATTTTCAAATCCATATCTTTGTGTAATAAAGCCAATTTGGTCCGGGGCCACAGTATCATGTATCTGCTTGTCAAGTCAGGCCAACAGGATTTTCGTAAAGATTTTATAATCTATGTTGAGCAGGGAGATCGACCTATAGCTATTGCAATCACAAGAGATCCTTCCCTTCTTTTGGGATCATGGTTAATGCTGCCTGATAAAAGGAAGGAGGGAGTCTACGCTGAGTTAGGATTTCATTAAACACCCTGGTTAACATTGGGTCAGGGAGAGCTTTGTAAAAATCAGCTGGGAAGAGATCTGGGCCTGCTGCCTTAGCGTTTTTCAGTGTACGAATAGCCCATTGGTAACCTCCGCAAGAGTTATGGGGCCCTCCAGAGCTGTGCGGGCCTCAGGTGACAAGCAAGGGAGCTCTTCCTCACGTAGCTACCGTCGAATATTAGAATCCGGCTCTGACAGTTGGGATGTGTAAAGATCCTTATAAAATTGCACGAAGAGTTGTGCCATATCGGCCGACTTACGCACCACCAAGTTCTGCGGGGAGGTTATGGCAGCGATCTTATGTTTTTGGCTTTAGCGCTTCAGCTGCCACAAGAATCAGCTTGCTTTGTTGCCATGTTTATAATATTGTTGAAGTGTTCTCTACAGTTGTGAAGCGATGTCTTCTCTTTCTAAAGCCGCGAGCTCTCGAAGTTGAACCAATCTGTGCCACATAGCAAGGCTGCCCCCCTGCCTGTGAAGGACCCCCAGTCATGAAATCAGTTTGTGCAATTCGTCCTGTTGAAGTGTTTTCTGATTTTTAAAAGTCATCGCTAAGGAGATCAGCTGGCCGCAAAGAGCAAACTTCCCCACCTCCTACACAGTGAAGACGGAAGTATCCTCATTATCATTAAAGCTAAGATATTCCCTCCACTCAGCACAGATCACCTTTAAAAATTCCCAGTTTTTAAGTAAGTAGCGGGGAAGAGCGCACGAACACGGAGGCAATTCCCCATTTATCACACTCCACTCCAGAGATAGTAAGGTATGATTGGAAGGTCCCATCGGTATAATCACCACCTGGGAGACCAACAGCAGAAGGGAACAGGAAATCAACCAGTAATCTATGTGAGAATGTGTGTGATAAATTGAGGAGAAAAAAGTATAATCTCTTTCCCCAGGGTGAAGCAGGGTAGAGGTCCCAATCAGCCATTAAAGCTGCAAGCTGGAGGAGGGGGGGAGGGGGTTTAAGGTAGAAGCACTTCCTCATCCAGTTGTATCCATAACCGAAAGTGCACAGTTAAAGTCTCCCCAATGAAGAGCTCCCTAAACGCATAAACCTTAACAATCTCTGAGAGTTCTTGCAGTGTACGCGCAGTCTCCATGGGTGGGATACAGACATTGACCAGCGTAATTAAGGACCAATATAAAGAGCCAATAAATATCAAGTAGCACCTGGAAGGGTCACTATGCTGAGCAGTCACCTTGAAAGGACAGGTGTTGAAGAACATAGGGCCCGATATTCATTTGGTCAGGGCTAAGCGGCATCACCACTTAGCCCTGTCCGCCAACACCTTAAGCCCAGATATTCACTTCCGCGGCGACAGAAGTGAATATCCAGGTCTGTCCACAAAAGCTGGTAGCTGCAGAGACTAACTGGGTAGCAGCGATTTTCGATACTACCAGGTTAGCCTCAGTGTCTTAAAGATAGGTAAGGGAAACCTTCAAAGATAGGCGAGGGAAAATCACTGCTATCCGGTTAGTGCTTGCCTCTGCCCCCGCTCCACCCCCAGAACACCCCCAACATGCCCCGATGCCAACCGGATAGCATCAGGGCATGTAGAGGACATAATCAGGGATATTCAAAGCCAATGACCATGTAAGTACCTTTGAATATTCCCGGTTAAGGCATTTACATGTTTAGCATAGTCTGTTAACCATGTAAATGCCTTCAAATATCGGGCCCATAGTGACCACCCCATCTTTATGTGAAGAGAGACTAGAGGCAAAAACCTGCAGGAGCTTCTGGGAGACAAACCATAAATGATCCTGTGAAGCCAGATGTGTCTCCTGAAGTAATAGCATGTGCTCGGTGTACCTGATCGAGAGCCCTTCTCCACTTGATTGGATGGTGTAGCCCTCTGACATTCCAAGAGATAATCTTAGTCATCACGCCACTTAAGCAATGTGAATTGAAATCCGCTCTGTGGTGCCGGGCCAGAGCGCACTACCACCAATGGAAAGAAAGAAGTCAATGTCTCCCTCAACTGTCTCCAACACTGCCACATCACACTATTATAGGTAATCCAACTCCTCATCCTACATCCTATCCCATAAGGATGACTCATTCCATACAAAAGTAAACAGAAAAAGTAAGGCATCAGTCACCTTAAGAATATTAAGGGTATGAGAGTTGAACCTCAAGGTCATTCCCTACTCCAGATCCTATTCCCTTAGCTTGCCCCAAGACTTCCACATCCCACATCTTTGTCATGAGCCCCACCAAAGGGAATTTACCTCTCCCTACCCCCTACCATCCCCTCTGAGATAGCCCCATAAATGCCAGAAATAGTCACTGGGAGGCTAATGTGTTTGCTCTCTGGAACAAGTGAAGAGGGCAATCAAAATGAAAACTCTCCTTCCCCTCTTTTTGGTTATAAACTATACAGTAGAGTGGAAAACTATAACAGCATAAATAATTGCAAATGGAATCTCAGAACAGACATGAGAGAAATACAACAGCTTCAAAATCAAGGACACAAAGCATAAGAACAGTATCTGTCAAGTAGGAGCAGTTGTGTCCATAGCTTTATTCTGCGTATCTTCCAAGTCGGCTTCAGACTGCTGGCGTGATCTGGGCACTTTATGATTCTTTGGAGTCGACACTTCCCATTCACATTGAGCATTCCATTGGCATGGTGCGCGATTGCCCTCATTCTGGATCCTATTGAGAAAATGCAGGCAGGCAGAAAGTTCAGTAATCTTATGGGCCACATTGTTCCATTCAAAAAATAGTGGAAAAGGGAACCCCCATCTGTGGCAGATGGATTTTTTTCTGGAGTATTTGTGTGAGTGGTTTACAGCTGTGGCACTGTTCCAGAGTCTACTGTGACAGATCCTGGTATGCTTCTGGACAGGTATCACATGCCAGCTGTGCAGACTCCAGCGTAAAGTCATTTTGTCTTCAAGAAAACAAAAACAATCCACAATTGGATGTGGTCTAGCGTCCTCTCCAGCACCCTTATGTGTTTGTTCAAGTTTCACTGGACTCAGTCTTTCCAGAACACAACACGAATACATTTCTTGAACAAGCTGTATGGTGTTCTCCTGACCTCCTGGTAGTTCTGGAATGCCCAAGATTTGGACATTATTGTGGCATTGCCTATTCTCCAAGTGATCATGATGTTCTTTGAAGTCTTTCATAAGCTTGTGTATTTTGGACTAGAATAGGGCTGTAGCATCAATTTGCTCATCAATGTTTATTTTGTTTTTTGTTACACAATCATCCAGAGCTTTCATATGTGATCAGAGATCTGTGATGGCTTTAGCGAAATCCAAGTGAAACAACTGGAGCTCTTGGAGTACTTTCAGAAGGTCTGCCTTAGTAGCAGGTTGTAAAACCGTGCCCTCGTCACAAATAGCTGGGCTCGGGAGTGAGACCTTGTCCCAGGGTGGGCTCTCCGAATCTGATTTCTCTGGTTTTCTAGAAACCTTTGAGAGCGCTACTGCATAGGTGTTCTTGGAGGACATGTTGTAAAGAAAGGGAAGCCTCCTCTACACAGTGAGTGTGCCAAAGCCCTCCTGATGAGCTACGCTCTGGTTGTACCTCAGGCATTGCAAGAAGAGACAAGTCTTCACTACTGTTTATAGCAAATATTGATTGTAATTCAGAACGTTGCCACTAGATGGGGCTCCAGCTGCACAAATGAACTGCTTAGATGCTGTGGGGCCCAATTTTCGAAGGCATTTACACAGGTAACTGCCCTAGTTACCCGTGTAAATGCCTTATCCAGGATTTTCGAGAGATGGGTAGTGCCCTTTTAAAACCATGGATATGTCCCTAACGCGCCCAGCTGAAAATCGGGCCCTATGTGTCTTGTGCCGGACCAGCCTTTGAAAAGGAGGAAGAAACAAAAGTCTCCATTCACCGCTGGTTACCTCGGGCCTCTCTTTCCACCATTGTTGCTGCAGCTGTACAGATAGTCAGCCACAAATCACCTCAGAAGATTGACATTCCAAGGGATCAGCGAGTATCACATTCAACTAGTGACGGTCCTGTAGTAGCAATCAATAATTTTTAATGCTGTAGTCAGATCTCCCTCATAGGCTTATCTCCACACACCTATTTAAATAAGGATGATTAGGGTAATTTCTGTGCACCTTCGTTGACAGGCGCTGGTCTCAGGAGCAAGTGGCTTAGCGTGGCACCGAAAGTGATGGTATTCCTGCCTCAAGTGAAACATTCCAGCGTTCCACTCTACGTGTCACCCATGCATTTCAGCACCATGCACCATGCGTGTCACCCATGCATTTCAGCACAAAGCACACGCTTCAGTCCGGGACAGTATTGGAGAGCCGCAGCACACTCTGGTAACACCAGCGAGCCACAGCACACAATTGGATACGGTCGGAAGAGCAGGCACACTTCAGTGGGACTGTATAGCTAGGTGTAAAAAAGCAGAATTCGGGAACCATCGGGTTGAGAAGGTAGTGACACTCTTGGGCGTGGGTGAGAAGTTGACATGCATGCCGCTTGGGCGCCGATCAGCATCCCAGGATGACCGAAGTTAATGAGCTAGGGGGCTGCATTTGGAGCACAAAGAGCTTACCTGGGCATCCTGAGATAGAGTTCAATCAGGGCAGAAAGGTCCAGTGTTGCCATAAATGCGGTGATCACTCAGCACTTCCCTCAGGTGGTACTGCCCAGGTACAGAGCAGTTAGTTTAGGGCATATCGGCAGCAATGGGGTCCAAGCACTTCATAAAGTCCCCTAAATAGGATCTATTGGGCAGGAGCTGATCTAAATTGCTACCATTTGTCACTGGGCTCTCTAGCGACCCAGCTCCTCTGTTTTAACCATTAAAGGTTGAAGATAGGTTGACACAGTGCTTATCTTGGTGGATAGCAATGTGGTCTTTTTCTGCCATCATGTTTCTATTTTTTTATGATATTGACTGCTCAAGTTTGGTAATGGCCACCTATACGGTTTCAAGAGTAACAGAAGCAGACTTTGTTATTTCCTGTGCACTCACCAGTTGCTCCTTTTCCATATTCTAGAGGCAGCTTCAGCTTTCCCAGAAGCTCCCTGCAATGATAAATCCAGCAGTTGTGAAGAACATAAGAACATAAGATATGCCATACTGGGTCAGACCAAGGTCCATCAAGCCCAGTATTCTGTTTCCAACAGTGGCCAATCTAGGTCATATGTACCTAGCAGTTTTCCCAAGAGACACAAGTTCCACAATGCTTGTACTGGGTCAAGCACTGATATCTTCGGTCATTTCTTAATAATGGTTTATGGACCTTTCCTCCAGGAACTTGTCCAAACCTTTTTTAAACCCAGCTACACTAACAGCCTTTACTACATCCTCCGGTAACAAATTCCAGAGTTTGATTACACGTTGAGTGAAAAAATATTTTCTTTTATTAGTCTTAAATAGTTTACCCTGTAGCTTCATTGCATGTCCCCTAGCCTTTCTATATTCTGATAACGTAAACAATCGATCTACGTTTACCTGTTCCACTCCGTTCATTAATTTATAGACTTCTATCATATCTCCCCTCAGCCGTCTCTTTTCCAGGTTAAAGAGCCCTAGCCTTTTTAGCCTTTCTTCATAGGAGTATCCTTCCATCCCCTTTACCATTTTGGTGGCTCTTCTCTGAACCTTTTCTAAAATCGTTATATCCTTTTTAAGATACGGCGACCAGAATTGCACACAATATTCAATGTGCGGTCTCACCATGGAACGATATAGAGGCATTATAATATCTTTTGTTTTATTTTCCATTCCTTTCCTTATCATACCTAGCATTCTATTTGCTCTCTTGGCCGCCGCTGCACACTGGGCCGAGGGTTTTAACATGGTATCCACAATGACGCCTAAATCTTTTTCCTGGGTGGTGGTTCCTAATGTGGAACTTTGCATCGTGTAACCATAGTTTGGGTTGTTCTTCCCTAGGTACATAACCTTGCATGTGTCCACATTAAATTTCATCTGCCATTTTGATGCCCAGTCTTCCAATTTATCAAGATCCTCTTGTAATTTTTCACAATCCTCTTGGGTTTTAACAACTTTAAATAGTTTTGTGTCATCCGCAAATTTGATAACCTCACTCGTTATTCCACTTTCCAGGTCATTTATGAATATGTCAAAGAGCAGCGGACCCAGCACAGATCCCTGGGGTACACCACTAGTCACCTTTCTCCATTGGGAAAATTGGCCATTTAGCCCTACCCTCTCTTTCTATCTTTTAACCAGTTCCTGATCCACAATAGTACACTGCCTCCTATCCCATGACTCTTTAGTTTTGCCAAAAGTCTCTGATGAGGGACCTTGTCAAAGGCTTTCTGAAAGTCCAGATACACAATATCAACCGACTCACCTTTGTCCACCTGTTTATTCACTCCTTCAAAAAAACATAACAGATTAGTAAGACAAGATCTTCCTTGTCTAAAGCCATGTTGGCTGTCTCCCATTAGGTTGTGACTATCTACATGCTGAGTAATTTTATTCTTTATGATGGTTTCTACCATTTTTACCGGTACTGACGTCAGGCTCACCGGTCTGTAGTTTCCCGGATCACCCCTGGAACCCTTTTTAAAAATTGGTGTTACATTGGCGATCCTCCAATCTTCAGGTATTAGAGATGATTTTAATGATAGTTCACAGATTACTGATAGCAGGTCTGCAATCTCATATTTCAGTTCTTTCAACACCCTTGGATGTATACCATCCGGCCCAGGTGATTTGTTACTCTTCAGTTTATCTAATAGATGTAAGACATCTTCCCGATGTATCGATATTTCCTTCAATTCTTCCGCACCTTTAAATACAACTTCAGTCATGGGTAACATCCCTACATCTTCCTCAGTAAAGACCAAAGCAAAGAATTCATTCAGTCTCTCCGCTATCGCCTTGTCGCCTCTTAGTGCTCCTTTAACCTCTTTATCATCTAATGGACCAACTGACTCTCTCACAGGTTTTTTGCTACGAATGTACTTGAAAAGGTCTTTATTTCGCGTTTTTGCTTCCGCAGCAAGCTTCTTCTCAAATTTTCTCTTTGCCTGCCTTATCAATGCGTTGCATTTGACTTGCCAGTGCTTGTGCTGTTTCCAGGTTTCGTCGTTTGGCTCTTTTTTCCATTTCCTGAAAGATGCTTTTTTTGGCAACAACAGCCTCTCTGACCTCACCTTTAAACCATGCTGGCAGTTTTTTGGACTTCCTTCCACTTTTCTTAAAGCGTGGAGTACAGCTGGTCTGGGCTTCCAAGATAGTATTTTTCAACAACAGCCAAGCCTGATGTACGTCTTTAACCTTTGCAACTGCTCCTTTTAGTTTTTTCTTAACTGTTTTCCTCATTTTATCATAGTCTCCCTTTCGAAAGTTAAACGGTAGTACTGTGGATTTCCTTACTATCCCTCCTCCACTAATTAAATCAAAGGTGATCATGCTATGATCACTATTGCCAAGTGGCCCCAACAACCTTATCTCTTGCACTAGATCTGGTGTTCCACTAAGGACTAGGTCTAATATGGTTTCCCCTCTGGTCGGTTCATGAACCAGCTGCTCCAAGAAGCAGTCGTTTATTTCATCTAGGAACTTTATCTCCCTAGCATGTCCTGACGTGACACTGACCCAGTCGATACCGTGGTAGTTGAAATCACCCATTATTATTACTGCGCTGTAACTTTTGTTAGCTTCCTTGATTTCTTTGAGCATTTTATCATCCATTTGGTCATTCTGGCCAGGCACTCGATTGTACACCCCCACTGCCATTGCCTTCCCCCTTTTACATGGAATTTCAATCCATATAGATTCTACAGCAGATTTTGTTTCCTGCAAAACTTTAATACTTTCTGACTCAATGCCCTCTCTAACATAGAGAGCAACCCCTCCACCAATTTGATCAGCTCTATCATTACGATATAGTTTGTACCCAGGTATCACAGTGTCCCACTGGTTGTCCTCCTTCCACCATGTCTCTGATATTCCAATCATATCTAACCTTTCATTTAGTGCTATATATTCTAACTCTCCCATCTTATTTTTTAGACTTCTAGCATTTGCATACAAGCATTTTAAAGAATGTATTTTATTCATATTAATTTGGTTATTGTTAGTGATCATTGGATGCGAGATGATCTCCCACTAAAATATCTGAAACACTTTCTCCATTGCTAAGCACTGTCCAGTATGGCCCCTTCATGTGTGGGTTGTTACCAGTTGCCAGAACAATTCTCCCTGTAGAGAATCTAGGATCTCCTTACTTCTAGATGACACCACAGCAGGGATGTGCCAATCAATATCCAGCATATTGAAATCACCTATGAGTAGCATGACTACTTTCATGGGAATACTGCTTATTTCTTCTGTTAAATCTCCATCCTCTTTTTCTCCCTGTGAAGGAGATCTATATATCATGCCAATACAAATGGAATTCCCGTTCCCTCTTTCTATTTTAACCGCATAGTGTCTTCTCATTCCCTTTTGAGCCCTGTAATTCTATTGCTTCGATATTATTTTTTAAATATAGAGTCACTCCTCCTCCCCTTCTTCCTATCCTGTCCTTCCTGAATAAAGTATAGCCGGTATACTTACATCCCAGCCATGGTTGTCCTTGAACCATGTCTCCATAACCACCACTAAATCCAAGTCAACCTTTTCCTTTAAAGCTTCAACATCTGGGTTCTTATTTCCCATATTACGGGTATTTATACAAACTGTTTTCCAGATGTTGCCCCCTTAGCAATTTCTACAGAGGCATTCATGTTTTATTTACCTGGGGGCTTTCTTCACCCATCCCAAATGAATTTAGTTTAAAAGTCTCTTCAATAGGTTAGCCAGTCTTCTGTGGAAGACATTGTGATCCTTCTTGTATAGGTGGATGCCATCTCTGCTCTGAAGCTCTTGAAAAATCATCCCATGGTTCAGGAAACCAAAACGCTCTAGATGACACCATCCATGCAGCCATACATTCATCTCTAGGATGCAAATTTCTCTGCCTCAGCCTTTACCTACAACAGGGTGGATTGAAGAGAATACCACCTGCACACTGTTCTGCTTCACCCTATGTCCCAGAGCCATGAAGTCACTTTTGATACACTCAGAGAGTACCTAGCAGTATCACTTTTGCTGACACGCATGAGCAACATTGGATAATAGTCAGTAGGCTTGATGAGTCTTGGCAAACTTTCCATAACATCTCAGATTTTGGCACCTGGTAGACAGCACACCTCTCTGGACATCAAGTCTGGTTGGCAGATGGACACCTCAGTACCCCTCAGAAGAGAGTCACTAACCACCACTACTCTTTGCTTCCGTGTGGTCATTGATTCTGCAAATTTGGGGTGCTTGAGCTCTGATTCTTTCCTTTCCTGGAATGCTTTCACCTCCTCCATGTCCAGAGCTGCATAGTACCTCTTCAGTTTGAGGGCTGGAGGAGTTGGATTGTCGATTCTGCAAGCTCTGCTAGCTCATGTCCAACTCTCTTTTTTCTATAGCATCTCATCTTCTCCTCTGTTGGAGAGCTTGGATGCTTCAAGAAGCATGCCATCAATACATTCCTTGCTGTCTTGAATGTTTCTCAGCCTTGTCACCTCTTCTCTGAGCTCCTCCACTTGTTTAAAGTGGATTTCAGTTTGCAGGCAACTTGCACATGGAACTAGTCCCTCTAATAGCATTGGGCTGTCTATCTGCACAGAGGCAGAAGTTGTAGCAGGTGCAACAGCTTTGGCAATACAGTTTTTCCCAGCCATCATAAATTTGGTGGAATTTTGATACCTGTTGAAGTAAATGAGAGAGACCTACCAAAGTCACTAACTTTTCCTCACCTGTCCTTTAAAAGAAAAGGCAGCTATCATCTTTTTTGTGTGTTCTAACAGTGCTGTAGCTTTGCTTCCTTGCTAAACAGTTATTACTTTACATTAGTAAATTTTGAAATAGTATTATATGCTTGAAGTAAATAGATTAATGTGTTCCCTTTGTAAAATTACCTAATCAAAGCTCCTTAAAGAATGGCAAATTGTTTACTTTTAGAAGATATCCAAATGTGGAACTATTTGGTTCCTAGACTTTCCCTACCAAGCAATAAAAATTGTTATCTTTTGTCAGTGAGCTAGAGGGAGTTGCCCCATATAGCAATAATTATTAAATTGGGTAGGTGGAAGCTGGATTAGGAAAGCAGGACCAAACACCTGATAAGGCCAATGACTTCAAAGAGCTTTCTTACCTCTTTGAACTTGAAGGCTAAAGGAGGCAAAAAAGAATTATAGCAGCAGAAAAATAGCTTTACCCAAGAACACAAAAAAAATCCCCTTTTGCAATACAGCTCCAATGCAGCAAAAAAGTAATTAGCTTTTAAAAATGAAAAAAGAAGAACCCTTTAAGAGCTCTCAGGCAGAGAACTTGTATTCAAGAGCCACACAGTATTACCTTTATTCAGCAGTCAGCTGCCTAGCTCCTATGCAAGCTAATAAAGACCACTAACACCTGATGAGATCAATGACTTCAAAAAGCTTGCTTACCTCTTTGAACTTGAAGTCTAGAGGCGAAAAATACCCTAGCACCCTCTGAGGTGGAATAGGTTCCCCTAGATGGGGGTAGCTGGCAGGCCCGGGGCACATTGAACGGTAGAGGGGGTGCAAGAGATTCCCCGCAGGCCGACCCTGACCATGGAAGGCTGGATCAGGAGTCGGGCTACAGGGAAAGCACCAAGTCGTCGGCAACCAGGGATCGCTGCTCCAAGTGCCATGACAACCGGATGCCATGGTGCCGTGGCTCCATTCAGGAGCCCTGAGTTAGTTAACCGGGTGGAGACCTGTACATGCAGGCTGACTGGGATTGGGTACCAGGCCTGCACGTACAGACCTAGTTGCGATTCTGATCCCATGGGGCTAGATGTGCCCCGTGGGATCAGAATCGTGTTTGCCCCTGTGCGTCCGATTCTGATCGGGCACACATGGGCATGGACGTCCCAGACTGAATGCCGCTCTATGCATTTATTTATTGCATTGCTCTATGTATGTATTTATTTGTTGCCGCTCTATGTATGCATTGCTATTGTGTATATTTTTGTACCCACTTGGACTTTCAGATAATGCAGGTAATAAATGCAGAGAAATAAATAAATAAAACAGTTTTGCTTCTTGATTTTCTCCTGTCCAACGAAAACCCACATGATCAATCCCTTGCTAGATGAATTGATTACAATCATGCTCTTATTTTGTGCAATGTTCTTCACACCACCACGCCACAGTACCTTGCCGACCTCATCTACCTCGGCACACTCCTCGCTCCTTTCACCTCAACCGTCTCACTCTCCCCCCCCCCCCCTCACATGCTCATCTCCAATCCACCCGCTCCTCTGCCTTCTTCTTTATAGGTCCGGCCCTCTGGAACTCCCTTCCCTCCACTCTCCGCCTGGAGCCCCACCACCCTACCTTCAAGCACGCCTTGAAAACCCACCTCTTCTCCCTTGCCTTCAACCTCTCTCCCTCCTAGCCTCTCCTTTTCCTTTATTGACCCTCTTCTCCTGTCGTTGTTTCTTTACTTTTACTGAGTTGTAACTTCTTTTTCCTTTTCCGGCCTTGTGCCCACTGTAATGAAGATATATTTTGTAAACCGCTCTGCTTACCAATGAAGGGCGGTCAATCAAGACAATAAACATAAACATAAACATGTGTCACTAGTGGGACTGTCAATGTTCCTGTATTTAACTGGGAGCAATGTTCTGTAAGTCCTTGAAAGCTGACATAAACCAGAGGATAGGGACATTGGATCATATATTCTACGTGTTGAATTAAATGAAGTATAAGGTTTTGCTTCAAATATCTGCTGATTTTTAAAATATATCCAATACAATACAGTATCTGTGCACAAATTCTACATGACCCATAGGAATAATATCCCAATATTGTTGGTTGTTGAATAGTCTCTTCCTGTGGGAGAGCTGACTTCACAATCATATCCTGCATATTACTACCTCTCCAAAATACTGATGAAACTCAAGATTAATCCAATGCTTCTATCCCTGCCACTAAGTTTGAATATGGCATAGCACATGTAATTCTTGATTCTTTGTCCCATGACTGATATGTTAACAGCAAAGTCCTATTTGCACAAAGTGCACATTTAAATGCCTTAATCACTACATCATTCAGGTATCATTTCTGAATATTACCTCTGCTTGCATTCTAAATTCTTGCATGGGTGAACATAACTTCTGCAACCAGAGGAATTGACTAATTGGTAAACCTGGGAGTGATATTCAAAGGCATGTAAATGCCGGATATTCAGCAGTACTAACATGGTTGCAGCTAGTATCAGGACATGCCATGGGTCTTCCAGAATGGGGTGGAGTGGAGGCGGCACCTGTTGCTAACCAGGCAGCAGTGATATTAAGCCGCTGTCTGGTTAGCGACCCGCAGGTAAAGTCAGGCACGACAAAGGCTGGCCTAACTTCACCTGCGGAAGTTAACTTGGCAATGACTCAATATTGTCACTGCCTGGTTAGCTTCTGGATTCTGCAGCTACCCCGGATATTCAATGCTGGTGACTGGATATGGTCCCAGCATTGAATATCCAGGAGTAGTCTTCAGTGGCGATGGCTAGTCTCATGAATATTGGCTCCCCTATTTTTAATTTCTTTGGATGATGACTGTGAAACAAGAAATTTAATCAACATCAGTACTAGGGGTTGGATCTTTATCTAATTTCAAATAATATTTATTTTCTGCATCATTTAACAGGACAGAGAAATCTCTATAAATCTTCCTAGGAAGGAAAGAAATAATTTTCTACAGTTTCAGAGCATATTTATTGCCTTCATTTAAAAGTAGACCAAGTGAAATGAATTGAAATAGCAGTAACTGCATGATGTTTAAAATGGGTTCAGTTATGGTGGTATTGTTTGGAGTAGTTGACCCCTACGAAGAGGATGTGCATTGAGATGCCTTTATAAGCTAGTCATAAAATACGCACCTTGTTTTACTTTGACATAGACGCCCTCTTATAAAATTACCTCCTGTAGAGGCCAATTCTGATCAGGGCACATTCGGATGTCCAAAAACTGGATGGGCCAGATCTGCACCTGATTCTACACCCGCAGGAGGTAGACATCCTTCAGGAGCAGAATCGGGTGCAGAGGACCTGGACGGGCAAGATTGCCCAAATTCTGGCCCACGTCTCGCACTGCTCCTCCACATCAAGGCCACACAATGCTCCTAATGGAGTCTGTTGCTGTGACGTCCTGTTGCTATGGCACTGAGATGCCATGAAGGAGCCCCACTGTCCCGCACAGCCCCAAATGTGCTGTTCCCCACTGCCTGACCCGTGGATGGATCTGTCAAGGCCGGGATCGGGTGGCAAGGAATCTCCTGGTGCCCCTCACCTCTCCGGGGGTGTCTGCCAATGCTGCTCTCTGAGGTGGAATAAGTTACCCGGCCATCACTGCCTCTCTGGACATACAGAGCTGTAACCAAAATTGGCCCTATACATCTGGGATCAGGGTCCCGCCTCCACTCCGCCCATGCTCCTTCTCCGGCCCTCCCATGCCAGCCCCCATCCAGAGCTCTCCTCACTCTCTTCTGTACATGTGGGGAGCTTTGGGCAGGGAATTGGGCACAAGCATTTGGTGGGGGATATACATCCAAACCAGACGTACATCCCCGCTAAACACTGTTCAGAATTACCTGCATAGTATCCTCCAAAAATAAATCAGTGCAGAGGTAGCATAACACAAAAGCTTCTGAATGCTATGACTCCTATTATTACATACACACTACCCTCCAAGAGCAAATCTATATGGAAGAGTTAGAGTGAATGAGATGGACAGTATCATAGATCCTGTTCCACATCCTCATACTGACCCTGAGAGACAATCAGTGTACATGTGTTAGTTTTAATCTTGAAACCCTCACCCACTAGACAGCATTGCGGATTCCATGGCATTCATAGAGATGCAGTCTACCTTGTGAGAATAAAATGTCAATTTTAATCTATCAGTAATGGCTGGGAATAGGGTCATAAGCATGTACTATACTACACTTTGTTTTTAATGAAAATATGTGATAATGTATTTGATTTGGATGCTGGTATTCAGAGGTATCATACTGTCTAGTTTATGATGCCAAAAACTAATCATATGGAATTATAAATACATTTTCTTTTATAAGGGAGATCCTGGACCAGAAGGGCCAAGAGGTCTAGCAGGAGAGATTGGAACTAAAGGCAACAAGGTAAAACATGGTTTATATACATTTATGAAATGTGAAAACAACAAAGTTCAGATTCTTGACTTGAAATTTCAGATCTAGCTAGAAAATGTGAGGTGAGTTCCTCTGACATTACTATGATAGACAATAAAGTTGATACCTGAAATCTAAGCATACAAGGATAGGAGCCGTAGATTCACATAAAAATACATGATCACTCATCTTATTGCAGCTGGAATTCCTATTGCTAATGCTCAGAAGACTCAAAGCTCCTTTAATAGGATAGAGACAAGCTACCCAATGATAAAGGAAAACAATATGAGGATAGTTTTGGTAGTTTTGAGTCTCCTCAGTTAGCTTTCAGAACTCTGGGTACTTGGAACCTGCAGGCCTACAAATGAACTTTTAAAAATTAATTTCCTCTAAAAGTATAGGAGATAATATTGAGTCCATAGTAGCTAACCACCACGCATAAAAAAAAATCTGGATATTTAGTGGCTGCTGCTGGATATCCAGATTTTGTGGTCAATGCTGCTCCAGATAGCTAATACACATATACTTAGGATAGCTTCATTTCCTGTCCCAGGTTTGGGATACCTATCCAAATAGCAGTGTTCTACATCACTGCTATTTGGATAAGTGCTAGCTGTTTCAGAGTTAAAAATAAAGTCATTGAGGGATATTTTATAAATAATGTCCAAATGCAGTCTGGGACATCTAAGCTAGAAAGTCTGAAAATAAATTGTGTCTAGGTGCCCAATATGAACATCTGTGGGGACGTCTACATAGACATGCACAGAATAGCATTACAGAATTGGATGACTAGGAATAGTCTAATGGTTAGAGTAGTGGACTAGGTCTAGGAAAGACAGGGCTCAAATCCCACTGCTGTTCTCATCGTGATTATACAGAGTACTGGGGATGATGGAGTGCTAACTTCTCTACACCCTCTTTCAGCCAAAATGAGCAGTTTCCCAATGCTGCCTGGAGAAGAGCTAAACACAGACATGACTCCAGATGTCCAGGATGTTTCTGAGATCAGGCAGTAACGTCCAGCTTCTCAGGATCATCCCAGCCATACCCACCATTCAGACTTGGATGTACTCAGACCCAAATTTTAAAAAGGCTCTGGAGGCATCTCTATGCCTTGTTTCAGACATGCAAAGCAAGAATGGGGCTTCCAAAATAATCCTTTTAATGAATACAGCCAGAATACAGGAACAATGATGTTTTCCAACCTTTACAAAGAGGCCTTCCAGTTAGGAGGCAAAAGATCTGTAAAGTTGTCTTGAATAGGTGTTAAAGGCAAGTGACAATTCAAAGGGGCAATTTAAAAGGTCCCTTCTATCAAACTTAGGAAACTGGTAGGCCTTTACCTTAGAAGCAAACCACCTTTTAATAGGTCTTCCTTCCCTCCATCCCACCCCACTTCCATCCACCCCTGGAATAATAGTAGCTTTATGGGCTCTTAAATCTCTTGAAGGGAAGGAGGTGCCCATATTCATTCTCAGGAATAGCCGTTTATCCTCATCAAGCATACATTAAGAACCGGAGATTAATTAATCTTAAGGTGAACAGAATCCATTATCCAGAATCCACGGCTATAAACTCCCTAAAAGTCCCGAAGGCACTTACTGTTTGCACCAAATCAACAGCCAACAGGGCCTTCAATCTCAGTGCCCCAAGATACCGGAACGCATTACCCCATGAGATCCGAGTTATTAAGAACCTACCACAGTTTAGGAAAGCCCTCAAAGGCCACCTCTTTCACAAGTACCTTATAGAGCATAACTGCACCCCCTAGAGCTCTAAGATACTCCGATACCATTCCCAGACAAATGTACAGTATATCATGCAACCTCTTTGATTATTACCCCATATAGTAAGTATTGTACATAGTTTTCCCCGGTTATCCAAGTTTTTGTTCCCTGTTATCTGTAAACTCATACATGTTAACTGTACTGAGCATTTTGTTCCATGTAAACCGCGCTGATGCTGAATAGTGCTGTATATAAGAGATTGTAAATAAATAAATAAATAAATAAACATAATAGATATAGTTTTATTAGTATAAGTATTTCCAGCAAATCTACATAAGTAAACATCTTAAATACTTAAACACAACCTTAAAACTAAGATGCAGATAGCAGTCCAGCAGCGAGATGGGGGCTTTCAGTCTTTTGCATTGAGAGTCACATGTATGATTTTTTCTCAAATTGGTGAGGGGTCTTACATGTGCACTAGGTGTAAGGAGTTCTTTGTTCTCAGGGAACGAGTCCAATCTCTGGAGGCTAGAGCAGTAAACTTGGAGGACATAAGGAAGACAGAGAGGTACGAGACCTACAGGGACATAGTACTGAAGTCCCACCTCCAATCTGGCAGCATCCTGGTTGCCATGGAGGATAGAGGTCATGTGATAAGAGAGCATCACTCTGGTGTGGCAAGAAGTGATCCTGTAGCTAGGACTTGTCCTCCAAATAATGTAAAACCCTCTCACATCGAGGAGGTTTCTCCAAGGCCATATGTCCACGAGAGAAGGGTTAGGACAGCTGTTATAGTTGGTGATTCATGATGATTCAATCATTAGGCATGTAATGTAGGTGGCTGGTGGACATGAGGTTCGCCTGGTAACATGCCTGCCTGGTGCGAAGGTAGCAGACCTCATGCACCACCTAAACAAGGTCTTAGATAGTGCTGGGGAGGAGTCTACTGTCTTGGTACATGTTGGTACCAATGACATAGGAAAGTGTGGTAGGGGGGTCCTGGAGGCCAAATTTAGACTTTTAGGTAGGAAGTTGAAATCCAGAACCTCCAGTGTAGCATTCTCTGAAATACTTCCTGTTCCTCGTGCAGGACCCAAAAGACAGGCAGAGCTCCGGAGTCTCAATGCATGGATGAGACGATGGTGCAAGGATGAGGGTTTTGGATTTGTCAGGAACTGGGCAACATTCTGGGGAAAGGAGGTGCTTTTCCGAAGGGATGGGCTCTACCTTAACCGGGATGGAACCAAGCTGCTGGCATTAACCTTTAAAAAGCAGATAGAGCAGCTTTTAAACTAGATAATAGGGGAAAGTTGACAGTCACCAAGAATACATGGTTTGGAACAATGTATCCTTGAAGGATACTAGCAAAAGATTAAAGTTAGGGCATATCTATAGAGAGATTCCAGTAAAGACAAAAGTAACCCAAATTCCCTTAAGTACAGAGCAGACAGAACTTAAAGATTCCAAATTCACCCTGCCTAACCCAATTAATACAAATAAAATTCAACCTCTAAAATGTTTGTATGCAAACGCTAGAAGTCTAAAAAATAAGATGGGAGAGTTAGAATATATAGCACTAAATGAGAAGTTAGATATGATTGGTATCTCAGAGACCTGGTGGAAGGAGGACAACCAGTGGGATACCTGGGTACAAATTATATCGCTATGATAGAGTAGATCAAATTGGTGGAGGGGTTGCATTCTATGTTAGAGAGGGCTTTGAGTCACACAGGATAAAAAATTTGCAGGAAACAAAATACACTGTAGAATCTCTGTGGATTGAAATTCCATGTAAAAAGGGGATGGCAATGGCAGTACGATCGACAGCCTGTCCAGAATGAATGAATAGATGATGAAATGCTCAAAGAAAAGCTACAGTGTAACCCATATAAGACTAATAAGAGAAAATATTTTTTCACAATGCATAATGAAACTCTGGAATTTGTTACCAAAGGATGTAGTAAAAGCTGTTATTTTAGCTGGGTTTAAAAAAGGTTTGAACAAGTTCCTGCAGGAAAGGTTTATAAACTATTATTTAAAGAGGACCCAGGAAATCCGCTGGTTGTCCCAATACAAGCATTATGGAACCTGTGTCTTCTGGGGAAACTCCCTTTTTTCAGGTTGTGCACAGCTTTCTATTGTTAATTTCCTACAGATCAAATCACTGTAGCGGCTTTGAGAGCCAGCCACTGAATGTAGACAGGGCTTTTCTGTGCATGCAGCTGCTGTTCTCTGTCTAACATTGGTGGGCTGTTGTCCAACATGGCAGGCAGTCTTTGTACCGTATTTCTGACAGGTATGCCCACTGTCTAGGAATTTTCATCACTGCTATTCTCTGCAGTGTCTCCAGCACATCCATGCTTTGGGATGTACTGGAGCAGGAAGGATTGACTGGCTCTTCAACTGAGCTGGGTGGGTGTGCTGTCCTTCTGAAACTGGCAGCTCAGCCACTCAGTCTCACACAATTGCGGTGATAGAGAGTAATTTCAATGTTTCACTAGATATTAGCATGGTGCTACATGAAGCAGTTTGCATACAACTACCCAACCTCCAACAATTCATGCAATCTCTTGGTAGTAGTTTCCTATGGATTGAGTCCCTAGTATTCAGCTCAGGCAAATATTTTGCAGATATATCATATCTTGACTTAACAAATTGCTTCGTAGGTCAGCTGATACACCTTGTGCCACACAGGGTTCAAGTAGCTTGCTGGCTACTGGCAGAGATGTCTTCAGTTTCCTTGACATTAGGACTGCTATCCATGCCCTCTCTTGGTATGTTCCTCCAATGCAGTAAAGCTTTTTATGGGTCTTCATCCTCTTATTGCATTATAGAAACATAGAAACATGAGGGCAAAAAAAAAAGACCATATGACCTATCCAGTCTTCCCTTCCATACCAACTACTATAGTCTCTTTTTTTCCTTTAGAGATCTTTTGTGTTTGTCCCATGTTTTCATGAATTCAGACTATTCTTGTCACCTTCATTCTTTGCCCTCTTGTTGCAGAGTTTTCTTTCAATTGAAAGAGGCTCTCCTGTGCATTTATGCCACAGAGGTATGTAAACATCTCTATCATATCTCTTCCTTCCCACCTTTCTTCCAAAATATACATATTGAATTCTTCAAGTCGGTTCCCATATGCCTTATGAGAAAACCCACTGACTATTTTGGTAGTCACCCTCTGCAATGACTCTATCCTGTTAATATTTTAGGAAGGTGTGGTCTCCAGAATTGCTCACAATACTCCAAATGAGGTCTCACCATGGACTGGTACAGAGGCACCATCACCTCCTTCCTGCTGGCCATTCCTCTCCCCATGCACCCAAGCATCCTTCTGGCTTTCGCCGTCACCTTTTCTAGGTCTATAGCCACCTTAAGATCATCAGAAACACAGGTTCTTCAGTATTTTACAATAGATTTAGCTTAGTCATTAGCTTGTGGATGCCTTAGTGATATAGTAACATATTCAAATCACGACGGCATAAATTGCATGAGGGCCATTATCTGAGATCACACAATCAGGTTGGTCATTGCGTGCAAACTGTACTTTGCAACTCTTGAATGTGGCTTCAACAGACATATCTGGGAGCAATTCATTTTCTCAGAAATTTCAATAGTAATCCAATATCAACAGTAGCTGTTTCCCAGGAAAGTTAAATAAGTCCATACTGACAATCTGCCAAGGCCACACTGGTATGTCATGTGCCATCATCATTTCTTTTGGCTGCTCATATGCAAATTTATTGTAGGTGGAATGGTTGTTCGCTATTCCTTGATCTCATCTTGAATGTTATTTATTTACAAGATTGTAAAGTACTGCTATTCATATTCTACATCATAGAAACTCAAAAGGGTAGTGGGAATGACACACAACCTTCCTCTCCACCCTCCCCCCCCCCCCCGCAAGCATAACAAATGTAACACGAAAGGAGGGGACATATATAAAACACAAGGTGACAATGGAGGGGAAGACAGAAAGAGAAAAAATAAATAAAATTACTCAAATAACTGGGAGAACATTCATGTCCTTACTCTTTTGAATTTCTTATAAAAGCTCTCCAAAGAAGCTCCAAAGGAAGATAATTCAAAATCTGGGGTCCCTATTAGCTAAAAGGAGCTTCTTCAGAAAATGACAATCTAGTACTACTGCTACTACTGAGCATTTGAGTAGTACTACAAGGTGTACGCAGCACTGTACAGAGACAGTCCCTCCCTTATAAGAGCTTACAGACTAGTCAAGACAAACACAACTGGGGACTAGGATATATCTAGGGGAATGGTAAGGAAACACATAGCAAGAGATCAGGATCCAAAAGCAGTCTCAATTAGGTGAGGTTTTAGTTTGGATTTGAATAGGGCCAGAAATGGAGCCTGATGTACTAACTCAGGCAGTTTGTTCTAGGCATAAATAGCAACAAGGTGAAAAAATCGAAATCTGGACTTGGCAGTATAAGAGAAGGGCACAGATAGAAGGGATCTGCCAGAAGAGCAGAATTCCTGAGGAGGGGTGTAGAGGGAGATAAAAGAGGAAAGGTAGTGAGGAGCAGATGAATGAAGGCACTTATAATTCAATAGTAGAAGTTTGAACTGGATGCAGAAACAGATAGGGAAGCAATGAAGTGACGAGAAGAGGGGTGAGATGAGCATAGCGATACTCATGGAAGATTAGTCATGCAGCTGAGATTTGAACAGATTGAAGTGGGTAGAGATGATTCAGAAGAAGACCAGCAAGCAGGTAATATTAGTCTAGATGGGAGATGACCAGAGAATGGATACGTGTTTTAGTAGTGTGCTGAGAAAGGAAAGGATGAGTTTTACTGATATTATAGAGAAAGAAATAACAAGTTTTAACTATCTGTTGTAACTGGATGAGGCCCAGATTTATTTATTTATTTATTTAACAGTTTTTATATACCGTCTTTCTTCAATTCAAGACGGTTTACAGTGAACATAATGTGACAGTGTGTTTCAACTGTTTACATAGAACGGAACTTCTTAACATCAGTAATATGGCATAGACAGATAACTTTTGTACATAATTGGTTTCTGGATAGCTCTCCTGAACCCGGCAAACCCAAGAGTGCTGCCTCCTCCCTCCCTCGCACTCTTCTTCTTCTGTCTTCTGGTGGCATTAATCTAAGTCCCCCCTTCATCCATCTCTCACCACCACAGCAATCTTATCCATATACCTCTTCTTTCTCCCTCCTCTCTCCCCTTCTCATGTGCCTTATGGAATGTTCATTCCATTTCTAACAAACTTTACCCATGATATTTTTATCTCTTGTGCTTTTTGTCTTCTTGCTCTTACTGAAATCTGGATCCTCCCTGATGACACTACTTCGATTGCTGCCTTTCTCATGATGGCTTCCATCCCTCGTGCCATTGGCCATGGTGGAGGTGTTGGGTTTCTTCTTTCTCCTTCTTGTCATTTCAGCCTCTCCTTCTACCTCAGTCCCAATACTTTTCCTCCTTTGGAGTCCACTCCATTTGTCTTTTCTATCCTCTTCCTCTTTGGATCATTGTTATCTATAGACCCCCTGACAAGTCCGTTTCTTCTTTCCTCACTGATTTTTACTTTTGGCTCTCCTTATTCCTGGATTCTTCCTCCCCATCCCTTATTCTTGGTAACTTTAATTTTCATATTGATAACCTCTCTGACCCCTATGAGGCCAATTCCATTCATGCACGTCCAGCCCTCTGTATGGTCGGGCAGAATCGGGCATGCAAAGTTAGACCCGATTCTGATCTCACAGTCCCCGCGGGATCAGAATTTGTTCTAGCGCCTGGATGTGTAGGCCTGGACTCAATTCTGTCCGGCGGTATGTCCAAGCAACTACCCAGCTAACTCAGCCGGTCCCATGAATGGAGCCACGGTGCATGGTATCCTGTCACCATGGCAGCGCAGCGCCATTCACAAGCTGCAGTCCTGGCCCGCTGAACCTGGATGCCTTTTTCCCACAGCCCGCCCCCTAATCCAGCCTTCCAAAGCCTAATTCGAGCTGCGGGGAATCCCCTGCACCCCCTCACCTGTGTCCCCAGGTCCCGCGCTGTGATCCCCCTCCATACAGAGGGACTTATCCCATCTTTGAGGTTTAATAAGTCCCCTGTTTAGATTTGAGGCCATGGACATACAGGGCCGGCCTCCCAATCGGCCCTGCACATCTGGAGTCACAACCCGCCCATGCCCCACTCTTGCTCTGCCTCCAGCATGCCCCCTCCTGCCCCTGTCTAGGCCTCCCCATACAAAACTACTGTGCGTACAGGGCGGATATTGACAAGGCCAGCAGGGGGATGAATAGCAGGGATGTCCATCCCTACTATTCGCGGGACAGAATGACCCCCTATGTGTCTAAGATCCTTTCCCTTACTTCCTTGTTCAACCTCTATCTTTCCTCTTCTGCCCCCACTCATCAGCTTGGTCATTGCCTTGAACTCATTTTCTACTCTAATTGTTTACCTTTTAATTTCCGCACCTCAGTTCTTCCCTTATGTGACCACTATCTCTTAAGCTTCACTCTTCATCACTCCCAACCTTAATCTCACCTTAACTCATCCTTTTTTGTTTTTTTTAGGAATCATCATGCTATTGACCCACTTATTCTATCTATTGTCTCTTCTCTTCTCTCTTCCACTTTGTCCTCTAAGTCTGCTGATGAGGCAGTTATTTCCTATAACATCACCCCCTCCTCCACTCTGGATACGCTTGCTCCACCCATTCCACCTCTTGTGAGGTGCACCTCACCTCATCCCTGGCTATCTTCTACTACCCACTACCTTCACTCTTGTTCCCACTCAGCTGAATGCCTTTAGCTTAAATCCTGCTCCCTTTCTTTGTTCCTTAACTTCAAATCCATGCTTACCTCTTTCCAGTCAGCCATTGCACGCTATAAGCAAAACTATTTTATCCATCTTTATAGAAACATAGAAACATGACGACAGAAAAAGACCACATGGCCTATCTAGTCTATCCTTCCATATCAACCACTACTTTATAGAAACATAGAAACATGACAACAGAAAAAGACCAACTGTCTTGCCTCTAACCCCTGTCATCTGTTCTCTACTCTCAATTCCCTTCTTAAGGCATCTCTGCCTCCTGTCCCTCCTTATCTCTCTGTCCAAACCCTAGCAGACTATTTCCATGACAAAGTCCTTCAAGCCCCTATTAATCCATCTTCACCCCCCCTTTCCCCTCTTCAATATCAAATTTTCCCCGCAACTTCCCCCACCCTTTCATCCTTTTCTAAAATCTCTGAAGAGGAAACCTCCCTTCTTCTTTCACCTCTAAACCAGTGGTTCTTAACCAGTCCTCCTTGAACCCCTAGGCCAGTCGAGTGTTCAGGATAGCCCTAATGAATATGCATGAGATATATATGCATTAGAGATATCCTGCCAACCTGACTGGTTCGTGGCCCTCTAGGGCTGGATTTGGAGACCCCTGCCTTACAACTCTGTCATTTAAGATTGTGAGTGGGCAAGGTGCAGATGTCCTAGACATCAAAAGGGTAGATAGAATGTGTCACATGCCTCCTCAATTCTCACCACCACCAAAAAGTTGTCTAATAGACAATATTTTGGTGATGGTGAGAAGCAAAGAGGCATGTGACACATTCTATCTAACCTTTTGATGTCTTGGAGATCTGCACTTTGCCCACTCACATTCTTAAATGACAGAGATGTAAGGCAGGGGTCTCCGAATCCAGCCCTAGAGGGCCACAAACCAGTCAGGTTGGCAGGATATCTCTAATGCATATATATCTCATGCATATTCATTAGGGCTATCCTGAACACCCGACTGGCCTAGGGGTTCAAGGAGGACTGGTTAAGAACCACTGCTCTAAACTAACCACCTGTTCTTCTGATCCTATCCCCTCCAACCTCCTCAATTCCATCTTCTCCTCCATCATCCCTTCGATCTTACATATTCTCAATCTTTCACTCTCCACTGCAACCTTCCCTGCAGCCTTCAAGCATGCTGTGATCACTTCTTTCCTCAAGAAACCTTCTCTTGACCCTACTGGTCCTTCTAATTACCATCCCATCTCCCTTCCTTTCAAAACTCTTGAATGTGCAGTTCTCTGCCACTGCTTCAGTTTTCTCTCCTCTCATTCCTCCTTGATCCCCTCCAGTCTGGTTTTCGACATTTTCATTCTACTAAAACGGCTCTTGCCAAGGTATCAAATGACTTGTTCCAGCCTAAGTCCAAAGGCCTTCACTCAGTTCTTTTTCTTCGTGATCTTTCTGCTGCTTTTGATACTGTTGATCACTCTCTCCTCCTTGACACATTATCCTCTCTTGGCTCTGTGCTTTCTTGGTTCTCTTCTTATCTCTCCAATCTCTCCTTCAGTGTTTTTTCTGGTGGTACCTCCTCTACTGCCATCCCTTTTTCAGTTGGTGTACCGCAAGGGTCTGTTCTAGGCCCTCTCCTTTTCTCTCTCTACACCCAGCCCCTTGGTGCCCTCATCTCTTCTCATGGCTTTCAGTACCATTTTTATGCTGATGGCTCTCAAATCTATCTATCATCTCCTATCATTTCTCCTGCACTTCAACTCATATTTCTGCCTGTTTATCTGACATCACTGCCTGGATGTCTCATTGCCATCTCTATGCCCTTCCTTTCTCTATGCCCTTTTCCTCTAATGCCAACTCCAGACTTCGTTCCTTTCACCTTCCTGCTCCTTATGCCTGGAGCAAGCTTCCTCTATCCTTATGTCAAGTCTCATCTCTCTCCCTCTTCAAATCTATGCTAAAGGCTTGCCTCTTTGAGGCTCGTTTTGGATCCTAATCTTTTGTTTCCCTTGTGTCTCCTCTCCCTAATGAACGCTTACTTTTCTTGTATTGTATTGTCTGTCTTAACTAGATTGTAAGCTCTTCAAACAGGGATTGTCTTTTTATGTGTTTGTACAGCACTGCGTATACATTGTAGTGCTTTATAAATGATAAATAGTAATAGCAGTAATAATAAAGAGGCTGGAGCCAAGAAAATACAGAAGTATAGAGTGTTATCTACAGAAAAAGAGAAAGAAGGAAGGGAGGAGGTAGGTTTAGGGGGAACAATAAGGAGCTTAATTTTGACCATGTTCAATTTCAGATGGTGGTGAGACATCCATGAGCCAATGTCAGATAAGCAGGCAGAGATACATGCCTAGATTCCTTGAGAGATTTCAGGTGCAGAGAGGTAAATCTGAGAGTCAACAGCATAGAGATGGTACTGATAACCGTGGGAGGAGATGAGTGCACCAAGGGACTGGGCACAGAGAGAGAAAAGGAGAGGGCCCAAGACAGAACCCTGGGGTGCACCAACTGAAAGCAGGATAGCAGCAGAGGAGGATCTACCAGAACATACATTAAAGTGTGATGGGAGAGATAAGAAGAAAACTAGGACAGAACAGAGCCCTTAAATCCAAACAAGAACAGGATATTGAGGAGAAGGTGGTGATCAACAATGTCAAAAGTAGCAGAAAGGTCAAGAAGGATGAGGATTGAGTAAGAGCTCTTGGATATGAAAAGAACAAGTCATTGGAAACTTTGGCTAGAGCCTTTTCAGTAGAATCTTGAGGGCAAAAGTCAGAATGCAATAGATCCAGAAGGACTTGAGAGGAAAAAAAGTCAAGACTATGACACTGAACTACATGTTCAAATAGTTTAGAATTAAAGGGGAGGAGGGAGATGAGTCAATAATTAGAAGGACAGGTAGGGTCTAGGGATAGTTTCTTGAGGAGAGGTGTAACCACAGCATTTTTTGAGGCTGCAGGCACAGTTGCAGTGGAAAACTATATGTTTATTTATTTATTTTTTTGTATTGATCTCTCGCCTTTCCAGTAGTAGTTCATGGCAAGTTACATTTAGATATAGTAGGCATTTCTCTGTCCCCGAGGGCTAACAATCTGTTTGTACCTGAGTCAGTGAAGGGTTAAGAGGCTTGCCTAAGGCCACAAGGGTATGGTGGGATTTGAACGCCGGTCTTTCAGGTTCTGGCTGCTGCCCTAACCACTAGGCTATGAAATATGGAAGGGATCAGAGTGGATACATTGGAGTTTAGTAGACAGGTGGGAATAGACTCAGAGGAGCTGGTTATAAGTTTGGAGGAGGAGAGAATATGTGTGGTTTCTTCCTCAGTGATCTTAGAAAAGGAAGAAAGGGTGACAGAGATTGAGGTAAGGATTTGGGAGTGAAGAGGGGATGGGGATGACCTGGGGGGGGGGGGGGAACTGAAGAGTAATCTTGTGGACTTTGTCATAGAACTAGTCAGCCAAAGTCTGGGCGAGAAGAGGATAGCACGGAAATAGAGGCACTATGAGGAGAGAGTTAAGAATCATAAAGGGATGGTGAGGATGAGAGGCAAGAGAGTTAGTAACTCTTACTTGGTGAGTGCTATGGCTGACTGGAAAGAGGCTAGCATGGATTTGAAAGGTAGGAAGTCTGCAAGGGTGCAGAATTTGAGCCAAATGTGCTCAGTTGGGGAGGCACAGGAATGTAGGGCTGACATACAGTATGCCCACAGGATGTGGAATAGGAGGAACAAGACCTTCACGCATAGAGGAGAGTACAGTGTAATAGCGCAATACTGCCTCATCAACAGACTCAGATGACATAGTGTAGGAAAGAGGTGATGAGACTTTAGTGGAGACAGCTGATGGGTCGATAGCATAACATTTCCTAGGATGGAGGAAACTGGGCAAGACTGAGGTGATGAAGAGTGAAGCTTAGCAGGTGATGGTCAGATGAGGGAAGAACTGAGGTGCAGAAGTTAGAGGACAAGTAGTTAGAGAAAAAGACAAGGCTGAGACAGTGATCTTGCTGGCGAGTAGGGACAGTAGACCATAGCTGGAGGTTGAATGAGAAGGTAAGGAAAGGACTTTAAGGCATGAGGATCAGAGAGATTATCAACATGAATGTTAAAATCCCCGAGAAAAAGGGAGGGGAAATGCATGCAGAAAGAAGGAAAGCCACAAGTCTAAGTCAGTGAGAAATGTAGAGGTGGATTTATCAGGGGGTCAATAAATGACAATTATCTGGAGAGTTAGAATATATAGCACTAAATGAGAGGTTAGATATGATTGGAATCTCAGAGACATGGTGGAAGGAGGACAACCAGTGGGACACTGTGATACCTGGGTACAAACTATATCGTAAAGATAGAGTTGATCAAATTGGCGGAGGGGTTGCACTCTATGTTGTGGAGGAGATTGAGTCACAAAGGATTAAAGTTTTGCAGGAAACAAAATTTTCTGTAGAATCTCTATGGATTGAAATTCCATGTAAAAAGGGGAAGGCAATGGCAGTGGGGTTGTACTATTGACCGCCTGGCCAGAATGAGCAAATGGATGATGAAATGCTCAAAGAAATCAGGGAAGCTAACAAAAGTTACAACACAGTAATAATAATGGGTGATTTCAATTACCCTGGTATTGACTGTGTCAGTGCCATAGCAGGACATGCTAGGGAGATAAAGTTCCTAGATGAAATAAATAACTGCTTCTTGGAGCAGCTGGTTCATGAACCGACCAGAGGGGAAGCCATTTTGGACCTAGTCCTTAGTGGAACACCAGATCTGGTGCAAGAGATAAGGGTGTTGGGGCCACTTAGCAATAGTGATCATAGCATGATCTTGTTTGATTTAATAAGTGGAGGAGGGATGGTAAAGAAAACCACAGTACTACCTTTTAACTTTCAAAAGGGAGACTATGATAAAATAAGGAAAATAGTTAAGAAAAAAGCATCTTTCAGGAAATGGAAAAAAGAGCCAAATGACGAAAACTGGAAACAGCACAAGCACTGGCAAGTTAAATGCAAGGCAGGCAAAGAGAGAATTAGAGAAGAAGCTTGCTGCAGAAGCAAAAACGCATAATAAAGACTATTTCAAGTACATTCAAAGCAAAAAACCTGTGAGAGAGTCAGTTGAACCATTAGATGATAAAGGGGTAAAAGGGGCACTAAGAGGGAACAAAGCCATAGCAGAGAGACTGAATGAATTCTTTGCTTCGGTCTTTATTGAGGAAGATGTAGGGATGTTACCCATGACTGAAGTGGTATTTAAAGGTGATACTGCAGAAGAATTGAAGGAAATATCAATATATCGGGAAGATGTATTACAACTATTTGATAAACTGAAGAGTAGCAAATCACCTGGACCAGATGATATACATCCAAGGGTGTTGAAAGAACTGAAATATGAGATTGCAGACCTGCTATTAGTAATCTGTGAACTATCATTAAAATCATCTATAATACCTGAAGATTGGAGGATGGCCAACGTAAAACCAATTTTTAACCCTTTCCAGGCCGAGCTCAAAACTCTCGGGATCCAAAATTCTGACTAAATATTCCTATCAAATGGTATATAATATATGACCATAGCAGAAGGAAAATCACTATTAGAACATATTGAATAAGACGGGTACAATTTTCCTGAAATATGCAAAAATTAACCAGGCTGCAGAATGTGGATTAAAAATTTAAAGTAGGCCTTCAAAGGGTTCCAGGGGTGATCTGGGAAACTACAGACTGGTGAGCCTGACGTCAGTACCGGGAAAAATGGTAGAAACCATCATAAAGAACAAAATTACTGAATATGTAGATAGCCATGGCTTAATGGGAGGCAGCCAACATGGCTTTAGACAAGGAAGATCTTGTCTTACTAATCTGTTATGTTTTTTTGAAGGAGTGAATAAACAGGTAGACAAAGATGAGTTGGTTGATATAGTGTATCTGGACTTTCAGAAAGCCTTTGACAAGGTCCCTCATCAGAGACTTTTGGCAAAACTAAAAAGTCATGGGATAGGAGGCAGTGTACTATTGTGGATCGGGAACTGGTTAAAAGATAGAAAGCAGAGGGTAGGGCTAAATGGCCAATTTTCCCACTGGAGAAAGGTGAATAGTGGAGTACCCCAGGGATCTGTACTGGGTCCACTGCTTTTTAACATATTCATAAATGACCTGGAAAAGGTAATAACGAGTGAGGTTATCAACTTTGCAGATGACACAAAACTTTTTAAAGTTGTTAAAACTCATGATGATTGTGGAAAATTGCAAAGGGATCTTGATAAATTGGAAGACTGGGCATCCAAATGGCAAATGAAATTTAATGTGGACAAGTGCAAAGTAATGCACCTAGGAAAGAACAACCCAAACTATGTTTACATGATGCAAGGTTCCACATTAGGAACCACCACCCAGGAAAAAGATTTAGGCGTCATCGTGGATAACACATTAAAACCCTCCGCCCAGTGTGCAGTGGCAGCCAAGAGAGCAATATAATGCTAGATATCATAAGGAAAAGAATGGAAAATAAAACAAAGGATATTATAATGCCTCTGTATCGTTCCATGGTGCGACCGCAACTTGAATATTGTGTGCAATTCTGGTCACCATATCTTAAAAAGGATATTGCGTTATTAGAAAAGGTTCAGAGAAGAGCCACCAAAATGGTAAAGGGGATGGAAGGATACCCCTATGAAGGGAGGCTAAAACGGTTAGGGCTCTTTAACCTGGAAAAGAGACGGCTATGATAGAAGTCTATAAATTAATGAACGGAGTGGAATGGGTAAACGTAGATCGATTGTTTACGTTATCACAATATAGACAGACTAGGGGACATTCAATGAAGCTACAGGGTAAACTATTTAAGACTAATAAGAGAAAATATTTTTCACTCAATGTGTAATTCAACTCTGGAATTTGTTACCGGAGGATGTAGTAAAGGCTGTTAGTGTAGCTGGGTTTAAAAAAGGTTTGGACTAGTTCCTGAAGGAAAGGTCCATAAACCATTATTAAAAGGGACCAAGGATATCACTGCTTGACCCAATACAAGCATTGAGGAACCTGTGTCTTTTGGGGAGACTGCTAGGTACGTATGACCTAGATTGGGGAGGAGTGGTCTAGTGGTTAGGACAAGGTACTTCAGGCCAGAGGGCCGGGTGTTCAAGTCTCACCTGGGGACAGCAATCTCAGGCCGGAGGGACTGGGATTTCTAGTCCTATAGGCACTCCTTGTGGTCTTGGGCAAGCCACTTAACCCTCCATTGCCCATGTTCCCTGTAAGTATTAGTGTATGTGTCTCATATCCCCTCGTGTTAAATGTATCCCCCAATTGACCGCTTTGACCCGGTGAAAAGCAGGATATAAATACAGCTAAATAAATAAATAAATAAATTGGCCACTGTTGGAAACAGGATACTGGGCTTGATGGACCTAGGTCTGACCCAGTATGGCATATCTTATGTTCTTATGTTCTTAGGAATCGGAGTGAAAAGGCAGATGCAATGGACTTAAATGAAAGGGAAAGAGTGAAACTGAGGCAGAAGGAGGGGTTGAAATCGGCAGGAATGGGACAGTAGAAACATAAAACCATTACCATGGCTGGCATAGAAATACAATTTTAACCTAGTTTTGTACGAATAGTCAGGTGATTTGCCTGACATGATTGTAGGGATTGTATTGGATAAAAAAAAAATATTAAAGCAAACCTTTTCTTTTACGTTCATGAAAAGTCCTTCTAGAAAATTAGGAACAAAACCAATTCCAAGCAGTGCCTGAGAAACCCACTTGTACAAAACGTTCAAGGAGAAGTGAGTGATAAATGGCATCAAAGGTGGCACTGAGATCTAATTGTAGCAGCAAGACATCACGATAGCTATAATTATGAATTATAGGGGTATGTTTACTAAACTGTCTTAACGTGCGCCCGGCGATAGTGTGCAGGATGCCATAAAAGGAGTGGGCGTTTCGGTCTTAACATAGCAAAACGGGATTATCGCGCGATAATGCGCGCTGCGTACATTATCGGGCAAAACGCTGCTAAGCACGTTAACGCGTGATAATCTTAAGTATGCGCGCAGACATGCAAACATAGAAGCAGAGGTGTAGCACAATGGTTAATACACTGACTGATGGTACAGGGGTCATGAGTTTGATCCCCCAGTGTGCCTTTACATTTAAGTAGTGCTTTTTGAGGCATTTTACTTTTATTTTAATTAGTGCTGCCAGCAAACACACCCTCATGGTGGTGTAACCTAAGGTGCCGCATAAGGCACCCCATAACGCACTCCATAGGGCACATTATAAAGTGCACTGTCCACAAGACACCCTATAATTTCCCCTATAGGACACCTTATAAGGCGCTTGATAGGGCGCCCTATAAGGCTCTTGATAGGGCGCCCTATGAGGCGCCCTATAAGGTGCCTTATGGGGAGCCTTATGTGGCACCCTAAGGTTACAGTACTCTGAGGGTGTTTTTCCAGGCAGCCCTAATGTACATTAAAAATAGACAATGCCTCCAACAGCCCTATCAAATAACCCCACCAAGGGGTTTGAACCTATTACCTCTGACTTTACAGGCAGTGAAATAACCAGTGGGCTACAGCTGCCAACAAACCCTGGGTGGCTGCAGAAGGACTGCACGTCACCACACAAACTGTCTGCTGTGGTTACCAGGATAGGGTTAACCCATCCATACCCATGATGCACTGCACATGCCAATCAGCAGTCAACAGATGGGCACAAGTGGGGTATGCACCCCCACAACACCTCGGCCTGGTAGGGGGAACTGACCGTGTGTGGTACTGGCACAGAGTAGCCACAGACCGTCACACTGTGCGGGTACTATGCTCACCCTGAGGGTGAGGTGGGGCACCCAGCACCAGGTCCACAGCACCTTTCATGGCTGAAATGCACTGTGCTGCAGGTCCCCATCAGTGCTACTGTGTGTGATAGGTAGTTCTTGCAGACACACCTAGGTTACATCTGTGTCCTTCTGCATTTCACAGTCATGTCTAGCCCTTATGGGCTATGATGCACCCAGAATAGTGCATATTCTGTGTTGGTGCCATGGTTACATGATGTAGGTGAAGGAGGGTATGTTTGGACCCATAGGCAGATTATGTACCACCACACAACCCACCCTATGGGGCTCAGGGTGGGAAACAGGATCACCCACCAATAGATCCACATTCTACTTCCCTGCAATGGTGGCAGTAGAGGGGACCATCAACCCCAGTTACACTACAGGGCAGGCTGTACACATCCATAAAGCAATAGCAAACAGACAGTAGGCCTGAAAATGCTCAACTGCCCCCCACCACTATCTGACATTTTCCAGCAGCAAGACTCCAGCCGCTGCACCCTGCAAGGTGTTCCAGCAAGATACATACTAGCTGCAGACAGTCTGCTAGCTAGTACATAGTGCATGGTCCTGGAGGAAATGCGCGTACCCAGAACTGGGCTGTCAGCACACACACCAAGCAGATAGATCAGTGATTGGGGCCCCAAAAGAGAACCCATAAATATCACATGAAAAAAAAGTTACATAGCACTATGGGGGAACCTAGCCATGCCGTGGTCACTGCTCAGTCAGGGTGAGAGTGACCTCCCAGCAGGACATGCTGTGGCCACCCTGTCCATGCAGGTGGTGGCCGGCCACTACAATGTCTGAGCCATTGCCCTATGCTATCTACAGATGAATCCAGGCCAGGCCACCCTATCCTGGCTATTCCCACAGTACCTTGCTCCTCATTAGGCACATTGGCAGGCCAATACTGGCAACAGTGCTAGCAGTGTGAGCTGTGGAGGGTGTTTGCAGCCACCACACACTGGATAGACAGACACACACTCCCCACACCTATGCCAGCATTGTGCAACTATAGAGGTGTTTGGCAGCCCTGGCCACCACACCAGTCCTGGGCACAGTGCAAGCATGGCTATGGTACGCAATACTGTTGGGGTCACCCCTCAGGGTGGTAAACACTGTCAGACACAAGACCTGTAGCACACTCCACAGACATCAGAAAGTTGCTATGATGCAGCTCACTCAGAAAATTGTATGCAACTTCGGAAGTGCTATCAGATTGTGCTTAACTTAGGAATTACTATCTGCCAGTAATCATAGCAACCTTTTGATATATGTGTACCGTATTCCCAGGTTTAGGGTGGCATTGCTAAGGTATGCAAGTGCTCGTATTGGGAGATGCACGCAAGGCCCAACATCCTGCCTCTCCAGGAGGCACTGGATAATGGAGCCTGTGGGTGTGGGTGTGTCTGCCCCTGTTGGCTGCTGCTTTAGGGCAGAGGTTCCCGACTACAGTCCTGATGGGCCAGACACTGTTCGGGTTTTCATGCTGTCCCTCATGAATATACATGAGATACATCTGCATACCATGGGGGCGACGCATAGAAATGCAGCACAGGCATCTTTATTAGAGACAGCATGGAACCTGAATGGTGTTTGGCCCTCCAGGACTGCATTTGGGAGACTCTGCTCTAGGTAATGTGCATGTTTATGGTTTCTGTGCTCTGTAGGGTAAAATGTAAGTGGTTTGGGCATGTTTACATCATCTGCAATAAAGGTTCTGTCTGTATTAGCACGTTTTAGTAGTGGGTAAAATATGGGGACTGGGTTGGCAGGAACCACAGCTGGGACTTGAATCTGTGATCGTCTGCTTCTGAACACACTGACTGTGTACACTGCACCACTGTGTTGCCACAGAGACAATGCATTCCCTGGTGATACCATGACTGCACAACACCCACCTAAACAGGGCTAGGCCACGGTCTGCTCTGGGCAGCTGCCACTGCTCCCTCCACCACCAGTATTCCTCTGCCACCATGCTGACATGCCCTTCTGCTGGTGGTGCTGGCGGAACGCAGTCTCAGGCCATCCAGTGTGCCGGTAGGCGGCTGCCTATGGTGCTGGTTCTAGGGTAGGGGTGCCTGCATAGCTGTCCACACTTCCCCCCAGCACTGCATGCCAATGTTCCGTGCCCTTCGGGGTACCTGCTGGGTACTGTCCCCTGTGACACTGTGGGGAGCACACTCGTGCCCATGTTGTGCCCTCAGCAGTTGCTGTCTGGCTGCTCTACTGTTTCAGCATTCTATGGGCCAGCTAAGCATCACCCTAGTCTGCACTGTGGCCCAGCTGCACCACAGCATGTGCCGCTTGCAGCCCTCTGTGTCCCCTTTTCCAGCATCTGTCCAGTTGCCCGTTCCGACATGCTCACCCTGCTGTTGTGGAACCTGTGACTTGAGCTCTTTTGATCGCTATAGCCTTGCTCAGATGCTGCAACCCTTGCTGGAAAGAGCTGTCCTGCAAAACGTCTTAGGGAAAATGGGGTGGGTGGATCTAGGGAGGGTGCTCCACCCGAAAGTAAGAGACTATACTCACTGCTTATTCCCTACTGATCTCTTTTGTGGGCAAGATACAGAAATGTTGTTGGCGGATGAATGTGTGCCTTCTCCAGGAAAAGGGGGTTTAGAAATTGATGCAGACTTGGGTATATTTCCTAAACCTTAATGATATGAAAGATATTTCTGCTACCTTATTGTGGGAGGCAGGTAAAGCATATATGAGGGGGAGGCTCCTGCAGTTGGCCTCCCAGAGGAAATAGCAAAGGGAGGCAGAACTTATCCTACTGCAGGGCCAACTGGAACAGCTGCAGGGTGAGCATAAAGGGACATGTAACCGGCAGGTATACCTCCAACTGCTGAAGGTGTGTCGGAAAATAGAGGCCATTGAAGTGGAGAGGATCGAATTCCTCCTTAGACTGACCAAGCTTAACTTTTTGGAATATGGGGGCCATGCTGGTAAGCTGCTAGCTTGGCAGCTGCAGAAAAAAACAGAACTGTCATTCCATAGGTGAGATCTTCAAACATAAGGAATCCAATATATAAATCCCCGAACACCCCAGTCCTGCCTGTACATCTAAGATGTGTACTTTTTTCTATGAAAGAGTTCCAAGTTAATGAATGAAGTTTATATTTTGAATGTGGATCATTATAGTGTAGGTTTTTCTGGATCTATGATGTGGGGCAAGCCCTACCTGTCTGTCATTTTACCACTCTCAGATGTCTGAGGTGCTTGAAGATACCTGAGATCCTTTTCCTCCTAACAATATATTTTTAATTCCAAATTGAGTGTATGCTTTATACCTATTTTTTCTGAGTTGTAGCTAAACTCTGTCTTGATTGGATAGTATCTTTTGGTCAGTGATAAAAGGTCAGGGCAGGACGGCTTTCACTCTCTCCACTTCTTCAGCTGACCTCAGGCACACACATCGTAGTCTTTCTCCCCAGCTTTTTTCACAGGCAGAGTGACAACTGTCTCCCTTGGTTTACTGATTGTATTAAACAAAAACCTAAGTTCTGCTTTAAGCTTTCTCATCTATGACATTATGACAAAGGCCACTGCCCATTTTAGTAGCTGCTCTCTGTACCAATTCCATCCTGTTTATAGCCTTTTAAGGTGTGGTTTCCAGAAGTTTACACAGTACTTTATGTGTTCTCACTAGAGATTTGTGCAAAGACACTATCGCCTCCTTTTTCCTGTTGGCCATACCTCTTCCTAGGCACTCCAATATCCTTTTGGTTTATGCCATCACCTTTTTTAACTGTTTGCGCCTTAAGATCATCAGATAAAATCACCCCAGGTCCCCCTCTTCTTTTTGTCCATTGAAGCACTTCATCCCCTATACCAGTGGTTTCCAAACTCTGGGTCTGGACCTAAATGGGGTCACATCATTAGTGGATGAGTCATAGAAATAAGGTTGCTCTCCCTCCTTCTGGACTTTCATGATTATCTATGCCTAGTGGTGGACCTGTGGGTCAATGAATGTTCCCAGGCTCTGCCCCTTGTCCTGTGAGAGATTCCTGTGAGGCTGGAAACCCATGCAGAGTCCTGGGGGTAAGTTTTCTAAACCGTCCTAATGTTACCGGCGAAAAGTGCAGCGTTAATGTGAGGAATGCCATATAAGGTAGTGGGCATTCCAGAGGCAAGGTAGCAATGAATCTGTATCACGCAATAGAGGGTGCCTTGGCTTGTTAACGCGCGTAAACCTTAAGTGCATGCCAGTGTTGTGTTAGAAGCTATAGAGATGTAGCCCACTGGTTACTGCAATGACTGTAAAGACAGAAGTCATGAGTTCAATCCCACAGTAGTGTTGGTTAATAAGGCTGTCTGAGGCATTTCCTTTTAATTTAAACCTGTGCTGCCAGCAAAAACACCCTCACAGTGCCGTAGCCTAAGGTGCCTCATAAGGCGCCCCAAAGGGTGCCCTATAAGGTGCCCCATAGGGCACATTATAAAGTGCCCTGTCCGCCCAGGCACCTTATAACCCTATAGGACGCCATATAAGACACCTTAGGATAGAGCACTGTGAGGGTGCTTTTGCTGGCAGCACAGACTTAAATTAAAAGAAAATGCCTCAGACAGCCCTATTAAATAACACCACTGTGGGATTGAACTCATAACCTCTACATCCACAGTCACTGTAGTAATCGGTGGGCAACACCTCTATAGCTGCTAGTACACTGTTAGCTGGCTACAGAAAAACTGCAGGTCACCGCACAACCTGTCTGCTGTGGTTACCAGGATAGGGTAAACCCACCCGTACCCTTGATGCACTGCACATGCAGATCCGCAGTCTACATCTGATCACAAGATGAGGTATGCGCCTCTACAGCACCTCGGTAGAGGGAACTGACAGTGTGTGCTACTGGCACAGAGTAACTACAGACCGTGACATTGTGCGGTTCCTGTGCTCAATCTGAGGGTAGATGGGGCGCCCAGCACCAGGTCCGCAGCACCTGGCTTGGCTGAGACAGTCTGTGCTGCAGGTCCCCATCAGTGCCAGTGTATGATAGGTAGTCTTTGCAGGTACCCCTAGAATACACCTGTGTCCATCTGTATTTTGCAGTCATGTCTAGCCCTTGTGGACTATGATGCACCCAGAATAGTGCATATCCTCTGTGGTTACTATGGTCACTTGTTATAAGAGAAGTGTGGTGTTTGGACCCACATGCAAATTATGTAGCACCACCTAACCTGCCCTCTGTGAGTCAGGGTGGGTGACAGGATCTCCCACCACCAGAACCACACTATACATCAGAGGCAGTAGCAGGGACCATCAACCCTACTCCTGCTGGGGAATAGGCACCCTCCAGGGCAATCAATGCAGATCTGTACATATCACATAGGGCATTGGCAGTAGGCCTGGAAAATCTCAGCTCCCCCCCTAACCACAATCTGACAGTCACCAGCAGAGAGCACAGTCAGTCTTCACTAACTACACTCTGCAAGGTGTTCCAGCTATATGCATGCTAACTGCAAGCAGTCTGCTAGCTAGTACATAGCACACATTCCTGGAAGAACCATGTGCACCCAAAAGTGGGATGCAAGCACACACACCAAACAAGCATGTCAGTGATTAGGCCCCAAAAAAGAGATCTCATAGAAATCACTTCAAAAAAGACAAAGTACAGCACTATGTGGGAACCTAGCCATGCCATGGTCACTGCTTAGTCAGGGTGAGAGTGACCTCCCAGCATGACATGCTGTGGCCATCCTGTCCATGCAGGTGGTGGTCAGGCACTACAATGTCCCAGCCATTGCCCTATGCACTGTGCAGATGCATCCTGCCCAGACCATCGTGTCTGGGCCATACCCACAATACCTTGCTCCTCATTATGCACATTGGCAGGCTAACACTGGAAACAGTGCAAGCACTGGGGGCTCAGTAAGGTCTAGGCAGCCACAAAACACTGGATAGACATACACACACTCCCACACCTATTTCAGCATTGTGCAAAGATAGAGGTGGTTGGCAGCCCTGGCCGCCACACCAGTCCTGGGCACAGTGCAGGCATTGCTAAGGTACTCAATACTGTTATGGTTTCTCTCCGGGGTGATAAACACTGTCAGAAACAGAAGGTGAAACACACTCCACATATATCAGAGAGGTTGCTATGATGTATTTGTGTTAACAACTTGTGTTTCATTTAGGATTTGTTATCTGACATTAATCATAGCAACCTTTTGATATATATGGAACGTGTTTCCATGTTTATGACGGCATTGCTAAGGTATGCAGGTGCTAGTATTGCGAGCTGCTGCTCCGCGCAGGGCCCAACAGCCTGACTCTCCATGAGGCTTTGGATAGTGGAGCCTGTGGGTGTGGGTGTTTGTGCCTCTGTTGGCCGATGCTCTAGGGCAGAGGTTCCCAACTCCGCTCCTGGTGGGCCAAACATGATTCAGGTTTTCAGGCTGTCCCTAATGAATATGAATGAGATACATTTGCATACAATGGGGGCACTGCATACCAATGCATCTCATGCATATTTATTAGGGACAGCATGAAATTCTGAATGGTGTTTGGCCCTCTGGGACTGCAGTTGGGAACCTCTGCTCTAGGGACTGCACATGTTTATGGTGTATGTGTGCTGTAGGGTAAAATATAGGGACATGGTCTGCAGGAGCCACAGCTGGGACTTGAACCTGTGACCTTCTGCCCCTGAACACACCAGCTATGTGTAGTGCACCAAACTGTTGCCACTGAAGTGGGTCATTCCCTGTGGTTACCATTACTGTTCATCAGACAGACCTTGTCTGTTGCACTGCATGCCACCCACCTGAACAGGGCTTGGCCTTGGTGTTCTGTGGGAAGATGCCACTGCCCCCTCCACCACCAGCACCCCTCTGCCACCATGCTCTTATGCCAGTGGTGCTGGTGGTGCGGCTGCCTATGGTGTGGGATCTGGGGTAGGGCTGCCTACATAGACATCTGCGCTTCCCCCCCGGCACCGCTTGTCAATGTTATGTGCCATTTTGGGTACCTGCTGATTACAGTCCCCTGGGACACTGTGGGACACACACTCGTGGGCATGTTTGACCTTGGTCAGTTGCTGGCTTGCTGATTTGCAGTTTCTGCATCACTATGTGCCTGCCTAGTCCACCCTGTGCCCCAGCTGCCCCACTGCATGTCCCGCCTGCAGCCCTCTGTACCCCATTTGCAGCCTCACCATAGTGCCCTTTCGTACTTGGGCAGTATGCTGTTGCTGCACATGTATCACTACTATCACTTTTCTTGCTTTCCCTGCCTTTGCTGTACATTGCTGACTGAAATGTTTTCTCTCTCCTCCAAATGTGCCTCTAACGCGAGGTTTTCACTGGCGTTAGTTTTCAGACCTTCATTTCACAGCGTTAGTGTACCTGGCGCCTCTCCCCGCCCACTCCCCGCTCATTGGCCCCTTCTCTCTGCCCTCTGGGGAGCCTTACTCCACCCTCTGTGTGCCTTAACGTCACCGGAGATGTTATCGGGCAAAACTGCACGCTATCGCACAAGAATGTTACTTTATCACGGGATAACTTCATGTATCATGCGCTAATTGTGCCGCTGCAACGTTATCGCTGTTTAGTAAACATACCCCCTGGAGTCTGTTAACACACACTAACGCACAGCATCCAGTTCTGATTGCTGCTGCATTGGCCAGCATTGCTGCCTTCATATTTTGTATAAGTTGGGAGAGGAGGAAATGGATAAGCAAAGGAGAGGAATGAAGATCTGCTATTTTGTTTTCATTATCATCTGGGTCACGTGAATTTTTAAGTGTTAAAATGGGGTCATATTGGATAGAAGTCTTGGAAGCACCGCTCTATACTGTATCATACCTTTGGACTTTTGCAGCCCAAAAGTCTTGCATTTTTTAGCATTAAATCTTAGCTGCCAAATTCTAGACCTCCTCATATTTTCCACACCTTCCAGGATGTCTATCGTATTGCAAATTTTTATATCATATGAAAAGAGGCAAACTTTCCGACAGACCTTCTGCAATATCACCTAAAAAATGTTAAAAAGAACCGGACCAAGGACCAATCCCTGGAGCATACCACTAGTAACATCCTTATCCTCAGAGTGAACTACATTTACTACTACCCTTTGTTGCCTCCCACTCAGCCATCCCGAGGGCACTCAGTTTATTTATAATTTGCTGATAGACAATGGTGTCAAAGGTCTTAATGAAATATAAATATACCACATGTAGCACTCTCCCCCGTAATAACACTCTAGACACCAAGGGGTATGTTTACTAAACCGCGGTAACGTAGCAGCGGCTACGTTAACGTGCATTAAGTAACATTAACGCACGTTAAGGGTACCTAACATGCGTTAACGTCACCGTCCATGGTATGTCCCACAGAGGGTGGAGAGAGGGCGGAGAGAAGGGGTCAAAGGGTGGAGAGAGGGCAGAGAGAAGGGGTCAATGGGTGGGGAGAGGCTCCCGCTATATTAACACAGCAAACTGAAGGGCTGAATATTACCGGGACTGAAAACCTGTCGTTAGATGCACATTTGCAGGAGGGTGAAACCATTTCAGAGTCAGCAATGTACAACATAGGCAGGGAGCCGAAGAAAAGTGACAGTAGTGATCCATTTGCAGCAACAGCATAGTGCCCAAGTATGAAAGGCCACTATGGCGATGGTGCAAATGGGGCATAGGGGGCTGCAGGTGGAACATGTAGTGGGGACAGCTGGGGCACAGGGTGGACTAGCCTGTTGCCTTGGTGGCACATAGGAACATAGAAACCTACATCTCCCCAGCCATCTCTCCCCCATTTATTTATTTAGCTGCATTTATATCCCGCTTTTCACCGGGTCAAAGCGGTTGAAGGACATAATATTGGTAGGTGGTGATGAGGGGGGGGGGGGATGTGTGGATGTCCATGTATGCCTCCCCACCCCAGACCCCGCTCCCTAGGTGTCCACCTACCTGCACAGTGGATGGCCTGGGACTGCGTACTACCAGCACTGACAGCATATGGCCAGGCAGCATGGCGGGGGGGGGGGGGGAGGGGGTGTTGGTGCTGGAGGAGGCAGTGGCACCTGCCTGCAGTGGACCAAGGCCATGCCTTGTAGCAGTATGTGGTGTGCAGTGCAACAGAAAAGGTCTGGCTGAGGAGAAGTAAAGGTAGCCCCAGGGACTGCTGTGCATCTGTGGCAACAGTGTGGTGCAGTACACACAGCCAGTGTGTCTCAGAGCAGAGTCACAGGTTCAGGTCCCAGCTGTGGATCCTGCAGACCATGTCCCTATATTTTACCCTACAATGCAGATACAACATCAACATGTGCAATCCCCAAAGCAGCGGCCAACATGGGTACAAATGCCCACTCACACAGGCTCCACTATCCAAAGCTCCATGCAGAGTCAGGCTGTTGGCCCTAGCATGGAGCCGCAGTCACCACCAAAGCACTACCACTACCTCCTGCACAGTCTAGCAATGTCTGTACTGTGATCAGGACCAGTGTGGCGGGCAGGGTTGCCAACCACCCCTATCTTTGCACAATGCTACAATAGGAGTGTGTGTGTGTGTGTGCATGTCTATCCATTGTTTTGTGGCTGCCTACACCTCACTGGTCCCACAATGTCCCACTATTACCAGCGTTAGCCTGAAAATGTGCATAATGAGGAGCAAGGTATTGTGGGTATGGCCCGGGAAGGGCGGACTGGGCAGGATGCATCTGCAGAGGGTGTAGGGCAATAGCTGGGACATTGTAGTGCCCAACCACCACCTGCATGGACAATGTGGCCACAGCACGTCTTGCTGTTAGGGCACTCTCACACTGACCAAACAGTTACCGTGGCATGGCTATGTTCCCATATAGTGCTACATAGTATCTGTCTCAAGTAATATATGTGTGTCTACTGTTCTGGAGGGCAAATCACTTGGGTACCTGTGCTTTACAATCCAGGTCTGAGTGCACATAGTTCCACTATGATCATGCAAGATAGACTGGCTAGCGGTGTGTCTGCGGTGAGTTTGTGCATAGCTGGCATGTTGCAGCAGGTACAGTCTAACTGTGCCTGCTGCTGGTGATTGTCACACCATGGCTGGGGAACAGCTGTAGTCCTAGAACTGGTGTGAGCACAGAGGAAGGGCAATGTACAGGTCATCTACTGTAGTGTGCAGTATTGTGGCGTATGTGTGTTACGTCTTACACCCGTTGTGGTGAGCGCACGTTGCAGCGCCAAAAACACGCAGTGCTCATAATACTTGTGTGACGTCTGTTTGGGACGTGCATTGTTACGCGCCATAATCTGACCACATATTCTAATGCGCTTAGATGTATCTCATAAGGCACGTAGGAAGGTCTGTAATGTCACGCACGTTATTGTGTGCGCTGCGCATCAGATGCCCTGCTAAGCGTATTCTCCACAATGCAAGTAAGATGCAATATGCGTATGCTGCACTATTGCGTGTTAATCTAGCAGACACGTTGGCCACTTGGTGGAACATATTTGCATTGTGCTTGTTGTGGTTGTTTGGGATAGTGGTTGCAGACGTTTGTAGAGCCAACATAGGTTGTGGGTTTGGGTCCCACAGGTTCCTTTTCCTTTCTTTTCATCTGTTCTGCTCTCCTTACCATACAATGGCTCCGGCTTCATCCCTTTTCCACACACCCTTCCTTCTCTTCACTGTATACTGCAGTGTCCGCTCCATGCTGCCTAACCATCACATGCTAGCTGTTACATATGCTCCCTTTCTTTGGGCTGTCTGGGTGGGGTAGGTGGTTCAGTGGTTTGGTATTGGTGTTGGTGAGCTGTGTTTGGGCTCTTCAGTGTAATGGTTCAATTCCCTCTTACTCCTTTTTGGATTCCTTGCCCATTTTGCCCTTATACACACACCATTCACACAGCTGGCCCTTCAGACTGACCCCTGATGCACTTTCCATTACCGTTGTTTACTCCTCTGCATGCTGTGTTCATTGCACACCATTTCATGGTGTGTGTGCATGTGTTAACTATGGCTCACATCCCCATTAAAGACTGAGATATCAGCTGCCTGTGGTCTATGGCCTTACACCTACGGCTCTGTTTCTCAGGAGGCACTATGACTGCACATCCCTCAGCATGTCTTCTACTGTCTGCACGTCTTAGATTGCAACCCCTTTGGACATGCTGCTGCTTCCCATCGGCTCTGATGTTCATGCACAGTGGGTCCATGGCGCACTGTACTGCGCGTTAAGCACCTTGTCATGCACGTTATCTGACACGACTTGCTTTAACGATGCACCACCCACTCCTTTATATGGGCATCCGTAACATTACTGGGGAAATTAACGATGGTAACATTACCGCGGTTTAGTAAACATACCCATAAGTCAAAGAAATTGATCAAATTTGTCTGACAAGATCTTCCTCTGGCAAAGCCATGCTGTCTTGTATCCAGGAACTGCACTATTTATTTATTTATTTTATTTATTTAATTGGATTTCTATACCGCCTTATCATACAATCAAAGCGGTCTTACAAACAAAGATATTAAGAGTATTAGTGAGAAAATGTAAAGAAATAAAAGTTAAAGTTATGGTATAATGTGTTAGAGTGAGTTGCATTATCTACATAGTGAGCTATACTATAATGTGAGCTATTATACAATATGTATATGATTTACATTCCAGACAAATTAAGTTAGTTAATTGCATGACCGTAGTGTTCTATAAACAAAGATGTTTTCAGTTGCTTTCTAAAGTCATTGATGTCCTGAGCTGCTCTCAGCTCATTAGGTAGAGAGTTCCAGATGGAAGGTGCAGCAAAAGAGAAAGCCCTTTCAGAGGTGTCTTTACGTGTTTTTCTGACATCATTTGATAAGCAATGTTTATATTATTTACTCACCACAGTGATCAGACTAACCAGCCTGTAGTTCCCAACCTCTTCCTTACTTTCACTTTTCGGGACAGGGACCATATCTGCGCATCTCTAGATCTCCATGATCATTCCCGATTCTGCAGACATACTGAAAAGATTTGACAGCAGAGCCATCAAAACTTCCTTAAGTTGCTTCAGTACCCCATAGACGAACTATCTGTTATGTAGAGCACAAACATTCCCAGGGTGGCCTATTGCTGCTTCTGCTTTCCCTCTTTGGGAGCTGTAGTGGTGGCAATACCATTGAAATTTCAATGCAATGCTCAACCGAACTCTCTGGTGCTGCATTGCTGTTTCTGCTCCATTAGACCTGCCACATCTACCACCTCTGATGCAGACTTCCTGGGTTGCAATTCAAAGGCATTGCCACTGCTGTATATCCCTGAGATGGGCTGCAGCGGCAACATTGGGGGCAGGAGTGGAAGCAGGGGGGGGGCATCATGATTGAGGGCTCACCTGGGGCACCTCATTTCCTTGCACCAGCCCAGTTTGGAGATATCCCAGTCTTCCCCATCACTTTGTCTATTTTTAGTTTGGCTATTCCCTCATAAACATAGGGGTATGTTTACTGAACTGTCTTAATGTTCCCTGTACTAGCTCCAGCAATAATGTGAAGAATGCCATAAAAGGAGTGAGTGTTCCGGTCTTAAGGTAGCAGTGCACACATACAATGAAATGTTATGCAGTGGATACAGCATGCAAAAGAGGAAAGAACCTAAACCCAAAGGGTGGCAGAGGAGCAGGGCAAAATTTGGAATAGAACAGGAGAGAACTGAACCTGCAAACAGGTGTGCCACAGACCAGCTGAACCACAGCAATGCCAATCCCCCAAGTGGACTGCCATATAAATGCAATAAAGAAAGAGACATATGTAACAGCTAATATGTGATGGATAGGCAGCACAGAGGGCACACTTTGGTGTACAGTGAAGAGATGGAAGGGTGTGTGCATAGGTGATGAACCTGCAGGTACCTAATGGTCAGGTTAGCACAACAGAAAAAAAAAGTAAACCCCATGTGGGGAGAAAACCTGCAACCTATGGTATCATAACACATGTCTGTAACCACTATCCCAAACAACCACAATGAGCACAATGCAAAAACAGTACCTCAAAGGGAAGGTGTGTATGGTAACCTGTAACACCCAGTGATGTGGCAAATGGCTGGCAGATAGACAGCTGGCACCATACAAGGATGTGAGCACAGGAAATCACTAAATACAAGGATGTGAGCATATACATGACCAGGAAATCACTAAATACAAATGGGTGTCAAGCAGCAGCAGAGACAAATGTACGTCAAACACATATTTTCATTTTGGTTAATCATCACAGATAGTGTAGATACCGCCTATCATAATATCAAGGTGAGTGGATCCCAGGTGAAAATCGGAAAACACATTTTGCAGGGCAGCAACCCACATCTTACAGAAAAGTCACTGGCCTGTCTACAGATGATGGGCAGGAGAGATAATGTGCATCAGGTGCATGGTGTGCAGTATGCATTAGGCCCCCACCCCCCACATGCTGCTGTATGCCCCAAATGTGTTAGTTACATATGTGTGCATGTAGACAGTAGGCAGTGCATGATGAAGGCCCAACACATATCAATCATGATCTGTTCCTTAAAACATATCTTTCTGCCAACACAGGAGGCACCCAAATGAAAAAGCATATGTTGTTAAAAGTTAGAAAGTTTAAACACACATATTGAAATTTATGTTACAGCTGTCCATAATGCCTGATATAGGAATCAAAGCTGCAACAATTTAACCCTAAACAATCGTCAAATGCACAATGAGGATAGGCTAACAGGTAGCAGAGGCACATGAACACAGAGAATTCAAAAAAGATAACACTATGCAGAAGGTTCCCCTGCACTGGTTGGTGTGGATACAGTGTCTTTACACATATATCACGGTACATGGAATGCACAAATGAAGGAAGAAAATGAACACTCACACTGCCACACTCCAAATATAACGGGGCAATGTGAGTGTCGTTACCTCAGGGGATAAATAGGACTGTACAGACATGCAATGCTAGGTTTGTAAATCAATGCAGAGCGTCACGTCTGTATAGTAAACAGACACAATAACCTGTATATAGAGATGGAAAGAAAGGTCAAACATGTTACAGTAACCCACACAGAAGCCATATTGCAACCTACTGTGTTGCACCAACATAGTCAGTCACATGCACATGCACCGTGTACATTGAAACATGATACAATGATGCCGCACATGCACTGTAACACCCTTGGTGATTGCAAACATCAATCCAAGATGCTGGTGTGCAGTAAAGTGGTGTCGTGGCAAATACTGTGTCATGTCCAAGTGGAGGCTAGGTGGACATGGACAAGAGGACCTCTCCAGTGTTCCCCCTGTGCCACACGCATGGCTGTATGCTCGTGTTGAACCAAACAGATGAGCGTATCCTGCGTTCCATGTCATACACATGGGCAAAACACAACAACACAATGTCAGAAGGATATACAACATATAGTGACAATGTCAGTCCTTGCTGCAAACATGGGGACCAGTACACAGTGTCCAAAGTGCAAAGGGTGTCTGAAATCCAACAAGTCATGTTACGACTGTCCATGAAACCCTAGGCATGCAAAGTCAAGTGTGACATCCCAATATGCCACAGTACTGGAAAGGTCATGTGTGTCTCCTGCAATGAACACGACACCCAACCAGAGCACATCAGCTACGGTGTGTTGGACAGGCCTGTCATGCCCAAAGTAGCAGTCCAACAATAATACTGTCCATCCTAGGCATATGTCCTACTTGCAGAGGTCAAACTTCCTATGGTACCATTTTCCAGGGATAGTTCCATGGTGTTGCTGTGTCCTCCAACAGGTGGTTGATGGTGACACCGGATGCACTGTAGTAGATGTGCTTTGTGTGTTCACTGCCCTGTGTCAGAAGAGGATAAACAATGTAGTGGTATGCTGCTTGCAACATCAGCTCAAATTGCAGAGAGTAAAACATCAATATGTACATAAGGAAACGTCACACAGGCAAACATAACATGATCACAACACAGAACACACTGCATGTTGGGGACATTTTGAATTGGAACCACAGACGAGAGTGTCACATGGATATGGTCATGTCCATGCCCATGTTACACAGGCATTTCACAGCTCAACCCCATGTGCATCAGCGTTCGTGTACAGAGACCCAACAGGAAATGTCTATGAGACAAACAATAAATCATTAACATGTAAAGGCTGATGTCATTCACAAAAGACCAAAGGTGCAACCTACCGTGTGTTTGCAGCAAGTGTATGTTTGGGATCCCCTGAGGCTCTCAAAGGCCATAAGACGTCACAGTGAATGGAGAAGATGTCATTGAAATGTGTAGAGTCACCATGTCCCCATGTCCAGCCACTGTTGATGCATGTCCACATTATGGCGATATCTGTGATACACGAATGCTGTTGCGAAGTGGTCTGTCAGCACACAAGAGATAGGTCATCTCACGACACACAACACATGTCCACAATGTCCACAAGGTAAACAGCGTTAAGGTAGAGATAGAACAGTCCCCACCGCTCCCCAGGTGTACAGACCCCTCCCACCACATGATAATGCAAAATGCCTAAATGCTGTATCATCACACAGCAAACCCAAAAACACACACCCACACAGTATGCTAAGGTGAGCGTGCCAGCAGTAGCATATGGCCTGTATGTGCACAATTGGAGATTAGTGGAGATAAAGACCTGTTAAATGCAATGATATCCTGCTGTTGGCTGATGCTACAATGTTAGGGAAGGGTGTATGTGCATTCCACCACCCGAACACCTAGGACCTGCACACACATGCAGCTCTGTTGGACGTGTCCCAGAGACAGTGTTGGAGAAGACAAACTGGCCAGGAACACATGTGGATACGTGTGCGAAGAGCAACATATGGGGTATGGGGGTGCAGGGAAAAGAGGTGAACAACAACATATGTACATTATGACAGATCACTGCAGACATGTGCTCCCCCTGACTGTCGTCACAGACAAAGTAGCTGTAGGTCCACCTACCCCAGACTACTGCATGTTGGATGACATACAGTCACCTGCCAATGCACCACAGCACCAGGAGGGTCACCAAGTATGTCCTGTGGATTGAGAAACACAAGAGAAACATACATATGTCATGTTGGAGCTGTGAAACACACACTGCACCTTCACGTCCTCAGCTCGCAGACCCCCCAAGATCATAACAGACTGACTGTTTCCCATCACACTGTACAGATTTGTTTTATGTTAAAGTTATCACTGAAGGGTGTGTGGCAAACATCAAGGGTCCGTACTCTGTCTGTCCCCTTCCTCACCTGTTGCTGTAAAAAATGTGGAACAGAATTATCTCCTCCCTACCGTGTTCCTGCTTGGCTCTAAGCACGCAGTACTATCCTGTGTCCCCCATATCACTCCCAATGCCCCTTCAGTGTGTGATCTGGTGTCACAATGTCGTCTGCTACACCGCTGTCAGTTCCTGTAACACAGGGAAATATGCAGGGGCTCCATCCTTATCCTAGGTCCATATACATTTTTTTGGTGTGTATATCTCATACCTTGACTTACATTAACAGCTGTGTTCTGATGTGTTGCAAATATATCTCTCCATGCCTGAGTTATGTCTGCCAAACCACACCCCAATGTCCAGTTGCCACCTGACATTGATGGCTGCATGTCATCCCACTGTGTGAAATTGATAATTGCAAAGCATGGATATCCTATATATGCACCTAAACCCTTCCCTCCCATCAGAGCGTCTTTGTGTGTGTGGCCAAAACTTCCTCTCTCTAGAATCCGCAATGTAGGTGTTGTTTTGGACTGCACTCTCCTCCTCTACACACATATCCAGCTTGTGGTTTATGTCTAGTTGTCATCAGCTATATCCCCTCAGTCCTCCCTGAAAACACAACTAAAACCCAAATCCCTCCCTCCCCTAATCAGCTCCTGGCTTGCCTACTGTAACCTACACCTTGCTGATCTGGCCTTGAATCATCTCTGTCTGCCTGAAAATAAGCAACACTGCACTGCATGGCTTTTCTACAGCCACACACATAATGGCACTAATACTCCCCCTGTCAGGACACCTCACAGGTTCCCTATCCGTTTCCGCATCCATGTCAAGGCTATGTGCCGACCTATACATACAGGCACACTGTGGTGTTGCAGTAACTTCCCCTACTGATCTCAAATACCAGTAATCCAACTACTACTCAGCATGTATATAGCGTTACTTATCACATGTAGCGCTATACAGAAACAAATAACACACAGTCCCTGCTCATCAGAGCATACCAACCAATCAATCAGCTCAAATTAAAACTGTGAAACACACACATCTAGGCAACTGGTCCCATCTATGGTCTGCTCTCCTACTGTTTACCCCATACTACACGCCTTTCACCTTGCTGCACCCAATGCCTCAAATTACCTACCTGTGGCGTTACAGGCTATCCCAAGCAGCCACAAATCAGGTATGGCAGCTGTATACCTCCCACAAGCCTACTACTCCCGACACACATAATCCACCACCACCCGCTGTTGTGCCCAGCTCACATCTTCTGCATTTCAGTCATGATTAGATTGTAAGCTGGGCTGGCCAGGCAGTGTCTGTTACATGTCAGTGCAGTGTTGCATCTTACTGCCATTGGGCTACAAAAGTTCACTAGTAGTAGTAGTACACACATATCTAAACAAATGTATGTGGTAACATATGCAGTACTTACATGAGAAGAGCACCTCAATCATCTGCTGCCTGACTGCTGTGCCCTCACGTGTGTCACCACGGGCACGTACAGGAGGGCACGTTGGATCATCCTCCAGATCCTCATTAATTTGGACAGGGATATGGTGCCTGAGAGCAATGTTGTGCAGGATGCAACAGGCTATAATTATCTCTGCCACAGTCTGTGGTCTGTATTGTAAGGCCCCGCCTGTCCTATCCAGACACCTGAAGCGACTCTTTAAAACGCCAAAGGTGTGCTCTATGATGGAGCGGCTGGAGGCATGGGCCTCATTGTACCTCCTCTCTGCACGTGTCCATGGTTGAAAGAAATGTGGAACATTGAAGCAGGAGCTGATGTCCACCGAAATGGACACAAGTATGTACATGCAAACCAAATACACAAAACACCCTGACAGAAGCATATGACAGCACATGATGGAACACCACAAATATGCATCAGCCTGTGAAGTTATGACACGCAAAACAAGGGGGAGGTGTACGGATTGGAATCAACATAATCTGTAAACACGACACAAATGCTGGTGTTCATGCTACCATCATCACACAGCACCGTAGCAAGTTCGAGCTGGAGGGCACCCCCCCCCCCAATGTTAGATTACACCCAGACAGATGAGACACAGACACAACTAGGGATACACCTCAAAGACAGACATGTGCACATACGGTTAGTCACAGGATCGCCATGTGCATGTCAGAGATGAGAAATACACACCCATCAGTATACAGTCCTCATAGTGTCCTGCCTCAAATTGTCTGAATAGTGCCGAGTGATGCAGGATATAGGAGTCATGGGTGGACCCTGCAAACCTAGGGACCACATTCAGAATATGCATATTTGCATCACATACAACCTGAACATTCAGGGAATGGTAGTGTTTGTGGTTGCGGAACACTACCTCCCTGTCTCTGGGCGGGACCAGGGCAACATGTGTGCAATTAATAGCTCCCATCACGTGTGGTATCCCGGAAAATGCCTCAAAGGCCTGGTTCAGGGTCCCCCACTGTTGCCTAGTGTTGGGAATTGCAATGTAATTCCCTACCCGGCTGATCATGGCACGCAGAGACACGGAGGTTGCGCGCGTGGAACCCATGTTACACATGCGCTGTGTATGAGCGCAACGTAAAATAACCTATAAATACACCTGCACACCTGGTTCACGTTGAGGGGTTTGTGAAGGCGAGGGAGAGAAGGCGTGCATTGTTGGTGAAGCGAGGAGAGTGTTGGAGGCAGGTGTGTTGTGGAGAGTGGTGGTGGTGTTGTGGAGAGTGGTGTTGTGGTGGTGGTGTTGTGGAGAGTGGTGGTGGTCATGAGTGGTGGTGAAGAGTGTCAGAGGCAGGTTTGTTGTGGAGAGGTGTGTAGCAAAGCAGGCAAGAGAGAGAAGAGGGGGGCGAAGAGCAGTCTAGAGCGACAGCAGCAGAGTCGAGGAGCAGGCAGCAGGAAGAGGAGGTGGGGCGAGGAGTAGGTGTGAAGTGTAGCAGAGGAGCCGAGGAGCAGGGATGTGTGACAGGGAAGGAGAGGGCACAGAGGGCAGGGATAAGGAGCAGCAGGACATGGCAGGAGGGGAGGAGGGGAGGAGGGGGGCACCTGTTCAGCAGGACCCAGAGACGGCAGGGAGTGTTGGGCATTTGGCTGTGGATGCAGGCCCATCGGGTGTGTCCCAGCCCACACAGGGGCCACCCAGTGCCAAACAAAGGCGTATACTGGTGCCAGCTGAGGAACGGAGGAGGGCTGTGAGATTCAGTCAGCAAGAAAACCACATCCTGCTGGCCAGTGTGTTGGAGCGGTATGAGGTGCTCCATGGCCGTCTGAGCAACAGCACCACTGTAGCAACACGTACACACATGTGGGAGGAGGTGCAGGAGGTCATAGCCCAGGCAGGGGGACCAACCAGGGACCTGGACAGCCTGAGAAAGAGATTTAATGACATTAAGCGTGGTGTGCGTGCACACATGGTGGCTGAGAGGCAACATGCTATGGGCACCGGTGGGGGTGCCCCCTTTGCCCCAACTCTCACACCCCTGGAGCAGGAGCTAGCAGACTGTCTTGGGCCCATATACCTGTGTGGATTGCCAGAAGCGCTGGACACCGCCCATCCACAGGCAGGTAGGTATGCACCTTAAACCTTGCTGCTCCTTACGCTTGGAAGAAACACCCTTTGTCTAGGCATCAGGCATCTGCCTTGCCCCTCCTCACACTTGGGTTCATAGCTCATATCTTTGACTCTACCTTTGGCTCATGAGTGTGCTGTTCCCCATCCCACCCCTTTTAAATTGCACGTTTCTGGCTGCCTCTCACAAGTGTTCCTACCACCATATGCCACGAATAGAAGAGTTGCTAGATTGGCTAGGTCAAGCCAAATATCTTACAACCTTAGACATGACCAAAGGATATTGGCAGGTGCCCCTGACCAGAGAAGCGCGACCTAAAACAGCCTTCAGCACGCCAGTCGGGCTGTTTCAGTTTAGGCGCATGCCTTTTGGTTTACACGGAGCAGCCGCCACCTGCCAAAGATTAATGGACATAGTTTTACGTCCTCACCAAAACTATGCTATGGCTTACATGGACGACATAGTCATTCATAGCGCCACTTGGAACCAATACCTGCTCCAAGTAAGAGCAGTGTTAACCGCAATGCGACAGGCTGGTTTAACTTTAAACCCAGGAAAATGCCTATTTGCTGCCTGCGAAGTCAAGTACTTAGGACATGTTGTAGGCCGGGGTACGGTCCGTCCTTTGTTGGATAAAATAGAAAGCGTGAGAAATTTTCCTGCTCCCCAGAACAAAAAGCAACTACGAAGCGTTTTAGGGCTCATTGGGTACTATAGATGCTTCATTCCACACTTCGCAGAAGAAAGCGCCCTGTTCACTGAAATGTTGCGGAAAAACACTTCGAATACGCTACCTTGGACATCAGATGCAGAGGATGCCTTCAAGAAGTTAAAAGAGAAGCTTTGCAAAGCTCCAATACTGCGAGGGGTAGATTTTCACCAACAATTTTTGCTTCAGACAGACGCCTCGGAAGTCGGCCTAGGTGCCGTCCTTTCCCAAATGCAGGAGGGCGCTGAACACCCCATCATGTTCCTGAGCAGGAAGCTGTCTCAGGCTGAAAAAAAGTACTCAACAATCGAGAGGGAGTGCTTAGCAATAAAATGGGCAGTGGAATCTTTAAAGTTCTACCTAATAGGAAGAAAATTTATTCTCATCACCGATCATGCCCCACTCATATGGTTAAGTCAGATGCGAAACAATAATAGCCGCTTGACCAGATGGTACATGGTGTTGCAGCCATATGAATTCAAAATAGAGCACAGAGCAGGAAAGCTGCATTATAATGCCGACGCGATGTCTAGAATTACGTGCTGTAGTAATGATAAACATTCAGCCCGTAATATTTTAAGAGGGGGGATGTGTCATGAGGCTGGTGCCAATAAAGATGCAGAGTTGAAAAGAAACTCTGTTTTTCACAGAGCTCTAGGTGTGCAATTACCTCAAAGCACAGCTAGAGGGGGCAGGCTTGACTCTACAGAAGCTAATGAGGCTAGGAGAGCTAACCAGTTGCACCTGGAAATGAGCACGGGAGATTCAAAGGGAAGATCCCTTTATAAACGGAAGTTTAATGCTAGCAAAGCAGACACAGACACAGACACAGACGGAGAAGCAGCAGAAAGAGAAGGAACAAGGATTACGGCTGAAGAAGGAAGGAGAGACCTGAAGGAAGGAATCCGCGTTCCTGAGTCCAAAGCTGAAAGACATACACGGAGAGCCAGAGAGCCAGGCTTGGAGGAAAGCCTGCGGGCATTGAAGTATGCTGAACAAGTTTTACCAGGTACCCGAAGGGAAGGGGTTTCTAACAAAGCTACTGTGTCACTGAAGCATAGAGCTGGAGAATCTGCACCAGGTTTTACTAAGCTTTCAGGAAGTCCAGCACTGCCCAGAAGCTACCGACAGAGAACCTGTTGTCACAGAGACGTGCATGAGAGAGAAGGCTCCAGAGCTTCAAGCTACAGAAACTCAAGGCATGAAAGTTTTATTCCTGCTAATGAAAGCTTAACTGCTAATGAAAGCTTAACTCCTAAAAGCACTGCTAAAGCTAAAGCTCACTTTATAAGAAGAGGAAAGAAACCAGAGTGGTTTGAAGAACTGCCAAAAGACTTTAAAGCACAGTCTTATTGGAGGCAAGATACCAGAGACAGTCCATATAAACCTGTAACTGCCAGGGACAGAGTGTGCTCTGAGGGGGAAAGTAGTGAAGCAGAATTTCTGGAAATAGAAAATGCAAACACTATTCCCATTCCTCAGGAAGAAGCTATGGATTGTAGTTTGTGTATGGCTTCTAGCCTAGAATCCATAGCCACCTTGTAAATAAGAAGTCTTGTTTAATTGCTTTTGCCCTGGAATGAATTGAATTCCTCCTTTTAACCTTTCAACTAATTGTGAATATATTAACAATTGGTTTTACCTGCTTATTACTGGAGCCTTTATGAACAAAGGACATTCTTTGATTTCTAGTGTCTTAATGAACCCTTGCACAATGGGGGAAATAAAAGCCTTGTTTCCCTACACTCGTGGCTTACTTATTGAGTTCTCACAAGGAGCTGAAATACCTAAGACCAATCTCCATTTTGGCCTTAAAATACCCCACGCTCCTTGAAAATAAATATGTTGTACAGCATGCCTTACCGCCCTTGGCCACTAGGGGATGCTGGCACGACACCCTATTGTAGGCGCAACAACAGCAGGCACAGGCGGACAACACATTGATTGTGGGGTGGATGTACTACACAGGTGTACATAGGTACACTGTGCAAACTTATCTGTGCTGTGTACCCTTTTCCACAACCCAGGTGACTACAGGACCATGGAGGCACATGAGGAGGAGGATGTGGCAGGACCTCAGGATGGGGAGGGGCCAGAGGCCACAATGTCCGGGGACACTGCCAGCAATAGCGAAGGCACACCAGGAACAAATGTGCTGGCTGAGGCAGAGGACATGCCCCCAGATGTCACCGCTACAGTGGGGGCCACTGGCAGCCACTCACAGGCTCTAGAGGGTGCTGAGATGGAGGGGAACCACCACCCCATGCAGGCGCCAGGGACATCAGCCACCCCTCCCACAAGCATGGCTACAATCTTGGCAGAGCTGAGGGCCCACAGTGCCTCAGCACGGCACGATGCCAAAGGTGGGTAACAGCATACACAACAATCCCCATGGGGGTTGATGTAACATCCACAAGGAGATTGCATGTGCACCACAATATGTTGGCAGCATAGCAGATTGTTTTTTATGTGTGTGTGTGTGGGGGGGGGGGGGGTGTTCTGTGCCATATGCGTTCCACCCTCCGGTAGCATGGCTTGTCAGGTGTCAGCATGTGTGAGGGGCTCAGACACATGCACACTATTCACGGCCATATACCCCAAGGAAGCGCACAGCGGAAAACACCTATCCCAGGTCACCCAGACACCTTACTTGACTGATACCTCCCCATGGGTATTGGTATGCAGCATAGTTTGTCAGCATAATCTGTACTGTGCGCCAGCGTTATAGAAAAGAGGGTCCCCCAGATATATGTATGTGTGTGCCATGACCCCTCACGTCATCTGACCTATCTCAGATGACCAGTGTGCAGATCAAGCATTGACAGATTGAACTGCGACACTGTGCTATGTGTGAGATCTGTGATTCACATGACCCCTCATCAAGACCCCTTCCAGGCATGAGAATGGCTCATGGGACACACAGATCTAAACACGGTCATGCATTGCTAGTTGTTGCATGCATGATTGTTCTGCAGACTGATCTGGTGGGATATGCCTGACATGTGCATGTGTCGCGGTGGGGTTTGAAACAGGTATCTCACATATCACCTTGTGTCCCATCCACAGGCACTCATCAGGCTCTGTTGGCCATTCACCAAGAGATCCACCAACTGCGGTCCACAGTAGACACAATAGCAGGGCGCTCCTCCATATTGCGGATGCCCAGGAGTCCATAGCAGCCCATATACAGCAGCCAGCACCGGCACCAGAGGCTGCACCAGCAGTCCTGCAACAGAGGGGTGGGATGGGCCATGGTCACCGTGGCCGGTCACGGAGGATGTGAGCATTACAAATAAAACCATCACAAACTATTACAACCTATGTGTTTGTTTCCAATGTGTGGCACTGTGGTCCCCTACGTACCCTGCACCTCACGTTGTCTCCTTGCTCACATGTGCCTACCCATGCCCCTCAGGGATGGGGTGTCTGTACTGCCACCTATCATCGCACATAGGTCATACCATGCCCTATTTGCCATGGACTGTGGCAAGTGGTCACCCCCTACCTATGCGAGAAGGTATACCCAACCTCTCCCGTTGCCCAGGAAGATGTTCACAGTGGTACATGTCTGTTGTAGGGATCTGTCACCCTCTCCCACCAAAATACTCTCCATCATTGGACACACATGTGTGACCATTCTCCATGCCCACACTAGGGCCTACATGGCTGTCTTCCCACATAGGCTTCCATGCGGCACAGGCAGACAAAGGTGGCTTGCTTCAGTCACCTGATCACTGTTCACTAGCACTTGTAGTCCCCCACCGCTCATCCTCGTGACATGCATTGACCTGTATCGCCCTCAACAGCTATCCCCCTGTGCAGCTCCTGGGTACAGCATTCCATCTTACCCTCCATGGCACATAACTGCTGCTAGCCTGTTCCCCTATTGCCCCACAAGCATGGTGCATCAGATATGGTGCCCAAACATCGCACTCAGCATGCATGTGACCATAGCTTTTGGGACACGCTCCACATTGGCACATCACAGGGACACCATGGGACACAGATGCCTACGCACATGGGTAGCCCCCACACCTGTGTGTGGAGACGGTCCATGTATGTTACTTATGTCTACCACGCATACACATAGGGATCTACACACATGTCCCATGCTCACGTTCACACTCAGTGGGGTAGACACTTGACCATTGTGCCGTTCATACAAACTTTTTTATTTACATACATACATTTGTACATATATAGAGATGTACCACACAGATTGAGGGCGCTGGATGACCTCACATGCATCCTCAGAGACCTCAGGACATTGTTAATTGTAGCAACATAGGAGCAGTCTAACACTGGTCAATATTGAAATCGTTACTGACTTTAAAAGGCCCTAATCTGTAGTATCTTGGTGAGCTGAACACGAATATAACATTAAAGGAAATGTATTTTATTTATTTACTTTATTTATTTATTTACATTCTCTTATATACCGTGCTATTCTGCATCAGTGCGGTTTACATTGAACAAACTGAAATTACATTGAACAGGGCATTATAACTTGGAGATAACTATTTTACAGGGAACATGGGCTATGGAGGGTTAAGTAGCTTGCCCAAGACCACAAGGAGCACCTGTGGGACTAGAAACCCCAGTCCTTCCGGCCCAAGGTTGCTGTCCTCTAGTGGGATTTGAACCCCCGACCTTCCAGCCTGAAGTACCTTGCCCCAACCACTAGGCCACTCCTCCACTCCACTCTATTGGCTGTCGTTCTGAAGATACTGCATGTAGCTCATTTGCGATTTTCACCGTGTACATTTATCCAGTAGGGCATCAACAACATCCCAAATATGCCGTGAATGATGTAATATTGCATCACATTGCCTAATACCAGTATGCACACATCATCCAGAGTTGATTGCATCATTTTCTGATGCAATGCAATACTACTGCCAGACGGCTGCTGAAGCCATCTGACATCAGCAGTGTACTATACGCAGTTGGAACGGGAAGTAATCTGGGAATCTGTTCCGATATTGAAAGCCTCATGAATGCCTTAAAGGTCACTCATGACCTATAAGACTGGAGACTGTTTATAGATTTCTCGGAACTGAGTCTGAAGGCTGTGCCTTTGAACAATGGAAACCATCTTCCATCTATTCCAGTAGCACATGCCATCCACATGAAAGAGACATACGATAACTTAAAGCATCTACTGACTTCCATTAACTATAACAAGTTCAGCTGGCACCTCTATGGTGACTTGAAGGTTGTTGCCCTTTTAATGGGACTGCAGCAGGGATATATAAAGTACATGTGTTTCATATGTGCGTGGGATAGCCAAGCAAGGGAATGGCACTACTTGTGGAAGGAATGGAATTGCAGAGAAAATGTAACAGTTGGAGAGAAGAATATCCAGCACCCAGCTCTGTTTGAGGTTCACAAAATCCTGCTACCACCCCTTCACTTCAACCTAGGTTTTATGAAAAACTTTGTGAAGGCCATGGACCGCACTTCGCCAGCTTCCTGATACCTGCATGAAAGGTTCCCTTGACTCAGCAAAGCAAAGATTAAAGAGGGGGTTTTGTGGGTTCTCAGATTTGAGAGCTCTTCAAAGATGACCAGTTCAACAACTTGTTACAGGGTGATGCAAAACAAGCATGGCATGCTTTTCACCTAGTGTCAACAAACTTTCTCGGGAATGTCAGGGCAGAAATCTACAAGGAACTAGTAGACGACATGCTGATGCAGTATCAGAAACTTGGCTGCAATATGTCTCTAAAGGTCCATTTCCTTGATTCCCATCTCAGTTTCTTTCCTGACAACTGTGGTATGGTTAGTGAAGAACAGGGCAAATGTTTTCACTAGGATATCGCAACGATGGAGCACAAATACCAGGGAAACTTGGTCCACTACAATGCTGGCTGACTACTGCTGGACACTCCCCAGAGAAGCTCCAGAACAGCTGTACAAGAGACAGGCATGAAAATCTAAGTAGTGTATGACTTGTTTTTTTTCCAGGTATTAACCGACGGCCTATCTTATTTACTATTGACATGCATTTTGTGATGCAAACATTAGTTCTTGTGGGATTACAAAAACACTACAGCCAACTTTGCAATTGCACTGTCATATTCGTGTTCAGCATATGAACATTGATGAGAAGTGACTATTTTTATTTCAGTAACATGACCATTGTAAAGATTTGTTGACCAGTGATTGTACTGTCTAAATATTTACACATACCCTATTTTAAAATGAAATCCTCCAATTCCAATGTGAGGGGACCTCCTTGATTGGAGGGGAAGGTGCCATACACATCTGTAACTGTATTAAACATACCTTTCAAACAAACCATGTTCTGTGCCCGTAGACAGGACAGCACAGGGCATGTGTGTGGGTGTCCCTGTGCCCCTTAAGCACTCCAGGGACGCCCATTAGGGGATGGCTACCAAGATGCGCCATGCATAGCAGCTGCACGCTGCATGTGCATCTCGGCAGCCAACCACTGAATGGCGCCTGCCAGCCACTGAATGGTGCGGTCCTGGGTCCACTGTTGTTGCAGCAGGCCACCCACTGCCACATACAGGTCCCGCACACACGTGCCACCACATCCATGCCAGGTGGCTGGTGTTTGGGTGGTGGCATGAGCGTGGGGCCTGTCTGTGGCAATGGGTGGGGACAGAACTCCCAGGCGGACACCATCACCGCAGACATGTGGCAGCTGGCAGGGACCCACAGTGCCCTGTGCTGTCCTGTGTCCCGTGGCACCCACTGAGAAGCCCTCCCCCCTCCACACCTCCCTCCTCCACCCCTGATCCCTCCCAACCACCCTCTCTTTCTCCCCCCTCCACGCTCTCCTCCCCCTCCTCCTCCGCAACCTCCTCAATCTCCTCCTCACCATCCTCACCCCCTGCCACATAAGGCTCTCCCTCCCCTCCCTCTGGCACTGCCCCACACTCCACCCCCTCCATGGTGTCCTCTTCTTCCTTGTCCGCTGGGCCCACCTCCTCCTCCTCCTCCTCTGTCAGGTGTTGCGCTGTGGGGCATGTTCTGGGGTGCCCTGATGTTGAGGGGCCCTCGCCAGCAGAAGCGTCCTCTGTGGGGAATGACAGTTATTGGCACACTATCATGTGAGTCACATACCACATATACATAGTTTGGCTGCCCACAGGCTGGTGGGCCACTGTGACATTCTGTACTGAGCTGCAGAGGCCGCAACACTCACCTCCACTTCGTACCATCGGCCCCCTCTGGAGGCGGGCAAGGACCTCCAGGCAGTGCAGCCACAACTCCCGACCCTTTTTCCGTAGGTCCTGTGACTGTGGGTCTGGCCATGCATGCGGTGCCACCTATGTGTACTGTGCGTAACCCTCCGGACACCCCATACCCTGTTCCTACACTCTCCTTGCATGACATGGCAGCACCATGCCACGTGTGGTTTGGCCATGCTGGTGTCCAGGGGAGGTCTTCCCTAACTCCCTGTGTATTCTGGCAAACACATGTGTGTTTGCCTGACCTACACACATCATCCGACACACCCGCCATGGCACCATGATAGCCTACAACGCATGGGTGATGTGTTCTGACATAGAGCGGAAAGTGGGTGGCCCTGTGCACATTGCCAGGCACCAACACCATGACACTTGGCTTTCTACTATACCTCTATGGTCATGACTAAAGCCTCCTGTGATTAGGGCAGTTGTGGCTGACTACAACAGGAGCATGGCCCACCACACCTAGCTGGCCTATTAACATCTGTGCTTCTGTCTGGGGTTATGGCAGAGCTGTGAAACCCCAACAGGTGCATGTACCCTTATACCAGCATCTATAATGTTCCTCTGCGATCAGGTATGGGACTCCTGGGGAGTGGGCAGATGTGTGACCTGAAACTGCGTACACTGCCATGATATCTGGATTTGTTACAGACCTTTGTAATCAGGTATCAGGGCTCCTGGGGGTGGGGTGGTTTGGAGCACATCCACAGCTGCACCTACCATACCATCAGGATCCATAACAGACATGTGTAATGAGGTCTGGGCCTCTGGGGAATAGGGCAAATGTGTGACCTAACCCTGCATAACCTGCCATGATATCTGGATGTCATACCCACCTTTGCAATCAGGTCTCAGTACTCCTAGGGGTAGAGTGTCTTAGCACACTTCATCAGCAACATAAACCATATCACCAGGGTGGCTGACAGAACACTTTGAGCAGGTCTCAGGACTCCTGGGGGTAGGGTGGATTATAACACATCAACAGCAACATAAACCATACCACCAGGGTGGCTGATAGACCACTTTGATCAGGTCTCAGGACTCCTGGGGATAGGGCAGATGTTTTAACCTGCAAATGCACACACAGCCATACCACCAGGGTGACTGACAGACCACTTTGATCAGGTCTCAGGACTCCTGGGGGTAGGGCTGATGTTTTAACCTGCAAATGCACACACAACCATACCACCAGGGTGATTGACAGACCACTCTGATCAGATCTCAGGACTCCTGGGGGTAGGGCAGATGTTTTAACCTGCAAATGCACACACAACCATACCACCAGGGTGACTGACAGACCACTTTGATCAGGTCTCAGGACTCCTGGGGGTAGGGCAGATGTTTTAACCTGCAAATGCACACACAACCATATCACCAGGGGGATTGACAGACCATTTTGAACAGGTCTCAGGACCCCTAGGGGTAGGGCAGATGTGTGACCCTGCAACTGCAGAACCTACCATATCAGCATGCTGTTTACCAGACCTCTTTAGGCAGATCTAGGGGCTCCTTGTGTTAGGGTGTATTTTAACATATCAACAGCAGCAGCTGCCATAACACCAGGCTGACAACTGGACCTCTGTGATCAGGTCCTTAGCCTCCTGGAGATAGAGCAAACCGCTTTGATGTGATAAATAGGCGGTATATCACGTGAGTTCAACTACAAAACATAAATGAGATAGAATGCCTACACACAGCAGCATACACAGCTACAATCAACACTGGATATGTATATGAATATACTGACCTGTCCCCATACACTTATCTCACGTGGGTAGTCAGCAAGACGATTATAATGCCTAGTGACGTGGTCCCAGGCCCTCTTTACACGCCCGAGATCCTGCTGCTTGGAGGAACCAGGGAATAGCTTTATTCTTTATTCTTTATTTGCAGAGTTTGATATACTGCCCAGGGCAAGCCATCAGGACGGTGTACAATAATACAATAAAATGGCTACAAGGACATAAAGAGGAAAAGAACGCCAATGGAGGACAGGAAAGAAGAGAGAGAAAGAGGGAGTAGTTAGTAACTAGGGGAGAGAGTGTTCCAAGAGTGGGGGCGACTAAGTGACCGATGGGGGGGGGGGGGCAGATGAAGGGAGACCAGAGCCATCAGTGGGAGGAGGGAGGTAAAAGACCTGGCAGAAAAGGTGGGTTTTAAGGAGGGCTATAAAGTGAGGAAAGGAAAGTTCAGTGCGGAGAGAATGGGGGAGCAAGTTTCATAAAGCAGGACCAAGCAAGAAAAAGGCGGAGTGACGGGTACTTTCAAGATGGGCCTGGGACGGAGAGGGAAGGAACGGAGGAGGCGAGGGATGGGTTGGAGGTGAATGGTGTCGGCTAGGTATTGTGGGGTGCTGGTGAAGAGAACCTTATGAGTGATAGTGAGGAGTTTATAGATGAACTGGACTTTGATTGGAAGCCAATGAAGAGAAAGAAGAGAAGGAGTGATGTGAGCGGAGATGGGGGAGAATGTGATTAGGCGGGCAGCGGTGTTCTGAACTAACTGGAGACAGCGTAGCTGGTGACAGGGGAGGCCCGCAAAGATAGAGTTGCAGTAGTCCAATCGGGTGATTACAAGGGACATAACAAGAGTAGTGACGGAAGAAGATGAAAGAAAAGGACGGATTGATCTGATTTGGTGGAGGTGAAAAAAACAAGAGCGCACGATGGAGGAAATGTGCTGGTGGAAGGAAAGAGAAGAATCTAAAGTGACACCCAAGTAGCTTCTTCTGCCTAGTGCAGATCAGCCCTGCAGGGTGGCGCAGCTCCCTGCGGGTGAAAGTGTAAATTAGACTTACCTGCTAATTGTAGTTCCTGACGGAACTCCAGTCTAGTCCCGGAAACTCTGGAGTTGTGAACCTCTTCCAGCAGCTTGGAGACTGATCCACATCATCTTTTTGATGTCACTGGTATAAGGACTCAGGCACCGCCTCCTTCCTCTTCAGTAACCTATTGACAAAGCAAACTCACCGGAGCAACAATTAAGTAGAAAACACACTAATAGTGAATTATAAAAGAAGAACAGCTTGTAAACTGTAACTAAGAGCACCCCACCTTGAAATACAGTGGTGAAGGACCCCGCTTCCCATCCCCCGGAAACCCGTACCGATAACACCTTATGTAGCAACCCGTCTCTTACCTGTAAACTCTTGCGCTTCAGGCTCCACGTCAGGCAAAGAAATGGGATGGGATCCGGGACTAGACTGGAGTTCCGTCAGGAACTACAATTAGCAGGTAAGTCTAATTTACACTTCCTTAGCGTCCCTCCAGTCTAGTCCCGGAAACTCTGGAGAAGTAACAGAGCAGTAAAGAATTCACCGGGAGGGACCTGCCAGACCCGCCTGAAGCACCGCCGATCCAAAACAGGTATCCCTCTGGGCCTGCAAATCCAGACGATAATGCCGGACAAACGAATTGAGGGAAGACCACGTAGCTGCCCGACAAATTTCTATGGGCGGCACCAACTTATTTTCCGCCCACGACGCAGCCTGCGCCCTATTTGAATGCGCTCTCAACCCGTCAGGAACTGCCCTGCCGTTCAACAGATACACCGACGCAATGGCTTCCTTCAGCCATCTGGCTATGGACGTCTTAGACGCAGCCTCTCCCCTGCGAGGCCCGCCGAACAACACAAACAGCCTATCCGAGTGCCTGAACTCCGCCATCCTACTGAGATACTTCTGCAACGCCCTCCGAACATCCAAGCGATGCAACTGCCGACCCAAGTCGCCATGCGAATCCGCGCGGAAAACTGGCAAAGAGATCACCTGATTGAGGTGGAAGGGCGACAGTACCTTGGGTAAAAAGGACGGCACCAGCCGCAACACCACGTTTGACTCAAAAAAGGTTCCTTACACGACAGCGCTTGCAACTCCGAAATCCTTCTTGCCGACACCACAGCTACCAAGAACACCACCTTTGCCAAAGGCTCAAACGGCCGCTTCCCAAGACCGTCCAAGACCAATTGCAGATCCCAGATAGGCACCAGATACCTGCTCAGGGGACGCAACAGCTTCACCGCCGTCAAAAAACGCTTGACATCAGGCAAAACACCTAAGTTCTGACCCTTAACTTTCCCCCTGTAAGAAGAAATCGCCGCGACCTGTACCCGTAAGGTAGCGGCTGCCAAGCCTTTCTGAAAACCGTCCTGCAAAAACACTAAGATCTGAGGCACAGATGCTCGCAACGGCTCACAATGCCGCTCACCACACCAGGCCTCAAAAATACACCACGCCCGAACATACGCTAAAGACGTCGACCTTCGACGCGCACCGAGCAGAGTGGACACCACCGCCTCCGAGTAGCCCTTAGCCCTCAACCGTGCCCTCTCAAGAGCCATGCTGTAAGCGAGAACCGAGCTACCTGAGGCATGAACAACGGCCCCTGCACCAGAAGATCCTCCCAGACCGGCAGCCGCCAAGGTTCGCTCACCAACAATCTCCGAAGAACCGCATACCAGGGCCTCCTCGGCCAATCCGGCATGATTAGAACCACGAGTCCGTGGTGACTCTCGATGCGACGTACCACATGCGCGATTAGCACCCAGGGGGGAAATACGTAAAGAAGCTGACCCTCTGGCCAGTCTTGGATGAGGGCATCCAGCCCTTCCGACATTGGTTCCCGACGCCGGCTGAAGAACAGACCGACCTTCGCCGAGCGAAACGTGGCCATGAGATCCATTATAGGAGCTCCCCAACGCTGCACCACCATGCTGTACACCTCTGGATGAAGACTCCACTCTCCGGGGTCTACCTTCACCCGACTTAGGAAGTCGGCCGTCACATTGTCCACGCCTGCCACATGCGCCGCCGATAGCGCTTGCAGATTTCCTTCGACCCACCGGAACAAGCGATCCGCTTCATCCTCTAACTGCACACTGCCCGTGCCTCCCTGCCGGTTGATGTAGGCCACCGCCGCTGCATTGTCCGACAGCACACGGATCGCCACCCCTGTCAGATCTCACCGAAAACATAAGAGCGCCTGGAACACGGCTCTGAGCTCCAATCTGTTGATTGACCATGTCCTCTCCTGAACGGACCACTGACCCTGCGCACACTGACCCTGGAAATGCGCCCCCCAACCGAACAGGCTGGCATCCGTTGTCAGTGGAATCCAATTTGGCGCCTCTAACGGCATTCCTGCCGCCAAGGACTCCGGGCGCAGCCACCACTATAACGCCTCCCGAGTCTCCTCCGGGCAGATCAACTGTCGCGACAGCGGATCGTTCTGATGCGACCACCTTCTGAGCAACACCCTCTGTAGCGGTCTCATATGAGTCCTCGCCCAGGGCACCAAGTCGATCGCCACCGCCATCATTCCCAGGAGCTGTAAATAATGCCATGCCGTGGGACGAGACCTGTCGAGAAAGCTCTGGACCAATTTGCGAAGCGCCACGGCCCGATGTGGAGGCAAAAACACCTTCCCCTCTGCCGTATCGAACCGTGCGCCTAGATATTCGAGCTGCTGAGACGGAATCAGACTGCTCTTGGCCATATTGACGACCCAACCTAAACTCTGCAGAAAACCGACGACCCTGGCCGTCGCCTACGCTCTCCCTGCGGGACTTTGCTCGAATCAGCCAGTCGTCGAGATACGGATGCACTAGAACGCCCTCCTTGCGCAACGCCGCTGCCACTACCACCATAACCTTGGTGAAAGTGCGCGGCGCCGTGGCGAGCCCGAACGGCAACGCCTGAAATTGAAAATGCCCCATCGGCACCGCAAAGCGGAGGAACCGTTGATGCTCCGGATGGATCGGAATATGGAGATATGTCTCTGCCAAATCGAGCGACGTCAGAAATTCCCCCTTTCTGACTGCCAGAATGACTGACCGCAGCGTTTCCATGCGAAAGTGGGAAACCCGAAGACATCTGTTTACCCGCTTCACATCCAAAATGGGTCGATAAGATCCTTCCTTTTTCGGGACTACAAAATAAATCGAGTATCGACCTAAGCCGCAAAGGTCTGGTGGCACCGGCACCACCGCTCTGAGCTCCAACAACCTGTTTAAAGTCTGTTGAACCACAGCGCGCTTCTGCCGCGCCCCGCACGGGGACAGGACAAAGGAATCGATCACCGGCTTCTGAAACTCCAACGCATAGCCCTCTCGAATCACTTCTAACATCCACTGATCCGTCGTGATTGCGGCCCAGGCAGCATAAAACTTTTGTAGATGACCTCCGACTGCCACCTCCACCTGGGCCTCCCTGACTTCATTGCGGCTTTTTTGCAACCGCAGCGGAGGACGCAAAGCCTCTGCTGGCCCCTCGGAAACCACGAAACCCCTGGTTCCGATACGGAAACCGCCCCCTCTGCGAAGGAGGAAACCGGGACGTTCGCCAACGCCGAAACTCTTTCTGCCCTCCTCTGGACAGAGATGGAAACTTTCCTGTCTTCTGCTTGTCCTCGGGAAGCCTTCCCCCTTTAGACTCTCCCAAGTCTTTAACTATCTTATCCAATTCCTCGCCAAAGAGAAGCTGCCCCTTAAATGGCAGCTTACTCAGCCGGGCCTTAGAAGAGGCATTGGCCGCCCAATTGCGCAACCAGAGATACCGCCTCGCTGCAACCACCGAGGCCATACTGTTGGACAGACCCCTAATAAGGTCATAATGAATATCTGCTAAATAAGCCACGCCAGACTCCAGTCGAGTTGCACCATCCCGCAAGTCCTGTTCTCTCTCTTCCTGGACCTGCTGGGCCCAGCGCAAACACGCTCTGGCCACCCAAGCACCACAAATGGACGCCTGAATGGAAAGAGCATTCACCTCAAACACCTGCCGCAACAAGGCATCCAGTTTCCTGTCCTGAGCATCTTTGAGCGCAGCACTGCCTTCAAAGGGAATCGTGGTCTTCTTAGTCACCGCTGAAACCGCCGCATCTACACGTGGTGATTTGAAGATCTCCTTATCCTGCTCCACAATAGGGTGCAAGCGAGACATTACCCTGGAACCCCTAAGGGCAGCTTCCGGTACGTCCCACTCCCCTTGAATCATTTCCCTAACTACTCTATGAATAGGGAAAGCTCATTGTGTCTTCCGAAAAGCTTGCAACAGCGGATCCTCCAACACAGCCTCGTCCGCTGGCCCCGACACCGGAACATTGAGCGTCTTCAAAGTCTCTGCGAGGAGAGCCGGCAACTCCTCCCTACGAAAAATCCACACTACTCTTGCCTGATCCTCTTGCTCCGCAATCTCACCATCCTCCAATTCCTCCTCGAGGTCTGGGTCCTGCTCCTCTGCAGCACGCAAGTCCTCGGAAAACCCTGACAGACTCTGCTTCTCCAACTCACCACGCACTCTCTTCGGCAAAGGCGCCGAAGCCGTCATGGACAGCGGAGTACCCGGCCTCTTATGACCTAGGTCCCCCGCCATGGGTCCAGCTACCGAGGAGGTCAGATCCCGGGAAGCAGCCCCAAAGGCCCTCTGCATTAGAGCCATAAAATCCGGGGAAAATATAGCTGCCAACTCCCCTGAAAAAGGAGACGGAGCCCCCGGCCTATCTGGCCTTGAGGAAGGGCCTGGCACTGGCTCCTCAAGCGGTACACCCTGCGACCTAAGACTCTCAAGAGCCCCGGTCGCAGCCACCCCTTCCTCATCCAGCTTATGATCCTCCAGAGCGGCCTGACTACAGGTCTTACACACGCCAGCCTCTGACACTGTGGACCTCTTCAGCCCACAGAGCAGGCACAATGCCTTCCCTGGCATCCTAACTGCGCTCACCCTGGACGGAGTCCCTGCAAGCCACCTACTACCCCCTGCAAAGAACCTCCGCAGTCCTGCTGCCAAGTGCCCCTAAAAAACCCAGGCCTTTTTTTTTTTTTTTTTAAACTTTCCAAGTAAAACAGCAAGCAGGACCCCGGGGGAGTCTAATCCCACCAGAGGAAATCAAAAACGAGGCTCCATATGCCCGTTACACGCGGTTGTTTCCCCGCTAGAGCTGACAGTGTTTTTCCCGCCGAAAAACCCACGCGCCACGGCCCGCTGTCCGGCCTGGCGGTAGGAAGACACCCGCTGCACTGCAAAGCTCAGGCCTTACCTGCAGACCGCTGACAAAGCTCACCACTCTGAGTCCACTGAAAGTCGCGCCCCCGGTCCCGATTTCCCGATCAGCAGAACCGGCAGGGACAAAGGGCAGTGCAGCGTGCCTGCAGAGATTTCCTCTCTCACAGCCCAACTCCTCAGATGCTGACAGGCAAAACTTCTGTGTGGCGTCGGGAGAGGGCGAAGAAGCACCAGGACACCTCAACAGGTGCAGATTGAAATTCGGGCAATGCCCCCCTCACCGTAGCGCTAAGCTACTCCTCCCCCCCCGAGGAAAAAATCAAAGAGGGAAAGAGGGGGGCCCTTCACAGCCAAATTTAAAGGCACAGACCCTGATCCTGGCACCCCTACAACTTACTCCCCCAATCAAAACAAATAAAGAAATAAAAGCCCCAATTTAGAAATAGTAAAGACTTAATTGTTCCTCAAGTGAGCCGGGACTCCGGCTCACCAGCTCCTAGCTGCTTCGAGACTGATCTAAACTGAAGAGGAAGGAGGCGGTGCCTGAGTCCTTATACCAGTGACATCAAAAAGATGATGTGGATCAGTCTCCAAGCTGCTGGAAGAGGTTCACAGCTCCATAGTTTCAGGGACTAGACTGGAGGGACGCTAAGGAAGCAGGCTTTCTCAAACGAGTCGCCATTTTCAGCAATGCCTTGCTTACGCACGCACGCACGTCGCATATGCACGCATGCGCTCCTCAACGCGTGCCGCCGTGCATCATTAAGGCGCGCTAGCTACGTGTTTGTGCCTGTGCCACAGCCGGTACACAGCGAACGGTGGCGCCGTCAATATATATAAAGATATATGCTGCAGACACACATTGCAGTGAGGTGTCTGACGTTTCTTACCACAATTTGTTTATTATGCATTTATCTCGGTGTTGGCACACTGGGGTCTCAAACCCATCACCACTGGCTATGAGGGCATTGTATTAACTGGTGTGCTATGCCTTTTCACATAGCAATGGCTGGCTACATAGTTACACCAGGTCATCTACATACACTTCCTAATCTGCTTACCAGGCTAGTGTACAGACACAGCTAGGGCACTTTACAGGGCACCTTGTTTTGGCCAACTGAGCTGCGGGTGTTTTGGGATGTGCACACAGATTTCAGATCTATGTCAGACTGCTACATGCATAGACAGCCATATCCTCTGACAGTTATACTGACGGATGCACTTTGTATACAGCTCACCAGCTAATCTAACAACCTGCAGCCCACGCCACTCTTCCAACATACCCACTGCATGCAACTGGCCACACTTTTGAACATATTGTCATGTGGTAACACGCTCTGATGTGATGATAATACACTATATCCTATACATCCTGATACATCAATATACAGGCCCACTGGAGTATTGAACCCATGACCTCTCCCATTGAGGTCAGTATATTCACCATTGTCCTGCAACAATATTGGTTGTAATTAAACTATGGCTAGCTACTCAACCAGTGCAGGTCACCAGACACACTGTCTGGTGTGGCTACCAGGATAGGTTAGCACAAAGGGTACCCATGATGCAATGCACATGCAGATCGGCAGTCTACATCTGCTCACTGGATAGGGGTTTGCAACTCTGCAGCACATCAACTGGGTAGGGGGACCAAGTATGCGTGTTACTGTTACAGTGTGCCTACTGACCATGCCATTGTGCATGTTCTGTGATCACCCTGAGAGTAAAGTCATGGGAACAGCACCAGGTCCACAGTACCCGGGATGTTTGCAGTAGGTTTTGCTGCAGTTCATCATCACTGCCAGTGTATGGGGTATTCTTTGCAAACAGCCTTGGACATTTTTTATGTACATTTCTATATGCCATTGATACATAGCCCATGTGGACCATGATACTAGCAACATAATGCATATTGAGTGAGGTTGCTATGGACACCTGTTTTTGGAGCAGGGGTGTGTCTGGACTCACATGAGGATGATATACGGAGCAAGCCCACCCTCTGTGGGTCAGGGTAGGGAACATGATCTGGAAACAACAGAAACACACTATCATTGTGTTCAATAGGGCCAGTTGAGCTAAATGATGACAGACGGTGGGATCAGCAACCCCCAGCCAACTAAAGAACAGAGAGCTGATGCAGATCTGAACATGGAACTGGACCACTGGCAGTGCAACTGGTCAGCTAAGCTGCCCCCACTACATTATGACATTCAACAGCAGTCAGTGTGCACCTGCTGCATCCTGCAGGGTGTTGCAGCCATACACATGCTAGCTACAGACAGCCTGCTGCCACATACATAGTGCATGTTCCAAAAGGAACACTGTGCACCCTGGTGTGGGATATGGCACACACACCACAGAGCTGTCAGTGATTGGACCCCAAAAAAGGAAACCCATAAAAATCACTTGAGAGAAATGCTATATGGTACTATGGGGGAACCTAGCCATGCCGTGGTCACTGCTCAGTCAGGGTGAGAGTGACCTTCAAGCATTTGTTTTTATTTTATTTTATTTAGCTGTATTTATATCCCGCTTTTCACCGGGTCAAAGCGGTCAATTGGGGGATACATTTAACATGAGGGGATATATAATGTGTAAATTCCCCACTGTCACAAGCCCTGTTCTCCTCAAGCCAGCTGTTACATTGTAAACCCCTACCAACTCTAAAGGCTACTACTGCTTATTTAGAGCTAAATGAAACCAAGTATCTCTAACCAGCAAGTTGTTACATTTCAATGCAGTAACCCAATAACCTTCTTGCAATAACCTTAAGACTGTATCGCACAATACTGTATCTGTTTATACTGAGTGATAGGTAACGATAGGACTGTATCGCACAATACTGTATCTGTTTATACTGAGTGATAAGGAACGTTAGGACTGTATCCCTATTTTGTTAAAGTAATAAGAAACGCTGTACCCCAACCCATCTATCCCTGCTAGACTGTTGGTACCCAACAACTATCTTGTCGGCCTACACTAACACATCTCTAGGCCAGCTGCCTTGACTTCACCCCACACTGCGCCACTCAAATCCAAAATCCAAGTATTTCTGGCAGACATAAAATGGAGCCTGCTCACACCTTCCTGATTTTGTGCATGTGTATACTAACATCTTCATATAGAACCATCCCACACTCACAATACTGCATTCCTCTACTATATACACCAATCTACCTTCTCCACCCCCCCCCTCCATTACCCATCCTGCATCAATACAACTTAAATCCTATCACCACCACACAAACACCAAGTAAATTACCCCAACGACACACCCATATCAAAGGGAACAAATCTCAAAAACACCCTAAAACCAAAGCAAAGAACACTATTGGATCTCAAATACAACTCACACGAACCACACACCAAGAACATCACACATGTAACATTATCCTTATTAATGCTAGGTCAATAAGGAATAAAACGCATATTATCCACAACATTCTAACTGACGAACAACCAGATATCCTATGCATAACAGAAACATGGCTCACTGACTCAGACTCTGCAACAATGAATCAAATACAGAAGCCCGGATACCAACTATACAACTGCCCACGCATCAACAGAAGAGGAGGCGGAGTCCTTATAGCAGCCAAAACCAGCCTTCAACTCACAACCACATCTACGGTCACAAATCCCGATCTTGACCTACTTAAAGTCGAGAGCATGGCATTATCCATCTGCCTAATCTATCGACCTCCCTCACCACAGCACGAAACACTAGCCACAGCACTAGAAACCATCACATCCACACAAAGCAAAAAATTCCAGATCATCCTCGGAGATTTGAACCTAGCATCAATTCCTCCGTCCCACACGGACTCCTTCTATGAAGCCATCGACCAATTGGGTTTCCAACAAATAATAAGCAACCCCACACACGATAGAGGAAACATCCTAGATATGATTTTCATACCCAGAAATCCACAACAAAGCAATGAACCACCTATAATAAACATAACTCAAGTACCATGGTCAGACCACCACCAAATCAACTGTAAACTTAAACTACAGTGCCAACCCAAAAACTCAAAGGAGATGAGAATGACCAACCCCATTAGGAAATTCAGCAAACTCAACGAGGAACACCTCATAAGCACCATTGCATCCCACATAAACCTAGATTCCACAGACCTAGATGAACTAACTAACAGATGGAACACACACATCCAAAATACATCTAACCCAACTTTGAAACACACATCAAACCCACATAAGATCAACTCGGAACCCTGGTACACAGGAACTCTAATAAAATCAAAAAGGGAGCTCCGTAAAATAGAGAGAAAATGGAGACAAACCAAATCCTCCGATCTCAAAACTAAATACATGGCCCATCTCGCAAAATACAAAGACGACGTGAACAATGCAAAAAAAATTACATCACACCAACATCCTAAACAAGGCAATCAATCGCCCACGAGAGTTATTTGAACTAGTCAAATCACTAACCAAAACCGACCAAAATGCCAACCTCAACAAATCCATCAAGGTCCAAACACTGGCAAACCACTACGCGACCAAACTGACGGCCCCTGGTCCTCCACCCCCCCCACCAACACCACAAATCAGAAGTGAGAACAACACAACGCTAAACCAGTTATGGGAGCACTTCCACAAAATAGGAACCCAGCAAATCACAGCCATTGTCACAAGCCTGAAAAGCACCACCTCCCCACTAGATCCCTATCCTGCATCCTGGATCAAGGCAGTGAAACAAGACATAGCACCTCACATAGCACACATAGTTAACCTATCCCTACAACAAGGAATCATGCCCTCAGAACTAAAGAAATCAGTCATTAGACCAATCCTAAAAAACACTACACTCAACGGAGAAGACCCAGCCTCCTACCGTCCCATATCAAGTATCTCATTCCTGGCAAAGATCATAGAAAAAAACGGTCCTTCTACAACTCCAAGACCATCTGACTGACAGTGCTCCTCTTGATGACCAGCAATATGGCTTCAGGCAACATCATGGAGTTGAAACCCTGTTACTAGTTCTACTTAACAACCTCCTAAAGGGCCTTGAAAACAAAAAGAAAATGTACATTCTTGTATTCATTGACATCTCAGCTGCCTTTGATACAGTTAATCATGGGACCCTCATAAATAGGATAAAATCAATAGGAATAACAGGAACCCCACTAAAATGGTTCTCATCCTACATCTCAAATCGAACACAACAGGTTCAATTCAACGGAGGAAAAAGCAGAATCTTTCTCACAAACACAGGGAATCCCCCAAGGCTCTGCTCTCTCAGCACTTCTGTTTAACATATATATGCAGCCACTATGCAAAATTTTCTCACGGCACGAAATTAATTACCACATCTATGCCGATGATATCATGCTATACACACAACTAGACACTAAAAACCCAGACTACAACCCACTGGAGACATGTATCGGAGAGATGCAAGACTGGTTACAACAAAGTAGCATGTCAATTAATCACAAAAAAACCGAAGTAATGTATATCTCCAAAGAACCGAATTTTGACCCTCCCACATCAATAACACTATGTAACAACACTTACCAAACAAAAAAAGAAATAAAGTATCTAGGAGTCACATTTGACTGTGACCTAAAGATGGAAAAACACCTCCGAAAGACCAACAGAGCAGTTTTCCACAAGCTTAGAGTGCTCCAACCCATTCGGAATATTATTGATCCCCAAGACTTCAGAACAGTGGCCCAAGCACTCATCATGCCACATTTTGACTACTGCAACGCCATCCTACAAGGTTTACCTAAAAAAACCCTAAACATATTACAAATGGCACAAAATGTAGCTGCCAGGGTCATAATGAAGAAAAATCTAAGTGACCACATCACACCAGTGCTAATTCAATTACACTGGCTACCCATAACAGCTCGCACAAAATACAAAATACTAACAACCACCTTCAAACTCATCCACAGCTTAGCACCTTCCTTCCTCAACAACCTAGTAAGATTGCAACCTCCTACCCGAAACAGAAGAACCCACAATTCCAACATCCTTCACACTCCAACAGATATAAGATCTGCCAAAACTAACACCAGCCACAGGGCTTTCTCATATGTGGCGCCAACACTGTGGAACCAACTCCCACCAGAACTACGAGCTAGCAATGACCTTCTAGACTTCAGAAAGAAACTCAAAACGCACATTTTCCAATCACATTTCAACCTGAACTAAACCCACAGATGGAGCAGCCCCTGACCACTGTGTCCAAGAAGATTATCCTGTATATATGTATTTATGTATATCTGTAAATGAACTCCCCCATAGCTAAGAAGTGTTAACTCTGTATGATGTGCTTTTCTGACAATCTGTATGTAAGCAAAATTTGTACCTGCCTTGATTCGACAGTCCAAGTAGATTATCCTGTATATAGGGTATTAATGTATATATGTAAATGAACTCCCCCATAGCTAAGAAGTGTTAACTCTGTATGATGTGCTTTTCTGACAATCTGTATGTAAACAAAATTTGTACCTGCCTTGATTCGGCAGTTTCACAATAGTAATCCTACCCGCTTCTGATCGCTGGAAGGAGCGGGCTACAAATGCTTGCTAAATAAAAAAAAAAATAAAAAAAAAAATATGAGAGACATACGCTAATACTTACAGGGAACATGGGCAATGGAGGGTTAAGTGGCTTGCCCAAGACCACAAGGAGTGCCTATAGGACTAGAAATCCCAGTCCCTCCGGCCTGAGATTGCTGTCCCCAGGTGGGACTTGAACCCCCGGCCCTCCGGCCTGAAGTACCTTGTCCTGACACTCTGTGGCCACCCTGTCTGTGCAGGTGGTGGTCGGGCACTACAATGTCCCAGCCATTGCCCTATGCCCTGTGCAGATGCATCCTGCCCAGGCCGCCCTGTCCGGCCCATACCCACAGTATCTTACTCCTCACTATGCACATTGGCAGGCTTACACTGGAGACAGTGCAAGCAGTGTGGGCTCAATAAGGTGTAGGCAACCACAGCACACTGGATAGACAGACACACACTCCCACACCTATGCCAGCATTGTGCAAATATAGAGGTTTTTGGCAGCCCTGGCAACCACACCAGTCCTGGGCACAGTGCAGGCATGGCTATGTTATGCAATACTGTTGGGGTCACTCCCCGGGGTGGTAAACACTGTCAGAAACAAAAACTGAAACATACTCCACAGATATCAGAAAGGTTGCTATGATGCAGCTTTGGGAACAAAATGTGTTTAATTTATGATTTGTTATCTGCCATTAATCATAGCAACATTTTGATATATGTGTAACATGTTCCCAGGTTTAGGGTGGCATTGCTAAGGTATGCAAGTGGGAATGTAAAGGGAGATGCTGCTCCGCGCAGGGCCTAACAGCCTGACTCTCCATGAGTCTTTGGATAGTGGACCCTGTGGGTGTGGGTGTTTATGCCCCTGTTGGCCACTGCTCTAGGGCTGAGTTCCCCAACTCCAGTCCTGGTGGGCCAAACACGGTTCGATTTTTCATGCTATCCCTAATGAATATGCATGAGTTACATTTGCAGACAATGGGGGTGTGCCATACATTTACAGCACAGGCATACCTATTACAGACAGCATGACACCTGAATGGTGTTCGGCCCTCCAGCACTGCAGTTGGGAAACTCTGCTCTAGGGATTGCACATGTTTATGGTGTCTGTGCCCTGTAGGGTAAAATATAGGCATTTATGGATTGTTTATTTAATCAGCAATAACAGTTCCGTCTTTATTACCATGGTTTAGTACTCGGTAAAATATAAGGACATTTTTTACAGAAGCCACAGCTGGGGCTTGAACCTGTGACCTTGTGACCCTCAACACACTGTCTGTGTGTACTGCACCACACTGCTGTCACAGAGGCAAAGTATTCCCTGGGACTACCTTTAGTGTTCATCAGACAGATCTTGTCTGTTGCACTGCACGGCACCCACCTAAACAGTGCTTGGCCTTGGTCTGCTGTGGGCAGATACCACTACCCCCTCCACCACCAGCACCCCTCCGCCACCATGCTGACATGCCCTTATGCTGGTGGTGCTGGTGGCATGCAGTCCCAGGCCATCCAGTGTGCCGGTAGGCAACTGCCTATGGTGTGAGTTTTCGGAGAGGGGTGCCTCCATGGACATGCTCGCTTCCCCCCGGCATCACCTGTCACTTTTATGTGCCTTTAGGGGTGCCTGCTGGGTAATATCCCCTGTGACACTGTGGGACACACACTCATGCCCATGTTGGACCCTCGTCAGTTGCTGTCTTGCTACGTTACAGTTTCGGCATTCCTATGTGCCACCTAGGCATCTGCCTAGCCCACACTGTGCCCTAGCTGGACCACAGCATGTGTCACCTGCAGCCCTCTATATCCCATTTACAGCATCAGTACAGTTGCCCTTTCCTACGTGCCCACTCTGCTATTACTGCACATGTGCACGCCATAACAAACCTGCCCAATATAGATGAGAAAAAACCCTGATCAGCACTATTTCAATGTGGGATCATTCACTTTGTAGGGGGACAGAGAATAGATCCTTCCAAACATGATATCTTATTTTTTGAGCTTTGTCAGTGGTGTTTCTTTATGTTTATCATTAATATCACTTTTGGCCAGCTTGGTTATTTGGATTTCAAATGTGGTTATGGTCCTTTTATATCTTTATTTGCCTTTTTGTTCCCTGCACATGTATCACAACTATCACTTTTCTGGGTTTCCCTGCCTTTGCTGCACATTGCTGACTTAAATGGTTTCTCTATCCTGCAAATGTGCCTTAATGGAGGGTTTCACTGGCGTTAGTGTTCAGACCAGGATTTCACAGCATTTGTGTGCCTGGAGCCCCTCCCCTCCCACTCTCCGCCCATTGACCCCTTCTCTCTGCCCTCTGGGAAACTTTACTCCACCTTTCAGACCCGAATTTCACAGCGTTAGTGTGCCTTAACACACGATAAGTGACGTTATTGTGCGATAATATTACATTACACTGGTCAACAAATGTTTACAAAAGTCATGTTACTGAAATAAAAATAGTAATTTCTTATCAATTTTTATATGCTGAACACGAATATGACAGTGAAATTGCAAAGTTGGCTCTAGTGTTTTTGTAATCTACAAGAATTAATGTTTACATCACGAAATGCATGTCAATAGTAAATATAATAGGCCTTCGGTTAATACCTGTACAAAAACAAGTCATAGACTACTTCTTAGATTTTTTCGCCTGTCTCTTGTACAGCTGTTCGGGAGCATCTCTGGGGAGTGTCCAGCAGTAGTCAGCCAGCATTGTAGTGGACCATTTTCCCTGGTATCTTTGCTCCATCGTTGCGATATCCTGGTGAAAATGTTCGCCCTGTTCATCACTAACCATACCACAGTTGTCAGGAAAGAAATCGAGATGGGAATCAAGGAAATGGATCTTTAGAGACATATTGCAGCCACGTTTCTGATACTGCATCAGCATGTCTTCTACTAGTTCCTTGTAGTTTTCTGCCCTAACATTCCCGAGAAAGTTTGTTCACACTAGGCAAAAAGCATTCCATGCTTGTTTCGCATCACCCTGCAGCAAGTTGTTGAACCGGTCATTTTTGAAGAGCTCTCGAATCTGAGGACCCACAAAAACTCCCTCTTTAATCTTTGCTTTGCTGAGTCGAAGGAATTTTTCATGCAGGTATCAGAAAGCTGGCGAAGTGCGGTCCATTGCTTTCACGAAGTTTTTCATCAGACCTAATTTGATGTGAAGGGGTGGTAGCAGGATTTTGGGAGCCTCAACCAGAGCTGGGTGCTGGATATTCTTCTCTCCATCTGTTACATTTTGTCTGCGATTCCATTCCTTCCACAAGTAGTGCCAATCCCTTGCTCGGCTATCCAACTCACATAAGAAACACATGTATTTTATATATCCCTGCAGCAGTCCTTCAAGTCACCACAGAGGTGCCAGCTGAACTTGTTATAGTTAATGGAAGTCAGTAGATGCTTTAAGTTATCGTATGTCTCTTTCATGTGGACGGCATGCGCTACTGGAATAGATGGAAGACGGTTTCCATTGTTCAAAAGCACAGCCTTCAGACTCAGTTTCGAAGAGTCTATAAATAGTCTCCTGTCTTGTGGATCATGAGTGATTTTTAAGGCATTCATGAGGCTTTCAATATCGGAACAGAATACCAGATTACTTTCCTTTCCGACTGCGTATAGTACACTGCTGATGTCAGAAGGCTTCAGCAGTCGTCTGGCAGTAGTATTGCATTGCATCAGAAAATGATGCAATCAACTCTGGATGATGTGTGCATGCTGGTGTTATGCAATGTGATGCAATATTACATAATTCAAGGCTTATTTGGGATGTTGTTGATGTCCTACTGGATAAATTTACATGGTGAAACGTCAAAATGAACTACATGCAATATCTTCAAAACAAGAGCCAATAAATTTTTTAATGTTATATTCATGTTCAGCTCACCAAGATACTACAGATTAGGGCCTTTTATAGTCGGTAACGATTTCAATGTTGACCAGTGTTATTGCGCGATAACGTCACTTATTGCGCGATAATACCACCATTTGCGATGTTAAGACGGTTTAGTAAACATACCCCATAGTCTCTAGTCTTTCATCTGTGAACATAGAATATAAATATTTGTTAAACAGTGGTGCTACATTCTCATAAGCCTTTACATATCCCTTTACTTCATCCTTGATTCTCACAATACTACCTTTCCCTTCCTCCTGTCACTAACGTATCTAAACAAAAATTTTATCCCCATATTTTAATGTATTGACTTTCTTTCCTTTCATTTGCATCTTTGTTTTCCTGACTACTTGTTGTTGGTCTTCCTCTTTCTATAATCTTTACAGTTTATGAAAGCTAAACTCTTTGTTCTTACATTTTCAGCTACTTATTTTGAAACTATAGTGGCCTCCTTTTCATTGTATCTTTAATTACTTACCTAACAAAATGTTTTACCATTAAAATTATCTCCTTTCTGTTTTGTCCATTGATTTTCTACTTCCCCTAGCTGTTCCCATCCAGCTAATGACTCCTTGAGATATTCCCCCATCTTGATAGTTAGTTTTCCTGAAGTCAAAGACCCTTGCTTTTGAATAAACCATTTCAACCCATGCCTTAATACTGAAACACACCATTCGGTGATTTCTGGATGCCAGATGATCACTCTCTAAAACATGAGAAACACTCCACATTCTAAGCACCATGTTGAATATTGCCACCTCCTATGTAAGTTCTGTTAGCAGTTGCTGGAACAGTTCTCCCTATCAATCCAGGATCTCCCTTCTTCTACATGGCAGTACATCTGTGCTGTCCCAATCAAAATTTGGCAAACTGAAATCACCTAACAATAGCACTTTGCCTTTCATAGCAATATTTTGAATGTCTTCAATTAGGTCACTATGTATTTCTTCTACTTGCAAGGGATGTCTGAATATCACATCAATGTAAATAGATCTAACATCCCTTCTTTCCAGACTAATCCTCTGTAGAGGTGTGTATGCATAAAAATCTTGTTTCATTTTATTTCCCATTTTTTTTGCAAGTTGTTTCATTTGATTTTGTTTTGTTCTAATACATTTTCATTGTTTCATTTTGTTTTTATAAATTTTCATTTCAGGTCAATTTTGTTAATTATAGGGCTAGTTGTAATTGTTGCCCAAACAAAAGCTATAGCTGAAAGGTTACTAGATGTTTCAGGCAAATAAAACACCCAACTGGCTTTTTTTTCTCACAGTCAGAGGCTGGTTTCAAATCAGTGACCTTTAAATTAAAAGGCAGGTATCTTGTGGAAAGGCCATCACATCTCCAAGAGGGTTGGCTCTAGCCACTTTGCTCTTGTATTGCTGGTGATCTTCCTTCCTGCTTCCCAATTGGCCCAAACATTGTCTAGTCTGCAGTTCTATAGAAAATGCTAACAGGGTCATTCCAAGGTGCAAATAGTGGGGAAGGACATCCTGTTGGGATGTCCATCCCTGCTTTTCAGCCCCTCTGCTGACTCTGACTAACTTCCCCACATATTGTATTGGGAGGTTAGATGGGGGCGAGAAAGGGGCGGTTTAGGGGCAGAGTTAGGATGGGCAGTGGGTGGTCAGCGGCCTCGTATGTACAGGGCTGATTCCAGTGTCGGCCCTGTACATCCGGGACTGGCAGCCTGAACGGAGAACTTAGATGGAATAAGGTCCTCTAGTTGGGTGGATCTGGTAGGCCCGGGGTGCAGCAAAGGCAGGAGGGGGCAGAGGATATTCTCCGCAGCCAATCCTGGCCTTGGGAGGCCAGATCAGGGGTCAGGCTGCAGGGAATGAAGATTACTGTCCGGCGGCCGGGGATCATGGCTCCTGAATGGAGCTGCAGTGCCTTGGCAACCGGACACCATAGCGCCGCAGCCCCATAGCAACCGGACACCATAGTGCCGCAGCCCCATTCAGGAGCTGTGACTGAGTTAGCCAGGGAAAGGCCTATACATGCAGGTTGACAGGAATCGGGGTCCTGGCCTGCACATACAGGCCTGGACATGATTCTGATCCTGCGGGGCTAGACATACCCCACGGGATCAGAATCCTGTCTCACTCTGTGCGTCTGGTTCCGACCGGGCGCACCGAGGGCTGGGACGTCCAGAACAGAATCGGGCCTAAATGGATTATTTTGCCTTTTGAATATATTGACTGCTACTGTAGAGGTTTACTCCAAAGCCTTGTTTTTTTCTATGGTCTTGTGGCAGAAATTCTGTGAAACCATGTCAAGTATGCTTTCAGAGACATTTACCAATCCTAATCCAGATCCCGGTTGTCCATTTAGTGATTATCAACTAAGGTTAGGATCTGGATTAGGCTTAGTAAATATCTCTGATAGTTTACTTAGACATGATTTCACAGAATTTCTTGCACAAGAATATGACAAAAGAAAAATCTTTGGAATAATTCTCTACAGCAGTAGTCAATGGATTCACAAGGCAAAAAATCCAGTTAGCATTTTTCATAGAGCTTCAGGACAGACAAACTTTGGACCAATCAGAAAACAGGAAGGAAGATCACCAGCAATACAAGAATTAAGAACAGACTGGCTTGACTCCCCCCTCCATAGATATTTGATGTCTCTTCTTCAAGATGCCTGCCTTCCAACTCAAAGGTTTGAGACCAGCCTGTGATGACTACTACTACTACTACTATTTACCACTTATATAGCGCCATGCATGCAGCGCTGTACAGCTAACCAACAAGTAGAGACAGTCCCTGCCTGTCAGAGTCATGCTCATCAGAGCTTACAATCTAGTCAGAACATTACAGAGCATTGGTCGGTTTAGTGCAAGGCACGGTATGGTCAATACAATTTGGTCATGAGAGTTGACGGGGGTTAAGATAAGATAAGGATAGAAGTCAGGATCTGAAAGCGATGGTGAAGAGGTGGCTCTTCAACCTGGATTTGAAGAGGGCCAGGGAGGGTGCCTGGTGTATAGACACAGGTAGGCTGTTCGAGGCGTGAGGCGCAGCAAGGTGAAAGGAGCGAAGTCAGGAGTTAGCGGTGCGGGTGAAAGGCATAGATAGAAGTAATTTGCTAGTGGAGCGCAGGTTCCGAGAGGGGATGTAGGGAGAGATAAGAGATGAGAGGTATTGAGGGGCCATAGAGTGAATGCATTTATAGGTCAGTAGGAGAAGTTTGAATTGGATGCGGAATTGGACAGGGAGCCAGTGAAGCTACTTGAGAAGAGTAACGTGGGCATAGCGAGACTGGTGGAAGATTAGTCGAGCAGCGTGGTTTTGTATAGATTGAAGGGGAAGGAGGTGGCTGACGGGGAGACCAGCAAGGAGTAGGTTGCAATAATCGAGGCGAGAGGAAAATAAAGAGTGGATAAGCGTTTTGGTGGTGTGTTCAGAGAGGAAGGGGAAGATTTTGCTAATGTTGTAGAGAAAGAAGCGGCAGGTCTTGGCTACAAGCTGGATATGTGCGGAGAAGGAGAGAGAAGTGTCAAGGGTAGGTTGCAGGCCGAGGGAACAGGAAAGATAGTAGCTCCATCCACATAGACTGAGAAGGGGGGAAGAGGAGGGGAGGAGTTGGGGGGAAAGGCAAGGAGTTCAGTCTTGGCCATGTTCAATTTCAATCGGCGATGAGACATCCAGGCAGCGATGTCGGAGAGGCAGGCAGAGATCTTGGACTGGGTTGCTGGAGAAATATTAGATGTAGAGAGGTAGATTTGGGAGTCATTGGCATAAGGATGGTACTGAAAGCCATGGGAGGAGATAAGTGTGCCAAGGGCTTGGGTGTAGAGAGAGAAAAGGAGGGGGCCCCAAGACGGATCCATGGGGTACACCTACGTGGAGTGGGGTAGGGGAGGAGGAGGAGCCACCAGAGCATACACTGAATGAGCGATGGGAGAGGTAGGAGAAGAACCAGGATAGTACCAGGTTCTTGAAGCCAAGGGAGGAGAGGGTGGTGAGGAGAAGATTGTGGTCAATGGTGTCAAAGGCAGCGGAGAGATTAAGAAGGATGAGGATAGAGTAGAGGCCCCTAGATTTAGCCAGGAACAGATCATTGGATACTCTTGCGAGAGCCGTTTCAGTGGAGTGTAAGGGATGGAAGCTGGATTGTAGTGGGTCCAGGAGGGCCTGGTAGGTGAGGAAGTCGAGGCAGCGGCAGTGGACTGCACATTCTATTAGTTTGGATATGAAGGGAAGCAGGGAGATGGGTCGATAGTTAGAAGGGCATGTGGGATCAAGTGAGGGTTTCTTGAGGAGGGGAGTGACAACAGCATGTTTGAAGTCAATGGGGACAGTTGCAGTAGAGAGTGAAAGGTTGAGGATATGAGAGATGGTGGGTACAATGGTGGGGGAGATGGGGTGTAGGAGATGGGTGGGGACAGGATCAGATGAACAGGTGGTGGGTTTGGAGGAAGTAACAAGGAGTGTGGTTTCTTCTTCAGAGATTGGAGGGAAGGAGGAGAGGGTAGCAGAGGAAGTACGTATGGGGGAGAATTGTGGAGGGGTGGAGATAGATGAGGGGGTGGGGAATTGGAGGGTAATCTCATGGATTTTGTCATGGAAGTAGTCGGCTAGGGTTTGGGAAGAAAGGGAGGGAGGGACCGGGGGCGGGGGGACTTTGAGGAGAGAATTGAGGGTATTAAAGAGACAGCAAGGATCAGAGGCAAGGGAGTTGGTCAGGTGGATGTAGTAGTCTTGTTTGGCAAGTGCTATGGCTGACTGGAAGGAGCCAAGCATGAATTTGAAGTGTAGAAGTTCCTCCGGGGAGCAGGATTTGGACCAAGCATGCTCGGCGGAACGTGCGCAGGTGCGTAGATAGTGGGTTGTGGGCGAAAGCCAGGGCTGGGGAGTAGATTGTTTGACTGGACGTGGGGTGGGTGGGGCAAGAGTATAAAGAGCTGAGGATAGTATAGCATTGTAGGAAGATAGTGCCTCGTCGACGGACTTGGAGGATATAATAGAGGAGAGAGATGGAGAAATGGTGGAGGAGAGAGTCAGGGGATCAATATTATGGAGGTTTCTAAATAGGTCAGAGGAGACAGGACGAGGTTGAGATGGTGGAAGCTGAAAAGTAAAGGTTAAAAGGTGATGGTCAGATGAGGGAAGGATTGAGTTGCGGAAGTTTGAGGGAGAGGAATTAGAGAAGAGTATTAGGTCAAGGCAGTGGCCGTGTAGGTGGGTGGGGGCGGTGGAGCAAAGTTGGAGGTCGTACGAGGAGATGAGGGTGAGGAACTTTGAGGCATGGGGGTCGGAGGGGTTGTCGATGTGAATGTTAAAATTGCCAAGAATAAGAGTGGGGGAAGAGGGATCCAGAAAGGTGGAGAGCCAAGAGTCGAAGTCGGTGAGGAAGGTTGACTGGGATTTGTCAGGTGGGCGATAAATAACAGCAACAGGGAGGGGAAGTGGTAGGAGGAGGCAAATGGAGTGGACTTCAAAGGAGAGGGGGGAGAGTTACTGAGGTAGGAGGAGAGGTTGGAATTGGCAGGAGGGAGAAGTAGGAGACCAACACCACCACCGCAACCAGTAGATCGAGGTGCATGGGATAACTGGTAACCCCCATAGCAGATAGAAACAATGGATCCGGTGTCATCTGGGGGGAGCCAGGTCTCAGTCAGGGCAAGAAGGTGTAGGGCATTAGAGATAAATGATCGTGAGTAAAAGGAAGTTTGTTAGTGAATGAGCATGCGTTCCATAGGGCACATGAGAACGGGAGAGTGGAGGGGGGATGGAGAGGGATATGGATAAGGTTAGATAAGTTATGTGAGGAGTTCTTATCAGAGTAACGTGAGGCTTTATTTCTAGAGAAGTGCAGAGATTTAGAGGGAGCAGGGTGCGGGAGGGTATGTCTGGGTGTGTGTGCCCTCCAAGAGGGACTTGAGAGAAAGGAAGTGAGGGGTGAGTGAGGGGTGATATTGATGGTATCAGATGGGTTATGTGAGGATTTCTTTTTGGAGATAAGGTTGGGGCTGATATCTCTGCATGAGAGATTGGGGGATGAGTGAGAGAGGGTGGATGGGGGGAGGAGCGGGATGTGGATGATATTAGATAAGGTACGTGAGGAACTCTTTTTAGTGTGAGAAAGAAATCGAGGGGGGCCAGGGTTGGGGTTGATGTAACCGGAGACGGTACAGCGGAAGCAAGAGTGGGGTTGCCTTAGAGAGAGAGGGGTTGGTTGAATGGGGGGGATGGTGTGCTGAAGCTCAAGAGCAGATGCTAGGTAAGAGGACAGAATGGAGGGCGAAGTGAGGAAGGTAGGGGGTTGGGGGGTGAGGAGGGAGGGTGATGGTAGGAGGGGAGGCAGTTGGGGAGGATGAGGAAGAGAAGAACAATGTGATGTGGGGCCATGGCAATGGGCAACAAGTTCTGTGCAAACAATGGCTATCAGTTCTATGCAAACAATGGGTAGCAGTTCTATTTATTTATTTTATTTATTATTTATTTACATTCTCTTATATACCGCACTTTTCATCATCAGCGCGGTTCACATGGAACAAAATGCTCAGTACATTTAACACATGCAGGCAGTGGGTAGCTGATCTATGCAAACAATGGGTAGCAGTTCTATGCAAACAATGGGTAGCCGTTCTATGCAGGCAGTGGGTAGCAGATCTATGCAAACAATGGGTAGCAGTTCTATTCAGGCAGTGGGTAGCAGAATTATGCAAACAATGGGTAGCAGTTCTATGCAGGCAGTGGGTAGCAGATCTATGCAAACAATGGATAGCAGTTCGATGCAGGCAGTGGGTAGCAGATCTATGCAAACAATGGGTAGCAGTTCTATGCAGGCAGTGGGTAGCAGAACTATGCAAACAATGGGTAGCATTTCTATGCAGGCAGTGGGTAGCAGAACTATGCAAACAATGGGTAGCAGTTCTATGCAGGAAGTGGGTAGCAGATCTATGCAAACAATGGGTAGCAGTTCTATGCAGGCAGTGGGTAGCAGATCTATGCAAACAATGGGTAGCAGTTCTAAGCAGGCAGTGGGTTAATGGCTCATGCCAGAGCGCCCCCGGGCCCGCACCTAAGGGCCACGCCAAAGGGCCCTTTGGCGAGGCCCTCAGGTGTGGGCGTGCCCGATGGACATGCCACTTAAAGGACCGACTGCCCTTGTGCTCCGTTGGCGGCGTGTGCAGCTCCCGATGGAGCACGCCGTTTAAAGGGCTGACTGCCCTTGTGCTCCGTTGGCAGCGTGTGCAGGTCCCGATGGAGCACGCCGCTTAAAGGGCCGACTGCCTTGTGCTCCGTTGGCGGCATGTGCAGCTCCCAATGGATGAGAAAACCAAAACATACACATTGCTTCCTCCTTACCTCATAAGGCCTACAGTTTTATGGCTTTAGTATTATTTTTTACATGCTGCATCACTCTCCTCCCTTTCTTCCTATTCTGTCATTCCTAAATATATTATAACCTGGTATAACCATATCCCAGGTATTGTTCTCTGTGTACCATGTCTCTGTGACTGTCACTGTCTCCAAGCAGCCTTTTCTATTACAGCTTCTACATCTGGAACTTTATTTTGTATACTATAGGCATCAGTATACACAGTTTTCCAGATGTTGCCTTTTTTATCTCCTGTACTATTCTTTAATGCTTGAGGGTTTTTACTTGCCTGGGAGTTTTGTTCACCCATCCCCAAACAATCCTAGTTTAAAGCCCTCTTCAGTAGGGCTGTTGCCGAAGAAACTTTGCCCCTTTTTAGATTGTGCACATAATAAAGTGTGCACTCTCTGGATACTGCCGCTGAATAAATTGCTTGCTGGCACTTAGTAGGTGCTTTTGTATATCAGCTCCATTGTTTTTATTTGTATTCCTTTTCCTCTATTGCTCTTTGTGGAGAGGAGTGGCTCAGTGGTTGGGACAGGTTACCTCAGGCCAGAGGTTCAATTCCTGCATATTGATAAGTAACCTTAGGCTGGAGGGACTGCGGTCTCTAGCCCCCTGGCTGCTCCTTGTAGCCTTGGGCAAGCCACTTAACCCTCCATTACCTCAGGTACACTTAGATTGCAAGCCCTTTGGGGACAAGGGAATGAAAAGTGCCTGCTAGTATATACATGTAAACCACTCTGATGGGTAAGTAAAGGGCAATATATCAAATGCCTAAACCATCATTTTAAAAAGACAAAAACTTGCTTGTGATAATTTTGTGTAAGATAAATCATATATTCAAATTTAGTAACACATTGTCTTCCCTTTCTTTTCAGGGAGAGAGAGGTTTACCTGGACCAAGAGGCACCCAGGGTCCACCTGGCGATCCTGGAAGGAATGTAAGTAATTTGAAGTGAACTAAATTTCATGTGATCAAAGGAATGGGCCAATTAATTCTAATCAGTTCATCCAAAACAATTTCAAGAGAAAGAAAACCAGAACCTAGTGACTAAAATATCCCAAGACACTGAAAAACATTTACAGAGAAGATCAGTGATGTGCAGTAAGTATCTTTTAGGGATTCATTGAATTGCAAGAGGCTCTCCCCTTAATGCAGTTTCCCAACTGATATGCTATGGCAAAAACTGAGATGTTCTGGCAAATTAGCAAGAAGAGTTGGATAGGCCAGAGCCACTGTGCAGCAAATGGGTGCAGCAAAGCCTTCTATCTTCCACCTACCCCCTAGTTTGCAATTTCTCTTTTAGCTAGCAGTGGGAGTTGGCAAGCAACATTTACCTATTGCTGCAGCTTCCTTCTCTGCTGGTATCCCTCTGCAGATGGAAGTGTAGGACTCAATGATATCATGTGACTATGAATCCAAAGGGAAGCTGGCAGAGTAGAAATTAGCAGCAGCAGAAGTAGGTAAGTACTGTTCCCTTAGTTCATGCTAGATGGAAGAAATCAGCAGAGTGGTGGGGGGGGGGGGGGGGGGAGGAAGAGCTGATTGCAACATGGGGTTGGGCAGAGAGGAGAAGGAAGGGAAGGAAAGGTGATTATGCCAGCTAGAGAGAAGGTGGAGTAGGAAGGGAAGGTGATTAGACAAAGTGGGATGGGGGAGATGGGAGAGAGGGAAGGAAAATAATTGTGTCAAGGGTATGGGAAAAAAGAAGGAAAGAAAGTGATTATGACAAGGGGGCAGTGTTAGAAGGAAGAGAAAATGATTGTGGCAAGGGGATTGGGGAAGGGATGGAAGGGCAGGGATAACTAATAGTAGGATGTTTCTACTGTTATAGCAAACGCTGTGAAAAGCTCTTATTCAATCACTCACCCACAGAAGGAAAACTCACAGACAGGCTGGAATGCAAACAGGATCTTTAATGTGCACACAGGATCAGACAGAGAGCCGGTACCCTCCAACAAAAAGTCTGAGCCCCGAGGGACGTCCTACAATGCCTTATATACAGTACAGTTTTAAACTCATTCTACAATCCCATTTGCCACAGGTATTTCCTGCCCACCAATCAGCAGCCCCTGGGGAAGGTACCTGGGTGACCTGTTCAAACCGGTGTGCTCTGGTCTGTTGGTTTCTGGGCTAGGGGATACTGTGCTCAGACCTGGAGTGGGGGAAGGGTGTCTACTGAAATCTCAATGTCTTCTCTTAGCAGGCTGATTACCTCATGGCTTGGGGGAAGGAACAGGCTGATCACTTGTGTAAGAGCCTCATGGCTTGCGGGGGAAGGGTCAGGCTGATCACTTGTGTAAGAGCCTCATGGCTTGCGGGGGAAGGGTCAGGCTGATAAGAGCCTCATGGCTGCCCCTCTACTATCAACTTTTTAAAACATTTCAATGATATTTGTGGTTTTGGAGGGGTTGCAAATGCAGTGTCCATGAAATTTCTTTAGGAAGTAGGAGTTCATCAGGAGAATTTGAAAACTGGCTTGTGAAGTTCATCTTTTATTCTCCGCCCTGCCTGCTCCTTGTTGGAATTCCTTCAAGCGAGGGCAGCTTCTCCTCAATTCTTTAAGTTTGGTACTCCAGACAGTTGTGAAATAAAGACACAGAGACACAGAAATTTACATTCTTACTGAAGCTTCAGGGAGGAAATCATTGAAGCCATGAACTTGGTGGTTTCTCTCAGATTGGTTCAAATTCCTTCTATCTGAAGCCTGCTTTTATTGTAATTAAAGAGGAAGTAACTGAGTCATAATCATAAACCCAAAATAACACAAAGGGGTATGTTTACTGGGGGGGCGGAGCCCGATGTCCAGCGGGATGGTCGCATAACGCTGAGGCTCCCGAGAGGCCTACTCAGAATCCTGAATTAACACCGGACATACTTGAATTTCTGCTCTGATCTTGCCGGGGCACATTGGTGAGATGGCGGGGACCAAACCCACGCGCCTGGAATTTGGATCTCCAGCGGCTTCTCACGGTAAACGCTCCAAAACTGAACCCCCGTCCCCGCAGAAGGGGCTGGCTTTGCGCGAGGGCCCCGAAATGCAGCAGGAAATCCTCGCAGAAATTAGAGGGGTTAAGGACCTTGTGCAGTCAAACGGTGAAGCACTTCGAGCGCTGAGGGAAGATCTTGGTGTACTGCAAGGTAGGCTGGAGGGGCTCTCTTCGCGTCAGGACAAAATGGAGAGTATATTAGACTCCCATGCGGTCCGGCTGTCCAAACTCGACAAAGTTGAACGTCAGGTGCGGGCCTTGCAGAAAGAAGTGGAAGATGGCAATAATAGAGCGCGCCGCAACAATCTACGACTTGTGGGCATACCGGAGGGAGCGGAATTGGGAGACATGAAGGAGTTTTTAGGTAAAATCCTCCCTTCCCTGCTCCAAATCACCTTTACCAAAGAATTGGAGATCGATCGCGCTCATCGTGTACCCACAAACATAACGCTCAACAGGAAGACCCCGCGGCCTATCATCTTTCGACTTTTGAGATATCAACATGTGGAACAAATTCTCAGTGCCTCCCGGGCAAAGGGCCACATGGAGTTTGAGAGCCACAAGGTCTCCTTCTATCCTGACTTGGCTAAACCCACGGTCGACCGCCGAAAGCGCTTTCTGGAATTTCGGCCGAGGCTTCAACAACTACAAGCACGCTATGGCCTGATGTACCCGGCCAAGCTCCGAGTCACGCTTCACAATCAGACAAGAACATTTGAGGACCCTGATCTACTAGCGGAGTTTTTGGACTCTAAAGAAGCCGACTTGATGCGCTGACTTCCAGAATATTCCTACCAGTCCTCTCATATCCGCTGTGCCTGCCATATTGGATTTACCGCGACTCAGCGAAGAGTCTGTCGAGGGCGGTTTGTTGCCTTATTTTGAAGATATCTGGGACCTGTCTCCATCTACCCATAGTAGCCTCGACGAGTATCAGAGACAGTGTTACTTATGGACTCTGGTGTTTCTTTTCTTTTACTATGTCTCTATCTTCCTCTCTAGGGCCTCCTCCCGCAGACATCTGGTCGCCATATTCATTGGGGGTTTTGCTTCTTCTCTAAGTTACTTTGGTACATACTTTTCAATTTGGGTGTATTGGCCAGCATACCTGGTGCTTATGTCATTATTGTACAGATTCTGATTATGTTGTAAGTTTTCAAGCGCTCTTACCTAAAATGTCTGTTATCGATTGATGGCACCATGTAAGATTTTCTCATTGAACGTACAATGAATCAATAATCCGATAAAACGGAGGAAAATCCTAAGTTATTTAAGTCATGACGCTGCGGACCTGATTTTCCTCCCAGAAACACATTTCAATTCGGAGGAAACTCTCAAACTCAATATTAAACCTTACATGGTGGCCGCCTATTCCCCAGCCGTCTTTAGGGAATGTGGGGTTGCCATATTGGATAGGAACTCTCTGCATGCTACTATTATTGCGACTTGCTCAGATATAGCGGTTGATGGTCCCGAGTTCACCTCAAGATAGGTAACTTTAAAGTTACATGTATTTGCCTTTATGCTCCTAATGTAGATGACCCTGCCCTTTTGCTACTAATGCTCAGGTTGCGCAGGCCTCTGCTAATACTTCATTGATATTGGGGGGGATTTCAATTTAGTTTTTGATCCCCTGATTGACAGATAGCCGCCTAGGATAAGTGGTCCCCCCAAGAGTCACATCGCGCTAATCTCTGTGAACACCGATATTGTTCTAGTCGATCTATGGAGGTTACTACACCCCAATGAGCTTGACTTTACCTTCTTCACTTCCCCTCACAAATCCTAGTTTCGCATCGATTTCTTTCTGATATCAAAACTGTTGGTTCCTTAGGTGGACGCTGCAAAGATTCACTCTCAGCATATTTCAGATCATGCTGATATTTCTTTTCAATAACATACTACTGCACTCCAAGGGAATCCGGGGGCCTGGTTCTCTGATAGAGCCCTATTAATTCAGCCAGAGTTCCGGTTAGAAATTCGAGCAGCCATGAATGATTACTTCCAGACCCTGGTATTCCAGGGGGATCTGGACACCCCAACAGCTCTTCTCTGCAGCTCGTTGGAAAACCTTTTCTGATTTATACAGGGAATTTGCGTTACCAGCGAAACATTACTTTCAATTGATGCAGCCTCCATGCTGCCTCAAAAGTGCTCCAATCATGCTGCCCTCTGTCCCTACTAAGGACGGGCTATTAGAACTAATTCACTCTATTAGTATAACACATGGGGTAGCCTCTAACTTTTATAACTATTATGTCAGGGTACAGATACTGTCACTTGTAGAGTTCAATAAGCCTGGGATCGCTAACCGCAAACCACTTTAACCCCTGTGCATTAGAGCGTTTTCTGGAGCAAAATAGTGCGGGCTTCCCGGTCTGCCTCAGTTACCCAAACTCTCTTCCTTTTTGCACATAGATGTTCTTATATTCCAGAAAATAGCCAAATGGAACACAACTGTCAGGGATCAGTGTAGGTCTTGCCATACTGATGTAGGACCCTCGCTCAGTTTCTTTATGAATGTCCTTAACTACAGGTTTACTGGGGGCGGGTCTGGGGTCGTATTCCATTTACCTTACACCTTCACGAGCCTCTTTCTTGGAAGACTGTGGGACTCCGCTCAGTGACGGAGGTCCCCTCTCTTCCTAAGAAGGGTCGCTTTCTCCTGATTTCATGCTGGGTATAGCCATATGTTTAATCACGAGGACTTGGAAGGATAGCTCTCGACTTACTGTCAATGAATAGTGGAACCTTGTCTGCTTATATAGTAAATATGAGCAGATATCTCGGAGAGCTATTTTCCATACCCAAATTTATTCTCGCTTGTCTAAATGGCAGATGCTCAAAGATCATGTACAATCTGCTCATTGCTTCGACATGTCTGTTTAATGTACACTCATCATGTTTCAGATCGCTGTTAGGTTTTGTAACACAATAATGTCAGTACACGCCCGCTTCGAGAATGATTCAGTTTCCTAGAGAAGAAGCAGGGGGGGAGGGGGGTGGCAGGGGTTTACTTTGGTGTATGTATCATATTCCATGTATGTATTTGTCTTTTAGCTGTATGTCTTCCTTTCCTTTGTTGTTGTAAAACGAAAATAAAGAGTTAAAAAAAAACAAACAAAGGGGTATGTTTACTAAACCTTCTTAATGTGCGCCCGGCGTTAGTGTGCAGGATGCCAAATAAGGAATGGACGTTTCAGTCTAAAGTAGCAAAACAGGATTAGCGCACGATAACGCGCGCTGCTGTGCACATTATCGGGCAAAGTGCCGCTAAGCGCATTACCGCGCGGTAATCTTAAGTAGGTGCACAGACATCCAAACATAGAGACAGAAGTGTAGCACAATGGTTAATACACTGACTGATGATACAGGGGTCAAGAGTTCGATCCCCCAGTATGCCTAATGCATAAGGCTGGCAGAGGCATCAGCTTCGACATGTAAGTATTGTTTCCTGAGGCATTTTATTTGTATTTTAATTATTGCTGCCAGCAAACACACCCTCACGTGCCGTAACCTAAGGTGACGCATAAGGCACCCTATAAGGCACTCCAAAGGGCACATTATAAAGTGCACTGAATGCCACGGCACCCTATAATGTCCCCTATAGGGCACCCTATAAGGCGCTCCATAGAGCACTTTATAAGGCACCTTATACGTACTGTAACCATAAGGTGCCTCAGAAGGCGCTTTATAGGGTGCCCTATCAGGCGCCTTATAGGGTGCCTTCTGAGGCACCTTATGGTTACAGTACCCTGAGGGTGTTTTGCTGGCAACACTAATGTACATTAAAAATAGGCAATACTTTGGACAGTCCTATCAAATAACCCCACTGTGGGTTTGAATCCATGACCTCTGGCTCCACAAGCAGGGAAGTAACCAGTGGGCTACAGCTCCATAGCTGCTAGCAAACCCCTGACTGGCTGCAGAAGGACTGCACGTCACCACACAAACAGTCTGCAGTGGTCACCAAGATAGGGTTAACCCACCCATACCCATGATGCACTGCACATGCAAATCAGCAGTCTACAGATGATCACAAGATGGGGTATGCACCCCCACAGCACCTCGGCCTGGTAGGGGGAACTGACCGTGTGTGGTACTGGCACAGAGTAGCTACACACCGTCACAATGTGCAGGTACTGTACTCACCTGAGGGTGAGGTGGGGCGCCCAGCACCAGGTCCCCAGCAGTGCTAATGTTTGAGATAGGTAGTCTCTGCCGACACACCTTGGATACATCTGTATTTCTCAGTCAGGTTTAGCCCTTATGAACCCATAGGAGGATTATGTACCACCACCCCCCATGGCTGAGGGTGGTAAACAGGGTCTCCCACGAACAGATCCACATTCTACCTCCCTGCAATGGTGGCAGTAGAGGGGACCATCACCACCAGTCCTGCTGGGGAATAGACACCATATAGGGCAGTCAATGCAGCTCTGTACACATCCAAAAAGCAAGAGCAGACAGACATTAGGCCTGGATATGCTAAGCTGCACCCCACCACTATCTGATATTCTCCTGCAGCAAGCCTTCAGCCGCTGCACCCTGCAAGGTGTTCCAGCAAGACACATACCAGCTGCAGACAGTCTGCTAGCTACTCCATAGTGCATGTTCCTGGTGGAAATGCGTGCCCCCAGAACTGGGATGTCAGCATACACACCAAGCAGATAAGTCAGTGACTGGGCCACAAAAGAGAACCCATAAATATCACATGAGAGAAAAACTATATAGCACTATAGGGGAACCTAGCCATGCTGTGGTAACTGCTCAGTCAGGGTGAGAGTGATCTCCCAGCAGAACATTCTGTGGCTACCCTGTCCGTGCAGGTGGTGGCCGGACACTACAATGTCCCAGCCATTGCCCTATGCCCTGTGCAGATGCATCCTGGCCAGGCCACCCTGTCCAGGCTATACCCATGGTACCTTGCTCCTCATTATGCACATTGGCAGGCCAACACTGGCAACAGTGCTGGCAGTGTGGGCTGTGGAGGGTGTTTCCAGCTACCACACACTGGATAGACAGACACACACTCCCACACCTATGCCAGCATTGTGCTACTATAGAGATGTTTGGCAGCCCTGGCCACCACACCAGTCCTGGGCACAGTGCAGGCATGGATATGGTACGCAATACTGTTGGGTGTCACTCCCCAGGGCGGTAAACACTGTCAGACACCAGACCTGCAGCACACTCCACAGACATCAGAAAGGTTGCTATGATGGAGCTCAATCAGCAAACTGTGCTTAACGTAGGAAGTACAAGCATTGTGGAACTTGTGTCTCTTGGGGAAACTGCTAGGTACATATGACCTAGAAGTACAAGCATTGTGGAACTTGTGTCTCCTGGGGAAACTGCTAGGTACATATGACCTAGATTGGCCACTGTTGGAAAAAGAATCCTGGGCTTGATGGACCTTGGTCTGACCCAGTATGGCATATCTTATGTTCTTATATGTTCTTAGGAATTGCTATCTGCCAGTAATCATGGCTATCTTTTGATAGCTGTGTACCGTATTCCCAGGTTTAGGGTGGCATTGCTAAGGTATGCAAGTGCTAGTATTGGGAGATGCATGCAGGGCCCAATGTCCTGCCTCTCCAGGAGGCATTGGCTAATGGAGCCTGTGGGTGTGGGTGTGTCTGCCCCTGTTGACTGCTGGTTTACGGCAAAGGTTCCCAACTCCAGTCCTGGTGTGCCAAACATTGTTCGGGTTTTCATGCTGTCTCTCATGAATATGCATGAGATACATCTGCATACCATGGGGGCGGTGCATAGATATGCAGCACAGGCATCTTTATTAGAGGCAGCATGGAACCTGACCAGGACTGCATTTGGGTGACTCTGCTCTAGGTAATGCGCCTGTTTATGGTGTCTGTGCTCTATAGGGTAAAATTTAGGTGTTTTGGGCATGTTTACGTCATCTGCAATAAAGGTTCTGTCTGTATTAGCACGTTTTAGTAGTGGGTAAAAAAATGGGGGCTGGGTTGGCTGGAACCACAGCTGGGACTTGAACCTGTGGCCTTCTGCTCCTGCACACACTGGCTATGTGCACTGCACCACCGTGTTACCACAGAGACAGTACATTCCCTGGAGATACCATGACTGTTCATCAGACGGGGCCTGTCTGTTGCAGTGCATGGTACCCACCTACACAGGGCTAGGCCATGGTCTGCTCTGGGCAGCTGCCACTGCCCCCTCCACCACCAGTGCCCCTCTGATACCCTGCTGACATGCCCTTCTGCTGGTGGTGCTGGTGGAGCGCAGTCTCAGGCCATCCAGTGTGCGGGTAGGCGGCTGCCTATGGTGCGGGTTCTGGGGTAGGGGTGCCTGCATAGGTGTCCACGCTTCCCCCCAGCACCGCCTGCCACTGTTCTGTGCCCTTGGGTGTCCCTACTGGGTACTATCCCCTGTGACACTGTAGGAAGCACACTCATGCCCATGCTGGGCCCTCATCAGTTGCTGCCTGGCTGCTCTACTGTTTCAGCATTCCTATGGGCCACCTAGGCATCACCCTAGTCCACACTGTGGCCCAGCTGCAGTACAGCATGTGCCGTCTGCACCCCTCTGTGTCCCCTTTCCCAGCATCTGTCCAGTTGCCCATTCCGACATGCCCACCCTGCTGTTGTGGAACATGTGCACCCCATGGGAAACCTGTCCAATGGAGAGGGAAACCCTGATGAGCACAATTGCACTGTGGGATCATTCACCTTGTATGGGGACGGAGCGTAGACCCTTCCAAAATTCATATCTTTTTTTTGGAGCTTTCTCGGGAGTGTTTTTGATGTTTCACATTAATATCACTATTGCCCAGCTTGGTTACGTTTTTTTTATATTTTGTTGGGGTCATTTTCAATGTTTCTTTTCACTTTTGTTCCGTGCACATGTATCACACTTATCACTTTTTGTAGGTTTCCCTGGTTTTGCTGTACATTGCTGACAGAAATGGTTTCTCTGCCCTTTAAATCAGCTCTAACGCCAGGGTTTCACTGGCGTTAGTTTTGAGCCTCGGATTTCACATCATTAGTGTGCGGGGAACCTCTCCCCTCCCACTCTCCACCCATTGATCCCTTCTCTCCGCCCTTGGGGAGCCTTCCTCCCCCCTCCAGGAGCCTTTCCCCGCCTTCAGCGCTCATTTGCGCCGCTGCGCTCGTTAACGCGCGCTAAGATACCTGAGCACCTGATAAAGCGCCATTAACCCGCATTAAGGTACCTTAACGCGCGGTAACATCACAGAGCGCACATTAAGAAGGTTTAGTAAACATGCCCCAAAGTGTTGCTAGAATTCTTTGACAGAACAAGAGCTGATTACAAATGTATTAAAAAAACTTGCTTAATTAAGACAAAATTAGCTTCAACTGCAAGACTGTAGAAATTACGCTGTGCCAGAAGTGACCTATACTTGACAGTACATTGACCTATGATTGTACAGTTCATAGCCTATGTTTACACTTTATGCTTATGCCAACAATGTTCTTAAGCTATTTAAGAACAGTTACACTGTTCTTATAATCAAGATATCTAATTCTATTTAAAACCAGTAGGTGAAAAGCTAAATTTGTGAGTGACTTTCACCATTACCAAAGTTCATCTAATCAGCACATTTTAGAGATCTGTATCAAGAAATTCATCTATTTTCAATTAAATATTGGGGATTCTGGTATCCCTCTATCTGTCCATGTCCCCCTGTGATTCTATAAAGAATCATTACAAAAGAGTGGTAGCTCAAACATGCCCAAATCCAGAATAAGGGGTATGTTTACTAAAGTGCGTTAATCGTGAATACCACGCGTTGTACGACGTTAACGGTCGTAAGTGCAGTATACCGCGCGTAAGCACGCGTGAACGACCGTTAACGTCATACTAAGCGCGTTAACCGTGGTTAACGATCGTAAAGCCCCGTGGCGCGTTAAAACAGCGCAGAAGGTGGAGAGTGGGCGGAGAGAAGGGGTCAATGGGTGGAGAGTGGGCGGGGAGAGGCTAACGCACTGATTTCCAGAGCTGAATTCCAACGCGAATGAAAACCTGCCGTTAAAGCCATTTAAAGGCAAGAGAAACCATTTCCGTCAGCAATGTACAGGAAAACCGGGGAAACCCACCAAACGTGAGCAGTGTGATACATGTGCACAGAACAGAATATCACATAAAACGTTACAAATGGCCACAAGAAACATGTAAAAAAGCATAATGCAGCTGTGCCACAGTGATAGCAATGGGCAAAAAGGAACAACAGTCCATGGCAAGCACCAAATAAAAACGAAAGATGTGTGGAAGTGTCTACGCTCCGCACACCCTTTCAAAGACCATCTCATTGTAATGGAGCTGCCCTGGGAGTGTTGTGTAATGTTGCCCAATGATATCATGCTTGCCCAGCTTGGTCAGGGGTGTGTGCCCCTTTCATGAGTTCGTTTCAGAGGCATATGTGCACCTTTGTCTGCATACAAGGTAAATGAGGCCACAGTGAACCTGTTGCAGAGCAGGGTTGCAGAGCAGGGCTGCAGACTCGTCAGGCAGGTTTAACTAACTCAAGGGACTGCACTGTTGCCATGGCCACAGTGTGGTGCAACAGACACAGCCAGTGCCTGTAAGACCAGAGGGTCACAGGTTCAAATCCCAGCTGGGGCTCCTGCCAACCCAGTCCCTATATTTTCACCCACCACTAAACATTGATAGTAAAGACACCCCTTGTTTGCAGAGAACATACGCATGGCCTATATTTTACCACACCAAACACAGACACCAGAAACAGGCACATCACCTAAAGCTGAGTCCCGCAAATGCAGTCCAGGAGGGACCCACACCATACCGGCCTCATGCTGCCCCTAACAAAGATGCCTGTGCTGCATATCTATGCACCGCCCCCATGGTATGCAGATGTAGCTCATGCATATGTATGAGGGACAGCATGAAAACCCGAACAGTGTTTGGAACAGCAGGACTGGAGTCGTGGAACTCTGCTGTAAAGCAGCAGCCAACAGGGCCAGACACCCACCCATAGGCCCAATTGGCCAATGCCTCCTGGAGAGGCAAGACATTGGGCCCTGGCGGTATCCCCCAATACTAGCAGTTGCATACCGTAGCAATGCCACCCTACACCTGTGTATATGGTTCAGAGCTCTCAAACGTTCCCTATGACAACTGGCATATACCAATTCCTACGTTAAGCACAGCTCGCTCAGTGAGCTCCACCATAACAATCATTCCGATGTCTGCGTTGTTTGCTGCAGGTCTGGACTCTGACAGTGTTCACCACCCTTGTGAGTGACCCCCCAACAGCCCTGTGTACCATATCCATGCCTGTACTATGCCCATCACTGGTGTGGTGGCTATGGCTGATGCCCACCTCTATAGTAGCACAATGCTGGAATAGGTGGGGTGGGGGGGGGGGGCTGGCTGTCTATCCAGTGTGTGGTGGCTGCAAACACCTTCCACAGTCCACGCTGCCAGCAATGTTGCCGGTATTGGGCTGCCCATGTGCATAATGAGGAGCAAAGTACCATGGGTATAGGCTGGACAGGGTGGCCTGGCCAGGGTGCATCTGCACAGGGTATAGGGCAGTGACTGGCAAATTGTAGTGGCCGGTCACCACCTACCCAGACAGGGTGACCTCAGTATAGCCTGCTGAAAGCTCACTCTCACCCTGACTGTGCAGTGACCACAGCATGGCTAGGCACTACCATGGTGCTATATAGTATTTCTCTCATGTGATAAATATGGGTCTCCTTTTGGGGCCCAGTCACTGATGTATCTGATTGATGTGTATGCTGGCATCCCAGTTCTGGGTGCAGGCTGCTCTACTGGGCACTAGCAGCCTGTTTGCAGCTGGTAGGTGATGTGATGGAGTGGCTTGTAGGGTGCGTTGGCTTGCACCAGGGGAATATCAGATAGTGGTGGGGAGCAGCATACCATATCCAGGCCTAATGTCTGTTTGCTATTGTGTTATGGATGTGTACAGAGTTGCATTGACTGCCCTGAGGGGTGTCTGCTCCTCAGCAGGACTAGGGTTAATGTTCCCCTCTACTGCCACCTTTGCAGGGAGGTAGAATGTGCATCTTTTGATAAGTGACCCTGTTTGCTGCCCTGGGGGGAGGTGGGTGGTGGTGCATGGGGCTACACCTGCCTTAAACAGACAGAGATGTCCAAGGTGGTCCTGCAGAAAATACCTATCTCACACAGTAACACTGCTTTGGACCCGCACCATGGACGGTGCTGTGGACCTAGTGCTGGATGCCCCACCGCAACCTCAGGGTGAGCACAGTACCCGCACAATGTGACGGTGTCCAGCTACTCTGTGCCAGTACAACACATGGTAAGTACCTCCTATCAGGCCAAGGTGCCGTGGGGGTGCACATGGTCAGTTCCCCCTACCAGGCCCAGCTGCTGTGGGGGTGCATTCCACATGGTGTGTATGTGTGGACAGCTGATTTGCATGTGCAGTGCATCATGGGGGTGACTGTCACATTCCAACCCTCTGAAACCGCAGCACGAGCTCACAGCCTCTGATAAACTATGGCGCATCACACGTACATCTGGTAGCATAATGCATAGGTGCAAGACACCCTACAGAGTCTGTAATATATGAAATGCCCACACTGGTAAAACCCACATGTACCCATGCACGATGCTACGCGCGCAGCTACGTACGGCGCTACGCACGTACCAACGTACGCGGCTAGGCTCCCATACGCAATGTACCGAAAAAAAAAGCCTCTTCATTCCCCCTGTAATGTACAGGCTAATGCCTGGGACAGCCGTCTACGTTACACACACTGGGCACTCGAACCCATGCTGCCTGTAACAGCGGTCAATACCGTAACTATTGTGCTACAGCTCTGTGTTAGTGCTCTGTGTCTGTACATCTTCCTACGATTTACGTCCGCAGCAACGCACGCACGTACGCCCCCAGCAACGCACATGGCGACGCCCCCAGCAACGCACGTGGCTACGCCCCCCAGCAACGCAAGTGGCTGTGCAGCAAAGGCAGTTTGAAGAAATGGCATCCATGTCAAGGAAGCCTGCCTTCAGCCAGAGGGACATCTACTTCCTCACAGAGCTGTTCTGCCTCCGCCAGCAGAGGCTCTTCCCGGGCTCATCCAGGAGGCAGAACCTGGGAAGGGTCAGGAGGGCCTGGGAGCGCCTGGCCCATAGGTTTAACCGGAGCTCAGACTACCCACGTGAGGTAAGTGCATGGGGACAAGTCCCCCAAATGATGAGACAAAACAAAACACACCCAGTAACCTCAGCACAAATACACAATGCACTGACAGGGAATAGCAGGTGCTGACACATCCTGCGGCTAGCAAAGTCTGCCACACACCCCCAAAAAGTCACCCCTGCCCCAAGGGGGTAGCTGCAACCATGGCAGAGGTTCACCACAGATCACAGAGGTGTGGTATAGGGTGCCTTTGCAGGCCAGGGATGTCCCCCATCCACAAGACACCCCAGTCCCACCTCTCAGGCCAACAGGAAAGGAAGGGGGTCTGCACCATGTCTCTTTTAACCAACACATTTGCAAAATACATCCGCCGATGCTGCAAGCCCCAAATGAGGGCATCTCCCCTCCACCCTGCCCACTGTCTGCTGGTGCACTGTGTGATTAAAAAATACAAACCCCAGCTCCAAGCAGATGCAGGCCCCAAATGAGGGCATCTCCCCTCCACCCTGCCCACTGTCTGCTGGTGCACTGTGTGCTCTCAAAATACAAACCCCAGCTCCAAACAGATGTAGGCCCCAAAGGAGGGCATCTCCCCTCCACCCTGCCCACTGTCTGCTGGTGCACTGTGTGCTCTCAAAATACAAACCCCAGCTCCAAGCAGATGTAGGCCCCAAAGGAGGGCATCCCCCCTCCACCCTGCCCACTGTTTGCTGGTGCCTTGTGTGATCACAAAAGACAAACCCCAGCTCCAAGCAGATGTAGGCCCCAAATGAGGGCATCTCCCCTCCACCCTGCCCACTGTTTGCTGGTGCCTTGTGTGATTACAAAATACAAACCCCAGCTCCAAGCAGATGTAGGCCCCAAATGAGGGCATCTCCCCTCCACCCTGCCCACTGTCTGCTGGTGCACTGTGTGCTCTCAAAATACAAACCCCAGCTCCAAGCAGATGTAGGCCCCAAAGGAGGGCATCTCCCCTCCACCCTGCCCACTGTTTGCTGGTGCCTTGTGTGATTACAAAATACAAACCCCAGCTCCAAGCAGATGTAGGCCCCAAATGAGGGCATCTCCCCTCCACCCTGCCCACTGTCTGCTGGTGCACTGTGTGCTCTCAAAATACAAACCCCAGCTCCAAGCAGATGTGGCCCCAAATGAGGGCATCTCCCCTCCACCCTGCCCACTGTCTGCTGGTGCCTTGTGTGATCACATGAGACAAACCCCAGCTCTAAGCAGATGCAGGCCCCAAAAGGGGTCCCCTGCACCAACCCGGTGCCCTTGGAAACAGGCCCTGTATGGGATCACAAAAGACAAACCACAGGCTAAGGGGTTTCCAGCGAGCACTGTAGGTGACAACCCCCCACCCCAACAGTGGCTGATTGGCACATGCAGATGTGTGTAGGTGGCACCCAAAGCTGTGATGTGTCATGTACGTGGGGCGCACATACAGGGCACATGGTGCACCGACCAGGGTGGCGTGTGTGTGGCCCACACATGGGGCTGTCACACGTGAATGCAAGGGGGCATGAGTGCCTCACCCAATAGGGACAGGTGCTTGTTGTATGAAGTGAGAGTGTTAGATGCAGAGGCATGGAACCCCCACGTGTCCCCACGGTAGCTAAGGGCAATGTTCGGTGTCACCCCTACAGGTGGAGGACCTTCGAAAGAAGGCAAGAGAGCTGAGGGCCCGGTACCCCAGATTTGTTGCCAGGGTGCAGCGCGAGAGGATGGCCCAGCAGAATGGTGAGTACCGGGACATGGCCATGTAGGGGAACGAGTGGTGGAACCACAGGTCCACAGTGACATGGGAAGAGGATGTACCCCCAGGGGATGACATGTGTTATCTCTCCCACAGCTGATGCACATGCAGCCATCGAGGAGGAGGGGCCGGAGGAGCCGCCAGACGTTGTGGGCCAGGAGGGAGACCATGAGCACAGCGACGATCAGGACGGTGGACCAGAGAGGGATGCAGAGGATGTCGATGAAGGGAATGTGCTCGCATCCCCACGCCCTGACGAGGGAGAGGAGGAGGATGAGGATGGGGGCCAGCTGGGAGGGGATGTGGGGGATGCCACGCAAATGGGGAGTGATGTTGTGGAGCCTGGGGAGCAGGATAAGGAGGGGGGGGGATGTGAGTGGAAGGGGAGGGGAAAGGGAGGAGGTGGGTGGCAGGGAGAGGGAGGGGGAGGCGGGGGGGAGGGGGATGGGGTTGTGGGGAGGATGATGGAGGCATGGGGGAGGGAGGGGATGTACAGCGGAAAGGGTGGGGTGGGGGCAGGTCCCCAATGGCATGCTCCACCACAGGGCACTGGGGGCACCAGCCACCTGCCCCATGATCAGGGCGCGGCAGGCCCTCTGGACGTGTGCCTGCCACACATGGCCGCAGGCAGGTCTGCTGTCCATGCAGCCACACAGACACGGGGAGATGTGTGTCTGTGCGGCTGCATGTGCGGCCTGCACCTGGCTGCAGCTGTGCGTGCCCAGGCACAAGCCCAGAGGCAGTTCGCACTAATCCAGGGGCAGGTGCTGGCGACCCTGTCCATGGTGGCTGACCAGGGTCCCCAGGGTGTGTAATATGTGGACACACATAGCACACCCGCCCTGTGATGGACCGTGCCATTGCTTGTACATGACAAGGGGCACAGGGATGAGTGGGGCCATAGATGTTTGTCCGAGCATGTGTTGTTGGCCATGCCGTTGTCACCTGCCATCAGTTAATATATGTGACACATGACCCATGTGTGGCCGCATGTAAATTTTGTACATAGGTTTTACACCCAAGTTGTTAAAGATGATGAATGTTAAACATATCAACCTTGTGGTCAGATGTCCCTCATTGCTAGGTGACAGTGATGTGCGAGTGATGGGTGTGGCTGTGTTCACTATGAGAGGCAAGGGGCGATGTGGAACAGGTATGGTCTATACCGAGAGCACCCCCACAGACATGTCACTATTACGCTGCTGCGAGGGTGGCCCAATGAGAGGGGTGGTGAGTGGCGTGCATGAGTGATGTGCAACAGCATATGTGTGTGTCTCTGTGGTACACACAGCACAGAGTGACAATGATACGTATGGCGGTGTGGAGCGGGCGGCCTCTGTGTCCTGTACAGCATGTCCCCAGATTGTTGGCCTGTCTTGGCAAGTGCAGGACGGCTGAGGTATATGCGTGGCGGTGGGGAGAGGGGGAACCACATAGTGTGCACCGCAGGGGCTCCTGAAGCTGGCACCTGAGGGGGGGGGGAGGGAGCTGAACGTGTTTTGCTAGGTGTGACTGTGTAGGGCCTGGCAACAACTGTCAATATGTCAGGCATGTGTACCGGCATGCAGGGTGGATATGGTTGATGGTACACGATGTTCCAAAAGTCTGCTGCGAAACGTATGACCAACATGCTGTATGTTGTTATGGGTGTACTTGCTGGGCCCAGGGGGTGCAGGAGCATATTGTCGGTGGAGTACATTGGGCCATCGGTGGGGGCATTCAAAGGGGTGTGGGGGTCGGGGGGTGCACACAGCAGAGGGTCGGGACAGGGGCTCAGCGGGATGATGGCCAGAAGGGTGGCACACTGCGGTGTGGTTGCGGATGGTGTGGGCTGGATTGTGGATGGTGCGACAGGTGACAGTTGCTGGATGTCGGTTTGAGAAACCAATGTGTTATTGGGATGTGCCATGATGGGTGGCAAGGGGGTGTAGGTGTATATTGCGGCCACTGGTGCACAGGGTGACGTGTAACCATTACCGGGGGTTGACCCAAAGGTGCTGGAGCATGCATGCCTGTGCCCAGGGATCCACAGTGCACATGTGTGACGGTTGAGACAAGGTGGATGTGTGTGGGCGCATGTAAACCAGAGTACATGACCTGTGCAGTGTACATACTGTGCCTGTCCAGGGTGGTGTGAGCGGCAAATGTGTCTCCACATGCAGGACATACAGTGCATCTACACCAACACACAGGCCAATGGTGGCTGGGGGTTCCACAGCGTAATGGCCCAGGGGTGTGCCTGTCCAACACAGGGCAAATTATCACGTGATGCAGGCACACAGTCCAAAGCGTGATAAGGTGGAAAAACACTTTATTTGAAATCTCAGACCTAGCAACCCGACACAGGCCGTGTTTCGGAGACCTTCTTTTGTGTGAAATTAACGATAGCGTTATAAGTTAAAGTTTGGTGCAAACGCTACAGCAATTATGCTAGTTTTCACGATTGGTTCTTTAAAGTTTGTTCGGGTCTGGCCACGCCCCCTTTGTTTCCCGCCTTTGAGACCAACAAAAGGCTTGCGCATGTGTCGGCGTTTTTCATAGCTATTCATGGTGACAGTCTGAAGAACCATTTTCAGCCCACTGACAATTTGAAAGATTTCTCTTGCTAGCGGTTCAGATTGGTAAGTTTTATAATCATTAAGATGACGTCTCTAAGAGCCTCCGATCCGATATAGCTATGAAGTAGGAGAGTAGCGATTCTGCACACCTCCGGTTTTGATTGTTTTTTTGATAATCTAACACACTATGAGCCTTCGATGTACAGGGGTAAGGAGTAACAATGTAACATAGTATTCTCCTAAGAATCTGGATTCTCTCCTCTCCCCGTTGTTTTTTAGAACTTGCAAAGTGTTTGTTGTTTTTATAGAGCCGCCGATTTATTATCAGTTACGAGTAGGAGGGTAGCGATTCTGCACACCTCCTTTGAATTAAGGTCTAGATTACCACACATATTAACAGAAACAATAGAACTTATTTTTCTGTGAATCAAGACCCCCTTGTGCCCCACTGTTTTTAAAGAATCTATCAGGAGTCCGATGGTTTATTTCCTGTATGTATACTATTATAATTGATGCAAATGATTTTGGCTCATTGACCCTGCGGTGCCACCTTGGCCCTACCAAATACAATATAATTCTCTATTAATATTCTTAGACAGAAGTTTAAAATAATTGGGATGTAGTACTATTATTTTTCCCACCATTTTTCTCAAATACAATAGATGGTTAATTAACATTTGAGTCTTTCTCGGCTGTCCCTCCTCCCTCATCCGACCTTAACATTGCCTGCTGCGTTTCTCTTTTTTTATGTTTCCAGTCTCCAGTTCCCAGTGAGGTTTAATTTGTGCTCTGAATATATAAGAGTTATCTCCAATGGTATACGTATGCTTTAACTTATGTCTTCTTCATTTTAGTTTTTTACCTCCTTGCAAGTATTGTATGTCATTGTCTATACATATAACCCTCGTGAGGTTTGTATGTCATCATCTCTACGAACAAGGTAGTAATAATGCAAACAAGCTGTTGATGATTTTTACAAGGACTGTATTTCATTGTGTCTGTATGGATTTAGTTGTGGTCTATTATGTTGGATTTTTTAATTATATAATTTTATTATTTATATTATATTTGGGTATCGCGTTTCGAGCATTTGAGTTCTATTATATATTTATTATATTTTTTATTAATTTTTAATTATTATTTATTATGAGAGTATTATTATTATTTATCATTTTTTACCATTTTTATCTATTTATTATCTATTTATTTCTATTTCTGTATATTAGAGTTGATTGAATATCTACGAGTATTTGTTCTTTCACTATTATTTGATTTTCTAATACTGTTTGTTTCTATGTTTTTAGTAGCTATGTAGACAACCCCTGACGAAGGTCTCCGAAACACGGCCTGTGTCGGGTTGCTAGGTCTGAGATTTCAAATAAAGTGCTTTTCCACCTTATCACGCTTTGGACTGTGTGCCAGGGGTGTGCCTGGCCACACAGGACACAATGCACGCCACCACGACATGGGAGTGATGGGCGAGCATTGCAGCCAATGGGATTGGCTGCATACCCATGGTGGACATGGGTGATGGGGGGGCGACAATGGTGAATGACATCAGTGGGAGCGTGACGTGCCCTTCCCACGGGCCAGGGGATGGGGGTGGGGTGGGGATGTGATTGTCATGACACAAATGAGACAGGGAGCACAGGTCACCGTCAATGGCCACCTGTGTGGCCCTTTATTTTGCCCTTCCCCTGCCACCCCTTGTGTGTCCCCGTCCACCCCTTGGTGTCTGCCGTCCCCCTGCTGCTGTTGAAGCTGCTTGTGTTGGTGGCGTCTTCGCCTGCGCCTGATGAACATGGGGACCTCCAGCCCCCCTCCCTGCTGCCAGTCTCTCCTGCGCCTCAGCGATGCGTTCACATGCTGTGGCCATGCGGTCGGCATGTGCAACTAGGGCAGACATCGACCTCTGCAGGCGCCTTGTGAGTCTCATTTGGCGCCTATGGGTGTGGGCCACGGAGCGCAGTACATGGCGTACACCTGTGGGGAAAGGCCATAGTACTGTGTGAGTTGGGGGAAACAGCAACACATGATCAGGGCCATTTCTACCATACCAGCATAGGACACTCACCCTCTGCATCACGATGGGCTGCCGATGAGCTGGCCTGCATTTCAGCAATTACGTTTGCAACAGCAGCCAGTGCCTCGTTGCGGTGTTGACTTTGATCTTCCTCAGGCACATCCCCTGTCCCTGCAGTTGTCTCTGTTGGGTTACCATCGGATATGTTGGGGACGTCCATGTCCACATCAGCCAGGGGTGCAGCCTGCCCCTCCTCAGCCACATCCACGACCTGGGCCCCTGTGTCCACGGGGCTTACTTGACCCATCAGTGTCCCCGCATGTGGCTCCCCGTCATGTCCGATAGCGCTGACATCACCTGGGTGCCACAGGGTTACATCTGTCAGAGGGGTTGTCTCGCTGCCTGCCCACCCCATCACATACCCCCTCAGGCATCTGTGTGATGATGATCCACGTGTGTCTGGGCCATGGCTGTTGTGGCAGTTCACTACGTTTGGGCACACCCCATGCAAGTGTTCCCTGTGGTCCACCTTCCCAGGGACCACCCCCCCCCCCACCTCTGGGTGCCGACGCACACCCCTGCCAAGGCTACCACCGTCCTCATCTTGACCCAACTCAGCATTTCCATAGCAGGTGCATTGTGTCACCAGGTAGGCCAACACCTTACCCGTGTGGCCCTAGTGCTCCTGCCAGCCCTGCCACGTGCGCCATGCAACATGTACACACCATCTGCTGTCAGTGGGGTTCAGACACCCATGCCGAGTCCCGCATGCACTGCCTACTGCCAACCAATGCCACCCAATGACAGACACCCCTCATCATTGCTCCTGAATGGGTGGTCCCTCTGTGTCCCTTTTTTCCCCCTTGTCCAGAACAGACAGCTACTGCCCCCCCCCCGCCTCATCGCGCACATGTGACTGTGCTACATCTTACCAGCCTGTGGGTGGGCCGTGTCCAACACAGCAGGTAATCCGTGAACATACATGGGCCCAAGTCGATCTGCCAGGCGTCGCTCCAGGTCAGTCAGTTGCGCCACGTGCGCTGGGCCCCCTCCAGTGCCTTGTGCCCCACGATGTTCTCGCACCAGCTCTGCCCTCACATGGTGCTTAATGTCGCAAAAGCATTTGCGTATATTCTCGATGTCGCAGTGCGGCCCTTCTGCACCTGCCACCGCTGCCTGCACCTCACTCCATGCCCTTGTGCGCGTCGCAATGGTCAAGGTTGAGCTCTGCCGGCCGAAGAGCAGGTCATATCGGTCCAGGATGTTTGTCAGCAGGAGGTCATTCTCCTGCTGGCTGAACCGTACGGCCCTGCAACAGCTGTCTGCAGGGACAGGAACCCTCGGCTGGCGTGGTCGCCTTCCTGGATGGCCACCTGGAGCCTGCTCCACCCCAGATGGTCCTGCAACCTGGTTCTGTCCAGATGTGGCTGGTGCTCCTTGTGGTGGGGGCTGGTCCTGTGGATGGTCCATCTCCTCAGTCTCCTGTGCATGCCTACTGTTGCGTATGGCTCAGCGAAAGGGGTTAGCCATCCAGTTCCAATCATATATATAGGTTATCCTGGGGTGTGGCTCGCGAGGCGTTGCCTACACGCACAGCCACGTATGCTGTGGGCGCGTTTCTACATGCCGTGATTCACGCATTGGTACGCGCAGGACGTGACATCATATGTATGCGTTTAGGCAGTAGTTGCCCTTTCACGGATTCCCCCTACACATTCCTCTTTGGTTGTTTACTTGTGTGAAATGCTGGTGCACATGTACACATATTGGTTATGGTTATTTCTATCTGCACCGTAGTTGTAGCGTTGGCTGATGCTGCACAACGTCACACGTACGCGACCTCGCGCTGACGTTGCACACGGTGGTACGTGCGTTTCACCGCGTCTTCCGTTGCCTGCTCATGGGCGCACGCATTCTATGTCATTCGTGTATTGGCGTCTGGGCGTGGCTGCATGTGTGATACGCAGTTTCTATACACCCTGCGACATCACTCGGAATCACCTACATGAGTGTGACAGGCAGATGATTATCCACGGCTGCATTAATGGAACGTGCGACACAGCGCGCGCTGCACTTTTAATCAGGTACATTTTCTATTTGTTGGAATCTGGATCTTTCTATTTCCCCAGGTGAGTGGCACCCATGTGCTGTCCATCCCCGCCCACACCACTATATCTAGCCCTGCTATCCTCCACACTGTGTCCACCATGGCTCATACTGCACATGCAGGTGGTGCAGTGGTTGCTCTGATCGAGCTTGCGGAGTTGCTTTACCAGGGGGAGGGAGATGTTGTTCCAGGGGCAGCGGCCCTGGGCATGGGTGCGATGCCACTGCAACTCAGGCCTGCAGCTGTTGGGCCTGCACAGGCGGCTGTGGCTGACCAACGGCGCCGTCGGCGTGCTGAGCTCCACCAACGCCTGGGCCGTCTCTACAGGCCCAGGGTCCTGCTCCAGGACCTGCGGGAGGGCCAGGTATTCTCCCTCTACCGGCTGGACACAGGGGCCATTAGGGAGCTCTATCAGGAACTCAGACCTAACCTTGAGCCCCTGACTGCCCGGTCACATGCTATACCGGGTATGACCAAGCTCCTGGTTGCCCTACATTTCTTTGTCTCTGGCTGTTTTCAATCCTCGGTGGCAGCAGTGGGTGGGATGAGTAGGCCCACCTTCTCCCGCTGTCTCCACCAGGTACTGCGTGCCATGGTCAGCCGGGTTGGGAATTACATAGCAATTCCCAATGGTAGGCAACATTGGGCGGCCCTGGCACAAGCGTTCCATAGGATCGCTGGAATACCACACGTGATGGGCGCTATAGATTGCACACATGTTGCCCTTGTCCCGCCACACGACAGGGAGGTTGTGTACCGCAACCGCAAACACTTCCATTCCCTCAATGTGCAGGTTGTCTGTGATGCTACTATGCGTATCCTGAATGTGGTTCCGCGTTTCCCAGGGTCTGCCCATGACTCCTATATCCTGCAGAACTCGGCAGTGTTTGGCCAGTTTGAGACTGGTCAATATGGTGACTACGTCCTGCTGGGTGAGTATTCTGCGTATCTGACAGACACCTACTGTAGGTGGGTGTCTATACTGCATTGTCACCATTTCCCACTGCTTGCCTGACCCTGCAGCGTTATTTGTAGGAGCACACTGTTGGGTGTGGCCCACGACCTCATGCTGGGTGACTGGTGTCTTGGTCACAGACATATGTTTTGTGACACACCTCTCTCTCTCCCAGATGTGTGGTTGTTTGCTCTCACATGTGTGTCCCAGCGGTCATGTGGTTTCAGTATCTCTGTGGCCTGTCCCTTCTTTATTCCGATCAGATGTGTCCAGGGGCAAACGTGCTGCATATGCTGTGTCCCCTCCATGCCTGGGGGCTACACATGCAACCTGCCCATGGCCTCCACATCTGGGCATGGGCATACTGCACTGGCAAGTGTACCCATGTCTCCCAGTGTGGTCAGTCACTTGGCCAGCCCATATGTGGCATGGCTGTCGGTGAGGCACCAGGGAGGGGGGGGCCATGAGCCATCCTCATGGGGGTCATTCTGTATACGCGGCCTACTCTTTCTGGCCATGCTGTGGGCTCAACAAGGGTTGTGCTGTGACTGTTTCACCTATTACACATGTCTGCTGCATGCCTGTGCGCCGTCTTCGGGGTCCCCTGTCACCACCGCCTTTTGCTTCCCCCACACCACCCACGCAATATATCCCAGTGGCTTGTGCTGTGTATGCGCCAGATCGGGTCATCCAGCTACCTGCACACCTGTGCCTCCCTGCACCCCCGTGTGCTACTTGGCATTGTACGTCATCTTGCCTCACAACGACCACCACTGCTCTTTGTCGCCACATTTCATGCACATGTCCTGTGCCACGGTTACATGGGTGTGCTCTGCCACTATCGGCATGTCATGGTCAGGTGCCACTGCCCTCGACAGCCTCTGCTGCACTACCACTGTGTGCACTGCGTTTGCATCATATCTGTGTGCATGGCCTCTCGGCTGTCCAGTTCTGCATTGCTACGTCCTTCATTCCATTGTTTGCTCAGCACGCATGTGACAATGACCCATTATGTTCTGCAGGTGATGCAGGATATGGGTGTCGCACCTGGCTGCTCACCCCTGTGCGTCTCCCTCGGACAGGTGCAGAGATACGGTACAATGAGGCCCATGCCTCCAGTCGATCAGTGATTGAGCGCACCTTTGGCGTTCTCAAAAGTCACTTCAGGTGTCTGGATAGGACTGGCGGGGCCTTACAGTACGGACCGCTGACTGTGGCACGGATCATCATAGCCTGTTGCATCCTCCACAACATTGCTCTCAGGCACAATGTTCCTGTCGAAATTAATGAGGATCTTGGGGTGGATCCTATGTGCCCCCCTGCACCTGGCCATGGTGACGCACGTGCGGGGATGGCAGCCAGGCAACAGCTGATCGAGGACATCTTTACCTGTAAGTTATGGGTGTGCTGGGGACGTGTCACTGGGTTATCCATGTGTTAGATGGTGTGCGGATTGTGCAGCACTGCCAGCTAATGTCTCCATATTTCTGACCTGTTCCTGGCTCTACAGGAAGAGCGTCTGCGTTCCAGGTACACCCAGTATGCCGTAATATGCTGTCAGCGGCTGTGCTGCATGTGGGGATTGTGTGTTCATATCTGCATCCTTCCTGTTGGCTCTGGTGAGTTGCCAGGTATTTGGGATTGCATGGCAGTCGTCACGTCTAGACACATATATGTTGTTTTCTCTCCACTACTCCTATGGTGCCACACATGTATTTGTACCACTGCTCCTTCACCCTTCGCTTCCATCTGTCGCACATGTGGCCTTTACCTGTTCACATCTTTGGGGTCTGCATGGTGTATCTTGCACACATCTTGTGCATCTGTGTGTGTGCTCTGGCACAGGACAGTGTATGGTTGGGGGGTATGCTGATCAGCCACTGCCATTGGGTCATTGGACAGGTTTGTGCCACACATGCATGTGATGTGCTGTGTGTCTCCATTTGTCGTTCAGTGTTTGGGGCCAGGACATCTGGGCCTCGTGCATGCGTACCTTCCCACACTGTGTATGTTCCTGATTCTTATTGGCCTGTCTACATGACTGTTTAGTATGCGCTACCCTGCCTATCTGTCTTGTAGGGCTGTGTTTGTCCCCCTCCCCAATTATGTTCGAGCATCCATATGTTACCCTCTGTTGGTGGCCGAATGAACATTGTGCACATGTGTCCTATATGTTCCTCAGATGTGTCACAGTTTTGATGGTGATCCAATGTACATCAACATTGTGTTTCCGCAGGACACACTGCACCGTGGACATGTTCCTCTCACAGCTACACATGTAGACGTGGTTATGTCCGCCGTCCATTGGTGTCAGGATCCACTTTTGGGGCTGTTTGTGCTTTTGCCTGACATGGACATTCCCAGGTAGCCATCGCCTTCCATTGTCTGGGACATACACAACGTGCTTATGCTGCATTTTGGCTATTGGTCTCAGGCTGCCGTTAGTTGTTCGCTAGTTATGTCACCGCTGCTGCACATGCCCTGGACCCCTGCGGTGTATGCGTGTCATGTGCATGAAAATGATCATATTGGGATGGTGCCGTGGTCTTCACTGACATCTACTTCAGTGGTCCATGTGCAGTGTGCTCAGTGTTGTGGCCATGTTATGTGGTGCTATCTATGCATTCTGTGTGTGGCTGTTTTTAGGTGTGTGTCTCCTTTCTGTCCGCTAGGTGTAGTGGGTGTTTGTGTCAGTCCCTTACCTGATATCTTTTCACACAGGACACAGGCAACAATGGTGACACATGTGTTCCACTGCATCCTGTGCTCTCGTCATCCATATGTGTTTGGGCACAGCACCCATGTGAGCGTGTTCCCGGATGTTGGCGACCCAGGGAGATAGTCCTCTGCACGTTGGACACAGGCCTTTTTCTCAGACTCATTGGTGGCCTATTGTTACTGTTCATGCGGTGCTTGGCCTGTCCTTGCTGCCCAGACCTGTTTTGGTGTTTACTCTTTTGCAGTTGGGGGGTGTAGAGCTGTACATGGGTTGGTGACTTATGAACTTTCACTGTTGGCATGGCATCTGGACTTGTAACTCTGCATGCTTTCTCCAGAGTCCTATGTTTGATGGGGATGGTGTCTGGTGTGCATACAGTGCGCGCATACAGTGTGTGGTCCTATCATGTTTTGACCTTTAACCTCACATATTACTGGCTGTTTCCAACGTCTACTGTTATTGTGTCTTTGGTTTCTGGGGTGGCAGCAGGGGGTGGTTAGGGTGTGTAGGCTCCACAGGCATAGACAGGTGGGTGGCGTTGTAACGTGTTGTGGGTGTGTACTTGTGATGTTTGCTGCCACACAGGACCCATGTAGTTTTTCACGTCATATGGTACACCGGACTGCAGAATATGCTTTATGCTTGTGTCTGGTGATTGCCTGTGGGGGACAGATGTATGCACATTAGTGGTGTTGCATATTTGGTGGTTGGGTCACCCCATTTCATTGACACCTGGGTGCATGACGTTTTCGGTGGCACCTACACGTTGTCTGTTTCTTCTTTGTGTGCTGCTTACTTGCCCATATCATGTGTGCAGCCCCATCACATCTCTACCCACCCATCCATGTTTGAGTTGTTTATGTCCATGTGGCATGTTTGCTGTCCATGTGCCACATTGTCTGGACTAAGGGTACTGCTCCTTCTGGAGTGGTGCATGTGATGAGGTGCCTGTGCACTGGTTCTGCTGATGTGTGTTAGCCTGGGCCTCATCCCTGATGTGGTTGGTGATTGACATGTCGCTCTTTTGATCCTGTGCCCCTTTCCACAGCCCATCCACATGGGCCTCCATTGCCGTATCCAATTACCCCCCTCATGTGTCACTTCCCTAATCAATTGATTGTTGTTTACTGTACATTATATCTCCTGTTGTGTGTGTGTGTGTGTGTGTGTGTGTGTGGACATGTTCATTTGTGTCTTCCATCCCAACTGTGGACTGTGTTGTTGGCTGTGGACCCCTCCTCCACATGTGTACTGAATCTTGCCTATGCTCTGTGGTTCCATCTCCTGACACACAGCTGTGGTCTTTGATGTTGGCCTGCTGTGGTCCTGTCTGCATCCATTTCTGTGTGCCTCATTGTTTTATTCAGGTCATCTCTTCACTCCAGTGGTTTCCATCCGAGTGGTTATAGCTTTACACTCTCTCTGTTCCTCCTTTCCTCTGCCTTTCCCGCACTGATACCTGTTGTTGCTGTAACACTGGTTTCTGTGCCTTTGCGACCTGTTTGGCCATATTCCGTGATAACATTTTCTGTGCCACCTTGGGTGCATGTATTTGCCTCATTGTGGGGAGAGGTGTCATGTATGTTGGTGTGGACTGTTGCCCCGTATCCTACCCAGCTACCGTTGTCTACATAGCATCTGGTTTTGCTTGTTGGCCCTGTGCCTGCTCGGCATTTTCTGCTCACTTCCATGGCCACCTCACCCTCCAATGGGGGACACATATTCTCCTCACCTGCCACACAATCTGTTTTTCCAGGACACTGGGTTGCCAACACCCTTTGCTGTGCTGCTGTTGCTACCGGCATATGTTTATGCGCTGATACCACACACGTGTAATGCTGTCAGTTGTGAGGGTCCCTACACCCCCTGTTCGTCCTCCATCTGTCGCCTGTTCATTGTCTTTACTGTGTGCTCTAGGTGGTATTTGGGCTACATCTGTCTCAGTTCCACACAGGTCCTGCAGGCTCTCCAGGCACCCCTTGCAGCCTATATGGCACATGTACCTTTGCAAACATACCATTTCTGGTGCACCTTGCCATATTGTTCTAGGGGACACAGTTCCATCAGCACTCTCCTGTCAAGATTTACCTCATATTGCAGTTTACGTTGGTCACCTGTCATGACAGTGTCCTGGTACACCTTTTCGGCCTACTTATTGGCCACACTGTTGTGCTACTGTCGTTTGATGCTCTATGCCAGTGGCGCACATATTGCTATCTCCCTTCCAGGCCAGGCTCTGTGGTGGCGCTAAACCCCCTCCTATGGTCATCTCTGGACTGCTGCTGTGTATCTGCAGTGCACCATGGTTACTGTTGCATACACCCATATCCTTAGCACCCCAGCAGGCCCCTTGGGTGTCGACATGGCACCCCTCGGTGCACAGTCAGGGGGTTCTGGTTCAGGTGGTAGGGACATCTGCATTTTTTTTGCACACACTAACCAGAGTATGTTTGTTATTGCTTTTGCTTTTGCCTGTGACATTCAGTTTTGCAAAGCGGTCTGTGATGTTATTGGGCCTTCTATATTTGGTAATGATCATGACCTTGGTCTTGATTGTGTTTGCCATATGCCCTTGTTTGCTGAGACCGTGCTTTGTTTCTTTGTCAGGCAGCCCTTGCATGTACATAGTGCGACCTCTGTGATTTTGGTTGGGGGGATTGGGTCATTTGGCAGCTTTGCCCCAGGAGATGTCCACCTCATTGTTGTGACTGTATTATGTGCACTGGCAATATGGGCATATAGTTGGTTCCATGTGTGTGGGTGGGGCCCAGGTCATGGGTTTTGACACAGAGTAGATCATTGTGAGCACCTTGGGGGGCATTTTGTTATCTTGCTTTACATTCCTGCTGACAATAACAAAGCCCTCACAATGCAGACTCCTCACAGTGACTCATCATGGACCGTTTCACATGCCCTATGTGGCGCTTTGTGGGACGCCCTATAGGGTGCTGTGGCAGACAGTGAACATTGGCCTTTGCCCTCTGGTGTGGCATTCATAAGGCTACACCAAATGACACCTTCCGATTACATCCCTGTGGGTGGATGTTTGCCAGCAGTACTTGTGGGACGTACAAACCAGACTACCTATGACATTACTGATCTAGTGTAGGAGTCAGGACACGCACTCATCCACAGGTATGCCCACCTTGCTGGGATACATCCACCTAGTACTGGGCCCATAGTTGTGTCACACAAAGCATGTCCTGGTGCTGTTTGCTGCTGGATTCCCATGGCAGGGCAATTGGGTTGTCCCCTGCATTGTTTCTGGTACAGTTTGACGTGTTCTTTCCTTTATTACCTGATTTGTGTATATATTTGCCTTTGTACGTTTCACACACCCGGTTCCAGCTGCAGATTCACAACGTTTGTTACCTTTGGGGGCTGCGCATCTCAGACTTACACGGACACTCCCAAACAGGGGTTGTGGGCAATCCGTCTTACCTGTCATGTTCGCTGTGTCAGACAGAAAAAATTGGGTTATCTAGGGTTTAGACAGAGGGGTGACTGGTTCTACATATGTGTGACTAATTTTTGTGGAGGGTACAGTTGCAGGCAGCCTTGGTCCTTTGCCAACACAGGGGGAATTGAACTCAGAGACCCTGCACCACCAGGCAGTTCCTTACCCATTGTGCTAATGATCAGTCTGCCTTCACAGACACATTTTCTTGCTTCTTCTGGGGCACCATGTTGGGATACTGTCTGTTACTACTATGTGCAGTGACGCACACAGTTATTTCACCGTACCATACCCGGGGGTTATGTGGGTATGTGCCCCTTCTTGTGTTCATCTCTGGACTGCTGGTCTGCATGTGCATTGCACCATGGGTATGCCTGCATTGGTACAGATCTTGGCCAGAACAGCAGCAGTTAAGTGGTGTTCTGCTGCCCTTCTGTAGACAGCCAGGGGGTGGTTAGCAGCTATGGGGCTGCAGGCCAGTGGGTTATTCATTGCCTGTTGAGCCAGTAGTCATGTGTTCAGACCCACAATGGATTCCTTTTATAGGGCTGTCTGCAGCATTATATGTTTTTCATACACCGGACTGCTACCAGTGACAGCCCCTCCGCGAAATATTACCTTACTGCGCCTCATGGGCCCACCATGTCTCGCCTTCTCTGGCTCCCTTTACGTTCCCTTGTGGACTGCTCTATGGGGGACATTTTGATGTGCCTCAGTGGACACTCCACTTTATAATGTGGCATATGTTGTGCGTTATGGGGTGCCTTCTGCAGCAACTTTGGGTACGCCACTGTGTGTGTGTGTTTGCTAGCAACCGTACAACACATACATGACATATACATGCCCCCTCACTCACTAGATAACGTGTGGGTGTGTTTGCTTGCGCCCCAACAGGTAAATTGACATATACCTGCCCCCTCACTCACTATCTAATGTGTGGGTGTGTTTGCTTGCACCCCTCCAAAAGGAAACAAATAAATGCCCCCTCCCTCACTGTATCATGTACAGGATGCTGCATCAGCCAGCCTTCTGCATCTGGCACCCTGGGGGCTCGAACCCATGCTGCCCGTATCAGCAGTCACTGCAGTAACCATTGTGCTACAGCTTTTTACGGCTCAGGTATGTATGCTAGCAACCCTACAACACATACAAGACATATACATGCCCCCACACTCACTATATGTGTGGGTGTGTTTACTTGCACCCCAAAAGGAAAGAGAACATAGACATGCCCCTTCACTCACTAGATAATGTGTGGGTGTGTTTGCTTGCACCCCTACAACACAGACACAACATATACATGCCCCCTCACTCACTATATAATGTGTGGGTGTGTTTGCTTGCACCCCAAAAGGACAGAACATATACATGCCCCCTTCACTCACTATATGATGCGTGTGTGTGTTTGCTAGCAACCGTACAACACATACATGACATATACATGCCCCCTCACTCACTAGATAACGTGTGGGTGTGTTTGCTTGCGCCCCAAAAGGAAAATTGACATATACCTGCCCCCTCACTCACTATCTAATGTGTGGGTGTGTTTGCTTTCACCCCTCCCTCACTGTATCATGTACAGGTTGCTGCATCAGCCAGCCTTCTGCATCTGGCACCCTGGGGACTTGAACCCATGCTGCCTATATCAGCAGTCACTGTAACCATTGTGCTACAGCTCTGTGTGGGTCAGGTATGTCTGAGTGGCTTCTTATGCTTAACGCATGGTGACTCCTCTAACGCGCCACGTATCGCTCGTTAGTTCTGTAACGCGCGTTAGTTCTTCCGCTGTCCCGCCCATCTCCTTATTTGGGGGTTTGTCTTATTAACGCGGATACTGCAACAGACTGCAACAGACAGGCCCTGCCGGATCTTATATACCGCGCTATTCTGCATCAGTGCGGTTTACATTGAACAAACTGAACCAGTTTGATATGATACATCTATGATACATCTATGATATGATACATCTATGATACATTGCCACCAGGGAAGGGGCCAACTCATCCCTCAATAACTTATAAAATTCCGCCCCAAACCCATCCGGGCTAGGCGCTTTGTGATAACCCGCTCTAAGAATGACCTTTTGAACCTCCTCCTCAGTCACTGGGTTATCCAACTGTGTTTGTTGCGCTCTCGTTAATCTCGGCAATCTCACTTGTTTCAAATACTCTACCATGTCGGTCTGAGATCCTACTCTCCTTGCATAGAGCTTCTGTTAAAACGTCCGATATACTTGAGCAATCGCTCGCCTTTCTTTATGCAGTTGGCCCTGATCATCTCGCAGCGCCGCCATAGTACCTGTCCCTCTACTGCCTTTAAGGCATCTTGCCAATAACTTTCCCGGCCTCTCTCCATATCTATAGAGCTGAAAACGGTAGTACAGAAATGATTTATTGGCCCTTTGGTGCAGCAGCTCATTTAGGGCTGTTTGTGTCTCCCACAATCTTCTTCTATTTGCTGCCGACGGACATGATGCTTGCCTCCTCCTCTGTCTACCTACCTGCTGTACGAACAATTTGTTGCATCAACATTTTCCTTTTCCTCCCTACATACCCTATAATGTCCCCCCGCAGGACTGCTTTAGCAGCTTCCCAGAAAAGCTCCGGATCTTCTTTATGTTGAGCATTGTGGGTTGAGAATTCCTGCCATGAAACACAGGGTCTCTGTACAGATCCATTGGGAATCGCCAGACTCTATCCTGCGTGTTTGCCTCATACCATTCTATTTCCACCCACATCAACGCATGATCAGAAATCTCTATAGGCCCCAATTGTGCATCTTCTATTTGAGCAAACAACTGTTCCGAAACCAACACATAATCAATACGAGCACTCGACCCATGCGCTCTTGATTGATGCGTAAAATCCCTTTCCAGTGGGTGAAACAAACGCCAGGGGTCTAAAATCCCTAATCTCTGGCTCAGACTCTGCAGCACTCTAGCACTCTACACACGCGCCTTATCTCCCCTTCCACTAGATGTATCTAGTTCAGCATCCATAACTCCATTAAAATCACCTGCCAAAATCATAGGAGCCTCTGGCAACTGCTCCACTCGTGAGCCCAAACTTGCATAAAGAGCCCGATCTAACACATTTGGACTATATAGGTTCCCCAGTACCACGGACCTCCCCTCCAGTATCCCATACAATAGAACAAATCGGCCCCCCTCACCCACATGGATACTCTCCTGAACGAACCTAATTCACCTATGTATCAGAATGACCACTCCACCTTTCCTTCCCACCGCTGGAGCCCCCCAGACTTGCCCCACCCAGTCTCTCCGTAGTTTAATATGTTCCTCAGTAGTCTGGTGGGTTTACTGCAGCATTGCAATATCACATTTTTGTCTCGCTAAAGCCTGCAATATCTTGTATCTCTTAATGGGATTACCTATCCCACACACATTCCACGATATGACCTTCAGGTTGGTGGATAAATATAAAACTCAAGCCAATCAGCAAATGTATAGTTGTGAGGAAAGACACCCCCCCCCCCCCCGCCTGGGGCCCATCCTCATCCTCATGCATGCATCCCCTATCAAACCATTTAATCTCGATTAGGCTGCCCCCACTCCCCTCTTCCTCCCCACTCCCTCCCTCCCAACTTCTAACCCCCATTTCTTTCACTCTCCCCTCCCCATTTCCCCCCTCTCCGCTCTCTCTCGTCCGACTCCCCATCTTTCCTCCTATTCTTACCTCCCTTGCCCTTTTAATTCACCCAAATGCGATCAGTGCCCCTCTACTCTTTACTTTGCAACTGCTCCACATCTTTCCCATAGAGTATCCCCCCAGCCCCCCTCCGCTCCTTTCCGCCTCCCAGCCCATCCACCCCATGCATCTCTCCCGCTCCATTCCATTCAGCCCCTCAAACCTTATCTTGAAATCATTAACATAAAATTCATCAAAACATATAACATTAATACAATAACTTTGAACATTTCGAACATCTATACCAACTTCCAAACTGACTCTCCACACCCGCTAAGGCAGCATGACCTTTTTTCTTCTGCTTTTAGGTTCCAATTCTCAGTCTCTCCCATCACAGGCTACGCTTTCCTGATTTCCACTTTGTGAGCTTAGTGCGGCTGCTGCTTTTCTCCCAGTCTCTTCCACATATGGAGTTGCTGCCTTGGCTGAATCAAATGACCTACGCACCCCCTCATGAGTGAAGATCAGACGAGCGGGGTACTGCACTAAAAATCTGCTATTATTGTCTATCAGCGTTTGACACAGAGGGCCATATTCCCTTCGTCGCTGTCCTAAGGATGCCGAGTAGTCCTGCACTATCCGTAATTTGATATTGTCTTTGGAGATTACTCCCAGTCTTTGCACTGCTCTCAACACTGCTTCTTTCTGCGCGAACCTAAGGCACTTTGCCAGGACTACTCTAGGATGGCCATCATTCGCTCTCTTAGGCCCTAGATGATGGGCACTCTCAATTTGCACTGAAATGCCTTCAGTGTCCCCTTCCAACAGTTGCATCACCAGTGCCTCCAAATAGGATTTTAAGTCTTTACCCTCAATATTATCCGGGATCCCAAAAAAGCGCAGGTTGCTTCTGCGAGACCTATTTTCCAAATCATCCAGCTGCTCCTCTTGACTCTGTAGCATCTTTCTCAAACAACCAACCTCTTGTTAGAGCTCCAACATATGTTCCTCCGCTTGTTCAATCCGATGTTCCGCCTCATGCATTCGACTACCCAGAGCTTCCATTGAGGTCTGCAAAAGGTCCATCCGGCCCTTCAGATCTTCAATTTGTACGGAAAGGGCCCCCACCACTGCAAAGGAGATCTCTTCTGCCAATTCCGGCGTGGTTGCGACTTTCGGAGGTGTATGATATTCTGTTATTATATGCTGTTTGGCTAACTTCTCCTTTTCATGGCGTCCCCCTTTCTGCGTCGACGTCATTGTCTTCTTCTCCTTTGGTTCGACCACTACTCTTCACCACTAGTCAGCCAAGTACCTGTGATGCTACTGTGTACTTATGGCAATCTTTAAAATGAAAGTACACATCCCATTTCCATTGGACAATCAGTAAGCATTAATGGATTTTGCATTTAAAAAACACCTCCTCTCACCACCTTAGCTTAAGCTTGTACCTAAGGAGTTAAATTCAGAGACCAGAACAGGCAGACATAAAGTAAAGCTTGTCAGAGGCAGTTCCAATGATCCGTTACTTTTTTTACAGCTCTGGAACATGAAAGGGAGAGCCGTTACTTTCAAGCAACTGAGACTTTTAGGCAGTGAGTCAGAATCGTAAATTAAAGCTTGATAGGGGCAGCTCCAAAGATCCTCCTTTTTTACCTTCTCTTTCCTTTCCCTTTTCTTTTTTTAGCTCTGGAACATGAAAGGGAGAGCAGTTAATTTCAAGCAACTAGGGGGAAGGTTTACTAAAAGCCGTACAATTGCGTGCCGCACAATAGCGCACGGAAACGCGGCACTCAAACGCTCAGAAACGCTCTTAAACGCCCCGCACAAGTGCGCTTGGGCCCCGCACAATTGCGCGCCGCACTAACGTGCCCCGCACAAGTACCCGGCCCGCAAATGTCCGATAGAGGCGTGGAAAGGCATTCTGAGGGCGGAGGAAGGCTCCCGAGGGGCGGAGAGACGGGGTCAATGGGCGGGGAAGGGGAGGGGAGAGGCTCCCCGCACAGTATCGGGGACGAATTTGCAGGTTAAAAATAGCGCGAGTGAAACACTCACGGTAGAGGGCATTTAAAGGGAAGAGAAACCATTTCCGTCAGCAATGTACAGGGAAACCAGGGAAACCTGCAAAACGTGAGCAGTGTGATACATGTGCACAGAACAAAAGTGCAAATAAAGATAGAAAAAGACCCAAACAAACATATTAAAAATAGGAAGTCAGCTGGGGAACCCTGATATTAATGGGCAAACATAAGAAACACACCCAGGAAAGCTCCAAAGAAATGAAATGAAGTATGGAAGGGGCTACGGAGCGGAGACCCTTCCAAAAACCATTTCCTTTTTTCTGAGCCTTCCTGGGAGTGTTTGCTATGGTTGCCCATTAATATCACTGTTGCCCAGCTTGGTTATATTTATCCCCAGTTCGTCGTGGTCGGTTGAGGGGTTTATTTGCACCTTTGTCACCAGACAAGGTGACTGAGCCCACAGTACAAATGTGCAGAGCAGGGTTTTTGACTCCTTTGGTCAGGTTTCCCACCCCCAGGGACTGCACTATCACTGTGGCCACAGTGTGGTGCAGTAGACAGAGGCAGTACCTCTAGGACCAGAGGGTCACAGGTTCAAATCCAAGCTGGGGCTCCTGCCAACCCAGTCCCCATATTTTACCCACCACTAAACAGAGATAGTAAAGACACTCCTTTATTGCAGAGAACATAAGCATGGTTCACACACCCATTTTGTACCCAACACCGCACACACACCATAACAATGGGCATTACCAACAGCCGAGTCCCCCAAATGCAGTCCTGGAGTGCCACAACTCAATCAGGTCATATGCTTTTCCAAGATACGGACATGCCAGCATGTTGGCGGTAGGGTACAGGTGGTGGAGGGGGCAGTGGCTGCTAGCCACAGAAGACAGTGGCCGAGCCATGTGCAGGCTGGCACGTCCACTGCAACATAGGCCCTGTCGGATGTACAGTCATGGACTTCCCAGGGAATTCAGCACATCTGTGGCAACACAGTGGTGCAGTGCACACAGACAGTGTGTGCAGGAGCAAAAGGTCACAGGTTCAAAGCCCAGCTGGGGCTACTGCCATTCCTGTCCACATATTTTCCCCACAACTAAACCATGTTAGTAAGGGCAATCCTTTATTGCTGGGGATATACGCATTGGTCATACGCCTATCTTTTACACCACCAAGCACAGACACCATGACCAGGGGCATTACCTAGAGCAGAGTCTCACAAATGCAGTCCTGGAGGACCACACACCATTCAGGTTCCATGCTGCCACTCATACAAATAACCGTGCTGTATATCTATGTACCACCCCCATGGCATGTAGATGTAGCTCATGCATATTCATGAGGGACAGCAGGAAACCCCAACCAGTGTATTGCAAACCTGGACTGGATTTGGGAACCTCTGCCGTACAGCAGCAGCCAACAGGGACAGACACACCCACACCCACACCCACAGGCCCCATTGGCCAATGCCTCCTGGTGAGGCAGGACATTGGGCCCTGCGTGCATCTCCCAATACCAGCACTTGCATACCTTAGCAATGTCACCCTACACCAGGGTATATGGTACACAGCTCTCAAACGTTTGCTATGAGTACTGGCAGATAGATATCCCTACGTTACGCACAGTCTGCTCTATGAGCTCCATCATACTAATCTATCTGATGTTTGCGGTGTGTGCGTCAGGTCTGGCCCCTGACAGTGTTTACCACCCTAGGGAGGGACCCCCAATGGTATTGCATACCATACCCATGCCTGTACTGTGCCCAGGACTGGTGTGGTGGGCAAGGATTCTGAACCCCTCTATAGTAGCACAATGCTGGCATAACGTGTGGGAGTGTGTGTCTGTCTATACAGTGTGTTGGCTGCAAACACTGTCCACAGTTTTGGCCTGATGATGTGCATAATGAGCAGCAAGGTACCATGGGTATAGCTCAGACAGGGTGGGCTGGCCAGGATGCATCTGCACAGGGCATAGGGCACTGGCAGGGACATTGTAGTGGCCGTCCACCACCTCCACAGACAGGGTGACCTCTGTATGTGCTGCTGGGCTTTCACTCCACCCTGACTGTGCAGTGATGGCAGCATGGCTAGGCACCCCCATAGTGCTTCATAGCATTTCCCTCATGTGATATCTATGGGTCCACCTGTTGGGGCCTAGTCACTGATGTATCTGCTTGTGTGTGCTGCCATCCCAGTTGTGGGTGCATGCATTTCCAGTGGGACTAACCAGCAGACTGTTCACAGCTGGTATGTGCCCTGCTGGAGTGCCTTGCAGTGGCTGATGGCTTGATGCAGGGGAATATCAGATAGTGGTGGGGTGCATCTTAGCATATCCAGGCCTACTGTCTGTCTGATATTGTGGTCTGGGTGTGTGTGGGGCTGCTTGGACTGCCCTGTAGGGTGTCTGTTCCCCAACAGGACTGGGGTTGATGGTCCACTCTACTGCCATCATTGCAGGGGGGGGGGGGGGGTGTATAATGGGGATCTGTTGATAGGAGACCCTGCCTGTTTGCCACCCTCAGCTTGGGGGGGGGGGGGGGGTTTGGTGGTACATAGCCCCACCTAGGGGTCCGTGGGGTTCCCCCTGACTGAGATATCCAAGGTGTTCCTGCAGAAACTACCTATCTCACAGATTACGACTGTTTTGGAGCTCTGCCATGGCCTCTCTCAGCCATGGAGGGTGCTGTGGACCTGGTCCAGGGCGCCTCATCGCACACTCAGGGTGAGCACAGTTCCCGCACAGTGTGACTGTGTGTAGCTACTCTGTGCAAATTAAACACCCGGTCAGTACCTCCTACCAGGCCAAGGTGCTGTGTGGGTGCACACGGACACGTCCCCCTACCAGGCCGGGGAGCTGTTGGGGTGCATTCCCCATCTTGTGTTCATCTGTGGACAGCTGATTTGCATGTGCAGTGCATCATGGGTATGGGTGGCCTAACCCTATCCTGGTTCCCACAGCAGACTGTCTGTGTGGTGACATGCAGGCTCTCTGCAGCCAGCCAGGGGCTTGCTGGCAGCTATATAGCTGTAGCCCAATGGTTACTTCACTGCCTGTGGAGCCAGCGGTAATGGGTTCGAGCCCACAGTGGGGTTATTTGATAGGGTTGTCCAAAGCTTTTTTTAGATTTAATGTACATATGTTGCTGCCATCCAACACACCCTCAGTGTACTGTACCCATAAGTTGCCTCTGAGGGTGCTTTATAGGGCACCCTATAGGGCACCTTATGGTTGCCGTCCATATAAGGTGCACTATACATTATCCTGTGACGCAACATATATGGTGCCCTATAGGGGACATTCAAGGGTGCCTTGGCGGACAGTGAACTTTAACATGTGCCTTATGGGCCGCCTTATGTTAACACGCTTTGTGAGTGTGTTTGCTAGTAGTGATAACTGAAATAAAAATAGATTGCCCCCTACAGCACTCATCCCCATAATACACCCTGCCTCAGTGAGCCTTCTTCATTGGGCACTGTGGGGGATTGAACCCCTGATCTCTGCACCATTGGTCAGTGTTTTAACCATTGTGCTGTGGCTCTGTTCCTATGCTTGGGCATCTGCGCACCGCCTTATGCCGCCCAAAATTAACAGTGCACTGCCTTATGCTGCCCAAAATTAATATGCCTCCTAAAGCACTTTTACCCATTACAGTTAATGCCTCAGCCAGCCCTTTTTGTTGTGCACAATGGGGAATTGAACCCATGGCAGCTGCACCCACAGTCAGTGTCTTAACCATTGTACTATGGCTCTGCTCCTTTGTGTGTGCATATCAGGGCGCCACTTAGCCTTCCCACGCACTATTATGCACGGCGCACAATAGCGCGGCGCACAATAGCGCCCCGCGCAAATGTGCGATCGCTTACTCCCGTTTTTTTTCTTTTCTCTGCCTGAACCGCCCACTCCTTATATGGCACAGGCACACTACCGCGGCCCCGCACATTAGGAATGTTTAGTAAACAGACCCCTAAGTCTTTTAGTCAGTGAGTCAGAGCTGAACCAGCAGAACCAAACAGCTCAAATAATTATTGCTAGGGACAGCGCTTCCAATCAGTCAGCATTGAATCCAAGCCTGAACCATCCCAAATAATTATTGCTAGGGGCAGTGCTTCTAATCAGTCAACTTTGAATCAAAGCCTGATCAGCAAAACCGCCCAACTTCAAACGTTCTCACACCGTTTTATCAAAGTGAGATGGGAGGTCCCAAGTCCTGGATCAGCTGTTAGAGTTCATCTATTCGGCAACCCTTTACTTCCTGTCAGAGGCAGCACCGGAGATCGATCTATCACCTTTCTAACAGCCCGGGTCAGCCGCCAGAGCTCACCGTTAGAACTTATTTCTTCGGTAAACAGTCATCTTCCATACAGCTTGTTAGGGACAGCACCGGCGATCTGCTACTTTTCCGACAGCCCGGGTCCCCCAACTTCAGCAATAAATTACTTTTTGTAGTTTTAGGCAGTAATTAGAAGATGGCTTAGTATTACCAAAGGGCAGGGAAAACAGTGCCCAGGTTTCCAGCAACAATCATCTGTCACTGCCAGAAGCTGCATCGGCGGTTTTTACTCTCGTGCCGGTTCAGGAGCGCAGAGGGGGAGGCAGAAATACAACAAACAATCATTCAACTAATCATGTGGGAGATCTAAATCATGTGGAGCTTTAAATCAGCAGCTAGAGCTCATCTCTTCGGCACTGAAGAGCAAAGGGGCCCGGAGCTTAAGCAGCGCACATCCGCTCCCGCTCACCAGCCATTTTCGAATCCATCTGGGGTGTTTTTTAATGTTCCTTAATCTTACAAATATCCTTCACCTGTGCATTCTATTCTTTACAACTGCATCTTGTGCCCTCCCAGGTTGCAGACACACCAGTTCAGTGCAGACGTGTCACGGCCTTCATCTCTGTGGGACACGTTGAAGATCAGAGCAGAAGTTTTTCTAAGTCTTAGGGGTATGTTTACTAAACTGCATTAGTGCAATTCGCGTTAGGAGCCGCGTTAGTGGAAGGAAAGCCAAAAAAGGACATGGGCGGTACATCGTAACCGATAACGCGCAGTTGCGCGCGTTATTACATGCGGCGCAGCAATGATCGTTACAGCGCGCGTGCTGCTGCGCGCAAGCGTAAGACAGCACGCAGACACCCAAACTCAGAAACAGAGCTGTAGCACAATGGTTACTACACAGACTGATAGTACAAGAGTCATGGGTTCGAATCCCCAGTGTGCCTAATGAGTAAGGCTGGCTGAGGCATCCTTTGAAAGCCGACTATAATATTTTAATCTGCAGGTGGGTTACAGTTTGCATATGTCAGGAAAAGTGTACCCTTCCTATGAAATATGTTCCAATAGTGACGTTCTCTCTGACATGGTCATGTATTATATACCAGTTGATAGGAATATTTAGGCGCTCCCTATAAGGCGAAGTGTAAGGCGTGCCCTATAGGGAGCGCCTAAATATTCCTTTCAAATGGCATATAATACATATAATATAGGGCGCCGCGTAATGTGCACCCTATAGGGCGGCGCGTAAGTCGCACCCTATGGGGCGCCGTGTAAGGCGCGCCCTATAGGGCACCGTGTAAGGTGCGCCCTCTAGGGCGCCATATAAGGCGGTCTATAGGGCGCCTTTTGAGCTACCCTAAGGTGACAGTACCCTGAGGGTGGTTCTGCTGGCAGCACTAATATACAGTAAAAATAGACAATGCCTAAGACAGCCCTATCAATGAACCCCACTGTGGGTTGTGAACCTATGACCACTGGCTCCCTGGGCAGTGAAGTAACCAGTGGGCTAGAGCTGCCAATAAACACATGACTGGCTACAGGAGGACTGCACGGCACCACACCCACATTCTGCTGTGGTTACCAGGGAGATTACATACCACCACCCAACGCACCCTCTAGGGCTCAGGGAGGGGGACAGGATCTCCCGCCCACAGATCCACTTTCAACCCCCTGCAATGGTGGCAGTAGAGGGGACCATCACCCCAGTCCCACTTGGGATCAAACACCCTACAGGGCAGGCAATGCAGAGCAGTACACACCCGTACAGCAAGAGCAGACAGACGGCAGGTCTGGAAATGTTCAGCTGCCCCCCACCATTATCTGACATTCTCCAACAGCAAGCCTCCAGCTGCTGCACCCTGCACGGTGTTCCAGCAAGACACATACTAGCTGCAGACAGTCTGCCAGCTAGTCCATGGTCCTGGAGGAGATGCATGTACCCAGAATGGGGATATCAGCATACACACCAAGCAGATAAATCCGTGATTGGGCCCCAAAAGGCAACCCATAAATATCACATAAGAGAAATACTATATAAGAAAATGTATATACTCCTATTCATCGACATCTCAGCTGCATTTGATACAGTTAACCATCGAACCCTCTTAAACAGAATCAAGTCAATAGGAATATCAGGAACCCCACTAAAGTGGTTCACATCATACATCTCAAACCGAATGCAACAGGTACAATTCAACGGCGAAAAAGCAGAAGCATTCTCTCAAACACAAGGTATACCACAAGGCTCTGCACTCTCAGCACTCCTTTTCAACGTATATATGCAACCACTATGCAAAATATTTACACAACATAAAATCAACTACCACATTTATGCCGACGATATTATGCTGTACACAAGGGTGGCATTACTACTGTATGCATGTGCTAGTATTGGGAGATGCACGCAGAGCTCAAAGTCCTGCCTCTCCAGGAGGCTTTGGATAATGGGGCCTGTGGGTGCGGGTGTGTCTGCCCCTGTTGGCTGCTGCTTTACGGCAGAGTTTCCCAACTCCAGTCCTGCGGTGCCAAACACAACACGGTTCGGGTTTTCATGCTGTCCCTCATGAATATGCATGAGATACATCTGCATACCATGGGGGTGGCGCTTAGAAATGCAGCACAGGCATCTTTATCAGAGGCAGCATGGAACCGGGATGGTGTTTGGCCCTCCAGGACTGCATTTGGGAGGCTCTGCTCTAGGTAATGTGCATGTTTATGGTGTCTGTGCTCTGTAGGGTAAAATATGGGTGTTTTGGGCATGTTTACGTCTTCTGCAAGACCGGTTCTGTCTGTATTAGCCCGTTATAGTAGTGGGTAAAACATGAGCACGGGTTTGGCAGAAACCACAGCTGGGACTTGAACCTGTGACCCTCTGCTTCTGAATACACTGGTTCTGTGCACTGCACCACCATGTTCTCACAGAGATGGTGTGTTCCCTGGTGATACCATGACTGTTGGTCAGACAGGGCCTGTCTGTTGGAGTGCACTGCACCCACGTGAAGAGGGCTAGACCACGGTCTGCTCTGGGCAGCTGCCACTGCCCCCTCCACCACCAGTATCCCTCAGCCACCATGCTGACATGCCCTTCTGCTGGTGGTGCTGGTGGTGTGCGGTCTCAAGCCATCCAGTGTGCAGGTAGGCGGCTGCCTATGGTGCGTGTTCTGGGGTGGGGGTGCCCGCATAGCTGCCCACGCTTTCCCCCAGCACCGCCTGCCAATGTTCCGTGCCATTGGGGGTACCTGCTGGGTACTATTCCCTGTGACACTGTGGGAAGCACACTCTTGCCCATGTTGGGCCCTCAGCAGTTGCTGTGTGGCTGCTCTACTGTTTCAGCATTCCTATGGGCCAGCTAGGCATCACCCTAGTCCCCACTGTGGCCCAGCTGCACCACAGCATGTGCCGCCTGCAGCCTTCTGTATCCCCTTCTCCAGCATCTGCCCGGTTGCCCATTCCGACATGCCCGCCCTGGTGTTGCGGGACATGTGCACACCATAGGAACCCTGTCCAATGGTGGGGAAATCCCTGAGCAGTGCTATTTCATTGTGGGCCCATGCACCTTGTATGGGGACGGGGTATGGACCCTTCCGCGGTTTATAAATACATAGCTAAAATAAAGACATACATAAATATCTGTTCAGTGGAGCTTACTCGGGGGGGAGGGGGGTTGATGTTTCTCATTGATACCACTATTGGCCAGCTTGGTTGCTGTTTTTTTCCAGTTTGTTGGGGTCATTTTCAGTGTTTCTGTGCACATGTATCACACTTATCACCTCTTTTTGGTTTCCCTGCCTAGGCTGTACATTGCTGACATTTAAATGGTTTCTCTTCCCTTTAATATGCCTTTAACGGCAGGTTTTCATTCACGTTGGAATTCAGCTCTGAAATTCAGAGCGTTAGTGTAATGGGAGCCTCTCCCCGCCCACTCTCCGCCCATTGACCCCTTCTCTCCGCCCTCTCTCCGCCTTCTGCGTTGTTTTACCACGCTGCGGAGCATCATGCGCGTTAGCGCTTGATAACGCGCGCTGTAGTGCGTTTACGATCATTAATCCGCTACAGCGCACGCTATAGCATGCTAATGATCGTTAACGTCATGCAACGTGCGTTATTCACGTTTACCGCACTTTAGTAAACATACACCTTAGTCTTATTCCACGTTGCCACTGGTATAACGTAGGCATCTGTGGGAAACACTCAGGACATACAAGGGCCTTTTTTGAATATGCTTTTTACGTCTCCGCAGATTGCCATGCCCCCATTCTGCTCCCTCCCGCCCATGTTCTGAGATCCCTGTGCTAGCGCCATGTACGTGCAGGGTTGCATGGTTTGAGAATATGGTTCTAGACATTTTAATGAGAAAAACATCTATCCTGCACGTCTAACCAGCTTATTCATGTTCTGGAATGACCTCAGTGTACATCAGACAACAGCAAATGATACATGGGCTCTAGGTATATAGCTGAGAGAATCATTTCAATTTCAGAAAGATTTTCATGTTTGCAACTAATGTGCATGAAAAATAATTCACTACTACACTAATTTTGATATTTGTAGCTGACACTTCAATAGTGTTCTAGAGAGGTTCCCTGTAGGTTAGCTGCTCAGTTTGCATTGCTTTATTTGTTACTATAGAACAACTATCGCATCCTGAATTTTCATTCAATCTTGGTCACTGATGTGAAGATCATGATTTGAGAACACCATGTCATGACAAAACTCCTGCAATTCCAGCAAGCACTCCAACATATCACAAGTGAAGTTCCATCTTGTGGGGCAATCAAAGATAGGGTTCACATTTTTTTGTGGAGTTATTATTGTTATTTAATTTCTTAGGGCCTGATATTCAGCTGAGACATTTGGCACTGGCAGTTAATTTTATTCATATATTCAGCGGTGCTATCCATTTAACTAGTACTGCTCATATTATGGCTGATTGTATAAAGGCACATGGAAAATTATGTGCTATGTACATGCGTGAACTTATGCGTTAATGGGCACTTATGCGCACTCTAGGCAGTTACTATTCTGTAAGTGCATCTCATTATGTGTATTTTCAGTTTGGATGTGTAAAGGGTGCTTTGGTGCAACATAAGTGAGGCCTAACTTTACTCTCATAAGTTATAGAATAGTGTAACTTACATCTTTAAAAATCCAAGCACAGGCAGTTACAACAAGGGGTATGTTTACTAAACTGCGGTAATGTTACCCACGTTAGGTTCCGCGGTAATGGTACAGATGCCCATATAAAGGCATGGGCGTTGCATCGTTATGGCAAGCCATATCAGCTAATGCGCATTACAAGGCGCCTTAGACTAACGCGCGTTACAAGGCGCCTTATAAGGCAACTCAACTATAAGGCACCTTACAAGGCACATTGTAAGGTGTCTTGTAAGTAAGGTGCCTTATGAGGTGCCTTATAAAGGGCCTTGTGAGGTGCCTTATAAAGGGCCTTGTGAGGTGCCTTATAAGGCGCCTTATAAGGTGGCTTGTAAGTAAGGTGCCTAATAAGGTGCCTTGTTAGGCACCTTGTAAGGTGCCTTATAAGGTGCCTTGTAAGTAAGGTGCCTTATAAGGCTCCTTATAATGTGCCTTATAAGGTGCCTCATAAGGTGCTTTGTAAGGCCCCCTATAGGGCTCCTAAGGCTAAGCGCCGTATTAGGCACCCCTGGACAAGGCATCTTAAAGGGCACCCAGGGTTATGGAACCATAGGTTAAGGTGGCCTAACAAGGTTACGGTGCCCTAGGTTAGTGTGCCGTAAGGGCTGCAAGGTGCTGCAGGATGACATGCATGACCTGTGAGGCAGAGAAAAAGATGTAACCCTAACAGTAGAGAGAGCACAGAGGAAAGGCATTGAACAGATGAGTGAAGGAGGGTGAGCTGGGAGCTGCTGGACCTGCCATATCTGCAGCCATTCCATGTGGCTGCCAGTACTGTTGACAAACATGGTGGGGGCAACTGTACCACTGCACAGGGTGTTAGCAATGTAAAGTACTCGAAAGAGAATGGGTGGCAGATGATGGGAATATGTGTCCCCCAGTGGAGGCGGAGGTGGCAGGATAGTTACAATGATGGGTGGACAGAGGAGTGGTGGTGCCATGCAGATTAGGCACAGGCGAAGCAAGCACTAAGAGGCGCAATGCAGGAAAGGGTAGCAGTGAAGAACATGGGGTGGCTGCCTGCACAGGCAGACAGGATTCTACACAGCTGATAGACGCAGATAGATGGACCGAAGGAATGTTGGCAACTGTGGCGAGGGTATTATGGGCTGGCAGCACAACTCTGCAAAAATATGACTATTACAGGCATGCAAACTATTTGAGTAGGACAGGCATGAAAGGAGGGAACAATGAGGAATTGAACCCACGAACACTGCTGAGAACAGCATTGTACTAACCAGTAGGCTATTCCTCTGTGGTGCATTTCACAGAAATGGCTCGGTACAGAAGGACTGCAGGTCACCGCACAAACTGTCTGCTCTGAGTGCCAGGATAGAGTAACCCCACCAGTACCCATGATGCAATGCACATGCTGAATAGCTGTCTACAGCTGATCACCAAATGGGGTCTGCACCTCTCCGGTACCCCAGCTTGGACAGAGCTACTCAATTCCAGTCCTGGTGGCCCGCAACTCTGCAGGTTTTTGGGATATCCCTAATGATATGCATGAGATATATATGCATTAGAGATAGCCTGCCAACCTGACTGGTTTGTGGCCCTTCAGGGCTGGATTTGGAGACTCCTGCCTTACACCTCTGTCATTTAAGATTGTGAGTGGGCAAGGTACAGATGTTCTAGACATCAAAAGGGTAGATAGAATGTGTCACATTCCTCCTAGATTCTCAACACCACCAAAAAGTTGTCTAATAGACAATATTTTGGTGGTGGTGAGAAGCAAGGAGGAATGTGACAAATTCTAACCTTTTTGATGTCTCATGCATATCTCATGCATATCTCATGCATATCATTAGGGATATCCCAAAAACCTGCAGGGTTGCGGGCCACCAGGACTGGAATTGAGTAGCTCTGGCTTGGAAAGATGAACTGACAATGCATGATACTGGCACAGAGTAGCTACAGATCATGCCATTGTGCAGGTTCTGTGTTCACCCTGAGGAATAGGATGGGTGCCCAGCACTAGGTCCGAAGTACATGTGGTGCTAGAGATAGGTCCTGCTGTATATCTTCTTTACTGTTGGTGTGTGATAGGTGTTCCTTGCAGTGCATCTGAAGGTAATTTGGTGTCCATTTGCATTCTGCAGTCACATGTGGTCTTCTGGGACCAGACACCACCCAGGTTTGTATGTGCCCAATGCTAGGGTCTGGCTGATATGGGTGCCTGTTTTCAAGGCAGAGGGTTTCCTAGACTACAGGTCAAATTGGTATACATTATATACCCCAAAAGGCCCACAATCACTCCTTTTTGTAGTTAAGGGACAGGTACCTGAGCCACCATGAAGTAACCTCCATCCTGCTGGTACAAGACAGCCCTCCAGGATTGGTGGGCTAGAGCCATATGTATAACTGGGGCAGTGGCAGACCAGCAGTAATGCTGGGGTAAAGTCTGGAAAACCCCAACTGCCTCACACCACCTTCTGCCGTTCACCAGCAGATGGCACAGTCAGACTGCACCCACAGCACCTTACAAGGGAGGAGTAGCCTAGTGGTTTGGGCAAGGTACTTCAGGCCGGAAGGTCGGGGGTTCAAATCCCACTAGAGGACAGCAACCTTGGGCCGGAAGGACTGGGGTTTCTAGTCCCACAGGTGCTCCTTGTGGTCTTGGGCAAGCCACTTAACCCTCCATTGCCCATGTTCCCTGTAAGTATTAGTGTGTGTGTCTCATATCCCTGCGTGTTAAATGTATCTCCCACTTGTGTTGTGACCGCTTTGATTGAAGGATAAGGCGGTATACAAAACTGTCTAAATAAATAAATAAAATAAGGTGTTCCATTCATGCACAGTCTAACTACAGACAGTCCACTAGCCAGTCCATAGTGCATGTTTATAGAGTAGCTACATGCACCAAACAGGTAGCTCATTGATTGTGCACCAGCACCAGGAAAACATAAGTATTACTGGAGGCAGATAGTGTAGAGCGCTATGTGGGAACCTACACATGCCATGGTCACTGCTCAGTCAGAGTGAGTGCCCTCCCAGCATGCCATGCTGTGGCCACCCTGTCCATGCAGGCAGTGGTCGGGCACTACAGTGTCCCAGCCATTACCCTGTGAAGTTGCATCCTGGCCAATCCACCCTGTCCGAGCCATACCCACGATACCTTGCTCCTCATTATGTACATATTCAGATTAATGCTGGTAACAGTGGGAGATTGTGGGCCCAGCGAGGTGTGGGCAGCCACAAAACAATGGATAGACATACACACACACATACTCCTATTGCAGAATTGTGCAAAGATAGGGGTGGTTGGCTACCCTGCCTTCCACATTGGTCCTGATCACAGTGCTGACATTGATAACCTATGCAGGAGGTAGTAGTAGTGCTCTGGTGATAACTGCAGCTCCGTGCTGGGACCAACAGCCTGACTGTCCATGCAGCTTTATATTGTGGAGCCTGTGTGAGTGGGTGTTTGTACCCCTGTTCGCCGCTGATTTGAGCTTTGCACATGTTGCTGTTGTATCTGCATTGTAGGGTAAAATATAGGTATATGCTCTGTAGGATTCACAGCTGGGACCTGAGCATGTGACCCTCTGTTTCTGGACACAGTGGCTGTGTGTACTGCACCACACTGTTGCCACAAATGCACAGTAGACCTTTTATGTTGCACTGCACACCATGTACTGGTACAGGGCATGGCCTAGGTCCACTGCAGGCAGGTGCCACTGCCACCTCCAGCACAGGAATACACCCCCCCTGCCATGCTGACATGACCATATGCTGTCGGTACTGGTAGTGTGCTGTCCCAGGCCATCCACTGTGTGGGTAGGCGGTTGCCTAAGGAGAGGCGTCTGGGGTGGGGATGCATACATGGGCATCCTCACATCCGCCCCATCACCGCCTGCCAATATTATGTCCCTTCTGCTTGGGGGAGGGTTGGCTGGGGGGATGTCAGGTCAGTACCCTGGCAACTGTTAGCTTGGGTGGACCAGGTGGATGTAGGTTGATTGTGTTTGGCCTTTGTCATCTGCTGTCTTGCTGATGTCCGGTTTCTATGTTCCTATGTGCCACCTAGGCGACTGCCTAGCCCACCCTGTGCCCCAGCTGCCCCCAATACATGTCCCGCCTGCAGCCCCCTATGCCCCATTTGCACCCTCACCATAGTGGCCTTTCATACTTGAGCATTATGCTGTTGCAGCACATGGAGCACTACTATCACTTTTCTTGGGGTCCCTGCCTATGCTGTACATTGCTGACGCTGAAATAGTTTCTCTCTCTTGCAAATGTGGGCTTATGCCAGGTTTTCAGTCACAATAAGATTCAGCCCTTCAGTACCCCGCGTTAGTGTGGAAGGGGCCTCTCCCTGCCCACTCCCCGCCCCTTCTCTCCGCTCTCTCTCCACCATCTCCGGGACTTACCGCGGCCGGGAACGCTAATGCACATTATGTTACGTTAATGCGGTTTACGCGCGTTAACGTTACCTAACGCGCGTTAACGTAGCATCTGCTACGTTAATGCGGTTTAGTAAACATACCCCCAGGAATATGGTTGGTGTAAGTGGTTGCACCTAGATTTGTCATGCATATGTCACCACTTATGTCCCTATTCTATAAAGTAAAATATACTGATATTTTCTAGAATAGACCCCACATATAGGCATGGCAAACGACATTAACTGCATGGGTGTTTATAGTCTTACCGTCGGTATGTCTGCTATTGAATAAGCCTAACTTTCAATGCATAACTTATCAATTTAGGGGTGCACCAAATGTTCTGCGCTATTTAACATAGAAACATGTTGGCAGATAATGATCATACGACTTATCCATTCTGCCCCTCTTTCTCCTTTAGAGATCTCTGTTTGTCCCATGCTTTCTTGAATTCAGATACAGTGCTTGTCTCTACTATAACCACTGGGAGACTATTCCATGCATCTATCACTCTCCTGAGCGTGTTCTCTTTCACCTTCATCCTATACCCCCTCGTTACAGAGCTTTCTTTCAATTGAAAGAGGCTCTTCTCCTGTACATTTATGCCATGGAGGTATTAAATGTCTCTAGCATATCTCCCCACCTTTCTTCAAAAGTATTAATATAGAGATATTTAATGCTGCCTCCATATGTGAGTGGAGGAGTAGCCTAATGGTTAGAGCACTGGCTTGGGCAGCAAGAGACCAAGGTTTGGTTCCTACTAGTACTCCTTGTTGCCTTGGAGAAATCACTTAACCCTCCATTGTCTCAGAAAAAATCCAAGTTATCAATGTCCCTGTTTAATGTACATTACCAAGTTTGAGTTACAATGTAAACCACTTTGACTGAAATGATAAAGCTTGTTAAATAAATAGACCAAGACCACAGACCATTTTGGTAGCCACTGACTCCATTCTGTTTATATCCTTTTGAAGGTGTGATCTCTAGAATTGCACATAGTGCTCCAAAAGAGGTCTCATCAAAGTCTTATACAGAGACACTATCACCTCCTTCTTTCTGCTGGCCATTCCTCTCCCAATGCACCCCTCTGGCTTTCACCATTGCCTTTCCTACCTGTTTGGCCACTTAAAGATCATCAGAAACATTCACTCCCAGATCCTGCTCTTCTTTCATTGACAGAAGTACTTTACCCATATGCTGTACTCCTCCCTTGGATTTTTGCAGATCAAATGCAAGATCCTGCATTTTTTAGCATTAAATCTCAGCTGCCAAAGTCTTGATCATTCTTCAAGCTTTTCTAGAACCCTCCTCATGCTACCTACACTTTCCTGGAGTCTACTTTATTGCAGATTATGTGTTTTCATGGACTTGCCCACGTGAATGAACATGTCTGAGGGGATTGGATGGAAGGGAAGGGTTCCTTGTTGGGGGGGTATTGGATGGAATTAGGGTTTCTTATTGGGGGAGATAGGATGAAAGAGGGTCCTTTGTTGGAGAGGACTGGATGGTAGTAGATGATGTTACCTTGTTGGGGGAGTTGGATGGAAATGTAGTGCTCCCTTGTTAGGGGTATTAGATAGAAGGGGGGTTTAAGGAGGTTTTGATGCCATGGGGGACTCAGGGAGGGGGGAAATGTTGTCAGCGGAATGATGTAGGGGACAGACCTTGAACTTTACATCTGCCCATTCAGGCAGGGACTTTTGTTTATACGTGCCTGGAGGCAATTATAAATACCAATGTCTATATTTTTTTTTCTTTCAATGTAGATTCCCCTGTAAGATGGGAAATCCACATCGATAATTTAGGCCCACCCAAACTATGCTCTTGCTAATCCCCTACCAAGCTTCCTGTAAAACTAAAGATGGTTTGCATCACCATGTGTAAATAGTCCCTTTTCTAAAATGATATTTACATTTGTATGCCAATCTATACATGTCAGTGTGTATGTGTTTGTGTGTGTGTATGTGTATGTGTGTGTGTTGTATGTCGTTGAGTCAATGCTGACACCTGGTGACCTAGCCCCTGGGTTTTCATCTACAGCACCTGGTTGTGTAAATGCTACTATTTACACATGGGTATGTTTCTAAAAAATCACCCTCATAACCAAGGTGTTAAATTTAGGGAATTAAAAGCTGATTTTAACTATGTAGATTTCTTGAATATCAACCACACAGTAAACATACTACTCAGATGGCCTTTACTCAAAGAGCTTTCATTCAATCCTCATCCTTCTTGACCTTTCTGCTGCTTTTGACACTGTTGACCAACACTTTCTCCTCAATACCTTGTCCTCGCTTGGTTTTAAGGGCTCTGTGCTATCTTGGTTCTCTTCTTATCTCTCCCATCGTACTTTCTGTGTCTGCTCTGGTGGATCCTCCCCTACTGCTATCACACTCTCAGTTGGTGTCCCCCAAAGGTCTGTCTTGGGCCCACTCCTTTTCTCTCTATATACCCCATCCCTTGGTATGCTCATCTCTTCCATAGCTTTCAGTACCATCTTTATGCTGATAACTCTCAGATCTACCTCTCTACACCCGAAATCTCTCTGACCATCCAGGCTTGGATCTCTGCCTGTCTATCTGACATTGCTATTTAGATGTTTCACTGCCATTTGAAATTGTACATAGCCAAAACCAAACTTCTTATTTTTCCCCCTAAACCTACCTCTCCCCCCCCCCTCCTTTCTCAATCTCTATGGATAATGCTCTACTCCTCCCTGTCTCCTCGGCTCAAAATCTTGGGGTTGTCTTTGACTCCTTCCTCTCTTTCTTCACACACATCAAACTGATCGCTAAAACCTATCATTTCTTTCTGTATAACATCAACAAAATTCACCCCTTCCTTTCTGAACAAACTACTAAGACACTCATCCACTCTTTAGTGACCTCCCGCCTAGACTATCGCAACCTTCTTTTTGCTGGTCTCCCTCAGAATCATCTCTCTCCCCTTCAATCTTTTCAAAACTCAGCTGCACAGCTAACCTTCCACCAGCCTCGATATGTTCAAGTCGCTTCACTGGCTTCCTATCCATTTCCGTATCCAATTCAAACCTCTCCTACCTATAAGTGCACTCATTCTGCTGCTCCTCACTACCTTTTCTCTCTTATCTCTCCCTACACCCCTCCTCGTGAACCTACTCCTCTGGCAGAGCACTTATATCTGTGCCCTTCTCTTCTACTGCTAACTCCAGACTTCGATCCTTTTGCCTTGCTGCTCCTTATGCCTGGAATAAACTACCTGAGTCTGTCCATCAGGCTTCATCTCTAGCCCTTTTCAAATCCAGGCTGAAATCTCACCTCTTTGAGGCCACTTTTGGATCCTGATCCGCTTAGTTCCAATGTGTTTCCTTACCATTCCTCTAGATGTATACTTGTCCTCAGCTGTTGTGCTGTCTTGATTAGATTGTAAGCTCTTAAAAGCAGGGACTATCTTACATATGTCTGTACAATGCTATATACGCCTTGTAACGCTATGATCAGTAGTAGTAGTAAGACTTTTTTGTCTAATACACCTCAGGTATACTGTTCACATGATTTTTTGCACCCTATATTTTATTTTTCATAAAATGTATTTCTTCTTTCTACCAGGGTTCTCGGAGTGATCCAGGTGATATGGGGGAAAGAGGAAATCCTGGACCTGCTGGACCCAAGGTACTATCTGCCATTTGGTAGATAGCAGATATAGTATCTGTTTTATTAGAGCACTGTGTATTTAGCATTTGGTATATACAATGTATGTTGTAAATGTCCCTTATGTTTAGCATATGACAAATGCAGTGTCTCCTCTTATTCTTCTAGTTTAGAGAACCTATGGTTTCACATTAGTTTCAATACCATTAGTTAATTTGTTATTTTCCTTCCAAAACAACTCAAGATAACAATTAAATATCGTTTCATTTTATTCCCACAAAAAAACAACAGGGAAAACAATGCATGCTATGGGATCAATTCAAGCACGTGGGTTGCATGCAGCCTTGCAAGCCATCTAGACCCTATTCCCCCTCCTACTGGCCCTGCATGGCTGGAGCCGCAGGACGGGCAGAACCAACATGGGGTGGGAGGGGGAGGAGTGGAAGCGTGCCAACCTAGCAAGACGTACAGGGCCGATTCAGGTCATGGTCCTGTACATCCTGCTGTGTCAGAGGGGATGTGCTGATTATTCTACCCTGAAGGTGAAATAATCAGCACTGACCCGGCGATCAGGCCTGGGGAACCCCCCTTGGGACTGGGGCTGGGTGCAGGAGGGTCCCCAATGCCCAATCCGGCCCCGGTTGGCCGGCCGTGGATCGGGCAGAGGGGAAGTGGGGGGCCTAAGCCACAGGAGTCAGGGGCGCCTGTGGGAAGGACATCCCCACAGGCGGCAGGGGCACACCAGGCTGTCCACACACCCAATTCTGTATACTGTGGGAACATTTAGTTCCTGTGGTCCAGAATCAGGTCCTAACGAGCCTGTTTTCATCGGGATGTTAGGACATACCCCTCTGGGAATCGGGCTCCACGTTTCTGCTAATAACAATGTTTTTCCATTCTCACTCTGTCCAGAACCCAATAAGCCCTACATCCACTATCACAGCCCTTTATTCAGTCCCACTACCCTGTAAAATCCTTCACTCAAAACACAGTCTCTCATTCTACCCACCATCCATCTAGGTCCCCTACTTCAATACATTAAACATCCCTGATGACAAATAAATCCCCCCATTTTTATCCAATACTCAGCTCTGCTGTAATGTTCCCCTTTCCCAACATAACACCCTACTAAGCCCCACCATCTAGTAAGCACTTACAGACTCAAACACCACTTGCCACTCAGCTCCACCACCCACAATGGTCCCTCACCCTCCAATACTACCTTTTACTCTGTCCCATCACCCTGTAAGAACTCCTACTCACAACAAAACTTCTCCTTAGTCCCACCATGTGGTAAGCCACTACCAAAATCCAAACACATCACCCTAATCAACATCACTATCCACTAATCTTGTCTACCACCCAAAACATTCCAAGTCTCCCCTCAATATGTCATTCAAGCAATCTCCCACTCAGTTCCACAAACCAGCAAGCCCCAACCTCCCCATCCATCTCTGAACACAATTTTCCACCAAAATACTCCACTTTGCCTCACTACCCAGAAAGCTTCCCTATACTCAGATGTAACCCTCACTCAGTGCCTTCACCCACTAAGGCCCATCAGCCTTTCACACAGCCCACCATTTAGCCCCACTATCCAGGAAGTCTTCCCCATCCCAGAATAGCTCCCATTCAGCCCACTTTACAGAACCCCTACCCTTATTCTCTAGTTGATCCTCACCACCCATTATGCCCTCTACTCCTTATTAAAATCCTCCACTTGGTCTCACCAGCAGTTAAGGTCTAACACCTCATCAGTGCACTACCTACTTAACCCTAGCATGCATTATCTTCCCTCTTCCTTCTGTTAAATCTCCAGTTAACCCTATTACTTCTTAAGAACCTCACCATCACTGAAATCTTGCATTCAGATCTTCTATCCACTAAGCTGTCTTCATCATTTCCACTGCTCTATCACTCATTTAGACATTACTCTCCATTGAAATCCCCAACATGTCTACCGCCCACTTAGCTCCCTCTTCCCCAACACAACTCCTACTTACCCTCCCCAAGACATACAGCTTCCAATGCATCTTCCCTTCAGCCTCCCTCCCATTAAGCCCAAAAGCCACTAAGTTGGGTGCCTTGGGGGAGTGGATGGCATTAATAACTGGGAGTACTGATTAAGGATGCACGTTGTGGATTCTTAGTTGATGGTGGGAACAAGTAGAGGGATTTGTTAGGGGTTGGAGGCTGAGTAGAGCAGTGGGGCTAGAGTGAGGGCATCAAGGACCAAACTTACAAGAACATGTATATAGCTTGTCATCCTGTACATAGTTAATCTAAGCTAACTACTCCTGTTCCATATTTAATGTACAAAGTTACCTGTTTCAATGTAAACGTTTACAGAACTGAAGTTCTCTGTAAACCACTTTGACCTTCCTTTATGAAAAGCGGTATATAAATTTAGCCAAATAAATAAATAATAAAATAAAATAAGTAGTACTTAGAACAATGATCTGCAAACTAGTATTCATTTAGGGGTCAATATTCAAAAGATCAGTCGAGGTAACTTCAGGGCTTACCCAGATAAATCTTGGCTTTATAAAATCACCCCCTCCACTCAAGGATAGAAGCAAGGGTCTCTCCTTGTACAAATGATGAATAAATACAAAAGAAGGCAACAGGGAATGACCATGGCTGAAGCTCTTGAGGATTAGCAAATTTTATTGGGGACCCAACTCAGAAGAGTTTCAGCAAATCAAGTTTACCTCAGCAGTCTACAAAATTAACAACCAAAAATACACAATCAAAAATTACAATAAAATCAAAACATGTAAAATCATAAAAGTATAGGGCCTGATTTTTTAAGGCATTTACATGGGTTACTTATCCTGGATTTTTGAAGGGCACCTACACGGATAGTGCCCTTCGAAAATCCTAGATATGTCCCTAAAGTGCCCAGATGCTATCTGCTTAGCATCGGGGCGTGTTGGGGCATTTCAAGGCAAAGCAGAGGCAGGCCATGGCCTACCCATGTAGCACCGATTTTCGATGACACACGGTTAGCACTCTGAGCCTTAAAGAAAGGCATGGGAAAACCTCGCCTATCTTTAAGGCACTGGGGCTATCCGTGTGGCATCATAAATCGGTGCTACACGGGTAGCTCCTGCAGCTTCCTGGCTGTGCGGCAACACCTGGGTTTTTGATGCCGGGGCTGCATATGACCCTGACATGGAAAATCCATGTTAGGCGGGAGGGGGGAAGAGGGGGGGGGGGGGTGGGCACATAGCACTGCCCAGCTCAAAATCGGGCCATAAAATATAAAAATTTTATATGCAAAAAAAAAGCTTTGCAGTGTACATGAATATAAAAGTGATATAAAAATAGACAACAACCCTTAAAAGAATATAATAATTACAGCAGCACACATACAACAAGGAAACAATGGGTTTCCATAGATGATAAAAATTGACAACCACCCTTGTTAATTTTGTAGACTCCCTGATGTAGGCTTGATTTGCCGAAACTTGACTGAGTCGGGTCCCCAGTAAAATTTGATAGACCTTAAGAGCTTCAGCTGTGGCCATTCTCTGGTCGTCTTCTTTTGGAGATACAAGCATACTAGGGAAGTGTTTTAAGTTTATCTAGACAATGCTTATATTCAGTACTGCCATGTTAAACTTAACATGGTAAGCAGGATTTAAAAATAACAGAACCTATAGTTATATGGTATATTCAGCAACAGGACTTCATTAACTCAGCAGAATATCTAGTTAGAGATCAAACTAATCACCATCAAAATTAAATTGTTCTTTATTTGCCATGTACCTTCTGTCTGTGGCAGCACAAGGAAGCAGTGTTGTTGTTGTTGTTAAGTGCCGTCGAGTCGGAGTCGACTCATGGCGACCCTCTGGATAGCTATCCTAAATTGTGTTCGGTCTTCAGTAAGGCGACTCATTGTTGACAGACTGGTACCCGTAGCTGCTGTTATTGTATCGATCCATCTCATTGCTGGCCTTCCTCTTTTACGTTGACCTTCTATCTTGCCAAGCATGATGTCTTTCTCTAATGATCTCTCTCTTCGCATGATGTGTCCAAAGTATGAAAGTCGAAGTCTTGTCATCTGAGCTTCTAAAGAAAGCTTAGATTTGATCTCCTCTAGTACCGACTGGTTTGTTCTTCGGGCAGTCCATGGTATACACAGTATTCGCCGCCAGCACCATAATTCAAAGGCATCAATTTTCTTCCTGTCTGTCTTTTTCACTGTCCAGCTTTCACATCCATATGATGTTATTGAAAATACCATGGCTTGAACAAGTCGAATCTTTGTATGGAGAGAGACATCTCTGCTCTTGAGAAACTTATCTAGGTCTTTCATAGCCATTCTGCCAAGAGTAATGCGTCGTTTGATTTCTTGACTGCTTGTTGCTTCTTTATTGATAGTTGATCCAAGTAGGTTAAAGTTGTTCACAATTTCAAATTTCTTTTCCTTCAACGATGAACCTGTTGATTATGCCAGTTGTCATGATCTTTGTCTTCTTTACATTAAGGTGCAGGCCCATTTTGAGACTATGTTCTTTGATTGTGAGAAGCAAATGTTTCAGATCATCTTCACTTTCAGCCAGTAATGTAGTATCATCAGCATAGCGAAGGTTGTTGATGAGTCTTCCACCAATCTTCACACCTCTGTTGTCTTCATACAATCCTGCTTCTCAGATGATTTGTTCTGCATATAAATTAAACAGGTAGGGGGAAAGTATGCAGCCTTGTCTTACACCTTTGCTTATTTTAAACCATTCTGTTTCTCTTTGTTCCGTTCGAACTGTTGCTTCTTGATCAATGTACAGATTGCGCAAGAGAATGATCAGGTGCTGTGGTATACCCATGCTTCTCATGGTTTACACAGTCAAAAGCCTTGCTATAGTCGATAAAGCACAAATAGATATCCTTTTGGTATTCTTTAGTCTTTTCAAGGATCCATCTCACATCCGCAATGATGTCTCTCGTTCCTCGCCCTTTCCTGAACCCTGCTTGCACTTCAGGTAGTTCTTGTTCCAGGTATGGTTGTAGTCTCTTTTGAATAATCTTCAGTAGAATCTTGCTGGCATTTGGGATCAGAGCGATTGTTCGATAATTTCCACAGTCAGTTGGATCACCTTTCTTTAGTATTGGTATAAACACAGATCTTTTCCAATCAGTTGGCCATGATGTTGTCTTCCATATTTCTTGGCAGAGCCTTGTAAGTATGGTAACAGCTGCATCAGATTGCTGCAATACTTCTATAGGAATGCTATCAATGCCTGGTGCTTTGTTCTTTGATAAGGCTTTCAATGCTGCTTTAACTTCTTCTTTCATCACCAATGGTTCCCGATCATAAGGTACAGGTTGAAACGGCTGTTGGTCCACTTGATCTTTATCATATAAAAACTCTGTATATTCCTTCCACCTTTTCTTGATCTTCTCAGCATCATTCAACATAGAACCTTGAGCATCTTGTAACATTCCAATTCAAGGCTGGAACTTTTTCTTTAACTCTCGTAGCTTTAGGAAAGCCAATCTTGTTCTTCCTCTAATAGTTTCTGCTTCTATTTCCATGCAAGTGTCATTGTAGTACTTTTCCTTGTCCTGTCTTGCTGCACGTTGGAAATCTCTGTTGAGTTCTGTTATTGTCTTTCTTTCTCCTCTGGCTTTAGCTTCTCTGCGTTTCTGGGCAATTTTCAGAGTTTCTTCCATCATCCATTTTGGCCGTTTTTGCTTTTTCACCTTTTGTAGAGACTTCTCGCTTTCTTCCAACACAACCTTCTTGATGTCATTCCATAACTCTTCTGGAGCTCTGTCATTTGTATCTAAAGCAGCAAATCGATTTTGCAGGCAGTCTTTAAATTCCAGTGGTATATTCTCAAGGTCATATTTTGCTGCATTCATGAGTGGTTTGCTCTTTTTCAACTTTAGCTTGAGTTTGCATACTAGTAGTTGATGATCTGTACCACAGTCAGCTCCAGGTTTTGTCTTTGTTGATGTTATAGAGCTTTTCCATCGTTGACTTCCACAGTTGTAGTCAATTTGATTTTTATACGATCCATTGGGTGAAGTCCATGTGTACAGTCGCCGCTTGTGTTGCTGGAAGAAGGTGTTTGAGATGAATAGATCATTGGTCTTGCAGAATTCTATCAGTCTTTCTCCAGCTTCATTTCTGTTGCCAAGTCCATATTTTCCAACTACTTTGCGTTCTTCTTTGTTGCCAACTTTTGCGTTCCAGTCACCCATGACTATCAGGATATCCTGTTTGCATGTTCTGTCAATTTCAGCTTGTACTTGTTCATAGAACTCTTCAATTTCATTCTCTTCTGCAGCTGTTGTTGGGGCATCTACTTGAATTATAGTTGTGTTGATAGGCAATCCTCGTAGACGAATAGAGATTAAGCGTTCGCTGACTGCATTGTATTTCATTACAGTTCTTGCAAGTTTCTTCTTTATTATAAATGCAACACCATTTCTTCTTTGTCTTTCATTTCCAGCATAGTAGACCATGTGATCATCTGATGCAAAGTGCCCGATGCCAGTCCATTTCAGTTTGCTGACACCCAACAGATCAAGTTGTACACGTTCCATTTTATTCTTGACCACCTCCAACTTCCCTTGGTTCATGCTTCGTACGTTCCATGTTCCAATGTGTAAGACATCTTTACAGCTTCTGACTCTCATTTCATGCACAGCTACATCAGCAGTCAGACTTCCCGAGGGCTTTGATCCAACCACATCATAAATGCTGGCTTTATTCTGAAAGGTCTTCAGCTCTTCCCCAGTAGCTAGTTGAGTGCCTTCCAACCTGGGGGTCTCATTTTCCAGCATCATAGCACAATTTGTTTTGTTGTAACTATCCACTGGGTTTTCATGGCAAGATACAGAAGTAGATTGCTGGGCCTTTCTTCCGCGCAGTTTAAGTTTGGTGTTGTTGCCGTTGTCACAAAAATGTGATCCTTCGCCGTCAACGCTATCCCATTCTGCTGCTGCCCAGATGGGTGGTTTGTCTTGGTCTGGCACCTCAGCTGAGACCTGTCCATCTTGGGAGACCCTGCCAGTAGTTAAACTACCGATAGTTTAGCTCTCAGCATCACTGATGCACGCAAGCCCTCACAGCACGACAAGCTGAAAACCAAGTGAGAGAAGCAGTACTGGCATCAAAAGTGTTACTCCTGATCAGGGCCGGATTTGCCTATATGCCACGTACGCCGTGGCGTAGGGCCCACAGCTGGCAAGGGCCCACCGGAGGGCTTTAGAGGGAGCCGGGGAAGCCCGCGCGAGGCCCCGGATCCCTCTGTACAGCCGCCAGCGTGAAGAGCCTTTTCCTTCACGCTGGCGGCTGTTTCTGTGAAGCCGCGAATGCTGGGAAAGGTTAAAGGGCAACCTTTAACCTTTCCCAGCATTCACGGCTTCACAGAAACAGCCGCCAGCGTGAAGGAAAAGGCTCTTCACGCTGGCGGCTGTACAGAGGGAGCCGGGGCCTCGCGCGGGCTTCCCCGGCTCCCTCTGAAGCCCCTCAGACAGCCGCGATGCTGTCCGGGGGGGCCAGGAGTGCACGGGGGCCCAGGACTGCACGGGGGCACGGGGGGGGCCCAGGACTGCACGGGGGGGGGGGGGGGCCGGACGGAACCGGGGCCCGGGGGGGCCCAGGACTGCATGGGGGCACGGGGGGGCCCAGGACTGCACGGGGGGATGGGGGGGCCAGGACTGCATGGGGGCACGGGGGGGGCCCAGGACGGCACGGGGGCACGGGGGGGGCCCAGGATGGCACGGGGGGGCCCAGGACTGCACGGGAGCACGGGGGGGGGGGGGACACGGGGGGCCAGAACTGCACGGGGACACGGGGGGGGCCCACAATATTTCTTGGCGTAGGGCCTCACTCTAGCTAAATCTGGCCCTGCTCCTGATGCTGTTGCAGATGGAAGATGAAGAACAACACTAACAGATGCAATCCAGCAGGGGAGGAAGGAGTACATTGCCAACAGTTGAAGCTGGGGGGGGGGGGAAGGGGGGGACTCAAACTGGCCACCCCTTTTAGGAACAGCAGGGCCCATCCTTAACATGGTGATGGAAGGCAAAAGGTGTGGCAGCAATAAGAGCATGGGGCCCAGTTTAGCTAGCGGGACTCCTCATTCTCCTCTCTCACTCAATCATCAGCAAGACTTGGCCACTCAGTAATAAAAGCAAGAGGACTCCTGACTTCCCAGGGATGTAAGCAGCAGGAAAACTGTAATATGAACAGGAGCACTCAGTCTCTTTCCCATGAGGTGAAAGCAGCAAGCCCTGCCTGTCCAGCAACAATAATAGATGGAGTTGGGGTCTTATTCCCTCTCCTGTGTGAAAAGAAGACCATATGAAGAAATCCTAGACCCTGATAGTGGCAAGAGCAGCAGGAGAAGAACAGTGGGGGGCAAGAGAAATGAGAGGATCCCACAAGTGTGAGAAGCTGCAATAAGACTTCATTATATTTTGGGAGGGGAGAGAAGGAGAGGAGAATTACATCTGTAAGTATGAGCTGTTGAGTAGGGGCAAATGGAGATGAGGGCTTTTGAACTGAGTGTGTGTGTGTGGTGGTGGTGGGGGGGGGGGGAGTGATTTGGGTTATAGAACCAATAAGTGAAAACATGGGAAGGGAATGAAGGAGATAGGGGTTGCTGACAATTCCGGAGGGGGATGGGAGTAAAGGACCAAGAGACAATCGAACCAGTAGGATAGAGCAGGGAGCAATGGAAGTGAGAGTGGAATAGAAGTATTTGATATAGTAGAGGAGAATGGAGATGGGGCCATAAGGGGACAAGAGAGGATGATGGCAGAGAATGGGGGAGAGATTTTTGGAAGTGGATATAGGTATGAATATGGAAACAGTGATGGAACTTAGGAGAGGGCAAAGGTAAATGTAAACAGGACATTGTGAAGGACAACAGTGTTGTGGAAATAGAATTTAAATAACATATCTTTTAGGTACAAAAAGAAGAAATTGTATGTTTTTAAAGTAGTTCACTAAAACTTTCCTAAGGAGACAGTCTCTCCCACAATCCCATTACTGATAATAGAAGAAATGTGTCCTAGATTTGAAATATGATAATCTTAACTTATCCTAACTGATTAATGTTGTAAACCATTTCAGAACTAAATGACATGCTTTGCTGTTCTCATTGGTTTTAAGGAGAGAAACAACATAAATGAAAGATGATGACATAAATGAAAAATTCAACATACTGACAGAAAACCCATGTTTTTTAATGCACACTACTGTTTTACTCCATGACTTACCCTATGGTCTTTCTTATATATCTGCTCTCTTATGTCTTTCTCAGCATATCTACATTAGCTCTAATCTTCAGGTTTATCCACCAATCTATCTTCTCCGTGGCTGCTTCATTTTCTGTCTCTGCTTTTCCTCTACCTCTTTCCAATTGTCTATCTCTCTATTCTCTTCCCTTGCCTTTCCCATAGCCTTCTTTGTTTTCTCTTCCTAGACGAATCTCATCCCTTGTGCTCCCCCCTCCAGCTGGCCCCCATTGCTGCTGCTGTGCATGGTTAGTACCGCTGAATATCTGTGGATGCTGGCTAGTAACGGGGCATTCTAGGGGCAGCATCCAGTGGATAATCATGCAGCGGTGATATTCAGCCACTGCCTGTTAATCCCTAAGCGGCAAAAGTTAGGAACCTTAATGACTGGCCTAGTTTATGCTCCAGAAGCTAACTGGGCAGCGGTTGAATTTCACTATCCAGCTGATCTGCATATTCAATGTCGGTGGCTGGATATGGCACTGGCATTGAATATCCAGATCTTAAGTTCAGTGGCGACAGCTAGCCACTTTACAAAGGCAAGCTGTCGCTGAATATCCCATGCCATTGTTTTTTTATTACTGAAAAAAAAACCCTTTTCCTGGAAATTGATTGTAAGCTTGGGATACATCTTGCTGAAGAATATAAAATTAATAATTCTTTCTATCCTCTAAAAGGGTGACAGAGGCAGACCTGGCTTTAGTTATCCTGGTACCAGAGGGCTTCCAGTACGTATAAAAACTGTTCTTTAATCTGTAGACTCATGTCATGCTATTTTGTACATGGATAACTCTGCACTTCAAGGGTGCATGCTTGAACTCATTCTGTAATCGAAAGATGCATGACCTAATATATATACATTCCGTAACCTAAGACATGCATGACTAGAACTGTGCAATTTAAAAAATTAATGTGTCAATGGCACTTAAAAAAAAAGATATGAAATCTAACAAATGCTTACATTTGTTTTACAGGGTGATAAAGGTGACAAAGGTCCCCCTGGTCCAATGGTATGTAAACTTTTGTCTCTTTTCTAGCATGCACAAAATATATTATAAGTACTAAATGATATTCAAACCTGACATAAGCTGGAAAATTTAGAGGAATCCAATTCAGCAAAGATAAGGGCATGCACTTCTTAATAAACTAAAACAGTTTATGCCAAGCTTTTAATTTGATTTTCACCAAATTTAACCCCACATATCTCAATATGTTGCCCTATTCTAATTAATAAAGGTTCCAAATCCAGCACAAAGGGGTATGTTTACTAAACCGTCTTAATGTGCGCCCAGCGACGTTATCAGGCGATAAGGTACCCTATCGCCCAATGAAGGCACGTTACCGGGTGATAAGGTACCTTATTGCGAGATAATGCGCGTAGCGGCACAAATGAGTGCTGAAGGCGGAGAAAGGCTCCCGGAGGGCGGAGGAAGGCTCCCCAGGGGTGGAGGAAGGCTCCCCAGGGGCGGAGAGAGAGGGTCAATGGGCAGAGAGTGGGAGGGGAGAGGCTCTCCGCACACTAACGCTGTGAAATCCGAGGCTCAAAACTAACGCCAGTGAAACCCTGGCGTTAGTGCCGATTTAAAGGGAAAAGAAACCATTTCCGTCAGCAATGTACAGCAAAACCAGGGAAACTACAAAAAGTGATAAGTGTGATACATGTGCACGGAACAAAAGGGCAAATAAACATTGAAAATGAACAGAAGAAAATGTAAAAAAACCATAACCAAATGGGCAATAGTGATATCAATGGAAAACATAAAAAAAAATCCCAAGGAAGCTCCAAAAAAAAGATATGAATTTTGGAAGGGTCTATGCTCCGTCCCCATACAAGGTGAATGAGCCCACAGTGAAATTACGCTGAGCAGGGTTTCCGACTCCATTGGACAGGTTTCCTATGGCATGCACATGTTCCAAAACAGCAGGGTGGACATGTCAGAATGGGCAACTGGACAGATGCTGGAAAAGGGGACACAGAGGGCTGCAGGCGGCCCATGATGTGGTGCAGCTGGGCCACAGTGCGAACTAGGGTGATGCCTAGCTGGCCCATAGGAATGCTGAAACAGTAGAGCAGCCAGACAGCAACTGCTGAGGGCCCAACATGGGCACAAGTGTGCTTCCCACAGTGTCACAGGGGATAGTACCCAGCAGGTACCCCCAAGGGCACAGAACATTGGCATACGGTGCTGGGGGGAAGCGTGGACAGCTATGCAGGCACCCCTACCCCAGAACCCGCACCATAGGCAGCCGCCTACCCGCACACTGGATGGCCTGAGACTGCGCTCCACCAGCACCACCAGCAGAAGGGCATGTCAGCATGGTGGCAGAGGGATACTGGTGGTGGAGGGGGCAGTGGAAGCTGCCCACAGCAGACCGTAACCTAGCCCTGTGTAGGTGGGTGCCATGCACTGCAACAGACAGGCCCTGTCTGATGAACAGTCATGGTATCCCCAGGGAATGAACTGTCTCTGTGGCAACAGTGTGGTGCAGAATGCACAGCCAATGTGTTCTGAAGCAAAAGATCACAGGTTCAAGTCCCAGCTGTGGCTCCCACCAACCCAGTCCCCATATTTTACTCAGTACTAAACCATGGTATTAAAGAGGGAACCTTTATTGCAGATAACATAAACATGCCTGAAATGCCTATATTTTACCCTACAGAGCACAGACACCATAGACATGTACAATACCTAGAGCAGAGTTTCCCACATGCAGTCCTGGAGGGCCAAAAATCATTCAGGTTTCATGCTGTCTCTAATATAAGGACATGTTAGCATGATGGCGGAGGGGTACTGGTGGTGGAGGGGGAAGTGGCAGCTGCCCAGAGCAGACCATGGCCTAGCCCTGTGTAGGTGGGTGCCATGCACTGCAACACAGACCCTGTCTGACAAACAGTCATGGTATCACCAGGGAATGCAGAAAGTCACAGGTTCAAGTCCCAGCTCTGGTTCCTGCCAACCCAGTCCCCCATGTTTTACACACTACTAAAACGTGCTAATACAGATAGATGCTTTATTGCAGATGAAGTAAACATGCCCAAAACACCTACATTTTACCCTACAGAGCACAGACACCATAAACATGCACATTACCTAGAACAGAGTCTCGCAAATGCAGTCTTGGAGGGCCAAACACCATTCAGGTTCCATGCTGCCTCTAATAAAGATGCCTGTGCTGCATTTCTATGCGCCGCCCCCATGGTATGCAGATGTATCTCATGCATATTCATGAGGGATAGCATGAAAACCCGAACAGTGTTTGGCACACCAGGACTGGAGTTGGGAACCTCTGCCCTAAAGCAGCGGCCAAGAGGGGCAGACACACCCGCACCCACAGGCTCCATTATCCAATGCCTCCTGCAGAGGCAGGATGTTGGGCCCTGCGTGCATCTCCCAATACTAGCACTTGCATACCTTAGCAATGCCACCCTAAACCTGGGAATATGGTACACAGCTATCAAAAGGTTGCTATGATTACTGGCAGATAGCAATTCCGAAGTTAAGTACAAATTTCTGATTAAGCTGCATCATAGTAACCTTTCTGATGTCTGTGGAGTGTGCCACAGGTCTTGTGTCTGACAGTGTTTACCACCCTGGGGAGTGACCCCAACAGCATTGCGTACCATAGCCATGCCTGCACTGTGCCCAGGACTGGTGCGGTGGCCAGGGCTGCCAAACACCTCTATAGTTGCACAATGCTGGCATAGGTGTGGGAGTGTGTGTCTGTCTATCCAGTGTGTGGTGGCTGCCAACACCCTCCACAGCCCACACTGCCAGCACTGTTGCCAGTATTGGCCTGCCAATGTGCATAATGAGGAGCAAGGTACCATGGGTATAGCCAGGACAGGGTGGCCTTGCCAGGATGCATCTGCACAGGGTATAGGGTAATGGCTCGGACATTGTAGTGCCCGGCCACCACCTGCACAGACAGGGTGCCCACAGCATGTCCTGCTGGGAGGTCACTCTCACCCTGACTGAGCAGTGACCATGCATGGCTAGGTTCCCCCATAGTGCTATATAGTATTTATCTCATGTGATATTTATTGGTTCTCTTTTGGAGCCCAATCACTGATTTATCTGCTTGGTGTGTATGCTGATGTCCCAGTTCTGGGTACATGCATCTCCTCTAGGAACATGCACTATGGACTAGCTAGCAGACTGTCTGCAGTTAGTATGTGTCTGGCTAGAACACCTTGCAGGGTGCAGTGGCTGGAGGCTTGCTGAATGTCAGATAGTGTTGGGGGGTAGCTGAGCATTTCTAGGCCTTCTGTCTGTCTACTTTGCCTTATGGATGTGTACAGATCTGCATTGACTGCCCTGTAGGATGGTTGTTCCTGAGCAGGACTGGGTTTGATGTTCCCCTCTACCGCTACCATTGCAGGGAGGTAGAATGTGGATCTGTTGGTGAGAGATCCTGTTTCCCACCCTAAGCCACAGAGGGGAATGTGGGTTGGGTGGTGGTACATAATCTGCCTATGGGTCCTAAACCCTTCCCTACATCATGTGACCATGGCACCAACACAGGATATGCACTATTCTGGATACATCATAGCCCAGAAGGGCTTGACATGACCGAGAAATACAGATGTATCACTAGGTGTGTCTTCAGGAACTACCTATCACTCACACATGCACTAGCACTGATGGGGACCTTCAGCATGGGCTATTTCAGCCATGAAAGGTGCTGTGGAGATGGTGCTGGGCGCCCCACCTCACCCTCAGGGTGAGCACAGTACCCACACAATGTGACGGTCTGTAGCTACTCTGTGCCAGTAACACACACGGTCAGTACCCCTTACCAGGCCGAGGTGCTGTGGGGGTGCATACCCCATCTTGTGATCATCTGTAGACTGCTGATTTGCATGTGCAATGCATCATGGCTACGGGTGGGTTAACCCTATCCTGGTAACCACAGCAGACAGTTTGTGTGGTGATCTACAGTCCTTCTGTAGCCAGCCAGGGGTTTGTTAGTTGTTATAGAGCTGTAGCCCACTGGTTACTTCCCTATAAAGCGCCTTATAAAGTGTCCTATGGGGAAATTATAGGGTGCTCTGGCGGACAGTGCACTTTATAATGTGCCCTATGGAGTGCCTTATAGGGTGCCTTATGCGGCACCTTGGTTTACGCCACTGTGAGGGTGTGTTTGCTGGCAGCACTAATTAAAATAAACATAAAATGCCTCAACAACACTACTTAAATGCAAAGGATGATGCCTCAGCCATTAGGCACACTGGGGGCTCAAACTCATGACCCCAGTACCATCAGTCAGTGTATTAACCATTGTGCTACAGCTTTGTTGCTGTATTTACAGGTCAGAGCGCCTACTTAGGATTAACGCGCATTAACATGCGCTGCTCCCTTTTTCGGGCGATAATGTGCGCAGCACACATTATCGCACGTTAACGCGCCTTGCTACATTTAGACTGGAACGCCCACTCCTTTTATGGCATCCTGCACATTATCGCCGGGTGCACGTTAGCGCCCTTTAGTAAACATACCCCAAAGAGTAATGGGGAAAAGTGGTAGCCTTGTCTCATTCCATAATATAGGGAAAAGTCATGCAACAGCAAGGAGTTAGTATAGAAACAAGTTATTGGGTTGGAATAGAGCACCTTCAGGACAGTACCTAGACTTGTGCAAGCGGTGCGGCCGCACAGGGCGCAAAGGCTTAAGGGGCACATTTCGGCTGTCTCCTGTTGCCTGCCACCGCCACTTTTTCTTCTCTCAGCGGCGGCAGGCAATGGCAGACAGCCAAAATGTGCCGCTTAAGCCTTCTCATGGCATGCTGGGAGGGACCAGACCTGCTTAGCGTGCCGGCAACTTGTACATCGGGTGCGAGCCCCTTCTCTCCCACTCCCATAAAGTGGCTAGATAGAGGTGCAGGGGGTGGAGGGGTGCGCGCCCGATGTGCAAGTCGCACAGGGTGCATTTTACGATTGGTACTGCCCTGAGCACCTTAACCATTTGAATGAATTCATCCCCCAACTGAAACCACCATAGGACCATAAATATATATCAGCACTCTAGCCTGTCATGGGTTTTTCTGCATGCAGGGAAATAACCATTGTAGGAGCACTAATAACATTGGCTGTTAACAGTACAAGGGTACACATATATACATTATCCACTTAAATCTTGCATGCATAGAACTTTTCCAAGTCTGTTTGCAAGCATGTTTTAATTTCTTTTGTGTATTCCCATCTGTACAAGAAAGTGACTTTGGTGGCAGTGGGCCAAGAATAAAAGTTTTAAACTTTGGCTTTCGACTGCAGTCAGGAAGGGATTGTGGTACATATGCCAGGTTTTCCTATTGTGCAGGGAACAATGGCTCTCCGTCTTTTAGAAACAAGGGATGGGAACAACTGGGGGATTTTATTTATTTATTTTTTTATACTGTGCTCTTTAAAATCAGCGTGGTTTACATGTATACTAACAGGTACTTTTTTATTCCCTTGTCCAAGAAGGGCTCACAATCTAAGGGGTATGTTTACTAAACCGTCTTAATGTCGCAACAGTGATATTATTGCGCGATAAGTAACATTATCATGCGATAACGTCACTTATCGCGCAATAATGCGGCTGCGGCGTTAAGGCACCCTAATGTTGTGAAATCCAGCTCTGAAGGGTGGAGTAAGGCTTCCCAGAGGGCGGAGAGAAGGGGTCAATGGGCAGAGAGTGGGCGGTGAGTGGCTCCTTGCACACTAATGCCTTGAAGTGAAGGGCAGAAAATTAGCGCGAGTGAAACCCTGCACTAGGCACATTTGCAGGAAAGAGAAACCATTTCAGTCAGTAATGTACAGCAAAGCCAGGGAAACCCAAAAACGTGATAGTAGTGATACATGTGCATGGAACAAAAAGGAAAATAAAAATGACCTGAACCACATTTAAAATCCCAATAACCAAGCTGGCCAATAGTGATATTAATGAGAAACACAAAGAAACACTACTGAGAAAGCATAAAAAAGAAGATACCATGTTTGGAAGGGTCTATGCTCTGTCCCCCTACAAGGTGAATGATCCCACATTGAAATAGCGGTGATCAGGGTTTTTCCTTTATATTGCGTAGGTTTGTTATGGCATGCACATGTGCCGCAACAGCAGGGTGGGCATGTAGGAAAGGGCAACTGTACAGATGCTGGAAATGGGATACAGAGGGCTGCAGGCGGCACATGCTGTGGTGCAGCTGGGGCTCAGTGCGGACTAGTCTGATGCCTAGGTGGCACATAGGAATGCTGAAACTGTAGAGCAGCCAGACAGCAACTGATGAGGGTCCAACCTGGGCACGAGTGTGTGTCCCACAGTGTCACAGGGGAGATTACCCAGAAGGTACCCCCAATATTGGCAGGCGGTGAGGGGGGGAAGCGCGCATGTCCATGTAGGCACCCCTACCCGAGAACCCACACCATAGGCAGCTGCTTACCGGCATACTGGATGGCCTGGGACTGCGCACCACCAGCACCACTGGCATAATGGAATGGCATCATGGTGGCGGAGGGGTGCTGGTGGCGGAGGGGGCAGTGGCATCTGCCCACAGTAGACCATGGCCTAGCCCCATTTAGGTGGGTGCCGTGCAATGCAACAGACAGGGTCTGTCTGACGAACAGTCATGGTATCCCCCGGGAATGAACTGCCCCTGTGGCAACAGTGTGGTGCAGTACACACAGCCAGTGTATTCAGGAGCAGAAGGCCACAAGTTCAAGTCCCATTTGTGGCTACTGCCAACCCTTTCCCCATATTTTACCCAGTACTAAACCATGGTAATAAACATGGAACCTTTATTGCAGATAAAATAAACATGCCTAAAACATCTATATTTTACCCTACAGAGCACAGACACCATAAACATGTGCAATCCCTAGAGCAGAGTTTACCAACTGCAGTCCTGGAGGACCAAACACCATTCAGGTTTCATGCTGTCCCTAATAACTATGCCTGTGCTGCATTAGTATGCGCCGCCCCATTGTATGCAAATGTATCTCATGCATATTCATTAGGGACAGCATGAAAACCTGAACAGTGTTTGGCTAACAAGGACCAGAGTTGGGAACCTCTGCCCTAGGGCAGCGGCCAACAGGGGCATAAACACCCACACTCACAGGCTCCACTATCCAAAGTCTCATGGAGAGTCAGGCTGTTGGGCCCTGCGCGCAGCAGCATCTCCCAATACTAGCACTTGTATACCTTAGCAATGCCGCCCTAAACTTGGGAATACGTTACACATATATCAAAAGGTTGCTATGATTAATGGCAGATAACAATTCCTAAGTTAAGCACAATTTGCTGATAGAGCTGCATCATAGCAATCTTTCTGGTATCTGTGGAGCGTGTTTCAGTTTTGGTTTCTGACAGTGTTTACCACCCCGGAGAGTGACCCCAACAGTATTGCGTACCATAATCATGCCTGCACTGTGCCCAGGACTGGTGTGGTGGCCAGGGCTGCCAAAAGCCTCTATATTTGCACAATGCTGGCATAAGTGTGGGAGTATGTGTCTGTCTATCCAGTGTGTTGTGGCTGCCTACACCTTACTGAGCCCATGTGCTTGCACTGTTTCCAGTGTTAGCCTGCCAATGTGCATAATGAGGAGCAAGGCACTGTGGGTATGGCCCAGACAGGGTGGCCTAAGCAGGATGCATCTGCACAGGGCATAGGGCAATGGCTGGGATATTGTAGTGCCCGTTCACCACCTGCACGGACAGGGTGGCCACAGCATGTCCTGCTGGGAGGTCACTCTCACCCAGACTGAGCAGTGACCACGGCATTTCTAGATTCCCCCATAGTGATATATAGTATTTCTCTCAAGTGATATTTATGGGATCTCTTTTCTGGGGCCCAATCACTGACTTATCTGCTTGTTGGGTGTACTCACATCCTAGTTTTGGGTGCACACATCTCCTGCAAGAACATGCACTATGGACTAGCAGACTGCCTGCAGTTAGTATGTGTATGGCTGGAACACCTTGCAGGGTGCAGTGGTTGGAGACTCACTGTGTTTGCTGGCAGCACTAATTTAAATTAAAAAAGAAAATGCCTCAAACAGCACTGATTTAAAGGGTACTGCCTCAGACAGTCTTACTCATTAAGTCTGTTGGGTGATTGAACTCGTGACGCCTGTTTCATCAGTCAATGTATTAACCATTGTGCTACACCTCTGTTGCTGTGTTTTCAGGTCAGCACGCCTAATTAAGCCTAATGTGCGTTAATGTGCCACGGCTCCCTCTATTGCGCGATAATGGACTTTATCAGGCGATAACTCAAAATGCTACCTTAAGACCGGAATGCCCACTACCTTGTATGGCATTCGTCACAGTAAGGCTGCAACTAATGACGGTAACATTAAGACAGTTTAGTAAACATACCCCTAAGTGTACCTGAGGCAATGGAGGTTAAGTGGCTTTCCCAAGGCCACAAGGAGTAGCCATGGGACTAGAGACCCCAGTCCCTCTGGCCTGAGGTTGCTTGTCCCCATGCAGAAATGAAACCCCTGGACTTCTGGCCTGAAGTAACCTGTCCCAACCACTGAGCCACTCCTCCCTTGATGTAGAAATACAATGGGCAAAACTGAAAGGGGATATTTTAAGGGCAACCAGTGGTGTAAATCCTACTTATCTAACAGGTGGCAACAAGTAAAAACAGGCCATGAATCCTCAGAACCATTCCTGAAATCACAGGGAGTACCCCAAGGATCGTCCCTATCGGCACTAATGTTTAATATCTACATGCAGCCGATATGTGACTTGATCAGATCCTTTAATGTACAATGTCTCGCTTACGCAGACGACATCCTCCTATATATGCCATTCTCAATTGAACACCCAGTATTCTCCCCAATAATCAACTGTTTTGAAGCTGTAGCCGAATGGTTGCTATCTCAAAACCTTCGGATTAACCACAACAAAACTGACGTTCTTTTTGTCACAAGGAACCGTAAGTTCATACCTCCTCCATCTCTTCTCGTCAACAACATAGAGTTGAAATCAAAAGCCACCATCCGTTACCTCGGCATTACATTGGATCAGCACTTGGATATGACAACGCATGTCAAGAACATCACAAAAACTATATATTATAAGATTAAATCGCTACGTCACCTCCGCTCCCTGCTTGATCCCACAGACTTCCGAACAACCTTCCAGGCATTAGTCCTCCCACACCTGGATTTTGCCAACATCATCCTTCATGGCCTTCCTCAATCAACTTTGAATCCGCTCCGCCTAGCCATGAATACAGCCGCCAGAGTCCTTTCCGGCTCATCAAGATCTGACCATATAACACCCATCATGAAAGAACTGCATTGGTTGCCATTACATGCAAGAATCCAGTATAAGTCTTTAGTCCTTACTTTCAAGGCACTAAATAACTGCCCCCCTACGCCAATCAGCAAGCTCATCCACGTCACCCTGGAAAACAGAAAAAGGAGAACCACATCAATGAACACCTTAATAGTCCCAAAAATAATAACGAAGTGCACTAAGGCCACCTCCAACAGGGCCTCCTCCTTATTTGCACCTCTAAACTGGAATGCGCTACCTCCCGAAATCCGTGCTATCAAAAACCTAATCCTATTCAGAAAGGCATTGAAATACCACTTGTTTACAAAACACTACCCAGAAGTCAACCTAGACATTAACAAAACTAGCTCCTCAATACAACCTGAAAAGGGCTAGTTGGTCAACCTTCTCTCTAGTCCTATTAGTGAACCACATTGCAACATCCAAACGAGTTTCATATTACTGTATATAACATTAAGTTAATCTGTACATAGTTCCCCCGGTTGTCCTATTGTTGAAGTTCCCTGTTCAATGTAAAACTCAATGTTACTTTTACGCATTGTAGTATGTTCTTGTTCAATGTACACCGCACTGATTGTAATAGCGCGGTATAAAAGAATTGTTAAATAAATAAATAAATAAATAAATAAACCAACCTTTTTGTTAAAATGGTAAATAAAAGGAAAAGGAGACCGCTTTGGTTTTCAAAAGAAGTAGCTAAAAAGGTGAAGAAAAAGAGGATGGCCTTCATGAAATACAAGAGATCCCAGAGAGAGGAAGACAGGCATCTATATTTGGTAAAACTTAGAGAAACTAGCAAAGTAGTCAGGAAAAGCAAAGAGTCATAAAGAGGAGGAAATAGCCAATGCAATAAAATGGGGGGATAAGACATTTTTCAGATATGTTAGTGAGAAGAGGAAGGGCAAAATTGGTATTGTTAGACTCAAGGGTGAAGGGAAGGAATATGTAGAAGCTGATGAGGATAAAGCGGAATTGCTTAACAAATATTTCTATTCTGTGATCACAGATGAAGAACCAGGAACAGGACCTCAGAAAACACCGACAAATAGGAACAGAAACGAGGGGCATCTTGAACAATTTTCAGAAGACTGTGTTCGTGAGAAACTAGGTAAACGTAAAGTAGACAAAGCAATGGGACCGGATGGGATACACCCTAGGATACTGAGGGAACTTGGGGACGTTCTAGCAGCTCCACTGACTGACCTTTTCAATGCCTCATTGGAGTTGGGAGTGGTGCCAAAGGACTGGGGAGAGGCTCATGTGGTCCCTTTACACAAAAGCGAAAGTAAGGATGTGGTTGAAAACTGCAGGCCGGTTAGTTTAACTTTGGTGATGAGTAAACTATTGGAAATGCTGCTGAAAGAGAAAATAGTGAGGTTTCTGGAGTCTAGTGGATTACAGGATACGAGGCAGCATGGATTCACCAGAGGCAGGTCTTGTCAGACAAATCTAATTGATTTCTATGACGTGACCAGAGAGTTGGACCGAGGGAGAGCCCTAGATGTGATGTATTTAGATTTCAGTAAAGCCTTTGACACTGTTCCTCACAGGCGACTTATAAACAAACTGAGCACCCTAGGGATGGACCCTAAAGTTACTGTTTGAGTTAGAAACTGGTTGAGTGGGAGTCAACAAAGGGTACAGGTAAATGGAGCTCACTCTGAGGAGAAGGAAGTTACCAGTGGTGTGCCCCAGGGATCTGTCCTTGGTCCAATTCTTTTTAACATCTTTGTTAGTGATATAGCAGAAGGGCTGTCGGGTAAGGTTTGCCTCTTTCTCCTAGGACAAGCAGGATGTGTCAGCCACACCTGGTGATGTCATCCGACGGCACCATGACGGAAGTGCTCTCTAGCTCAGAAGCTTCTGAGCATGTGTGAGGTGGTCCCACCTCCCCGGTCCGCCCCTAGCCCGATCAGTTTTAATTCTTCCGCCTTTGCCTAGAGACGGATCTTCAGCTCTCTCTACTTTCTACAGGCAATCAGTATGCCTAAACCAGGATTTAAACAGTGCCCGCAATGCAATCGCAAAATGAATGTTACCAACACTCACCAGCGTTGCCTCAGATGCCTCGGAGCTTCTCATAACGTCGAGGACTGTTCCAGTTGCACCCGGATGTCTCCCAGGGCACGGAAACTCAGACTACTCGCTGAAAGACTTTCTGGCCTCATCCGCACCGGAGCAAGCTCATCAAGCCAGTTCCTCAGAGCGCAGTAAGTCCGCTAAAGGGAAGGCACCCCTCAAAGCCGCCTATCAGCGTTCAGGCCAGGGATCCGTTCTACAACCTACCATGGAGATGCCTGCCTCCCCCGCTGCCTCCTCGGCGCTCAGGGTAAGCCCCCCGACTGCTTGCTGCTCCTCAGGCCTTCCCCCTCTTCCATGCGGCTCCTGTAACTCTGGCCAAGATGGCGCCGCCCACGTGGCCTCGCTGGGCTCCACCCCCAGAGGCTCCATCCCAGTCCTGATTGGCCAGAGCAGATCCTCCAGCAGCGCTGATGTCAGCTCCCCTTCCCAGCACCGTCAAGCCTCCCCCTGAGCCAGCAGGTACGGAGCCGACGCAGAGGATGAGCACCGCTCCGACCACTGCGCCGAGGGAGACCATCGTGCCGACAGTCACCACCGCCGCAGCCATCACAAATGCCGCGCCGGCAGCCGGGAGGCCCTCCATCGGCGCGGCAGCGGCAGGAACAGCAGCAAAAGCGTTACAAGTGCCCATAAGAGGCACAGGAGAGACAGCACGGCTCCTGCGGACGGTGGAAATAGACGCAGGAGCCACAGAGACAGACACTCCCGGTCCAGCAGCATGAGCACTGATAGCGGGTCTTCCCGCGGTCGCCGAAAGAGCAGGCGTTCAGGTTCACATTCAAGCAGACGGCACAGGAGCAGCAACTCTGCAGGATCCAGCACCTCTGAGGCCATCCTGCGACTGCTGACACGACTGGTGCACCAAACAGCACCTCCATGCCCGGACAACAGACCAACAGCCTCCTTGGATATACCATCTCCAGCGGTGACACGGCGTAGCCTTGATAGATCCCTCTCACCGGCATCACCGGATCAGACATCTCCCAGGGAGCGGAGTCCTTCTCCTGTGCAGGGCCCAGACTCAGGAGGGAGCGATGTAGAGGAAAGGGAACCAGAATCCCCCTCTTCCAAGACTACACCAAACGAGCCGGAGGAGCCAAAGACGCAGGTGCCTGAAGGCCTTACCTACCCCAAGTTCCTAAGGAAGGTCGTGGCCAGACTGGGTCTTACCAAGGAGGAAGCCCCCGACGAAAAGGACCCGGAGGTCATGAAATACCTCAACGGCCCCAAACAGGCCCTGGCTCTTCCCCTGCACCGGAAACTCAAAGACAAACAATCTACCCTCTGGCAGTCCCCTGCCTCCGATCAAGCCTGCACCAGATGTCTAGACAGCAAATACCTACTCCATTTGGCACTGGACTTTGACAAGGCTCAGCTGCCCCACCAGTCCATTGTGGTAGCTTCGGCGCTCAAGAGATCAAAATCTTCACGTACACAAGCTAACCACCCTCCAGGCCGAGACCCCAAGCTCCTCGACGACCTGGGAAGGAAGGTGTTCCAAGGAGCGATGCTTGGTGCCAAGATATCAGCACATCAATTCCAGCATATCTTATTCCAGGACGCTCTCCTGGCAGATCTCAAAGGCCAACTGCTTACTCTTCCCAAGCAATCCCAGCCAGCAGCTTCAGCCACGCTACAGGAGCTGGCCGAGTGTTCCAAGCACCTGATGAGCACAGCCTTTGATGCTTTCGACACCGCCATCCAGACAGTGGGCACGGCCATTTCGGCTTGCCGCTGGGCCTGGCTCCGCGCATCCGGTCTGTCAGACAACACCCACGACAGGATTGCTGACGCGCCCTGCCTGGGAGACTCCCTTTTTGGGGACAAGGTCGCGAATACTGTGAACGGCCTAAAAGAGGACTGCACCACTCTGAAAACGTTAGCGGCGGATGGACTCGAACGCCCCTCCTGGTCTCAGAAAGGGAGCTATTACCACAAGCCCTTTTCCTCTTCCAAGAGATACTACGGCTCCAATCGGCAGTGGCAAGCACCGAAGTTCAAGCAGACCTACAATAAATCGCCCTTTCAGAGACAACAACCGAGGGAACGCAAGCAGAAACAAGTGAACTCTCAGCAGTCCGGTAAGAACACATCCTCCTTCTGACAATTCACTTTGGCTGGGCACGAGGGTCTCAGCTGCCCCGCCGGTGGGAGGTCGCTTGTCCAATTTCCTGTCGGCATGGCAGGAAATCACCTCGGACCAGTGGGTCACCCAGATTATACAGTCGGGCTACCACTTACGGTTCTCCTACCCACCGTGGCAGCGCACGCAACCCACCAGCCAGCCTCCGCTGCATCTGGAATCTGCACTTTCAAGCCTTCTGCAGCAACTCATCCGGACACAGACAATAGAACAGGTCCCCCCCCCAGTGAAACCAACACTGGCTTCTACTCCCGGTACTTCCTTATTCCCAAGATGTCCGGGGGCCTCCGCCCTATTCTGGACCTCCGCAAGCTGAACAACTTCATCGTGAAGGAGAAGTTCCGAATGTATTCGCTGAACTCCATTCTTCCCCTCATCAGAGTGGGGGACTGGATGGCTACTCTGGACCTGCAGGACACCTACTCTCACATTCCAGCCAACGCCTCCCACAGGAAATTCCTGAGGTTCATAGCGCTGGGGTGCCATTACCAATATCGTGTCCTTCCCTTCGGGCTCTCCCCGGCACCCAGAGTCTTCACAAAGTGCGTAGCAGTGGCCGCCGCACACCTATGCAGACAAGGGCTCGCCATCTTTCCTTACCTGAACGACTGGCTGCTATCGGCGCCCTCCGCCCCCGAGCTCAGAAGAGCAGTGCACGCGACGACGAACCTACTAACTAGACTGGGCTTCCTGCTCAACAAGGAGAAGTCCCGGTTGGAACCGACTCAACGTACAGAATTCATTGGGGCGATAATCGACACAGCTGCTTCCAAGGCCTTCCTGCCCGAGCACCGGCGGAAGACCATCATTCACCTTGTCAAGAAGGTATCAGCAGCGAAGCAGACCAGGGCCCACGACATCCTGCGCCTTCTGGGTCATATGGCAGCGACGACATCGGTCCTGCCGTTGGCCAGATTGCGCATGCGCACCCTCCAGTGGCACCTCCGGTCACATTGGAAGCAGATGTCTCAACCACTCACCACCCTCATCCCGAACAAATCCAAGGTTACCCAGAGCCTACGTTGGTGGATGATACCGGCCAATCTCGCAGTAGGCAAGGACTTCAACCCTGTGGCTATCAGCTCATCCTAACCACGGACGCCTCCTCCACAGGGTGGGGAGCCCACCTGTTACACCTGAGCACGCGAGGAGCTTGGACCAGAGCGGAACAATCCCTCCACATCAACGTTCTCGAGCTCCGGACGGTCAGGTATGCCCTCCAGACGTTCATGCCTCACCTAGCGGGGAAGTCAGTCTTGATTCAGACGGACAACCAGGTGACTATGTTCTACATCAACAAGCAAGGGGGCACGGGCTCACGTCCCCTATGCAGGGAGGCCCTCGAGACCTGGTCCTTGGCCCTAGCCAACAACTGCTTTCTACAGGCGACTTACCTTCCTAGAGACCAGAACGCCTTAGCGGACAGACTAAGCAGGCAGCTCCAACCTCACGAGTGGATGCTTCACGAGGAAGTGGCGGAGTCCATCTTCCAACATTGGGGGAATCCGCGGATCGACCTTTTTGCGACCGAGGTCAACTCCAGATGCCCCCTCTTCTGCTCAAAACGCCCGTCGCCTCAGAGAGTGGCTTCAGATGCATTCACCGTGCCCTGGGGGGGGGTTGGGAATTGGCTTACACCTTCCCTCCAACCCCCCTCCAACCCCCCTCCAGCCACGATACAGCGCATCATCACCGACAAGGTGCACATCATCCTGATTGCGCCCTACTGGCCACGGCAGATGTGGTTCTCCCTGCTGCTGCAGCTTTCCCAAGAACCACCCATCCGATTACCGCTGCAACCGGATCTGCTCACCCAGAACGACGGCAAGACCTGGCATCCCAACCTCCAAACTCTTGCCTTGACAGCCTGGAGACTGAAAGGGTAAGCCTCCATGACCTTCACTTATCCACGGAGGTACAACAGATTGTCCTAGCATCCAGGAGACCTTCCACTAGAAAGTCATACAGTCACAAGTGGAAACGTTTCAGTATCTGGTGCGCACACCAAGGAATCCCACCAGCCTCTTGCCCTGTTCCTACAGTCCTGCAGTATCTCTCCTCCCTCTTCAGCCTGGGCCTGAAGCCGCAGTCCATCAAGGTACACCTCGCAGCCATTGCTTCTCTGCACGAATTGCGAAGCGACTCACCCACGGACTCCATCGCCGCCCTCCCCATCGTGACACGCTTCATGAGAGGTCTCAGGAACCTGCAGCCCCCAGTTAGCAAACCAGTACCTTCTTGGGTCCTCAATATTGTCCTCCAGCAGCTGACACAGGAGCCGTTCGAGCCCCTGCTCACGGCGGGAGGGAAATACTTGTCCTGGAAGACACTCTTCCTCATCGCCATCACATCTGCGAGGAGGGTTAGCGAGCTGCAGGCCCTAGTGGCTCACCCCCCGTACACGAAGATCTACCACAACAGGGCGTCTCTCCGGACCCACCCGAAGTTTGTCCCTAAGGTCGCCTCTGTTTTCCACGTCAACCAGTCAGTGAGCTTCCCTCCTTCTTCCCTGCTCCTCACGGCTCACCCGAAGAGCAGCGGCTTCACTCACTGGATTGTGTCCGAGCCCTGGACGACGGGGGACCCAGCTTTTTGTGTCCTTCGACCCCAACAGACCAGGGCAGCCCATCACCAAGCGCACACTCTCCCACTGGATATCCGACTGCGTCGCCTACTGCCTGCAAAGGGCGGGCGCCCTTCCAGCTAACAAGGCAAGTGCACACCAACTCCGCGCACTAGCCACATCCCTTGCCAGCGCGCAGGAGGTCCCAGTGAGCGAGATCTGCAAAGCCACTACCTGGTCCTCTCAACTCACCTTCCAGAAGCACTACTGCCTAGACCTGCAGGCGGAGGCTGACAGCTCCTTCGGCCGAGCAGTTCTATCTATGGTAGCAGCGTCCACCATGGTTCGGACCCTGCCGGACCAACTGACCAACTCCCAGCCTGACGGGACAGCGACTCAGATGTCTCCACCCTGGTGCTGAATAGGGTAGCTCATACATGCTTGTATTCAGATTAGTTGTATATTGCACAATGCTAGTTGCACAGTTGATGTTTTGTTTGCACTGTTTGTTAGATTGCACTTCGATGTTTCTACCTCATTGCGATTTGCACAGTTGATGTTGCTCTACCTCATGGCAGGTTGCCTAAATGTTTTGCACTATATGCAGTTGGGTTGCACAATAAACAAGTGTTTTTATCCTTCGCATATCTCCATCAGTTGTGTTCCACACTGTGTAGTATTCTGTCGCATGCCCCCCTCATCCACAGCGCTCAACATGTAGCTTGGGAGACACCAGGTGTGGCTGACACATCCTGCTTGTCCTAGGAGAAAGCAGAGTTACTTACCTGTAATGGAGTTCTCCGTGGACAGCAGGATAAGTCAGCCACACAATCCCACCCACCTCCCCTCTGAGGGTGGCCTGCGCGGTCCGCGCCCTAGCCACAGGGCACAGCTAATCACTCACTGATCGGGCTAGGGGCGGACCGGGGAGGTAGGACCACCTCACACACGCTCAGAAGCTTCTGAGCTAGAGAGCACTTCTGTCATGGCACCGTCGGATGACGTCACCAGGTGTGGCTGACTTATCCTGCTGTCCACGGAGAACTCCGTTACAGGTAAGTAACTCTGCTTTGCGGATGATACCAAAATCTGTAATAGAGAAGACACCCAGGAAGATGTAGATAACATGAGGAGGGATCTGGCTAAGCTTGAAGAATGGTCTAGAATTTAGCAGCTGGGATTTAATGTTAAAAAATGCAAGGTCATGCATTTGGGCTGCAGCAATCCAAGGGAGCAATACAGTATAGGGGATGAAGTACTTTTGTCCACTAAAGAAGAGCGGGACCTAGGCGTGGTTGTGTCTGATGATCTTAAAGTAGCTAAACAGATAGAAAAGCTGACAGCAAAAGCTAAAAGTATGCTTGGGTGCATAGAGAGAGGAATGGCTAGCAGAAAAAAGGAGGTGAAAGTGCTTTTGTATAAGTCTTTGGTGCGACCTTATTTGGAGTATTGTGTGCAATTCTGGAGACCGCACCTTCAAAATGATATAAACAGGATTGAGTCAGTACAGAGGGTGGCTACTAAAATGGTTAGTGGTCTTCATTATAAAGCATATGAGTACAGACATAATGATCTTAATATGTACACCTTAGAGGTAAGGCAGGATAGAGGTGATATGATTGAGATGTTTAAATACCTCCATGGCATAAATGCACAGGGGGAGAGCCTCTTTCTATTGAAAGCAAGTTCTTCTATGAGGGAACATGGGATGGGGGTGAAAGGAGATAGATTCAGGAGTGATATGCGGAAATATTTCTTTACGGAAAGAGTGGTAGATCCGTGGAATAGTCTCTCAATGGAGGTGGTAGAGATGAGGACAGTATCTGAATTCAAAAAAGCATGGGACAAACACAGAGGATTTCTAAAGGAAAAAAGGGGACTGTTGTTGTTGTTGTTGATATGGAAGGACAGACTAGATAGGCCATGTGGTCTTTTTCTGTCATCATTTTTCTATGTTTCTATGTTTAAGTCCTAGTCTGGGAAATTGACCATTCCATTATGTCCTTTTTCTCTGTATGTGAAAATCTCTCTCACAACAGTGAACAGGTTTGAAATTTTCTTACTTTTGTTCATATTAAAAGGCAATGAAACATTGTGCTTTAACTCAAAATGAGAATTTAGCAGAAGCTGGGCTGTTTCGGGAGCTAAGCATAGGGGTGTATCTCCCCCCTCTTATTCCCAGCTCTTTTTCAGGGCTAGAAAGACTCTGCTTTTCTCCTCCCTGAGAATCATGCGCTCCCAGGGTCCATGGAGATAATTTATGGCTCTCTGCTTCAGTGTCTGTAGAATTGAGAGATGGGAGGGGCTCTTTCTCAGAGTTAACCTGCTCAAGGGTAACCTCCAGAGATTTCCCATTATTTATCTGCCATTTCTGAAGGCAGGAACAACTTAAAATCAGGCTCTAACTGATTTATGGCATTTAAAGAAGCCATTTCGGAATTAGCAAAATGCTGCTTTACTGGCTGTGACTCATATAAGGAACCTATAGATTTCTCCCACATTTCCCATTCAACCTCCAAGTTCCATTTCAAGGGAGGCATGTAGCTGTTCCAAGGATTCCAATTCATCCCTAAGGTGTCTTTCCTTTTCTTCTAAGGGAACCCTTAATTCTTCTAAAGCATCATGCTCACACGCAGCTTCTTTGTTCCTTTTGAGCAGGCAAAGAACATGTCCCTGCATGAGCAAAAGCTTCTGCTTCTCACTGCATCCAAGGAATTCAGCAGTCTGCACAATATCCCTCAACTGATGCTGTGCCTCAATCAGTTGTGACACAATCTATATTCTTTCATTTTCACAGACATCAAGTCTGGCAATCTCCTGAATTGATTGTATCTTAATACAGTTCAGATCATTAAGGAATCACTCATACACTGCTTGCATATCTTGCAAGTCTTCTAGTAGCTTACTTTTGCATACACGGGGTTCCGCAGTATGTCCATTCGAGAGTTCTCTAAAGATTTCTTGATTTATGGCAAGTGTACCTGTCTGCATAGAGGAGTGCATGCTCTCAGGAATTGTTTTTTTGCACAGCAAGGCTATCTCTGTCAGCAGTAGCCATCATACATCAAACAGTCTTAAAAGGAAAACTCAGGGCTAGCGCATTCAGAATTGCTCATTCCAGTTCTGTGAAATGTGGTTCATTCAGAACTGCCTATCCTGGAAGACAAGCCTCCAAAACTATGGGGATTATTGTCAGTAGCAACTAAGGGGTATGTTTACTAAAGTGCGTTAGTGTGTTTCGCATTAGGAGCCGCGGTAGAAACACAAACCCCAAATAAGGACATGGGCGGTACATCGTTACCACCAACGCGCGTTCCCAAAACTAACGAGCGTTACAGGGCGCCGTGGCGCGTTACCACGCGTTAAGCATAAAAAGGCGCATAGACAGAAATCACTTAAACAGAATTGTAGCATAATGGTACCTGCACTGACCGCTGATACAGACATCATGGGATCGATTCCCCAGTGTGCCAAATGCAGAAGGCTGTCTGAGGCATCACCCTGTACATTACGTAGAGAATGAGTAGGCATTTTACATTTTTTTCCAGTAGTGTTGCCAGCAAACACACCCTCACAGTGGCGTAACCAAAGGTGCTGTAGAAGGCACCCCATAACGCACTCCATAGGCCACATTATAAAGTGCACTGGGGCCTGCTCCATCCTGGGGCTATGGTTTGTCTTTTGTGATCACAATAAGGGCCTGTTTCCATAGGACCAGGATGGGGGATGGAGCCCTCTCTTGGGGCCTGCACCATCCTGGGGCTATGGTTTGACTTTTGTGATCACAAAAAGGGCCTGATTCCATAGGACCAGGATGGGGGATGGAGCCCTCTTTTGGGGCCTGCACCATCCTGGGGCTATGGTTTGTCTTTTGTGATCACAAAAAGGGCCTGTTTCCATAGGACCAGGATGGGGGATGGAGCCCTCTTTTGGGGCCTGCACCATCCTGGGGCTATGGTTTGTCTTTTGTGATCACAAAAAGGGCCTGTTTCCATAGGACCAGGATGGGGGATGGAGCCCTCTCTTGGGGCCTGCAGCATCCGCGGATGTATTTGGGCCTTGTGTTAGTTGACAGGGGCAAGTGACAGACCCCTGTTTGTCTCTTGGCCTGAGTGGTGGGCCTGTGGTTTCCTGTGGATAGGACACATCCTTGGGCTGCAACAGCGCACCATACCATAACAATGTGGTCTGTAGTGCACCCCTGCCATGGTTGCAGCTACCCCCTTGGGGCTGGGGGGTTTGTTTTTGGGTGTGTGCCAGACTTTGCTACCAGCTGGACGCGGCAACACCTGACATTCCCTGGCAGTGCATAGTTTCTTTGTGCTTTGGTTACAACACCTGATATTCCCTGGCAGTGCATAGTTTCTTTGTGCTTTGGTTACAGGGTGTTTTTTTCCACATCATCAGTTGGGGTGCCTGTCCCCATGCACTTACCTCACGTGGGTATTCGGAGCTCCTGTTGTATCTGTGAGACAGACGCTCCCAGGCCCTCCTGACCCTGGCTAAGTTCTGCTTCCTGGATGAGCCAGGAAGTAGGCGCTGCTGGCGGAGGCAGAACAGCTCTGTGAGGAGATAGAGGTCTCTTTGTGTGAATGCTGGCTTCCTTGACATGGCTGCCATTTGCTCTGACTGTATCAGTGCTGCGTAGCCACGTGCGTTGGTGGGGGCGTATCCACGTGCGTTGGTGAGGGCGTAGCCACGTGCATACCCACATGTTGTTATGGGCGTGTCACCGCGCGTGAATACGTGCGTTGGTTCCAGCGTGGGCGGGTGTTACTACGTGCGTTGGTTCAGATGTGGGCACTGTAGATTATATATCCTTGAGGGTGTATTGCACCTAACATTAATGCTACCATCTCTGATTGTGCTGGCCTATTGCCTATCAGAGCCTGTGAGCAGGAGCTGGACTTTACAACCCCCACTTTTTAGTACTGCTGCTATATTTTGCAGCGTCAGCATCATGTTTTATACCACCTTCTGCTGCACACATCTCACATTAGGGTACATTCACATTCCTTTGGCTAGATATGTCCTCAATGTGGAGATGTATCACACATTTTTAATGCCACTTTTGTTTAGAGGGATTGCGGAGGGTGTGTGGTGAGAATGGCACAGAGGGAGTCCCTGATTGGTTATATGTCGGGGTGGCATTGGAAGCAATGGAGAGCTTGTGTGTATTTGACAGAGGGACTTCATTTCACCATGCAGTCCATCTGCATGGGTTCACAGGGTTGGATTGGAGCAGTCACACCCATGATGCACTGCACATGCAAATCAGCAGTGTACAGATGGTCATATGTTGCGGTTTCCCCCCCCCCCATCACCTAGGGCTGATGGGGGTCATGACCATGTGCAGCCCCACAGCACCTCGGCATAGTAGGGGGAACAGACCATGTGTGGCACTGCTACAGAGTAACCACAGACAGTCACATTGTGCGGGTACTGTGACCACCCTGAGTTTGAGGTGGGGTGGCCAGCAACAGGTCCACAGCACCTTCCATGACTGACATACCCCATGCTGCAGTTCCCCATTAGTGTGTTGTCTGTAGTTCTGTTAGACCAGGCTGGGGAGTCCTGGTCCTGGTCCTGGAGAGCCACAGACCAGTCAGGTTTTTGGGATCTCCCTAATGAATAAGCATGAGATATATATGCATTAGAGATATCCTGCCAACCTGACTGGTTTGTGGCTCTCCAGGGCTGGATTTGGAGACCCCTGCCTTACACCTCTGTCATTTAAGATCATGAGTGGGCAAGGTGCAGATGTCCTAGACATCAAAAAGGTATATAGAATGTGTCACATTCCTCCTCGATTCTCACCACCACCAAAAAGTTGTCTAATAGACAATATTTTGGAGGTGGTGAGAAGTGAGGAGGAATGTGACACATTCTATCTAACCTTTTTGATGTCTTGGACATCTGCACCTTGCCCACTCACAATCTTAAATGACAGAGGTGTAAGGCAGGGGTCTCCAAATCCAGCCCTGGAGGGCCACAAACCAGTCAGGTTGGCAGGATATCTCATGCATATTCATTAGGGATATCCCAAAAACCTGACTGGTCTGTGGCTCTCCAGGACCAGGGTTCCCCACCCCTGCGTTAGACACACCATGGTTACATCGGTGTCCTGCTGTATGTCTCGCTCATGTCTAGTCTCTATGGGCGATTATGCACCCAAAATAGTGCATATCCAGTGTTGGTGGCATGGTTATCTGCTGTAGGGAGGGGGAGATTATGAACCACCACACAACCCACCCTCCGGGGCTCAGGGTGCAGAATAGGTTCACCCACCAATAGATCCACAGTCTACCTCACTGCAAGGGTAGCAGTAGAGGGGACCATCATCCCCAGTCCTGTTGGGGGACAGACAGAGCACTACACATCCATAAGGCAATAGTTGACAAATGGCAGGCTTGGAAATGCACAGCTGCCCCCCAACATTATCTGACATTCTCCAGCAGCACACCTCCAGGCACTGTACCCTGCGAGGTGTTCCAGCAAGACACATACAAGCTGCAGACAGTCCACCAGCTAGTCCAGAGTGCATGGTCCTGGATGAGATGCAGGCACCCAGAACAGGAGTGTCAGCATACACACCAAACAGATAAGTCAGTGATTGGGCCCCAAAAGGGGACCCATAGATATCACATGAGAAAAATGCCATAGAGCACTATGGGGGAACCTAGCCATGCAGTGGTCACTACTCAGTCAGGGTGAGAGTGACCTCCCAGCAGGACATGCTATGGCCACCCTGTTCGTGCAGGTGGAGGCCGGGCACTACAATGTCCGAGCCATTGCCCTATGCCTTGTGCTGATGCAGCCAGGTCAGGCCACCCTATACAGCCTATTCCCACAGTACCTTGCTCCTCATTATGCACATTGGCAGGCCAATACTGGCAACAGTGCTAGCACTGAGGGCTGTGGGGGGTGTTTGCCGACACCGCACACTTGATAGACAGACACACACTCCCCACACCTATGCCAGCATTGTGCAGCTATGGAGGTGTTGGGCAGCCCTGCCCACCACAACGGTCCGGGGCACAGTGCAGGAATGGCTATGGTTTGCAAAACTGTAGGTGTCACTGCACAGGTTGGTAAACACTGTCAGACACAGGACCTGTAGCACACTCCACAGACATCAGAAAGGTTGCTATGCTGCAGCTCACTCAGAGAAAACTTGTACTTGAGCTAGGAATTGCTATCTGCCAGTAATCATAGCAACCTTTTGTAAGATGTGTACCATATTCCGAGGTTTATGGTGGCATTACTATGGTATGCAGGTGCTAGTATTGGGAGATGTACACAAAGCCCAAAGTCCTGCCTCACCAGGTGGCTTTGGATGATGGGGCCTGTGGGTGCGGGTGTGTCTGCCCCTGTTGGCTGCTGCTTTACGGCAGTGTTTCCCAACTCCAGTCCTGGTGTGCCAAACACTGTTCAGGTTTTCATGCTGTCCCTCATGGCTATGCAAGAGATACATCTGCATACCATGGGGGTGGCGCATGGAAATGCAGCACAGCCATCTTTATCAGAGGCAGCATGGAACCGGAATGGGTGTTTGGCCCTCCAGGACTGCATTTGGGGGGCTCTGCTCTAGGTAATGGGTAAGTTTCTGGTGTCTGTGCTCTGTAGGGTCGGATGTAGGTGTTATGGGCATGTTTACGTCATCTGCAAATAAGGTTCTGTCTGTATTAGGACTTTGTAGTGGTGGGTAAAATATGCGGAGTGGGTTGGCAGAATCCACAGCTGGGACTTAAACCTGTGACCTTCTGCTTACAGTGGTTTTGTGCACTGCACCACCATGTTATCACAGAGATGGTGCATTCCCTGGTGGTACCTTGACATGTGCCGCCTGCGGCCCTCTGTATCCCCTTCTCCAGCATCTGTCCAGTTGCCATTCCAACATGCCCGCCCTGCTGTTGCGGGACATGTGCACGCCATAGGCACCCTGTCTGGTGGGGGAGGAAAACCTGAGCAGCGCTATTTCACTGTGGGTCCATTCACCTTGTATGGGGACGGAGTATAGACCCTTCCACGATTTCTATCTGTTCTATGGAGCTTACTCTAGGGGGGGTGTTTCTCATTGATACCACTGTTGACCAACTTGGTCATTGTTTTTATCCAGTTTGTTGGGGTCATTTTCAGTGTTTCTGTGCCCTTTTGTTCTGTGCACATGTATCACACTTATCACTTTCTTTGAGTTTTCCTGCCTGGGCTGTACATTGCTGACACCTAAATGGTTTCTCTCCCCTTTAATATGCCTTTAACGGCAGGTTTTCATTCGCGTTGGAATTGAGCTCTGAAATTCAGCGCGTTAGTGTGAGGGGCGCCTCTCCCCGCCCACTCTCCGCCCATTGACCCCTTCTCTCCGCCCTCTCTCCACCTTCTGCGTTGTTTTACCGCGCCGCGGGGATTTACGATCGTTAACTACGGTTAACACGCGTAGTATGACGTTAACGCTCATTGGCGCGTGATTACACACGTTATACTGCACTTACGATCGTTAACGTCGTACAACGCGCGTTATTCACTTTTACCGCACTTTAGTAAACATACCCCTAAATGTGTATACTCTTGATAGATCTAAGGGTAATTGCTACATCTCTCTTTTCCCAAGATTCTATAGCTCTACCTGTCAAATGAACCACGTGAGATAAAGGGAACCAATCCTGTGTTTATATATAAATTAGACTTTATTGCTTTTAGAAAAGTAATGCAGATATAGAATAAATTTGTTTTCTGAGGTAGCAAGTTTTGTAGCCCTATGATTACAATGACTAAGATCATAAATCACTATTTAGTAACCAAAGTCACAGATCTGCTCTGCACTCAGATATACAGAAATTGGCTCTTTGTCTGGCTAGGCCCACCCCCAGGAGAATTCAGACCAGTACCTTAGCTTTGCCAAGAGGACAATTGTGGTTGGGTCCAAGAAGTCGTCTCCGGAATGACACAAAGTCCAAAGATGGCAGTGGTCAAATGCAGTCTGCAGGCATCCAGCTGAGCAGCACGATAACACAGAACTTTGGTCTATGGGAGAGATTCACTCCTTTCCGAGGTTAGTCTTTGACCTTGCACACTATCTGACTTTCCAGCTGGAAACAGGCAGGCAGTAGCGCTAAAGACTGCAGAATGACAGAATGTGGCAGAAGGTAGGAGGAGAGACCAGGGTAGTGTGCAAAGTCTCTAAAAGTCCTCAAAAGATATCTCTAAAAGTCTGCTAGAGCCTCTCCAAAAGAGTGGTCTGCGTCCCTTCTTCTCCAGCATAATTCTTTTTCCTGACTTCCTCAGCACAGCATGGGGATTGGCTGGTCTCAGATATTGTGTGTTACCTTCAGTGAATCAGATAACAGTTGTCAAGTGGTTCTTCTCCAAACAGAGGTCCATGGTGAGAAAAGATGCTGGTATGCAGGCTCATATATTATTGCAAAAGCTAGGACCAGTAGTACAGTCTGGATGAGAACGGGACTCCAGCACGAGTTCTCTTACACATACTGTAGTCATAACTGGAAACAATAGCTCTGCTGTAAAATACATAACTTTGGCAGAATTGCTTGATCTGTAGGTTTGAAACTTGAACAGCAGAAAAGAGTTTCATCTTGTAACAGGAATCCATCTTGTTTGGTTCAGGCTTTTGGGTCTGAGCAGGCCACAGTGGTTCAGAACAGGCCACAGGTACAAGCCCTAAAGAGCAAGGGGACACAGAGGTCATATCTCTTGTGCTGGAAGGAGGTCCGGTTGTGGAAGTTTGCCATCACTCATGATATGCAGTTAAGGGCCACATATCTGCTAGGGGGAGCAGAATATCCTGGCAGGCCAGTTGAACCACATCCTCTGGCTGCATGAGTGGACTCTGGACAAGTCTATTGCAGCCCAGATCTTGTGGACGTGGGATACCCCTCTATAGATCTGTTTACCACTCATCACAATGCCCAAGTGTATCAGTTCAGCTCCAGCGTTGTCTCACACAGCAGGCTGTCTCTGGATGCTTTCCTCCTGCACTGGGAGGAGGGCCTGCTATACACATATCCTCCCATACTGAAGACCGTGCTGAAGCTCCAGACAGGGGTCAATGATCCTTATTGTACCTTTTTGGCTCAGGCAGCGGTGGTTTCACCTTCTGCTTCAACTCTCCAATTGGGAGCCTCTGCGGTTCAGCTGTGTCCCGGACCTTATCTCGCAGGAGGATGGGAGGATGCTGCACCCTAACATCATATCCTTGGCCCTCACTGCATGGATGTTGAGTGGCTAATCCGGTCAGAGCTTAACCTGCCTGATGATGTAACATGTTCCATAGGCCTCTAGGAGGGACTCGATAAGAAGGTCTTATGCCTTCAAATGGAAGACATTTGCTTCCTGATATGCAGCACAGGCACTGGATCCCTTTACTTGTTCTGTCAACAGATCCTTGAGTACCTCTTGCACCTCTTGGAGTTGGGCTACAAATCTAACTCTGTCAGGGTCCACATCAGCATGACTGGGGCCTACTATCACAGTTTGGAGGGAAAGTCCATATAAACTTAGGGGCATGTTTACTAAAATCCGCAAAATAGCGCGCCGCAAAATAGCGCACGGCAACGCGGCACTGAAACGCGCAGAAACGCGTTTAAACGCCCCGTACACGTGCGTGTCACCCCCGCACAGGTACGCGGCTCACTAACGGGCCCCGTACAAGTGCAGGCCCGCAAATGTCCGATAGAGGCGTGGAACGGCGAAAGGAGGGCGGAGGAAGGCTCCGGAGGGGCGGAGGGACGGGGTCAATGGGTGGAGAGTGGGAGGGGAGAGGCTCCCCGCACAGTATCGGGCCCGAATTTGCATGTAAAAACTACCGCGAGTGAAACACTCGCGGTAGAAAGCATTTAAAGGGAAGAGAAACCATTTCCGTCAGCAATGTACAGGAAAACCGGGGAAACCAGCAAAACGTGAGCAGTGTGATATATGTGCACAGCACAAAAGTGAAAATAAAAATAGAAAATGACCACAACAGAACTATTAAAAATAGTAATTCAGCTGGGGAACAGTTATAGTGATGGGCAAATACAGAAATCACACCCAGCAAAGCTCCAGAAAAAAGAAATGACTTTTGGAAGGGTCTACTGAGAGGAGACTCTTCCAAAAAACATTTCCACGTTTTGGAGCTTTCCTGGGAGTGTTTGCTATGGTTGCCCATTAATATCACTGTTGCCCAGCGTGGTGATATTTTGTCCCACATTTCCCGTGGTCATTTCCGGGGTTTATGTGCACGTTTGTCACCAGACAGGGTGCATATGCCCACAGTAGAATTGCGTAGAGCAGGGTTTGTGACTCCAGCCTGCCAGGCTTACTGCCTCCAGGGGCTGCACTGTCTCTGTGGCCAAAGTGTGGTACAGCGGACAGAGTCATTACCTCTAGGACCAGAGGGCAGAGGTTCAAAACCCAGCTGGGGCACCTGCCAGCCCAGTCCCTATATTTTACCCACCACTAAATAAAGATAGCGCAGACACCCCTGTATGCATGGGGAAAACACCCATATTTTACCCAACACCGCACACACACCACAACAATGGGCATTACCTACAGCCAAGTCCCCCAAATGCAGTCCCATACTGCCACATTGCAATCAGGTCAACTGCTTTTTCTGAGAGAAGTTCATGCCAGCATGTTGGCGGACAAGTACATGTGGTGCAGGGGGCAGTGGCTGCTAACCACAGAAGACAGAGGCCTAGCCATGTGCAGGCTGGCACAGTCCACTGCAACAGACAGGTCCTGCCGGATTCACAGTCATGGACAGTCCAGGGAATCCAACCAATCTGTGGCTACACAGTGGTGCAGTGCACACAGACAGTACATACAAGAACAGAAGGTCACAGGTTCAAAGCCCAGCTGGGGCTACTGCCAATCCTGCCCACATATTTTTCCCACAACTAAACAGTGATAGTAAGGACACACCTTTCATGGCGGGGACATATGCAATGGTAAGACATCTATCTTTTACCCCACTGAGCACAGACACCATGAACAGGGGCAGTACCTAGAGCAGAATCACCCAAATGCAGTCCTGGTGGGCCACACACCAGTCAGGTTCCATGCTGACACTCATACAAATGCCTGTGCTGTATATCTATGCACCACCCCCATGGCATGTAGATGTAGCCCATGCATATTCATGAGGGATAGCAGGAAAACCCGAACAGTGTGATGCAAACCTGGACTGGAGTTGGGAATCTGTGCCGTAAAGCAGCAGCCATCAAGGGCAGACACACCCACACCCACAGGCCCCATTGGCCAATGTCTCCTGGAAAGGCAGAACATTGGACCGTGCATGCAGCACCCAAAACGAGCACTTGCATAACTTACCAATGTCACCCTACACCTGAGGTATACGGTACACAGCTCGGAGACGTTTGCTAGGAGCACAGGCAGGCAGTTATCCATACGTTACGTACATACTGCTAGTTGACCCCATCCAAACAATCTGTTAGGTGTTTGCGGGGCATGCTCCAGGCCTGGCCTCTGACGGTGCTTACCACCCTGGGGAGTGACCACCAGCTGTAATGCGTACCATATCCATGCCTTGCCGTGCTCAGGACCGGTTTGGTGGGCAAGGCTACTTACCCCCTCAATCGTAGCACCATGATGGCAGAGGTGTGGAAGTGTGTGTCTGTCTATACCAGGGGTGGGCACCTCCGGTCCTGGAGGGCCGCAGACCAGTCAGGTTTTCGGGATATCCCTAATGAACATGCATGAGATATATATGCATTAGAGATATCCTGCCAACCTGACTGGTTTGTGGCCCTCCAGGGCTGGATTTGGAGACCCCTGCCTTACACCTCTGTCATTTAAGATCGTGAGTGGGCAAGGTACAGATGTCCTAGACATCGAAAGGGTATATAGAATATGTCACATTCCTCCTCGATTCTCACCACCACCAAAACGTTGTCTAATAGACAATTTTTTGGTGGTGGTGAGAAGTGAGGAGAACTGTGACAAATTCTATATAACCTTTTTGATGTCTTGGACATCTGCACCTTGTCCACTCACAATCTTAAATGACAGAGGTGTAAGGCAGGGGTCTCCAGATCCAGCCCTGGAGGGCCACAAACCAGTCAGGTTGGCAGGATATCTCTAATGCATATATATCTCATGCATATTCATTAGAGATATCCCGAAAACCTGACTGGTCTGCGGCCCTCCAGGACCAGGTTTGCCCACCCCTGGTCTATACAGTGGGTGTTGGCTGCAAGCCCCTTCAACAGCCCGCACTGCCAGCACTGTTGCCAGTATTGGCCAGTCAATGTGCATAATGAGGTGCAAGGTACCATGGGTATAGCCAGGGAAGGGTGGCGTGGCCAGGATGCATCTGCACTGGGCATAGGGCCCTGGCAGGGACATTGGCTGGGATATTGTAGTGTCCGGCCACCACCTACACAGACAGGGTGGCCAAAGCATGTCCTTCTGGGGGATCACGCTCACCCTGACTGTGCAGTGACCACAGCATGGCTAGGCCTCCCCCCCCCCCCCCCCATCCCATAGTGCTGTATAGTAGTTCTCTCATGTGATAGATATGGGTTTCTCTTTGGGGCCTAGTTGCTGATCTATCTGCTTGCTGTGTATGCAGACAGCCCAGTTCTGGGTGCATGCATCTCCATTGGGAACATGCACTATGGACTAACCAGCAGACTGTTTGTAGCTGGTAAATGTCTTGCTATAATGGCTTGCAGGGTGCAGTGGCTGTTGGCTTGCTGCAGGGGAATATCTGGTGGTGGAGTGCAGCTTACCATACCCTGGGCTTATGTCTGTCTGCTATTGTGTTATGGCTGTGTATGGAGCTGCCTGCTGGGGGGAGTGGTGGGGTTCCTCAGCAGGACTGGGGTTGATGTTGCCCTCTACTGCCACCTTTGCAGGGAGGTAGAGTGTGGATCCCTTGATGGGGACCATGTTTGCCACGGGGGGGTGCCTGATGGCGGCAGACAGGGGTATCCATGGTGTTTGTGCAGAAACTAGCTATCTTACACATTAACACTGCTTTGGAACGCCCGCTTGGCCTCCATCAGCCATGGCAGGTGTTGTTGACCTGGTCCTGGCCAGCTCATTGCACACTCAGGGTGAGCACAGTACCCGCACGATGTAACGGTGTGTGGCTACTCTGTGCCCCCTACTAGGCCAAGGTGCTGTGTGGATGCACCCGGTCACTTCCCCCAACAGGGCCGAGGTGCTGTGGGGGTGCATTCCCCATCTTGTGTCCATCTGCGGACAGCTAATTTGCATGTGCAGTGCATCATGGGTACGGGTGGCCTAACCCTATCCTGTTGACACCAGCAGACTGTCTGTGAGGTGACGTGTAGGCTATCTGCAGCCAGCCAGGGGCCTGCTTACAGCTATGGAGCTGTAGTGCAATGGTTACATCACTGCCTGTGCAGCCAGAGGTCATGGGTTCAAACCCACAGTGGGGCCCTTTGGTAGGGCTGTCCACAGCTTTATTTTTATTTACTGTACATATGTCTATGCCGGCAAGACCACCCTCAGCTTACTATACCCATTAGGTGCCTCTGAGGGTGCTTCATAGGGCGCCCTGTAGGCCACCTTATGGTTGCCATCCCTATAGGGTGCACTATACATTATCCTGTGTCGCAACATACATGCTGCCCTATAGAGGTCATTCAAGGGTGCCTTGGCAAACAGTGCACTGTAACATGTGCCTTATGGGCCGCCGTATGTTAACATGCTGGGAGAGTGCGTTTGCTAGTAGTGATAACAAAATATAATTATACAGCCTCCTACAGCACTCCACAACATAATACATACTGCCTCAGCAGGCATTTTTCACTGGGCATTGTGAGGAGTTGAACCCCTGATCCCTGCACCATTGGTCAGTGTTTTAACCATTGTGCTGTGGCTCTGTTCCTGTGCTTGTGCATCAGCGCGCCGCCTTGTGCCTATCAGCGCGCCGCCTTCTGCCGCCCAAGGGGACCAGTGCGCCGCCTTCTGCTGCCCAAAAATAACTGTGCGCCGCCTTATGCCGCCCAAAAAGCACTGTGCGCCGCCTTCTGCCGCCCAAAAATAACTGTGCGCCGCCTTATGCCGTTCCAAATTAATTTGCCTCCTATAACAATGTTAATCATTACAGTTACTGCCTCAGCTGACCTTTGTGGTTGCGCACACTGGGGGATTGAACCCATGGCCCCTGCACCATTGGTCAGTGTCTTCACCGTTGTACCACGGCTCTGTTGTTTTGTATACTCAGCAGCGCGCCACTTTGCCTTTCCACGCGCTAATGTCGCCCCCGCACATTAGCGCGACGCGCACACGTCCGGTTGCTTACTACCGTTTTTTTTCTATTTTCTGCCTGAACCGCCCACTCCTTATATGGCACAGGCACACTAGCGCGGCCCCGCACGTTAGGAATGTTTAGTAAACATGCCCCTTAGTCTTTGGCGGTTTGCATCATGCGAGGCTTACTTCTCTCAAGACCTCTCTTCAAGCCTCTGGCAGTGGCTTGGGACCTCAGTGTGGTTCTGGCACCATTCATGTTGGCTCAATTTGAGCTGATTGACTCCTACCCCTTAAAGTTCTTGACCTAGAAGGTCTTGTTCCTGGTGACAACTACCTCGGCCCACTGTGTTAGTGAGCTCCAGGCTCATCTGTGGTACACCATATTCCATCATAATAGAATGGTCCTGCACAATCATCCTCAATTCGTCCCAAAGGTGGTATTGGCTTTCCATCTTAATCAGTCTGTCATTCTGCCAACTTTCTTTCTGAGATGTCACACCCATAGAGGGGAAGAAGTGTTGCACACATTGCACTGCAAGTGAGCTTTGGCCTTCTACTTGGAGTGGATGAAGGCCCACCGAATGTCCATCAAGCTGTTTGTCTTGTTTGGCCCAGAAAGCTAGGGGCTGCTGTTTTCAACAGGGGCAGCCAATGGGTGATGCGGGGCCATGTATGGAGACTCATTACAAGGCCTTATTTGCATAGCCACTGAACTTATTTGCATAAATTTAATTTATTTTATTTTAAAATAAATTTGTTGCCCATCTAAAATTTTAGGCCCTCACAAGCCTCTTTTTTGACCTGACAATGACTTAGGGACATGGATACTAAATGTTAATGTGCGTTAAATCCCACTGCGCCAATAGAAATAAATGAGTGTTGCTGCACTTAACGCACATTAACATTTGTAAATGTGCATTAACTTTTAGTAGACATGCCTCTTAATGAGTGTCTCAAAACCATTTGCATGGGCAGTGAAGATAAAGAAACTACCAGATTTCTACATTACTATACTCCAGTGTAAATTGCTAGGCACATTAGGAAGTACACAATATCCTGCTCATTTAGAATCCATAGCAAACCCGCTGTATCATAACAGCACTAACAGGACTCACAAAGCACCAAACCCTACCTATCAAAAGGCAACATTGTAAATATTAAACCAATACATCTCAGAGAATACCAATACATCTCCTACTGGTGGAAGAGAACAAGTGAGACTGTCATATAGAAACTACACAAACAGAATAATGCATCTCAGTTACACATGCAAAGCATAGTCCGTCACCAAACATAGAACAAGGGATCACAATTTAGAAATATGAAGACAAACTATGAATATGCAACAACACTGGAGAAATAAAACTATAAGTTAATTTCCTCTTGTACTAAACAAAACACAAAACGTTAGCAATTCACATTTACCTTTTGTTGTTTGAGCATTTTATTTTTCAGTTGCAATTGCCCCAGTTGCTTTCTTCTGCTTTTTTATGTCTTATGCTAACTCTCCATTGTCTGCTGTCCATTTATCCTTTTTTCTGTCTTCTAGTTTTTTCCATTCTTTCTACATCTGCTTCTAATATACTGATCTTTCCTCTTTTGCTCTTTACTCCATTTCTTTCTTTATTCCTTTTTCATCCACTCAGATTTCACTCCTCCATCCTCAATCCCCACTTCTCTCCCAATATTCAGCCAATCGTAGATGTTTCTTCCCTCCCACACAAAATATCTGTTCCCCTCTCCATCCTCACTCCCCCAACTTCTTTTTTTCTCATGCCAGTCACAGTCTCACCCCTTTCTGGCCCTCCCCCAGCATCAGCTGCTTTCTAGTTCCAGCCCCTCCCAGCATCCACTCCCTTCCAGTCCCATTTGTCCATCCCCCACATCAGTCCATTTCCAGTCCAGCCCCCCAGTATCAGTCCTCCTCTAGTCCCTTTCAGCATCTGTTCCCTTCCAGTCCCAGTCCCCATCTGCCAACATCAGCCCATTTCCAGTCCTAACCCCCATCCCCATTCCCCTTCTAGCCCCTGTTCTTGTTCCCATTCCCATTCTAGCCCCCAGTTCCCAGTCTCCCCCACCAGCCACACACCAAAAAGGGGTCCCACGCCTGATTGGCTTCAGAGGGAGCCGGGGAGGCCCAAAGCCCCGGCTTACCTCTGAACAGCCGCGGGAGTAAAAAACAGCATTTGCCTTCTCACCCACGGCTGTGATAAAAAGTAACCTGCCGGCACAATGAGTATCATGAGGTCAAACAGGGGCATGTCAAAGCATAGGAGGAAAAAGAAAAAATGCAGACCACAAGGTTAGAGGTGTCAGGAAATACTTAGCTATGGAGAAATGGGAGATGGTTAATACTAGATTGTTAGGGGGTAGGGGAAGATAGTAGAAAGAGAGGGAGCAGGGCATACAGGAAGAGAGAGAAAGAAGAAGCTGGTCTAGGAGAGAGGATGATGCTGGACTCTGTAATGGGAAGAGAGACAGGAAATAAAAAAAGAGAGAGTGGAACTGCATTCAGTCTAACTTCTAGGCTTCCAGTTCAATTTGTGTCTTCATATCTCTATTAGTAATTGTAATCCTCTGTTCCATATTTGCTAGGGGTCTGTCTTAGTTTTACATGTGTAAGCAAGGTGAAATATTCTGCCAGCATTTAGTCTCTGTATAGTAGCACTACTTGGTCTGTTTTCTCAGCAGAGAGTGTAGTAATGTTTCAGGGACTGGTACATTGCTGATTTATTATAGATACATTTGCTGCTGTTTGAGTAATGGGAGTTGGTGCTGTTATTATATCCTAACATTTTGTGTGTCTTCTTGCAGGGTTGAGAGTGTCAGAAGGTTAATGGATTATAATTCTGTAGAGAATTAGAACATAAGAGTAGAGCATCAAGCAGAAGAGCTGAATAGTGTGATGCAATTGTGCTGGACTGAGCTATAATGCAATATCACTGATTTTTTGAGCCTCATTCACACCATAAGATTTAACTGCAGTTCCATATTGTCCTGCTAGACCAGTCCAGACAAGTAAGTTGTGTTCCCCTACCAGCAGATTGGTGGACATAAAGAACCAATGAAAAGCCCAGTTTAATGACATCATTCCCATGCCTCTATTCATCTCAACCACCAGAGGTCTCTTCAATATTCTTTTTGTCTCCAGGAGATGGTGGATGGATTTTCTCCACTCTGAAGAAAATCTGAATAATTGAGAGGAAAAGATTTATTTAAATTCTCGTGAATGACCATCCTGAGGGTGACTCTCTCACTTGAGTGTGATGTGGGAGTCTCTACTAGACTGTGGTCTTTTAGGTAGCCATAGGAAAAGGGGAAAATTAGTTTAGCTCCATGTTCTTATCATAATAACCCTGTTGAGCAGCCAGAAAACTGGAAGGATTTGGAAGGACTGGATTGGAAGAGTTCTGCAGCCTCACATGACCTCAATGTCCCTTCTCTCCTCCTCTGCCCCCCTGCTCTCTCCTGAAGATCGCAGAAGGTTCTCAGAGGAATCTGCCTCACAGAGATGGAGTGCATTGTGTGGTTTAATATTCACAAGGTGGAAGCGCAGGTCATGGAGGTTACCAGACAGACCACCATTCCTGTGGAAGGCAGATTAGCCTTAAAGGATACTCTGGACTGCAAGGTGGTTTCATGGTTGAAGAACCAGTTCGCTGTGATAGCTGCTATTCTTCAGCTAGTGATATTTGCAGGCCTGATGTCTTGAGCCCTGCTCCAGTGAATTCATTCTCATCTTCCTTTTGGAGTCGCTATGACCTTCCTTTGGGTGTTATGTATGATCTTGTAAAGCTAGCAGCCAGAGATAGTGCCCTGCCAGTGGTGACATGGTGTTGGATTTGGCTTCAACACCGGGCAGCAGACACTTCCTCCAAAGGCCAGTTGACCCATTCAGTACGGCTATGTCTTGGAATGCAGAGAGCCGATCCTGGACACTTCCATCATCTCCTCTTATGATTCTGTGAACAAAAAGGCCGCTGTGAGGATCACTTTGGACACGTTGTTACTCCTGAAGGCAGTGGTGCTCCTTCCCCTGGATGTTTGGGGCAAGAGTCGGTATTCCATCAATTTTGTGGTGCCAAAAAAGGACAGATCATTCTGTCCCATTCTGGACCTCAAGGGTCCTGCGCTTCCTGATGGAAATTTTGCAATCCATTTCTCAAGTGGTGCACCAAGGGGAGTTCCTGGTATCTCTGGATTTGGCTGAGGCATATTTCATATCTCAATCTAGGAGGGTCAGCAAGGTATCTGCATTTGCCATGTTTGGCTCTCACTTTCAGTTCGCCATCCTCCCATTTAGACTTTACCAAGGACATTCTTCAAGGTCATGGTGGTAGTGGCTGCAGTGCTATGACACCAAGGGATTTGTCTGCACCGATATCTGGACGACGGGCTTGTCCCAGACCGTTCTCTTTCAGAGGTGTCCCGAGTAGCGACTGGAATGGAAAGGCTTGACTGGGTGATCAATCAGGGAAAGATCCAGTTAATGCCTTCCCAGTTCTTGGCATTCCTGGAAGCACGTTTCAGTACCCAAGCCTTCCTGCCTGAGGAGACAGTTAAAAGGTTGTTGGATTGCCTTGTGCTGTTCTGTTTGCAGCAGGCTCCCAGAGTCCGGGATTATCTTCAGCTCCTCGGATTGATGGCAGCAACAATCGAAATGGGTGCATGCTCATATGCAGTCACTCCAATGGTCCTTGCTGACTTGGTTGTCTCCGAGTTCTCAGGAGTTTGAGCTCAGGCTCCCACTCTCAATGATGGTAAAGGCTTGCTTGTGGTAGTGGCAGCAGCCCAGTTTTCTGAGGAAGGGTGTGACACTGGATGATTACTCATGGATCCTTCTGATAATGGATGCCAGGCTGGGGGAGCCCACTGCCAAGACCGAATGGCCCAGGGTCATTAGAATTGCAGGGAGGTGGTGTGGTCATAAGAAAATAAGAACATAAGATATGCCATACTGGTCAGACCAAGGTCCATCAAGCCCAGTATGCTGTTTCTAACAGTTGCCAATCTAGGTCATACGTACCTAGCAGTTTTCCCAAAAGACACAGGTTCCAGAATGCTTGTACTGGGTCAAGCATTGATATCCTGGGTCCCTTTTTAATAATGGTTTATGGATCTTTCCTCCAGGAACTTGTCCAAACCTTTTTTAAACCAAGCTACACTAAGGGGTATGTTTACTAAACCGGGCTAACGGTTAACCCGGGCTATTTGCCATTAGGTCCCATATTATTCAATGGGACCTAGTTGCAGATAGCCCGGGTTAACCGTTAGCCCGGTTTAGTAAACATACCCCTAACAGCCTTTACTACATTCTCGAGTAACAAATTCCAGAGTTTGATTACACGTTGAGTGAAAAAACATTTTCTCTTATTTTTCTTAAATAGTTTACCCTGTAGCTTCATTGCATGTCCCCTAGTCTTTCTATATTCTGATAACATAAACAGTCGATCTACATTTACCCATTCCACTCTGTTCATTAATTTATAGACTTCTATCATATTTCCCCTCAGACATCTCTTTTCCAGGTTAAAGAGCCCTAACCTTTTTAGCTTTTCTTCATAGGGGTATCCTTCCATCCCCTTTACCATTTTGGTGGCTCTTCTCTGAACCTTTTCTAATAATGCTATATCCTTTTTAAGATATGGCGACCAGAATTGCACACAATATTCAAGGTGCGGTCGCACCATGGAACAATACAGAGGTATTATAATATCTTTTGTTTTATTTTCCATTCCTTTCCTAGCATTCTATTTGCTCTCTTGGCCGCCGCTGCACACTGAGCGGAGGGTTTTAACATGTTATCCACAATGACGCCTAAATCTTTTTCCTGGGTGGTGGTTCCTAATGTGGAACATTGCATCGTTTAACCATAGTTTGGGTTGTTCTTCCCTAGGTGCATAACTTTGCACTTGTCCACGATAAATTTCATCTGCCATTTGGATGCCGAGTCTTACAATTTATCAAGATCCTCTTGCAATTTTCCACAACCCTCATGGGTTTTAACAACTTCAAACAGTTTTGTGTCATCTGCAAATTTGATAACCTCATTCATTATTCCCTTTTCCAAGTCATTTCTGAATATGTCAAAAAGCAGCGGACCCAGCACAGATCCCTGGGGTACTCCACTATTCACCTTTCTCCATTGGGAAAATTGGCCATTTAGCCCTACCCTCTGCTTTCTATCTTTTAACCAGGTCCTGATCCACAATGGTCCATCAACCACTTTGAGGCAAAGGCCATCGGGTTGGCTCTAATGTGTTTCTGGAACCAGGTCGAAGGCAAGGCAGTTCAAATGCTTTTGGACAACACTACTCTTATCCAAATCCACAATGCCACAAGACATATAAATATATATTATACACATATAATCATACATTATCAATAATTCACAATTTATTTATTTATTTATTTATTTATTTAGTATACATTTGTATACCGCTACTTCCAGCGATCAGCAGCGGTTTGATTACAGATTGGAAATTGTCAAATCATGACAGGAAATTTTTGAGGTATAAACACATTGATTAGACAGTGTGTTATAAAAATATATTTATTTATATAACTCATAATTCAAATCATCTATTTCATTAAACATGCTAGTACTGCTAATTAATGCATAATCACAAAACACTTAGGGGTATGTTTACTAAACTGCGTTAGTGTGATTCGCGTTAGGAGCCGCGTTAGTGGAAGAAATGGCAAAAAAGGACATGGGCGGTACATCGTAAGTGATAATGCGTGTTATAATGCGCCACGCAGCAACGATTGTTACAGGGCGCGTTACTGCACATTAAGCGTAAGAAGGCGCGCAGACACCCAAATACAGAAACAGAGCTGTAGCACAATGGTTACTACACAGACCAATGGTACAAGGGTCATGGGTTCGATTTCCCAGTAGCCTAATGCAGTGTTTTTCAATCTTTTTTGTGCAAAGGCACACTTTTTTCATGAAAAAAATCACAAGGCACACCAGCATTAGAAAATGTTTAAAAAATTTACCTCTGTGCCTATATTGACTATATATAAAGTAATTCTCTTGAATAGGAATCAAACACTCACACCAACCCCCCTCCCCTGCTGGTTCACACCAACCCCCCTCCCCTGCTGGTTCACTCACACCACCCCTCCCCTCCACTGCTGGTTCACTCACCCACCCCCCTGTCAATTACTCACCCCTCCTGCTGGGTCACTCACTCACTTACCCCCCCCCTCCCCTGCTGGTTCACTCACACCATCGCCCCCCCCTTGCTGGTTCACTCACACCCCCCCCCTCCACTGCTTGTTCACTCACACTCCCCTCCCCTTGCTGGTTCACTCACACTCCCCCCCCCTTGCTGGTTCACTCACACACACACACACCCCCTCTGCCCAAGCCGCTGCTTCTGCTTTGTACAGAGCAGCGGCTGCACTACATTTACATTGAAAAGTAAAGAGAAACTGTGTCAGGAGCCCTCCGGTCATCGCAGAGCCCGAGGAAGTGATGTCATGGGGGCGGGCTCCTCACAGGCTGTCTTTCCTTTTCAAATTAACTTTATTGCAGCTAAAGTTAATTTGAAAAGGAAAGACAGCCTGTGAGGAGCCCGCCCCCATGACATCACTTCCTCGGGCTCTGCATGATCGGAGGGCTCCTGACACAGTTTCTCTTTACTTTTCAATGTAAGTGTAGTGCAGCCGCTGCTCTGTACAAAGCAGAACCAGCGGCTGCACTGCTATAGGGAATCGCGATCGCGTTCGCGCCGCGGACTTCGGCACAAAAGCCGGTTTTTTGCTCTGGCCGCTCCCGATCTTGTGGCCAGAGCAAAAAACCGGCTTTTCAATGGCCGGTTTTACAACTGTGCTGGCAGCCGGCCTGGCCATGGAAAAACCGGCCAGGCCGGCTGAAAACCGGCCGGTTGGCAACCCTAATTTGTGAGCCGAGGCCACATGTTACGGATGAAATTGGAATTTTTCCCATGGCACACCAGACAATATCTCACGGCACACTAGTGTGCCACGGCACAGTGGTTGAAAAACGCTGGCCTAATGAATAAGGCTGGCTGAGGCGTCATGTGTAACCCTTTGAAAGCCTACTATAATATTTTAATCCACAGTCTGCAGCTGGGTTAATGTTTGCATATGTCAGGAAAATTGTACCCGTCTTATTCAATATGTCCCAATAGTGACGTTCCCTCTGCCATGGTCATGTATTATATACCAATTGATAGGAATATTTAGGCAGAAGTTTGGATCCCGAAAGTTGTGGGCTTGGCCTGGAAAGGGAAAAGTATTGGGCTGTGAGGAAGTTTAGTTGTACTGTAATAGTGCTGCCAGCAAACACACCCTCACAGTGGCGTAACCTAAGGAGCCACATAAGGCACCCTAGATGGCACTCCATAGGGCACATGCTAAAGTGCGCTGTCTGCCAAGGCACCCTATAATGACCCCTATAGGACAGCATATAAGGCACCTTATAAGACGCTTTATAGGGCGCCGTATAAGGCGCCTCATGAGCCACCCTAAGGTTGCACTGGCAGCATGGCAGCACTAAGGCTCAGCTGCGCGAAGGGGCTCATTCAGGGCAGAGGGGGCCCCGCGGGACAGTCCATGCTGCCGCGGCAGCAGAGGGGGCCCCGCGGGACAGTCCATGCTGCCGCGGCGGCAGCCAGCGTTTTTTTTTTAAATTTAATTTTAACAAAGCTAACACTTTGTTCAATTTTTGTGGGCCCTTGCCAGCTCTGGGCCCTACACCACGGCGTAGCTGGCGTATAGGTAAATCCGGCCCTGGTACGGAGCATAGCCCCTTCCACGATTAATATATTTTTTGGGGGGCTTTCTCAGAGGGGGGGGGTTGGTGTTTCCCATTGATATCACTATTGGCCAGCTTGGTTATGGTTCTTTTCCAGTTTGTTGGGGTCATTTTCAATGTTTCTGTGACCTTTTGTTCTGTGCACATCTATCACACTTAAGAACATAAGAACATAAGAAATGCCATACTGGGTCAGACCGAGGTCCATCAAGCCCAGTATCCTGTTTCCAACAGTGGCCAATCTAGGTCATACGTACCTAGCAGTTTCCCCAAAAGACACAGGTTCTGCAGTGCTTGTACTAGGCCAAGCATTGATATCCTGGGTCCCTTTTTAATAGTGGTTTATGGACCTGTCCTCCAGGAACTTGTCCAAACCTTTTTTAAACCCAGCTATACTAACAGCCCTTACTACATCCTCCGGTAACAGATTCCAGAGTTTGATTACACGTTGAGTGAAGAAATATTTTCTCCTATTTGTCTTAAATAGTTTACCCTGTAGCTTCATTACATGTCCCCTAGTCCTTCTATATTCTGATAGCGTAAACAATTGATCCACGTTTATCCGTTCCACTCCATTCATTAATTTATACACCTCTATCATATCTCCCCTCAGCCGTCTCTTTTCTAGGTTAAAGAGCATTAACCTTTTTAGCCTCTCTTCATAGGAGTAGCCTTCCATCCCCTTCACCAATTTGGTGGCTCTTCTCTGTACTTTTTCTAATAACTCTATGTCCTTTTTAAGATACGGTGACCAGAATTGCACACAATATTCAAGGTGCGGTCGTACCATGGAGCGATACAGAGGCATTATAATATCCTTTGTTTTATTCTCCATCCCTTTCCTTATGATACCTATCATTCTATTTGCTTTCTTGGCCGCCGCTGCACACTGGGCGGAGGGTTTTAACATGTTATCCACGATGACTCCTAAATCTTTTTCCTGGGTGGTGGTTTCTAATGTGGAGCCTTGCATCGTGTAACTATAGTGTGGGTTGTTCTTTCCTAGGTGCATAACTTTGCACTTGTCCACATTAAATTTCATCTGCCATTTGGATGCCCAGTCTTCCAATTTATCCAGATCCTCCTGCAGTTTTCCACAATCCACAATTACCAATTGCAGTATCCCATTTGTGTACATAGTTTACCAATTTCAGTATCCCATTTGTGTACATAGTTTACCAATTTCAGTATTCCATTTATGTACATAGTTTCCCCTGTTATCCAAGTTGATTGCTCCTGTTCATTGTAATGACCTGACTCTTGTTCATTGTCGGATTATGTTTTGTTTTATGTAAACCGCGCTGATCGTAAATAGTGCGGTATATAAGAAATGTAAAATAAATAAATAAATAAATAAATAAAATCCTCTTGGGTTTTAACAACTTTAAACAGTTTTGTGTCATCTGCAAATTTGATAACCTCACTAGTTATTCCCTTTTCCAGGTCATTTATGAATATGTCAAAAAGTAGCGGACCCAGTACAGATCCCTGGGGTACTCCACTATTCACCTTTTTCCATTGGGAATATTGGCCATTTAGCCCTACCCTCTGCTTTCTATCTTTTAACCAGTTCCCGATCCACAATAGTACACTGCCTCCTATCCCATGACTTTTTAGCTTCGCCAAAAGTCTCTGATGGGGGACCTTGTCAAAAGCTTTCTGAAAGTCCAGATACACTATATCAACCGACTCACCTTTGTCTACCTGTTTATGCACACCTTCAAAAAAACAGATCAGATTAGTAAGACAAGATCTTCCTTGTCTAAAGCCATGTTGGCTGTCTCCCATTAGGCCATGACTATCTACATGCTGTGTAATCTTGTTCTTTATGATGGTTTCACTTATCACGCTTTGTAGGTTTCCCTGCCTATGCTGTACATTGCTGACACCTAAATGGTTTCTCTCCCCTTTAATATGCCTTTAACGGCAGGTTTTCATTTGCGTTGGAATTGAGCTCTGAAATTCAGTGCGTTAGTGTGAGGGGGGCCTCTCCCCACCCACTCTCCGCCCATTGACCCCTCCTCTCCGCCCACTCTCCACCTTCTGCGCTGTTTTAACGTGCCGCGGGGGTTTACGATCGTTAAGTACGGTTAACGCGCGTAACGTAACGTTAACGATCGTTCGCACGTCAGAATGCGCGTTATGACGTGCGAACGATCGTTAACGTTACGTTACGCGCATTATTCACGATTACCGCAGTTTAGTAAACATACCCCTTAATAAATATCTAAAAATCAATACACATAAAAGTTTCCCAAATATGAAATTTAAGAATATAAGTCATATAATACCTTTCTTATTATACATCAATATTTCTATTATTGTGATTCCACATAATCCTACACCATCTACAAAAAACCCCAATCAATATATATATATCACTTCAGACTAATTGGTAAATGGTAAACAATGGTAAATTGTAAATGGTAAACAATGGTAAACAATGAAGTATGGTAAACAATGAAGTATGTTATCTAACTAATATTTTCCTCTATATAAATTGGAAGGTAAATTATAAAAGGGTAAACAATCAAGTAGTAAATAATGAAGGGTTAATAATGAAGTGGATAATTAATATTTCCCTTAATATAAATTGGTAAATAATGAATTGATATATATATTGATTGTTATATTTTTGTAGATGGCGTAGGATTATGTGGAATCACAATAATAGCAATATTTATATATAATAAGAAAGGTATTATGTGACTTATATTGTTAAATTTCATATTTGGGAAACTTTTAGATATTTATTAAGTGTTTTGTGATTATGCATTAATTAGCAGTACTAGCATGTTTAATGAAATAGATGATTTGAATTATGAGTTATATAAATAAATCTATTTTTATAACACACTGATAATATTTACATAAATTGTGAATTATTGATTAATGTATGATTATATGTGTATTATTTACTTTATACATTGTCTTGTGGCATTGTGGATTTGGATAATTGTAGATAATTTGCAATTTTGTGGGCTTTGATTGTATATTTTGGACAACACTATAACAGTGGCTTATGTAAATCAGCAAGGCAGCATGAGGAGTGTTGGAGTGGCCCTGGAGATGGTTCTCCTGTTTGCCTGGGCAAAGAAGAATCTCTTAGCTGTCTCGGTTCAGCACATTGCCGGGGTGGGCAATATGGAAGCGGACTTCTCAGCCAGCACTCTCTAAATCCAGGAGAGTGGGAGTTCAGTCAGGAGATGTTTCAGTTGCTTCTGTGCTGCTGGGGTCACCCCGAGATGGTGACCCACTCCAATGCCAAGTGTGCTGCTTCTTCAGTCACTGCACAGAGACAGAGTCCAAAGGTGTCGACACTCTGGCTCAGCCATGGCCACATCAGTGCATGCTGTATGTATTTCCTCTATAGCCCCTGGTGGGGAGTGTGATTTGGCATATAAAGCGCACCTGGAAAGGGTTATTCTAGTGGTGCCAGATTGGCCAAGGAGAGAATGGTTTGAAGGTCTGATGTGGCTCCTGCAAGTGCCACCTCTCTGTTTGCTGCTGACTCGGGGCCTATTGTGTCAGGGACTGATTGTCCTAGAGGACCCAGCTCCCTTCTCGCTTATGACTTGGCTCTTGAAAGGAGACAGGTAGAGCATGAGGGCTACTCCCTGGAGGTGGTTCCGCACTGCTCAAAGCCCAGAGGAGGTGTAACAATCTGGTATATGTGCAGGTCTGGTGCCTCTTTGAGCAATAGTGCAGCACACGGCAGCAAGCCCCTGAGGTAGCCAAGGTACCATTTCTGTTGGCCTTTCTGCAGGACAATCTGGAGAAGGACTTTCTCTCAGCTCCCTGAAGATTCAGGTGGCAACTCTGGCCTGTTTCAGAGGTCCAGTGGCTGGTAAGTCTCTAGCCTTACAGCCAGATGTTTTGCACTTTCTTCAGGGGTTTGGTGTCTGTGTCATCCCCTCCGATCTGTGGTCCCTTCCTGGGATCTGTGACCTGTTCAGGGCCCTAAAGTTAGAGCCTTTTGAGCTGTTGAAGCACACTACTCTGAAGGATTTGATGCTCAAGATAGTCTTCTTGGTTGTGAATCATTCTGCAAGTTGGAATTCCAAGCCTCAGGCTGTCTTGACGAGATCTTTACCTATCCTTTTCTGAGGAGGCTATTTCCATTCGGCCTGTGCCTTCCTTCTTATCTAAGGTGCTTCTCTGTTTCAGGGGAAGGATAATGATCTTCGCCTTGCAGATATTCAGAAGGTGCTTCTCTGGTACTTGGAGGTTACAAATTCTTTTCATAAGTCAGACCATTTTTTTGTGTTCTTTGCTGACCCATGCAAAGGTGACACGGTGGCTAAATCTACATTAGGGCACTGGATTAAAGAAGCAATTGACTCGGTGTGTCTTTTGCAAAACTGCCTGGTTCTGGAGGGTTTGCACATCCATTCTACCTGAGCGCAAGTATCCTCATGGGTGGAGTGGAGCTTGGTAACCCCTAACTCACTGCTGAGGCATGAGGCATAATCAGTAGTCAATTTTAATTCATTTGTACTACAGAAGGGGTCATACTGGACTTACCAGTGGGGAAATAGTTTCTATTCTTATAGTGCGAGATCATCTCACATCTAGTGTTCACCAGATGGCATGGTTCAGTATTAAGACTAAGGGGGATGTTTACTAAAGTGCGGTAAACGTGACTAACGCGCGTTATACGACGTTAACGACCGTAAGTGCCGTATAACACGCGTACCGACGCGCTAACGACCGTAAACGTGTTACTACGCGCGTTAAGCATAGATAACGACCGTAAAGTCCCACGGCGCGTTAAAACAGCGCAGAAGGCGGAGAGTGGGCGGAGAGAAGGGGTCAATGGGCAGAGAGTGGGCGTGGAGAGGCAAACGCACTGATTTTCAGAGTTGAATTCCAACGCGAATGAAAACCTGTCGTTAAAGGCATTTAAAGGTAAGAGAAACCATTTGCGTCAGCAATGTACAGAAAAACCGGGGAAACCCACCAAACGTGAGCAGTGTGATACATGTGCACAGAACAGAATATCACATAAAACGTTAAAAATGGCCAGAAGAAACATGTTAAAAAGCATAATGCAGCTGTGCAACAGTGATAGCAATGGGAAAAAAGGAACAACAGTCCATGGTAAGCACCAAATAAAAATGAAATGATGTGTGGAAGTGTCTACGCTCCGCAGACCCTTTCAAAGACCATCTCATTGTAATGGAGCTGTCCTGGGAGTGTTGTGTAATGTTGCCCAATGATATCATTGTTGCCCAGCTTGGTTAGGGGTGTGTGCCCCTTTTATGAGTTCTGTTCAGAGGTTTATGTGCACCTTTGTCTGCATACAAGGTAAATGAGGCCACAGTAAACCTGTTGCAGAGCAGGGTTTCCGACTCGTCAGGCCGGTTTAACTAACTCAAGGGACTGAACTGTCTCTGTGGCCACAGTGTGGTGCAACAGACACAGCCAGTGCCTATAAGACCAGAGGGTCACAGATTCAAATCCCAGCTGGGGCTCCTGCCAACCCAGTCCCCATGGTTTACCCCCCAATAAACAGTGATAGTAAAGACACCCCTTTATTGCAGAGAACATACGCATGGCCTATATTTTACCACACCAAACACAGACACCAGAAACAGGCACATTACCTAAAGCTGAGTCCCGCAAATGCAGTCCTGGAGGGCCCCACACCAGTCCGGCTTCATGCTGCCCCTAAGAAAGATGCCTGTGCTGCGTATCTATGCACCGCCCCCATGGTATGCAGATGTAGCTCATGCATATTTATGAGGGACAGCATGAAAACCCAAACAGTGTTTGGAACAGCAGGACTGGAGTCGGGGAACTCTGCTGTAAAGCAGCAGCCAACAGGGCCACACACCCACCCATAGGCCCCATTGGCCAATGCCTCCTGGAGAGGCAAGACATTGGGCCCTGCCTGTAACCCCCAATACAAGCAGTTGCATACCGTAGCAATGCCACCCTACACCTGTGTATATGGTACAGAGCTATCAAACGTTCCCTATGATAACTGGCAGATATCAATTCCTACGTTAAGCACAGTTCGCTCATTGAGCTCCATCATAACAATCATTCTGATGTCTGCGGTTTTTGCTGCAGGTCTGGACTCTGACAGTGTTCACCACCCTTGGGAGTGACCCCCCAACAGCCCTGTGTACCATATCCATGCCTGTACTATGCCCATCACTGGTGTGGTGGCTATGGCTGCTGCCCACCTCTATAGTAGCACAATGCTGGCATAGGTGTGGGGGTGGCTGTCTGTCTATCCAATGTGTGGTGGCTGCAAACACCTTCCACAGTCCATGCTGCCAGCAATGTTGTCGGTATTGGGCTGCCAATGTGCATAATGAGGAGCAAGGTACCATGGGTATAGGCCGGACAGGGTGGCCTGGCCAGGGTGCATCTGCACAGGGTATAGGGCAGTGAGAGGCACATTGTAGTGGCCGGCCACCACCTACCCAGACAGGGTGACCTCAGTATATCCTGCTGAGAGCTCACTCTCACCCTGACTGTGCAGTGACCACAGCATGGCTAGGCACTCCCATGGTGCTATATAGTATTTCTCTCATGTGATAAATATGGGTTTCCTTTTGGGGCCCAGTCATGGATGTATCTGCTTGCTGTGTATGCTGGCATCCCAGTTCTGGGTGCAGGCAGCTCCACTGGGCACTAGCAGCCTGTTTGCAGCTGGTAGGTGATGTGATGGAGTGGCTTGCACTGGGGGAATATCAGATAGTGGTGGGGAGCAGCATACCATATCCAGGCCTAATGTCTGTTTGTGATTGTGTTTGGCTTTGTACAGAGCTGCATTGACTGCCCTGTGGGGTGTCTGCTCCTCAGCAGGACTAGGGTCAATGTTCCCCTCTACTGCCACCTTTGCAGGGAGGTAGAATGTGGATCTTGTGATAGGTGACTCTGTTTGCTGCCAAGGGGAGGGGGAGGGGGAGGGGGGTGGTGGTGCATGGGGCTACACCTGCCTGAAACAGACAGAGATGTCCGAGGTGGTCCTGCAGAAAGTACCTATCTCACACAGTAACACTGCCATGGATGGTGCTGTGGACCTAGTGCTGGACGCCTCACTGCACCCTCAGGGTGAGCACAGTACCCGCACAATGTGACGGTGTTGCCAGTATTGGGCTGCCAATGTGCATAATGAGGAGCAAGGTACCATGGGTATAGGCCGGACAGGGTGCATCTGCACAGGACATAGGGCAGTGACAGGCACATTGTAGTGCCCGGCCACCACCTACACAGACAGGGTGACCTCAGTATATCCTGCTGAGAGATCACTCTCACCCTGACTGTGCAGTGACCACAGCATGGCTAGGCACTCCCATAGTGCTATCTAGTATTTCTCTCATGTGATAAATATGGGTTTCCTTTTGGGGCTCAGTCACTGATGTATCTGCTTGCTGTGTATACTGACATCCCAGTTCTGGGTGCATGGCTTGGACCAGGGGAATATCAGATAGTGGTGGGGTGCAGCATACCATATCCAGGCCTAATGTCTGTCTGCTATTGTGTTATGGATGTGTACAGAGCTGCATTGACTGCCCTGTGGGGTGTCTGTTCCTCAGCAGGACTAGGTTTGATGTTCCCCTCTACTGCCACCTTTGCAGGGAGGTAGACTGTGGATCTTTTGATGGGGGGACCCTGTTTGCCACCCTCTGCCCTGGGGGAGGGTGGTGCATGGGGGCTACACCTGACTGAAACAGACAGATGTCCAAGGTGTTCCTGCAGAAACTACCTATCTCACACATTAACACTGCTTTGGACCTGCGCCATGGTCTCCTTCAGCCATGGACGGTGCTGTGGACCTAGTGCTGGGCGCCTCACTGCACCCTCAGGGTGAGCACAGTACCCGCACAATGTGACGGTGTGCAGCTACTCTGTGCCAGTACAACACATGGTCAGTACCCCCTATCAGGCCGAGGTGCTGTGGGGGTGCACATGGTCAGTTCTCCCTACCAGGCCGAGGTGCTGTGGGGGTGCATTCCCCATGGTGTGTATCTGTGGACAGCTGATTTGCATGTGCAGTGCATCATGGGTGTGACTGGCACAATCCAACCCTGTGAAAATCCAGCACCTGCTCACAGGCTCTGATAAACCATAGGCCATCACACGTACATCTGTTAGCATAATGCATAGGTGCAAGACACCCTAAAGCAGGGGTCTCAAACACGCGGCCCGCGGGCCGCATGCGGCCCACGAGACAACTTTGTGCGGCCCGCGACGGAGGAAAACAAAAAACCCCCAAAACCCTGGCTTCTGCCGTTGCCGCCGTGGCAGCGGCAGAATCAATTGTCAAATTTTAAAAAAACCTGGCTTCTGCTGCTCAAGCAGCAAAATCAGCTGTCCTGCGGTCCCTTCCCCTGTGCCCGGAGATCCGAGTCTGCTCTATCAGCGGCGTGCTTTTCAAGCCGCGAAGAGAGTATTCCCCTCTCGCGCAGTTTCAAGCCGCGCGAGAGGGGAATACTCTCCTCGCGGCTTGAAAAGCACGCCGCTGATAGAGCAGACTCGGATCTCCGGGCACAGGGGAAGGGGCCGCAGGACAGCTGATTTTGCTGCTTGAGCAGCAGAAGCCAGGTTTTTTTTAAATTTACCGGGGGGGGGGGGGTGTAGGACTGGAAATGGGCTATTGGCAGGGGGGGGGTGTAGGACGGGAAAGGGGCTAGTGGGGGGGGGGGTAGGACGGGAAAATGGCTATTGGCAGGGGGGGGGGTGTAGGACTGGAAATGGGCTATTGGCAGGGGGGGTTGTAGGACTGGAAATGGGATATTGGCAGGGGGTGGTGTAGGACTGGAAATGGGCTATTGGCGGGGGGGGTGTAGGACTGGAAATGGGCTATTGGCAGGGGGGGTGTAGGACTGGAAATGGGCTATTGGCAGGGGGGGTGTAGGACTGGAAATGGGCTATTGGCAGGGGGGGGATGTAGGACTGGAAATGGGCTTTTGGGGGGTGTGTAGGACTGGAAATGGGCTATTGGCGGGGGGGGTATGACTGGAAATGGGCTATTGGCGGGGGGGGTATGACTGGAAATGGGCTATTGGCGGGGGGGGGGGTTATGACTGGAGATGGGCTATTGGCAGGGGGGGGTTATGACTGGAGATGGGCTATTGGCAGGGGGGTTATGACTGGTAATGGGCTATGGTGGGGGCTAGGACTGGAAATGGGCAGGTGGGGGTTAGGAAGGACTGGAGGTGGGCTGATGGGGGGAGTTAGGACTGGTAATGAGCTATGGAAGGGCTGACTGAAATGGGGTAATGGGGGTTAGGGCTGGAAGTGGGCTATTGGCAGGGGGGTTATGACTGGTAATGGGCTATGGGGGGGTAAGACTGAAAATGGGGTGATGGGGGGTAAAACTGGAAGTGCGCTATGGGGAGGTTGGGACTGGTAATGGGCTATGGGGGTCTAGGACTGGTAATGGGCTGGGGGGGTTGCTAGGACTGGAAATGGGCTGAGTGGAAGGGGGGCTTGAACTGCAAATGGCTGATGGGGAGGGGGCTTGGAATGGAAATGGGCTGTGAGGGGAGGGAGCTAGGATTGGAAATGGGCTGATGGGGGGCTAGGATTGGAAATGGGCTGATGGTGAGGCTAGGATAGGACTGGAAATGGACTAATGGGGGGACTAGAAGGGAGCGGATGCTGGGTGGGGCTGGAACTAGAAGGGAGCTGATGTTGGGGGAGGATTAGAATGGGATGGAGCTGGGAAAGTGAAATGGAGAGGGGAAAAATATTTTGTCTGGGAGAGAAGACAAATCTACAATTGGCCAGGTATTGGGAGAGTAAGTGGGGATTGAGGATGGAGGGGTAAAATTTGAGTGGATGAAATAGGAATGAGGAAAGAGAAAAAGGAGAAAGATTAGTATGTTAAAGCAGATGTAGAGAGAGAATGGAAAAAAAACTAGGAGAGAAGAAAGGGCAAATGGACAGCAGACGATGGAGAGTTAGCAGAAGACATGAAGAAACCAGAAGAAAGTGGCTGGAACAATTGCAACTGAAAAAAATGCACAAAAGGTAGAAAAATATCTCTTTATTTTGAATTTATTAACTGGAATATGTCAGCTCTGGGAAATGTGCATCATTAATGTTTGCGCTTTGTTTAGTACAAGAGGAAATTAATTTATAGTTTTATTTCTACAGTGTTGTTGTACATTCCAAGTTTGGCTTTTGGGGTTCCCAGTTTAATTATTGTCTTCTTGTTTCTAAATCTTTTAGGGGGATGTTTACTAAAAACCGGAAATGTGCGCGCCGCAAAATAGCGCATGGCAACGCGGCACTGAAACGCGCAGAAACGCGTTTAAACGCCCCGCATACGTGCGTGTCACCCCCGCACAGGTACGCGGCTCACTAACGGGCCCCGTACAAGTGCGGGCCCGCAAATGTCCGATAGAGGCGTGGAACGGCGAAAGGAGGGCGGAGGAAGGCTCCGGAGGGGCGGAGGGACGGGGTCAATGGGTGGAGAGTGGGAGGGGAGAGGCTCCCCGCACAGTATCGGGCCCGAATTTGCATGTAAAAACTACCGCGAGTGAAACTACTCGCGGTAGAAAGCATTTAAAGGGAAGAGAAACCATTTCCGTCAGCAATGTACAGGAAAACCGGGGAAACCAGCAAAACGTGAGCAGTGTGATATATGTGCACAGCACAAAAGTGAAAATAAAAATAGAAAATGACCACAACAGAACTATTAAAAATAGTAATTCAGCTGGGGAACAGTGATAGTGATGGGCAAATACAGAAATCACACCCAGCAAAGCTCCAGAAAAAAGAAATGAATGTTGGAAGGGTCTACTGAGAGGAGACTCTTCCAAAAAACATTTCCACGTTTTGGAGCTTTCCTGGGAGTGTTTGCTATGGTTGCCCATTAATATCACTGTTGCCCAGCGTGGTGATATTTTGTCCCACATTTCCCGTGGTCATTACCGGGGTTTATGTGCACGTTTGTCACCAGACAGGGTGCATATGCCCACAGTAGAATTGCGTAGAGCAGGGTTTGTGACTCCATCCTGCCAGGCTTACTGCCTCCAGGGGCTGCACTGTCTCTGTGGCCAAAGTGTGGTACAGCAGACAGAGTCATTACCTCTAGGACCAGAGGGCAGAGGTTCAAAACCCAGCTGGGGCACCTGCCAGCCCAGTCCCTATATTTTACCCACCACTAAATAAAGATAGCGCAGACACCCCTGTATGCATGGGGAAAACACCTATATTTTACCCAACACCGCACACACACCACAACAATGGGCATTACCTACAGCCAAGTCCCCCAAATGCAGTCCCATACTGCCACATTGCAATCAGGTCAACTGCTTTTTCTGAGAGAAGTTCATGCCAGCATGTTGGCGGACAAGTACATGTGGTGCAGGGGGCAGTGGCTGCTAACCACAGAAGACAGAGGCCTAGCCATGTGCAGGCTGGCACAGTCCACTGCAACAGACAGGTCCTGCCGGATCCACAGTCATGGACAGTCCAGGGAATCCAACCAATCTGTGGCTACACAATGGTGCAGTGCACACAGACAGTGCATACAAGAACAGAAGGTCACAGGTTCAAAGCCCAGCTTTGGCTACTGCCAATCCTGCCCACATATTTTTCCCACAACTAAACAGTGATAGTAAGGACACACCTTTCATGGCGGGGACATATGCAATGGTAAGACATCTATCTTTTACCCCACTGAGCACAGACACCATGAACAGGGGCAGTACCTAGAGCAGAGTCCCCCAAATGCAGTCCTGGTGGGCCACACACCAGTCAGGTTCCATGCTGACACTCATACAAATGCCTGTGCTGTATATCTATGCACCACCCCCATGGCATGTAGATGTAGCCCATGCATATTCATGAGGGATAGCAGGAAAACCCGAACAGTGTGATGCAAACCTGGACTGGAGTTGGGAATCTGTGCCGTAAAGCAGCAGCCATCAAGGGCAGACACACCCACACCCACAGGCCCCATTGGCCAATGTCTCCTGGAAAGGCAGAACATTGGACCGTGCATGCAGCACCCAAAACGAGCACTTGCATAACTTACCAATGTCACCCTACACCTGAGGTATACGGTACACAGCTCGGAGACGTTTGCTAGGAGCACAGGCAGGCAGTTATCCATACGTTACGTACATACTGCTAGTTGACCCCATCCAAACAATCTGTTAGGTGTTTGCGGGGCATGCTCCAGGCCTGGCCTCTGACGGTGCTTACCACCCTGGGGAGTGACCACCAGCTGTAATGCGTACCATATCCATGCCTTGCCGTGCTCAGGACCGGTTTGGTGGGCAAGGCTACTTACCCCCTCAATCGTAGCACCATGATGGCAGAGGTGTGGAAGTGTGTGTCTGTCTATACAGTGGGTGTTGGCTGCAAGCCCCTTCAACAGCCCGCACTGCCAGCACTGTTGCCAGTATTGGCCAGTCAATGTGCATAATGAGGTGCAAGGTACCATGGGTATAGCCAGGGCAGGGTGGCGTGGCCAGGATGCATCTGCACTGGGCATAGGGCCCTGGCAGGGACATTGGCTGGGATATTGTAGTGTCCAGCCACCACCTACACAGACAGGGTGGCCAAAGCATGTCCTTCTGGGGGATCACGCTCACCCTGACTGTGCAGTGACCACAGCATGGCTAGGCCCCCCCATAGTGCTGTATAGTAGTTCTCTCATGTGATAGATATGGGTTTCTCTTTGGGGCCCAGTCACTGATCTATCTGCTTGCTGTGTATGCAGACAGCCCAGTTCTGGGTGCATGCATCTCCATTGGGAACATGCACTATGGACTAACCAGCAGACTGTTTGTAGCTGGTAAATGTCTTGCTATAATGGCTTGCAGGGTGCAGTGGTTGTTGGCTTGCTGCAAGGGAATATCTGGTGGTGGAGTGCAGCTTACCATACCCTGGGCTTATGTCTGTCTGCTATTGTGTTATGGCTGTGTATGGAGCTGCCTGCCTGGTGGGTGTGGGTGTGGGGGGGGGGGGTGGTGGTGGTGTTCCTCAGCAGGACTGGGGTTGATGTTGCCCTCTACTGCCACCTTTGCAGGGAGGTAGAGTGTGGATCCCTTGATGGGGACCATGTTTGCCACTTGGGGGGGGGGTGCCTGATGGTGGCAGACAGGGATATCCATGGTGTTTGTGCAGAAACTAGCTATCTTACACATTAACACTGCTTTGGAACGCCCGCTTGGCCTCCATCAGCCATGGCAGGTGTTGTTGACCTGGTCCTGGCCACCTCATTGCACACTCAGGGTGAGCACAGTACCCGCACGATGTAACGGTGTGTGGCTACTCTGTGCCAGTAAAACACCCGGTCAGTGCCCCCTACTAGGCCAAGGTGCTGTGTGGGTGCACCCGGTCACTTCCCCCAACAGGGCCGAGGTGCTGTGGGGGTGCATTCCCCATCTTGTGTCCATCTGCGGACAGCTAATTTGCATGTGCAGTGCATCATGGGTACGGGTGGCCTAACCCTATCCTGTTGACACCAGCAGACTGTCTGTGAGGTGACGTGTAGGCTATCTGCAGCCAGCCAGGGGCCTGCTTACAGCTATGGAGCTGTAGTGCAATGGTTACATCACTGCCTGTGCAGCCAGATGTCATGGGTTCAAACCCACAGTGGGGCCCTTTGGTAGGGCTGTCCACAGCTTTATTTTTATTTACTGTACATATGTCTATGCCGGCAAGACCACCCTCAGCTTACTATACCCATTAGGTGCCTCTGAGGGTGCTTCATAGGGCGCCCTGTAGGCCACCTTATGGTTGCCATCCCTATAGGGTGCACTATACATTATCCTGTGTCGCAACATACATGCTGCCCTATAGGGGTCATTCAAGGGTGCCTTGGCGAACAGTGCACTGTAACATGTGCCTTATGGGCCGCCGTATGTTAACATGCTGGGAGAGTGCGTTTGCTAGTAGTGATAACAAAATAAAATTATACAGCCTCCTACAGCACTCCACAACATAATACATACTGCCTCAGCAGGCATTTTTCACTGGGTATTGTGAGGAGTTGAACCCCTGATCCCTGCACCATTGGTCAGTGTTTTAACCATTGTGCTGTGGCTCTGTTCCTGTGCTTGTGCATCAGCGCGCCGCCTTGTGCCTATCAGCGCGCCGCCTTCTGCCGCCCAAGGGGACCAGTGCGCCGCCTTCTGCTGCCCAAAAATAACTGTGCGCCGCCTTATGCCGCCCAAAAAGCACTGTGCGCCGCCTTCTGCCGCCCACAAATAACTGTGCGCCGCCTTATGCCGTTCCAAATTAATTTGCCTCCTAAAACAATGTTAATCATTACAGTTACTGCCTCAGCTGACCTTTGTCGTTGTGCACACTGGGGGATTGAACCCATGGCCCCTGCACCATTGGTCAGTGTCTTCACCGTTGTACCACGGCTCTGTTGTTTTGTATACTCAGCAGCGCGCCACTTTGCCTTTCCACGTGCTAATGTCGACCCCCGCACATTAGCACGACGCGCACACGTCCGGTTGCTTACTACCGTTTTTTTTCTATTTTCTGCCTGAACCGCCCACTCCTTATATGGCACAGGCACACTAGCGCGGCCCCGCACGTTAGGAATGTTTAGTAAACATGCCCCTTAGTCTTTCTTTATCCATACTCATTAAAGAGGCATGTTTACTAAAAGTTAGTGTATGGTAACATTATGCAAATATTTATGCAAATGAGGCCCCGCGTCTTATGCGGCCCCCGGGTTACTTTACAAGTCCTCATTTGGCCCTCAAAGCAATTTGAGTTTGAGACCCCTGCCCTAAAGAGTCTGTAATATAAGGTGCCCATGCTGGTAAAAACACACGTACCCATGCATGATTGTACGCACGGGGCTACGCACGCAGCCACACACGCAGCCTTGCACGCACCAACGTACGTGGCTAGGCACACTCCGAGGGTGTGTTTCTGACACCACTACTCAACGTAAAGAAAAACATGTCTCCTCATTCCCTATGTAATGCACAGGGTGATGCCTGGGCCAGCCTTCTGCGTTAGGCACACTGGGGACTCGAACCCATGCTGCCTGTAACAGCGGTCAGTACCGTAACCATTGTGCTACAGCTCTGTTTCAGTGCTTTGTGTCTGTACGCCTTCTTACGATTAACGCGCAGTAACGCGCCACGGTGCCCTGTAACGCTCGTTAGTTTTTGGAACGTGCGTTAGTGGTAATGATGTACCGCCCATGTCCTTATTTGGGGTTTCTGTCACTACCGCGGCTCCTAACGCGAATTGCACTAACGCAGTTTAGTAAACATACCCCATAGTATCACCCCCCCACCAATTTGATTCTACCCTATCATTGTAATATAATTTGTATCCTGGTATCCCAGTTTCCCACTGGCAATCCTCCTTCTCCCAGATCTCTGAGATGCCAGTTATATCTAACCTTTTATTCAGTGCTATATAATCTAGCTCTCCCATCTTATTTTTTAGATTTCTAGCATTCACATACAGGCATTTGAAATTGTATTTTTTGATCATATTAACAGTCTAGATATCAGAAGAAGAGGTAATTTGGAATCCTTCAACTGTGCTCTTTACTTAAAGGCAAGTGGGTTACTTTTACCTTTATTGGAACTTTACTTCACCATTTTGCTGGTATAAGAACATAAGAACATATCCTTCAAAGATACATCATTTGAACTGTAGCAGCAGAGCGCAGACAAACCAATAATACCAGGAGTCTGTTCAGAAGGTCCAAATCATTTATTTGTGCACAAGACTCAAGCAGAATCAAATTCAAAATGGCTGAGCGATGTTCTCTGGTAATACAACAACTTTTATAGACTTTTGCTCCATTCTAGGTATAGAAAAACATTTCATTGGTCCCGGTAACCTCCCGTACCTCCCGTACCTCCTCTATTGGTCCCGGTACTGATATGATTATCCAATTATGTTCTTGGAGTGGGCTCAGCACCTGCTCACCCCCCTTCTAGTCCCAATTACAATGGCCAGTTCACCAACTTGTTACTTTCCTACTTCCAAGGCCATTGGGCTAGTTAGTACGTGTGGGGAAGCAGGGCTCTGTAACCTTTCTGTCAGCAGTTTTAATTAAATCCTTTACAGCTGTATTTTCTTATCAGGGGCATTCAAACATATTTTTCTGTATTTTTCCAACTTTCAGTTCTGCTTGTCTAAGCTAATTCAATACTTTTACTGAGTTCTAATTCTGCAATAGCAGCATGTTGGGGGATGTGCAATTCCTTTTAGCCTCTCCACAGACTTCATTTACAGGTCAAGCTAGTTAGGCCTGCTTGCTTATGTCAGACACTGTGGATCACAGGCCTTCACCTGCCACATTCCCCCCTTTGATTAATCTCACCCTATTACTTATCCCCTATAAGGTGTGAGAGTTAAATCACTTATCTTTGGTTACACCATGGCCGGAGGATTCCGACTATATGCAGGAGGTTTAGGTTGGTATAAGGCCATAATCTTAGTTGCGGTCTTCCGCTCTACTGTACTTTCAATAGCACTATGAATAGAACGCATACAACATGGGATTATACATGGTAACAGTAAAATGACAGCAATGACTATTAGTACTAGTATAAGGAAAGTTTTAAGTCCTCCTAGCCATGAGAAAAGACCTGCAAACCAGTTAGGAAACTTTAGTGAATGCCAAGTTTGTACTGGCACATAAGCTTGCTTTCGCATAGTTTCAGCAATTTCTTCAACTACTTGACCTTTATCATCTATTTTTAAACAACAGTTAGTTAAATTCAGCTTACCACATACTCCTCCTTCAGCTGCCAGCAAATAATCTAATGCTAAATGGTTCTGATATATAGCAGTGCGCATTTGAGTACTCTGTCTAGCTAGAAGTGTAAGAGCTTGGCTAGTTTCATTGGTTATTATTTCAACTACGGCTTGTAAGCGAATAATACGATTAATCATATAGATTGGGGTTCGATATCCCCACATACCATCATCATTCCAAGTGGCAGGCCCATAGTATTCAATGATTCTCTCTGGTGGCCAATCATCACCCTTCCACTTCTCCCACTTGCCTACCTGGAGGGGTGCTCTCTTCTGTCTCAGTGCTCTTTTGTGTCTATGATTAGTAGTGTACACTGGGTATCCTAATTGTTCTCCATGTTCTGTGTTTAAAAGGAAGAAAGAAGGTCTGATGGTCCCTAAGACACACGCCCCTCCCCAGTGTGTAGGGAGTAGGGCATATGCTCGGTTTCCACAGATCCAGTATAGGCCAGGTGGGGCTTGCCAGGCCTGAGGTTTGGCAAGATTAGTCCATAAATGAGAAAGTTCAGGGAATCTTGCTAATGGGTTAGGGGGTTCAGGTTCTTTAATTCCTGTCCACCAAGACGTCTTTTTGGTGGTGTCATTATAGAACTTCTGGCTAAGACAGACCAGCTGTCCTACCTGTTGTTTGAACTGGGGTCCAGTTCGTGCATAGCAAAGACGTCCAACTATTGAGTGCGCTAACACCCATTCGCTGGTAGTCTTATGTAATTCAGTTTGCTTGTAAGTCATTGAGTAATTCAATTCTTGGGCTTCCCATGGCCACTGGTCACCCATTTGTGTCTGACTCTGAGGTCTGTATGCAGTGTGAAGTTTCCACTGTATCTGTAGGGCTTTTGCTAACTGCTGAGTAATCTGAGAAACAAATGAGGGCCCATTGTCTGACCCTATTACTGCTGTCTAGGGACAATCTCTCTTAGTAAAACTTTGGTGACTTCTCGGGCTTTCTCAGTTCTGGTTGGGAAGGCTTCTACCCACCCAGAGAAAGTACAAACTAATACTAATAGGTAGTGATATCCATTAGCTTTTGGCATTTCAGTAAAGTCAATTTGCAGGTGGTGCATGGGGGTTACGCCTCTTGACTGAACTCGGGGTGGTGGTGTGGGACCTTGTTTGGCATTATTTTTGGCACAGATTAGACACTGGTGTGCTACTGAAGCTGATAGGGCTGCTAACATGGTGATGCAGAAGTGTGGTCTGAGTGCTTTTTCCATAGCACTTTTTCCATAGTGTGTGGCTTCGTGGAAGGCTTTGACAAAGGCTGGACCCAACAATTCAGGGATTACTATTCGTCCTGGGGGTTGACTGCCCTCTGCTGGTGGCAGCTCAATCCACCCATCTTTCAGTACTCCATCTTTCTTATTACAGTAGTAATCTAATTCTTTGGTGGTATATCGTGGTGTCCATAGGCTCAAGGGTACTGAAAACAATGCTGCCTGCATTGGCATGGCTTGTGGCGAAATGTGTCCTGTCATGGCTGCTTGTCGTGCTGAGGCATCTGCAAACCTATTTCCTCGAGCAACTTCTCCTTTTCCTGCTTGATGTCCTCTACAGTGCATGACAGCTACACGAGTTGGGGCCCATACTGCATCAAGTAACATCAGTATCTCTGGGCCGTATTTGACTGATTTTCCTCCGGACGTGATGAGCCCTCGTTCTTTATAGAGAGCTCCATGGGCATGTAGAGTAGTGAAGGCATACTTAGAGTCTGTATATACATTTAACACAAGTTTTGCACCTAGCAGTAGTGCTCGAGTAAGTGCTATCAATTCTGCTTTCTGGGCTGATGTACCTGAGGCTAGAGCTGATGACTCAACGACCTCATGTTGAGTGACTACTGCATATCCGGCGCAGCTTCGTCCATTGATGATGAGACTGCTTCCATCTACGTAATAAATTTGGTCAGGATTGTCTATGGGCACATCTGTCAGGTCAGGTCGGCTTGAAAATACAGTGTCCATGACTTCTATACAGTCATGTTCTGGGAGTTCTTCACTAACAGGTATCAATGTGGCTGGATTCAAGGCATGGCTTACTTCCAGTTGTATCTGTGGATTCTCACATAACATATTCTGATATTTCAACATTCGGGAATTGGTGAGCCAATGATTTGCTTTTTGTTCCATAAGGGCAAGGACTGCATGTGGCACAGTGACTCGTATATTCTGTCCTAATGTGAGCTTGTCTGCTTCACTCACTAACAATGCTGTAGCTGCAACTGCTCTCAGGCAAGGTGGCCATCCTTTGGCCACAGTGTCCAATTGTTTCGATAGGTATGCCACAGGTCGCTCCCAATTTCCCAATTTCTGAGTCAACATGCCTAAGGCATTTCCTTGTGCTTCATGTACAAACAAGTGGAAAGGCTTGTGAACATCTGGTAGTCCAAGGGCTGGTGATGACATCAATTCTTCCTTTAACGTCTTGAAGGCTGTATCCTGCTCAGGTCCCCACTCTAGTGGCGATTTTTCTTCTCCTTTTGTGGCTTCATACAGTGGTTTGGCAATCCGGGCAAAGTTGGGAATCCAGATTCGACAGTATCCTGCTGCTCCCAGAAAGGCTCTGACTTGCTTTCTGGTAGTTGGGGTTGGAATTCTGCATACTGCTTCTTTTCTCTCTCTGCCTAATCTTCGGCTTCCTTGAGTTATGCGGAAACCTAAGTATTTCACTTCTTTTTGACATAGTTGTGCTTTTGCTCTGGAAACTTTGTATCCAGCTTCATCTAGTAACTGCAAGAGGTCTTTGGTGGATTGTATACATTCACTTTCTGATACAGCAGCTATCAGCAGATCGTCCACGTATTGGAGAAGCACTCTCTTCCCCGGGGCCACTGGATAGCTTGAAAGGTCTTGATTCAGTGCAGCACTAAAGATGGTAGGCGAATTCTTAAATCCTTGGGGTAATCGTGTCCAAGTAAGTTGGCCCCCTCTTCCAGAGATAGGGTCCTGCCATTCAAACGCAAATAATATCTGACTTATGGGGGCTAATCTTATGCAAAAGAATGCATCTTTTAAATCCAGAACAGTAAAGTGGGTAGCTTCAGCAGGTATCAGTCCTAGAAGTGTGTAAGGATTTGGTACAACTGGATGTATGGTCTCAACTGCTTCATTCACTCTTCTTAGATCTTGCACTGGGCGATAGTCATCTGTTCCAGGCTTTTTCACTGGCAGAAGTGGAGTGTTCCATGGGGATTGACATACTTTTAGTAGGCCATGTTCTAGTAATCTTAGCAAGTGGCGGTGGATACCTTCAATTGCAGCTCTTGGGAGAGGATACTGCTTGACATGTACTGGTGTAGCACTAGGCTTGAGGGTTACAATTATTGGAGCTATATGCTTGGCTAGGCCTGGAGGACTGCCTTCTGCCCATACTCCAGGTGGCGCATCAATGCTTTTCAAAGTTTGTTCAAAATAGGTGTCTTGGGCAGATTCATCACTGTAATATCTCCATTCTTCTTCTCGGGGAACTGTAAGCAGCATTATTCCTGCAGGCTTGGCTTGAGAATTCACGGTCATTTGCATTTCTCTCCTTTTTCAGTAAAGGATATTTGGGCTTGTAGCTTGGCTAACATATCTCGTCCCAGTAGTGGCACTGGACATTCAGGCATGTAAAGGAATTGATGAGTTATTTGTTGTCCTCCTAGACTGCATATGCGATTCTGAAGAAAAGGTTTTGCAGCTTTGGTACCAGTTGCTCCTACAATGGTGACTGCTTTTGTGGAAAATGGGGCTATCTTCTTGTCTACTACTGAATGTTCTGCTCCAGTATCAACCATAAAGTTCATAACTTGGTCTCCTATTTGTATTCCGACCATAGGCTCCTGGAGACCTAAAGCAAACTCGGAGCCCGGTCTGTCCTAATCCACGTCATCTTCATCATAGGCTGTTGCAGCCAATGCTTGTACGGCTTCTCCTTTTTCTCGCTGGTATTGCTCTCGATTGGCTCCTCCGCGATTTCGGGGACGGCCTCGTCTTCCTTCTCTCCATTGATGATTGTTTTCGTCATCTTGGTGGGCGTCTTCGAGTTGCGGGCATGCATCTCTCCAATGTCCTTCCTCTTTGCAGTAGGCACATTGGTTTATGCCTAGCTGGGGCTGGCTTCCGCCTCGGCCCCGCCCCCTTCCTCTGCTCCGTCGACTAGGGATACCTCCCCTTTTCTGTTCAACTATGGCTGCAGCCAAAAAATCAGCTTTCTTCTTCATCTTTCGATCACATTCTTTCTGCCTTTCATTATCACGATTCACATACACTTTATGAGCGACTTCCAATAACTGAGTTGCATTCATGCCCGCGAACCCTTCTAATTTCTGTAATTTACGTCTAATGTCTGGTTGAGACTGATTTACAAAAGCAGAATTCACCATGCATAAGCTTCCTGGTGCATCTGGGTCATAGGGAGTATACATTCTATATGCTTCAGTTAATCTTTCATAAAACACTGCTGGGCTCTCATCTATACCTTGGGTAACTTCAGTAACTTTGGAAAGGTTCATAGCTTTCTGGCCCCCCCTTTTCAGGCCTTGTATAAAGCCTTGGCGAAAATGGGCTAGGGCTCTGGATCCTCTTTCTGTATTTGGATCCCATCGGGGGTCTTCATTCGGGAATTCCCTCTGGGCCGCTTCCCGATTATCTATTCTTTCCTCCCCCCTTTCTCCTGGAGCTACCGGGTTATCTGCCAGCCAGTCAATAGCTGCTTTTCTAATTCGTGTCCGCTCCTCTGTAGTAAATAAGGTGGACAGGAGCTGGCGACAATCTGCCCATGTTGGTTGGTGAGTTTCCATAATAGTATTCACTAATTCTGTAAGTTCCTGGGGCTTATTGGTATAGGAGGCATAATGTGTCCTCCAATTTAACAAATCAGTGGTAGAGAAGGGAACATACACATAGCTTAGGGGTCCCGCCACCACCTCATTATCCTCATTTCTTACGGGTATTCCCGGGACTTGCCGTAAAGGCATCATCTTGGCAGTAGATGTCTTTTTGGATCTGAGGGATATTTTCGTAGCTTTCCTGTCAGGGGTTATCTTTTTCTCTACATGCTTTATTCTTGGTTTTCTTTTGACTGGTGAGCTAACACTGGCAGCCGCTTTTACACTGTCAGTATCACTCCGGGAAATTTCAATTTCTTCCTGTTCTGTTTCTGTCTCTGATTCTCCTTTTTCAGTCTCGGTAGAATCATCTTCTTCATTTAAAGGGAGCTCATCTACCTGCTCTTCGGGTGATGGCTCAGGGGTTGGGTCCCGCTCCCGCTGTCTCCGGGGCTCTGGGGCAGGACGTGGGGCTACTCTCACTGGGTGCTGGGTTTGGGGCTGTCGGGTAATCACTTCTGGGGAATCAAGATCTACCAGGATGGGTTTCTTCCTGGACTTCTCACCTTTCCCTTTCCTTCTAGGCTGTTCTATTTTCTGACTATAATCTGTCTTTGCTAACATTATTCTGCACTGCTCCTCATAACAGCGCTTCGCCCAAGAGGGCGGATCTTCACAAATACTTAACCAGGAATCTATATAAGGGTACTGATCGGGGTGCGCTATTCGCACTCTATGGTGCACTAACTGAATAATTCCTACATTAAAGGTTCCCTCTCGGGGCCAGGTAAACGGGCTGCAGTCATTTTAATACCATAATCTCCGGAATATCCTTCTTTAAAATGTGCGATCATACATTCTAATGGAGTGTTCCTAGTAGACCCCGCCCCTCCCATTTCGATGTGTGCGCGCAACAACAGACATAAGGGAAAAGGAGGGCGGACCGTGGGTAAGGGGTCCATACGACCCTAGAAACGTATAAGGGAAACAAATAACAAGACAAGACGACAATCGCTTCCCCCTTTTTACGACCTGAACGCGGTCGCCCGGTCAGGAACTGCATTACTCAGGGGTCCGCCTTCGCTTGGTCCGTGCTGCCAGACCTCTCATTCACACTTCATTCATACAATCATGCTAGCAACGTATCCCAGAATGCATTCATTGCTATCTATTCTGACTAGTCTCATTCGAGTTCCAAATGCTAGAAGACGGGAGTTTCGCCCTGCTTTACTTACGCAGGGGTAGTCGGTCCGTCTTGGAGAGTTGATCAAGCTCTCTTTCATGCGAGTGCTAGTGCGAAGTTCATGCGAAGTTCATGCTAAGTTCATGCTAGATTCATGCTAAGTTCATGCTAGATTCATGCTAGATTGGCAGTACTGCTCTTTCTTATCTGTCTAGACACATGCTAAAATCAAAACTCTACTCACCGGATCCGGTCCTCAAACTTCCCAAGCAAGCGCATGAGTTGGACCTCGGACTCCCCTCACTCGGGTTCGAGGTGTTGGCTCCAGCCGGGCCCGGCACCCGCCGAGGTCCGACTAGCTCCCTCCGATACAAGGGACCGGTGGCGCCAGGGAGCGAGCCCCCGTCGGAAGGGCGCGATCCCGGCAGGACCAAACCTGTAGAGGCGGAAAGTCGTGGTATATTGCCCTATATACCCTCTAATACCACACCTTCCCGGCCAACGCACCAAGAATATGTAGCAGCAGAGTGCAGACAAACCAATAATACCAGGAGTCTGTTCAGAAGGTCCAAATCATTTATTTGTGTACAAGTCTCAAGCAAAGTCAAATTCAAAATGGCTGAGCAATGGTTTCTAGCAAAACAACAACTTTTATAGACTTTTGCTCCATTCTAGGTATAGAAAAACATTTCATTGGTCCCGGTAACCTCCCGTACCTCCTCTATTGGTCCCGGTACTGATATGATTATCCAATTATGTTCTTGGAGTGGGCTCAGCACCTGCTCACCCCCCTTCTAGTCCCAATTACAATGGCCAGTTCACCAACTTGTTACTTTCCTACTTCCAAGGCCATTGGGCTAGTTAGTACGTGTGGGGAAGCAGGGCTCTGTAACCTTTCTGTCAGCAGTTTTAATTAAATCCTTTACAGCTGTATTTTCTTATCAGGGGCATTCAAACATATTTTTCTGTATTTTTCCAACTTTCAGTTCTGCTTGTCTAAGCTAATTCAATACTTTTACTGAGTTCTAATTCTACAAGAGCAGCATGTTGGGGGATGTGCAATTCCTTTTAGCCTCTCCACAGACTTCATTTACAGGTCAAGCTAGTTAGGCCTGCTTGCTTATGTCAGACACTGTGGATCACAGGCCTTCACCTGCCACAGAACCATGCATTCTTGGGCAACTGTCGGCTTTCCCTCAGCATCTAGTTTAAGCAACTCCCGCACTTCTGAGGCTACCTTTTTCTACCATTACTTCAATATTTGGTACAGTCACTACTCAATGACTAATCCTGAGTCAATGAGAAAATCATGACAAGCTAGATGAGTTCTTCCAGGAATATGAGAACACCTCAGCATAATGAATCACCAGTGCCAAACAAATTGGCCTTCTGCCCCAAGCTTTGTCTGGGTTTCCTTTCTTAAAGCAACTCAAATGGGAAGAAGCTCATCAAGCAAGCTCCAGGGGACTTCTCAGATGGCAAGCCATATATATGGCAGCAAGGTGTCCCATTCCTTGCCATTCTCTGTGACTAACTTTCTCAACATCTGTTTGAAGGTTTCACTGAAACATTCAGCAAGCCTACCCATGTACTGGTGATACTGAGGCACACCTTCAACAATAAACTTTCTGGTTTACCTGTGACAAAAAATGGGTCCTCTGGTCTGTTAATATCTTCTTGGACAAGCCAACTTGTGAGAAGATTTCTATTAGAATGGATACCGTTGTTGTGGTCTTCATATTATGCTATGGAACACCTTCCAGATATGGGGTAGCATAATTAAGAATGATGAGTATGTATCAGTTGCTCCTGGATTCTTGGCATATTGGGACTTCTCCACCTAGCATTGTCAGCAGTGTTTAAGTATCTTGAGGTCCTTAATGTGCAAGTCCATGTCTTATAAGGGGAAGACCTCTGGAAATTACTTTTCTTCAGAGCTTGCCAGTCTGTCAATCAGCCAGGTCCACGAAATCCCAAAGTCCAGGTAAGTCCATCCTATAATGATGGGGTTTAGAAACCAAGGTAGGATTTCTACTTTGAGACTGACTTGTCCATTTTTGTAATTATTGAGACCTGGACTGTAGGTTTTTTTCCTGGTCTCCATGGAAACAAGCCATAGTCACTCTTTGCTCATAATCAGTCTGGATTCTTTTAACAAGCTCCATTTGAATATGTGGGGTTTTTTTGTTTTTTTTGTTTTTTTACAATATGTTAGTATTTTTTTCCTTTTAATGGGCGTCTTAATTCCCTTTACATTCAGGGACAAAACTTTTAACCGATTAGCCATTGCTACTCAATATGTTGCATATTCCATGACATAATGCACAACAAAAAAAAAACAAGCTCCCACACTTAGCCCAACACTGGCCACTCCTAGAAATGCCACTTACAATCCTCTCCTGAGAACCACCCATGACCCCCCAACAAAACACCCCATGATAACAAAATAAGCTTCGGTAAGACAGCAAGAACATCCAATATAGCGCAGCCTGGCCCCATGGAAGTCTACCCGCAACAAGATATTACCTGACATGCATGCATAAAGAGCACAGATACCATATAAACACTTAGGCAAAAACATTTCAAACTTATGGCATGATAACTCTCCCATTCCCCGCGCCCACCGCCCTCAAGTCCCACAGAACTTCTGTGTTCGAGCCAACACAGCACAGACATGCAACAGCAACATCCACCACACCCATCTTCTTTTAGTCCGGATCCATTATTCCTGATTTGAGAGGTCCCATTAAGGTCTGAAAGGCCCAAAAAGAGACCGGGCCTCTCCCCCATAAGGTCCTCGAACCATTACACGCACTCAATCATTCACCACTGCTTCGGCATATTAACTTGACTGCATTTGTAAAGCCTCTTGGTTCTCGATGTACCCCTCGAGAGCTGCAGGATCTTCAAAAGTCTAAGGGGGATGTTTACTAAAGCCCACAAATTTGCGTGCCGCAAAATAGCGCACGGCAACGCGGCATTGAAATGCGCAGAAACGCATTTAAACGCCCCGCACACGTGCGTGTCACCCCCGCACAGGTACGCGGCACACTAACGGGCCCCGTGCAAGTGCGGGCCCGCAAATGTCCGATAGAGGCGTGGAACGGCTAAAGGAGGGCGGAGGAAGGCTCCGGAGGGGCGGAGGGACGGGGTCAATGGGTGGAGAGTGGGAGGGGAGAGGCTCCCCGCACAGTATCGGGCCCGAATTTTCATGTACAAAATAGCGCGAGTGAAACACTCGCGGTAGAGGGCATTTAAAGGGAAGAGAAACCATTTCCGTCAGCAATGTACAGGAAAACCGGGGAAACCTATAAAACGTGAGCAGTGTGAAATATGTGCACAGAACAAAATTGCAAATAGAACCCGAAAATGACCACAACAAAGATATTAAAAATAGAAATCCAGCTGGGTAACAGTTATATTGATGGGCAAATATACAAAACACACCCAGCAAAGCTCCAGAAAAAAGAGATGAATATTGGAAGGGTCTACGGAGCGGAGACACTTCCGAAAAACATTTCCTTTTTTGGAGCTTTCCTCGGAGTGTTTGCTATGGTTGCCCATTAATATCACTGTTGCCCAGCGTGGTGATATTGTGTCCCCCATTTCCCGTGGTCAATTCCGGGGTTTATGTGCACGTTTGCCACCAGACAGGGTGCATATGCCCACAGTAAAATTGCGTAGAGCAGGGTTTGTGACTCCATCCTGCCAGGCTTACTACCTCCAGGGGCTGCATTGTCTCAGTGGTCATAGTGTGGTGCAGCGGACAGAGTCAGTACCTCTAGGACCAGAGGGTCAGGGGTTCAAAGCCCAGCTGGGGCACTTGCCAGCCCAGTTTCTATATTTTACCCACCACTAAACACAGATAGCGCAGACACCCCTGTATTGCAGGGGACAGAAGCATGGGGAAAACACCCATATTTTAACCAACAACGCGCACACACCACAACAATGGGCATTACCCACAGCCAAGTACCCCAAATGCAGTCCGGTACTGCCACATTCCAATCAGGTCACCTGCTTTGTATGGGAGCATGTTGGCGGACGAGTACATGTGGTGCAGGGGGCAGTGGCTGCTAGCGACAGAAGAAAGAGGCCTAGCCATGTGCAGGCTGCCACCGTCCACTGCAACAGACTGCAACAGACAGGCCCTGTCGGATCTACAGTCATGGACATTCCAGGGAATCCACCCAATCTGTAGCTACACGGTGGTGCAGTGCACACAGACACTGCATGCTAAGAGCAGAAGGCCACAGGTTCAAAGCCCAACTGGGGCAACTGCCAATCTTGCCCACATATTTTTCCCCCAAGTAAACAGTGATAGTAAGGGCACACCTTTCCTGGCGAGGACATATGCAATGGCAATATGTCTATCTTTTACCCCACGGAGCACAGACACCATGAACAGGGGCAGTACCTAGAGCAGAATCACGCAAATGCAGTCCTGGTGGGGCACGCACCAGTCAGGTTCCATGATGCCACTCATACAAATGCCTGTGCTGTATATCTATGCACCACCCCCATGGCATGTAGATGTAGCTCATGCATATTCATGAGGGACAGCAGGAAAACCCGAACAGTGTGATGCAAACCTGGACTGGAGTTGGGAATCTGTGCCGTAAAGCAGCAGCCATCAAGGGCAGACACACCCACACCCACACCCACAGGTCCCATTGGCCAATGTCTCCTGGAAAGGCAGAACATTGGACCCTGCATGCAGCACCCAAAACTAGCACTTGCATAACTTACCAATGTCACCCTGCACCTGAGGTATACGGTAAGCAGCTCTGAGACGTTTGCTAGGAGCACAGGCAGATAGATATCCATACGTTACGTACATACTGCTAGTTGACCCCATCCAAACAATCTCTTAGGTGTTTGCGGGGTGTGCTCCAGGCCTGGCCTCTGACGGTGTTTACCACCCTGGGGAGTGACCACCAGCTGTAATGCGTACCATATCCATGCCTTGCCGTGCTCAGGACCGGTTTGGTGGGCAAGGCTAATTACCCCCTCAATCGTAGCACCATGATGGCATAGGTGTGGAAGTGTGTGTCTGTCTATACAGTGGGTGTTGGCTGCAAGCCCCTTCCACAGCCCACACTGCCAGCACTGTTGCCAGTATTGGCCAGCCAATGTGCATAATGAGGTGCAAGGTACCATGGGTATAGCCAGGACAGGGTGGCCTGGCCAGGATGCATCTGCACCGGGCATAGGGCATTGGCTGGGACATTGTAGTATCCAGCCACCACCTACACAGACAGGGTGGCCAAAGCATGTCCTTCTGGGTGATCACGCTCACCCTGACTGTGCAGTGACCACAGCATGACTAGGCACCCCCATAGTGCTGTATAGTAGTTCTCTCATGTAATAGATATGGGTTTCTATTTGGGGCCCAGTCACTGATCTATCTGCTTGCTGTGTATGCAGGCAGCCCAGTTCTGGGTGCATGTATCTCCATTGGGAACATGCACTATGGACTAACTAGCAGACTGCTTGTTGCTGGTGTGTGTCTTGCTGGATTGGCTTGCAGGGTGCAGTGGCTGTTGGCTTGCTGCAGGGGAATATCTGGTGGTGGAGTGCAGCTTATCATAGCCTGGGCTTATGTCTGTCTGCTATTGTGTCATGTCTGTGTATGGAGCTGCCCTGTGGGGGTGTGTGTTCCTCTGCAGAACTGGGGTTGCTGTTTGCCTTCTACTGCCACCTTTGCAGGGAGGTAGAGTGTGGATCTCTTGATGGGGGACCATGTTTGCCGGGGGGACCCTGACTGTGGCAGACAGGGATATCCATGGTGTTTGTGCAGAAACTAGCTATCTTACACATTAACACTGCTTTGGAACTCCTGCTTGGCCTCCATCAGCCATGGAAGGTGTTGTGGACCTGGTCCTGGGCGCCTCATTGCACACTCAGGGTGAGCACAGTACCCGCACGATGTAACGGCGTGTGGCTACTCTGTGCCAGTAAAACACCCGGTCAGTGCCCCCTTCTAGGCCAAGGTGCTCTGTGGGTGCACCTGGTCACTTCCCCCAACAGGGCCGAGGTGCTGTGGGGGTGCATTCCCCATCTTGTGTCCATCTGTGGACAGCTAATTTGCATGTGCAGTGCATCATGGGTACGGGTGGCCTACCCTATCCGGTTTACACCAGCAGACTGTCTGTGAGGTGACGTGTAGGATATCTGCAGCCAGCCAGGGACTTGCTTACAGCTATGCAGCTGTAGCCCAATGGTTACGTCACTGCCTGTGCAGTCAGAGGTCATGGGTTCAAACCCACAGTGGGGCCCTTTGATAGGGATGTCCACAGCTTTATTTTTATTTACTGTACATATGTCTATGCCGGCAAGACCACCCTCAGCTTACTATACCCATTAGGTGCCTCTGAGGGTGCTTTATAGGGCGCCCTGTAGGCCACCTTATGGTTGCCATCCATATAGGGTGCACTATACATTATCCTGTGTCGCAACATACATGGTGCCCTATAGGGGACATTCAAGGGTGCCTTGGCGAACAGTGCACTGTAACATGTGCCTTATGGGCCGTCGTATGTTAACATGCTGGGAGAGTGCGTTTGCTAGTAGTGGTAACAAAATAAAATTATCATGCCTCCTACAGTACTCCACAACATAATACATACTGCCTCAGCAAGCATTTTTCACTGGGCATTGTGAGGGGTTGAACCCCTGATCCCTGCACCATTGGTCAGTGTTTTAACCATTGTGCTGTGGCTCTGTTCCTGTACTTGTGCATCAGCGCGCCGCCTTGTGCCTATCAGCGCGCTGCCTTCTGCCGCCCAAAAAGAACTGTGCGCCGCCTTATGCCGCCCAAAAAGAACTGTGCGCCGCCTTATGCCGTTCCAAATTAATTTGCCTCCTAAAACAATTTTACCCATTACAGTTGCTGCCTCAGCTGGCCTTTTTCCTTGCGCACAATGGGGAATTGAACCCATGGCCCCTGCACCATTGGTCAGTGTCTTCACCGTTGTACTACGGCTCTGTTGTTTTCTATACCCAACGGCGCCACTTTGCCTTTCCACGCGCTAATGTCGACCCCCGCACATTAGCGCGACGCGCACACGTCCGGTTGCTTACTCCCGGTTTTTTTCTTTTTTCAGCCTGATCCGCCCACTCCTTATATGGCACAGGCACACTACCGCGGCCCCGCACGATAAGAATGTTTAGTAAACATCCCCCTTAGTCACATTATTTTGAGTCACCTTGAACCGGGCTGGATTGAAGAGACCATATTTTGCCTGCAAGCGCTGGAGTCGAGGACGCAGTGCTAAAAATTGCTTACGTCTCTCCACGGTAGGCTTACTGAAGTCGGGGTAAAAGGCCACTTTCTGACCCCCATGTTGGAGGGGCTGAGCGGCCTTTGCTGCTGCCAGGATTTGGATTGCATGTTGATGTCTAAGCACACATAAGATCATCGGTCGCGGGAACTTGGAGCCAGGATTGGCAGCTGATGGCAACCAATGGGCCCTTTCTATTTCAAAAGGGCGAGTAAATTCTATCTTTAATATTTTCGGTATCAGCATTTCCAAATAGCGAATAGGATCACTCCCTTCAGCCCCTTCCACTATTCCCAAAACTCGAATGTTGTTCCGACGGGCCCTATTATTCATATCCTCGAGGTTCTACTCAAGCCCTACAAGCTTGCGATTGAGTCTCGGGACAAGGGCCAAACGTTCTCGTGCTCCGCTGTTACCTTTTCTACTTTCTCCATCCTCTGTGTTAGCAACTGCATTTGGGCAGTTAGGTCTTTTAAGCTCGTTTGCACTGTATCCAGGGACTCACCGTTAGAGTCCACCCGGCAGCGGACCGCTCGCACCTCCTGCAAGATTTCTTGCAAACCTTCCGCTGTTGCAGGGGGGGCCGCCATCTTATGCGGTGATAGTGTGTCCGACTTGGGTCTTTTTGTACCAGACGCCGCGGCGGCGGCAAAATCTAGTCGGGTCTGTTTGCCTGCTGCCATACCGATACTCGGGCACTCCAATGCGCCGCAATCCAAGCAGGTATTATTGCTAAAAATAAGGATTCGCTGTCTTGGGGCCAGGAGAGCTTCTCTTACGCGGCCATCTTGGGTCCTCGCTGGCTCCGCCTCCTGAATATGTGTTTTAACACTTCCAGGGTCTACTAGAGTGGTGGATCCATCTAACATAGCCTCAAATATAAAATTATGCCTTTCTGGTTGTGGGGCTTCAACAAAGTTGCAGGTGCATTGTGATATCAGGATAAATACAAGACGTTCTCATATGAAATGACTTATTTCTGCACAGTTAAAGCAGGGCAGAAGGTCTAGATATCAGGGCCAGTGTGCAGCTGGAATCTGTCCCTACTTTGGGGTTGGCTGCAATCAATTCATTTTCCACTAGGCAGGTTCTAGATTCCTAGAATGGCATCCTTTCATTTGGCCTAGAGTTTCCAGGCATGGACTAAGTTTGGTGGAAGGCATCAGCCACTTCCAGGGTACCCTCTAAAGTAAGATTTTGTTGTTGATGGACCCAGTACCTGAAATATGGACTTAAACTATCTCAGAACTGCTCCAAGAGGACTATCTTGGTCACGTTGATACTATTTCCCCCTTTGGTTGCAACCACTTCCATTCCACATCTTTCAGCTGATGAAAGAAACCTCTCAGGTTTTTCTTTGGTTGGAGGATTCCACTCTGAAACTCTTTTCTGTAATGTTCTGGAGTACACCTTGCTCACTCTAGAATGGTAGCCTTGACTTCAGCTAGCTGTCTTCTCTGGACTTGCCTTCTGGAAGGTGGCTTGGGTACTGCTGGTCAGCAGATTATCCAGGTAAGTGGTCCAGGTTGCCTCAAGTCATCCTACCAATGGTGGACAGTCGTCTCACAGTTCACTAGAAAATAGTTCCGATTCTCTCTGGAAGTCATCTTGGGCATAGCTGAAGCCAGAAGGGTTGATCAAGTTATTTATTATTTAGAAACATTTATAGACTACTAACATGTATACAATTCTAAGTGGTTTATAAGTCATAAAAACAAGGAAAACACAATAAAAACAAGGGGGCCAATATTCAACTGTGGCAGCTAGGTGCTTTTAACCTGGATATTCAGTGCCAGAACTTATCTGGCATCCTGCACTGACTATCCAGCTTCACTGGACAATAGTATCGCTATCCAGTCAGTGTAGATATTCAGCCACTAACATGATAAAGATAATTGGATAAAATTATTCCCGCCCCCCCAAGGATTATAAACAATATACAATAGATCAGTCCACTCCCACCATACCTATCTTCAACCACCAGCCCCAAATCACATCTGAATAATTCTAGTCAGAGAACAAGAAAGCTTTTAAATGCTCTCAAAAACATCTACAGTCCACTTCCTGCTTCATTATATAGGGATGTTTATTCCACCAAGTGCGTGCTGCTGTTATAGCTGTTTGCACTGCTTGGGCCATGTGTCAGTGTGGTCTATTGCAAATCAGCTGTTTCTGCAAAACTTGCTGCTGCTTGCACTTCAGACTTAACTGCTTTAGGGCCAGGGATTGCTCTACCATTATGTGGACTAGGGGGTCTGTTTACTAAACATTCCTAACGTGCGGGGCCGTGCTAGTGTGCCTGTGCCATATAAGGAGTGGGCGGTTCAGGCAGAAAATAGAAAGAAAACGGTAGTAAGCAACCGGATGTGTGTGCGTCGCGCTAATGTGCGGGGGTCGACATTAGCGCGTGGAAAGGCAAAGTGGCACGCTGCTGAGTATACAAAACAACAGAGCCGTGGTACAACGGTGAAGACACTGACCAATGGTGCAGGGGCCATGGGTTCAATCCCCCAGTGTGCGCAACGACAAAGGTCAGCTGAGGCAGTAATTGTAATGATTAACATTGTTTTAGGAGGCAAATTAATTTGGAACGGCATAAGGCGGCGCACAGTTATTTTTGGGCGGCAGAAGGCGGCGCACAGTTATTTTTGGCAGCAGAAGGCGGCGCACTGGTCCCCTTGGGCGGCAGAAGGCGGCGCGCTGATAGGCACAAGGCGGCGCGCTGATGCACAAGCACAGGAACAGAGCCACAGCACAATGGTTACAACACTGACCAATGGTGCAGGGATCAGGGGTTCAACACCTCACAATGCCCAGTGAAAAATGCCTGCTGAGGCAGTATGTATTATGCTGTAGGAGGCTGTATAAATTTATTTTGTTATCACTACTAGCAAACGCACTCTCCCAGCATGTTAACATACGGCGGCCCATAAGGCACATGTTACAGTGCACTGTTCGCCAAGGCACCCTTGAATGACCCCTATGGGGCAGCATGTATGTTGCGACACAGGATAATGTATAGTGCACCCTATAGGGATGGCAACCATAAGGTGGCCTACAGGGCGCCCTATGAAGCACCCTCAGAGGCACCTAATGGGTATAGTAAGCTGAGGGTGGTCTTGCCGGCATAGACATATGTACAGTAAATAAAAATAAAGCTGTGGACAGCCCTACCAAAGGGCCCCACTGTGGGTTTGAACCCATGACCTCTGGCTGCACAGGCAGTGATGTAACCATTGCGCTACAGCTCCATAGCTGTAAGCAGGCCCCTGGCTGGCTGCAGATAGCCTACACGTCACCTCACAGACAGTCTGCTGGTGTCAACAGGATAGGGTTAGGCCACCCGTACCCATGATGCACTGCACATGCAAATTAGCTGTCCGCAGATGGACACAAGATGGGGAATGCACCCCCACAGCACCTCGGCCCTGTTGGAGGAAGTGACCGGGTGCACCCACACAGCACCTTGGCCTAGTAGGGGGCACTGACCGGGTGTTTTACTGGCACAGAGTAGCCACACACCGTTACATCGTGCGGGTACTGTGCTCACCCTGAGTGTGCAATGAGGTGGCCAGGACCAGGTCAACAACACCTGCCATGGCTGCTGGAGGCCAAGCGGGGGTTCCAAAGCAGTGTTAATGTGTAAGATAGCTAGTTATGAACAAACACCATGGATATCCCTGTCTGCCGCCATCAGGCACCCCCCCAGTGGCAAACATGGTCCCCATCAAGGGATCCACACTCTACCTCCCTGCAAAGGTGGCAGTAGAGGGCAACATCAACCCCAGTCCTGCTGAGGAACACCACCACCCCCCCAGGCAGGCAGCTCCATACACAGCCATAACACAATAGCAGACAGACATAAGCCCAGGGTATGGTAAGCTGCACTCCACCACCAGATATTCCCCTGCAGCAAGCCAACAGCCACTGCACCCTGCAAGCCATTATAGCAAGACATTTACCAGCTACAAACAGTCTGCTGGTTAGTCCATAGTGCATGTTCCCAATGGAGATGCATGCACCCAGAACTGGGCTGTCTGCATACACAGCAAGCAGATAGATCAGTGACTGGACCCCAAAGAGAAACCCATATCTATCACATGAGAGAACTACTATACAGCACTATGGGGGGGCCTAGCCATGCTGTGGTCACTGCACAGTCAGGGTGAGCGTGATCCCCCAGAAGGACATGCTTTGGCCACCCTGTCTGTGTAGGTGGTGGCCGGACACTACAATATCCCAGCCAATGTCCCTGCCAGGGCCCTATGCCCAGTGCAGATGCATCCTGGCCACGCCACCCTGCCCTGGCTATACCCATGGTACCTTGCACCTCATTATGCACATTGACTGGCCAATACTGGCAACAGTGCTGGCAGTGCGGGCTGTTGAAGGGGCTTGCAGCCAACACCCACTGTATAGACAGACACACACTTCCACACCTCTGCCATCATGGTGCTACGATTGAGGGGGTAAGTAGCCTTGCCCACCAAACCGGTCCTGAGCACGGCAAGGCATGGATATGGTACGCATTACAGCTGGTGGTCACTCCCCAGGGTGGTAAGCACCGTCAGAGGCCAGGCCTGGAGCATGCCCCGCAAACACCTAACAGATTGTTGTTTGGATGGGGTCAACTAGCAGTATGTACGTAACGTATGGATAACTGCCTGCCTGTGCTCCTAGCAAACGTCTCCGAGCTGTGTACCGTATACCTCAGGTGTAGGGTGACATTGGTAAGTTATGCAAGTGCTCGTTTTGGGTGCTGCATGCACGGTCCAATGTTCTGCCTTTCCAGGAGACATTGGCCAATGGGGCCTGGGGGGGTGGGTGTGTCTGCCCTTGATGGCTGCTGCTTTACGGCACAGATTCCCAACTCCAGTCCAGGTTTGCATCACACTGTTCGGGTTTTCCTGCTATCCCTCATGAATATGCATGGGCTACATCTACATGCCATGGGGGTGGTGCATAGATATACAGCACAGGCATATGTATGAGTGTCAGCATGGAACTTGACTGGTGTGTGGCCCACCAGGACTGCATTTGGGTGATTCTGCTCTAGGTACTGCCCCTGTTCATGGTGTCTGTGCTCAGTGGGGTAAAAGATAGATGTCTTACCATTGCATATGTCCCCGCCATGAAAGGTGTGTCCTTACTATCACTGTTTAGTTGTGGGAAAAATATGTGGGCAGGATTGGCAGTAGCCCCAGCTGGGCTTTGAACCTGTGACCTTCTGTTCTTGTATGCACTGTCTGTGTGCACTGCACCACTGTGTAGCCACAGATTGGTTGGATTCCCTGGACTGTCTATGACTGTGGATCCGGCAGGACCTGTCTGTTGCAGTGGACTGTGCCAGCCTGCACATGGCTAGGCCTCTGTCTTCTGTGGTTAGCAGCCACTGCCCCCTGCACCACATGTACTTGTCCGCCAACATGCTGGCATGAACTTCTCTCGGAAAAAAGCAGTTGACCTGATTGCAATGTGGCAGTATGGGACTGCATTTGGGGGACTTGGCTGTAGGTAATGCCCATTGTTGTGGTGTGTGTGCGGTGTTGGGTAAAATATGGGTGTTTTCCCCATGCATACAGGGGGTGTCTGCGCTATCTTTATTTAGTGGTGGGTAAAATATAGGGGACTGGGCTGGCAGGTGCCCCAGCTGGGTTTTGAACCTCTGCCCTCTGGTCCTAGAGGTAATGACTCTGTCCGCTGTACCACACTTTGGCCACAGAGACAGTGTAGCCCCTGGAGGCAGTAAGCCTGGCAGGATGGAGTCACAAACCCTGCTCTACGCAATTCTACTGTGGGCATATGCACCCTGTCTGGTGACAAACGTGCACATAAACCCCGGAAATGACCACGGAAAATGTGGGACAAAAATCTCACCCTGCTGGGCAACAGTGATATTAATGGGCAACCATAGCAAACACTCCCAGGAAAGCTCCAATACGTGGCAATGTTTTTTGGAAGAGTCTCCTCTCAGTAGACCCTTCCAAAAGTCATTTCTTTTTTCTGGAGCTTTGCTGGGTGTGATTTCTGTATTTGCCCATCACTATAACTGTTCCCCAGCTGAATTACTATTTTTAATAGGTCTGTTGTGGTCATTTTCTATTTTTATTTTCACTTTTGTGCTGTGCACATATATCACACTGCTCACGTTTTGCTGGTTTCCCCGGTTTTCCTGTACATTGCTGACGGAAATGGTTTCTCTTCCCTTTAAATGCTTTCTACCGCGAGTGTTTCACTCGCGGTAGTTTTTACATGCAAATTCGGGCCCGATACTGTGCGAGGAGCCTCTCCCCTCCCACTCTCCACCCATTGACCCCGTCCCTCCGCCCCTCGGGAGCCTTCCTCCGCCCTCAGAATGCCTTTCCACGCCTCTATCGGACATTTGCGGGCCGGGTACTTTTGCGGGGCACGTTAGTGCGGCGCGCAATTGTGCGGGGCCCAAGCGCACTTGTGCGGGGCGTTTAAGAGCGTTTCTGAGCGTTTGAGTGCCGCGTTTCCGTGCGCTATTGTGCGGCACGCAATTGTACGGCTTTTAGTAAACATGCCCCTAGGTGTCTGCCTAGGGCAGCAGGTTTTGTGGGCAGCAGTCTTCCTGCCCCTTTACCACCACTACTGCTGCCCCCACCACCTTACCTTCGCAGCCCGGGCTTCAGGGAGTGGCAGCACAGCACCAAACAACACCAGGAAAAGCTTATAAAACCATTTTCAGCAGTGCGTTTTAGTGTTTGTATGCGTGCATGCACGCACGTTCAAAGCCTGAGTCGTCCCAATGCAGCAGGCCTTGAGTGTGTGTGCATGCACGTACACAAACTCTAAAAGCCCAATGCTGAGAGCAGTTTTAAAAGGCTTTCCAGTGGTTGTTCAATGTCGTGTTGCTGCCCCTAAATTCTGATTATTGGGAAGCTGCCATGGAGGTAGGGTGGTGTGGGCAGCACTAGTGGTGGTTGGTCGGAGAGAAGGAAAGAAATGCTGGAGACTTGGAAGGAGAGAGTGAGGAAGGAAAAATGCTGCATTATTGGGGAGGGAGTGGAGGATTGACTGTTGAAGGGGGGGGGGGGTGGAGGCAGCATGGCTGATGGTTCACCTAGAATAGCAAATAACCTTTGGTCAACCCTATTTAGGGTTTGTAGCTGCTCCACTGTGTGCATTTGTATGGTCTTTATTTGTATGGTCCAAGTCTGTACATTTCTTTTGTATAGTTTGAGCCTGTATTTGAAATAATTGTTCCCTTATCTCTTTCTGCAAACGTGTCAATTGTGAAATGAAACAAAAGCTGCATGTCTGGCTCTAACTAACTTCTTCCAGTCCCTGTCTACCAGGGCAGAACTAAGCCCATTAGCTCTATAACTGATACTATACTGTAGGTGTAGGTAGGCTCAGAGCCCCTTAAGAAAGTAGTAGGTCCATACTTTTTAGGAAAATAAACAGTTGGATCCCATCACTGCCATCATATACAGTAAGCTGAGGTTCTGGAGCTCTAGTGAGATTTGTGGACAAATATAAAGCTAACCAACCTCAGGTTCAGAACAAAAAGGAACTATATTTACTTACTTGCAAAATGCAATGTGTGTCTTCAAGTCACTGATGACTCCTGGTGACCCAGCAGTTCCTGGATTTTCTTGGCAGTGCGACTGGAAGTAGATTGTCAGGCCTTTTTTCTGAGGCAGTGGAGGATTAAGTGACTTGCCCAAGGCCACAAGGAGTGCTAGTAGGAATTGAACTTTGATCTCTTGGTTACTAAGCCAGTGCTTAACCTCTTACGATTAAGCTGCTCGTCCACTATTTATTTGTTTATTTACATCAGTCCAACTCCAAAACTTGCCTGGCTTACTATTCAGGCTTGAAAAGAATTTCAACCATGTGCTCTGTACATACATACATTTAGCATTCCTGGTCCTCCTTCCATCCAGTCTGGGCTGCCTCCTTCACTCTGGACCTAGGGTTTGAAATTCTTTACCTGGGCCCCACCTGACTCTCCAAGTTCCCCAACTCTACTTCTTTGTCAGTTAGAAAAAGGGTATATATCTGGAGAGGAGATTTTAGATTTTGTCAGGCAATGTGAATTTTCATCCCTTCCACCAACCATTTAGGACTCATAGTACCTCCCCATTACCACTTTGAATAAACCATCTAGGAGTCATATTACCTCCCCCACTACTGACGTGTAACTATTCACATTCCCTCTGTTTTCAACATGCTGCACAGCATAAGTCACTTGTTATATATTGCCTGTTTAACTATCACCATTTACTTCCACACTAAGTTCCATGAAATCATTAGTTATACTTAGGGGTATGTTTACTAAACCGTCTTAATGTTACCAGCGTTAGTTGCAGTCTTACTGTGACGAATGCCATATAAGGTAGTGGGCGTTCCGGTCTTAAGGTAGCATTTCAGGTTATCGTGCGATAAAGTCCATTTTCGTGTGATAGAGGGAGCCGTGGCACGTTAACGCGTGTTAGCTTTAATTAGGCGCGCTGACCTGCAAACACAGTAACAGAGGTGTAGCACGATGGTTAATACATTGACTGATAAAACAGGGGTCATGAGTTCAAACCCCTAGTGGGTTTAATGAGTAAGGCTGTCTGAGGCATTTTCTTTTTTCATTTAAATTAGTGCTGCCAGCAAACACACCCACACAGTGCCGTAACTTAAGGTGCTGCATAAGGCACGCTATAAAGCACTCCAGAGGGCACATTATAAAAATGCACTGTCCGCCTAGGCACCTTATAATGTTCCCTATAGGGCACCTTATAAGGCGCTTTATAGGGCGCCTTATGAGGCACCTTAAGGTTACAACACTGTGAGGGTGTTTTTGCTGGCAGCACTAATTTAAATTAAAAAAGGAAATGCCTCAGACAGCCCTATCAAATAACACCACTGTGGGATCAAACCCATGACCTCTGCCTCCATAGTCAACAAAGTAACCAATGGGCTACATCTCTATAGCTACTAATGCACACCTGGCTGGCTACAGAAGGACTGCAGGTCACCACACATAGGGGTATGTTTACTAAACTGCGTTAGTGCAAATCGCGTTAGGAGTCGCGTTAGTGAAAGGAAAGCCAAAAAAGGACATGGGCGGGACATCGTAACCACTAACGCGCGTTCCCAAAACTAACGAGCGTTACAGGGTGCCGTGGCGCGTTACTGCGCATTAATCATATGAAGGCGTACAGACACAAAACACAGAAACAGAGCTGTAGCACAATGGTTAGTGTACTGACCACTGTTACAGGCAGCATGGGTTCGAGTCCCCAGTGTGCCTAACGCAGAAGGCTGGCCCAGGCATTACCCTGTACGTTACATAGGGAATGAGGAGGCATGTTTTTCTTTACGTTGAATAGTGGTTACAGAAACACACACTCGCAGTGTGCGTAGCCATGTACGTTGGTGCGTGCGTGGCTGCGTGCGTTGGTACAGGCGTAGCCCCGTGCGTATAAACGTGCATGGGTACGTGTGTTTTTACCAGCATGGGTACCTTATATTACAGACTCTTTAGGGTATCTTGCACCTATGCATTATGCTAACAGATGTACGTGTGATGGCCTATGGTGTATCTGAGCCTATGAGCAGGTGCTGGATTTACCCAGGGTTGGATTGTGCCAGTCACACCCATGATGCACTGCACATGCAAATCAGCCATCCACAGATACACACCATGGGGAATGCACCCCCACAGCACCTCAGTCTGGTAGGGGGAAGTGACCATGTGCACCCCCAAAGCACCTCGGCCTGGTAGGGGGTACTGACCGTGTGTTGTACTGGCACAGAGTAGCTACACACCGTCACATTTTGCGGGTACCGTGCTCACCCTGAGGGTGCAGTGAGGCACCCAGCACCAGGTCCACAGCACCATCCATGGCTGAAAGTAGGCCATGGCACAGGTCCAAAGCAGTGTTAATGTGTGAGTCAGGTAGTTTCTGCACAAACACCTTGAATTTCTCTGTCTGTTTCAGTCAGGTGTTGCCCCCATGCACCACCACCACTCCTCTCCCCCAGGGCAGCAAACAGGCTCCCCAAACAATAGATCCACATTCTACCTCCCTACAAAGGTGGCAGTAGAGAGGAACAGACTCACCACAGGGCAGTCAATGCAGCTCTGTACACATCCATAACACAATAGCAGACAGACATCAGGCCTGGATATGGAAGCTGCACCCCACCACTATCTGATATTCACCTGCTGCAAGCCACTCCATCACAACACATACCAGCTGCAAACAGTCTGCTAGTTAGTCAATAGTGCATGTGCCCAGTGGAGATGCATGCACCCAGAACTGGGATGTCAGCATACACAGCAAGCAGATAACTCAGTGACTGGGCCCCAACAGGAAACCCATATCTATCACATGAGAGAAATACTATATAGAACTATGGGGGTGCCTAGCCATGCTGTGGTCACTGCACACATGGAAGGAGGAGTGGCCTAGTGGTTGGGGCAAGGTACTACAGGCCGGAAGGTCGGTGGTTCAAATCCCACTAGAGGACAGCAACCTTGGGCCGGTAGGACTGGGTTTTCTAGTCCCACAGGTGCTCCTTGTAGTCTTGGGCAAGCCACTTAACCCTCCATTGCCCATGTTCCCTGTAAGTATTAGTGTATGTGTCTCATATCCCCTCATGTTAAATGTATCCCCCAACTGCTTTGACCCGGTGAAAAGCGGGATATAAATGCAGATAAATAAATAAACAGTCAGGGTGAGAGTGATCTCTCAGCAGGACATACTGAGGTCACCCTGTCTGTGTAGGTGGTGGCTGGGCACTAAAATGTGCCTGTCACTGCCGTATGCCCTGTGCAGATGCACCCTGGCCAGGCCACCCTGTCCGGCCTATACCCATGGTACCTTGCTCCTCATTATGCACATTGGCAGCCCAATACTGGCAACATTGCTGGCAGTGTGGGCTGTGCAAGGTGTTTGCAGCCACCACACCCTGGATAGACAGACAGCCACCCTCACACCTATGCCAGCATTGTGCTACTATAGAGGTGTTCAGCAGCCATACCCACCACACCAGTCCTGGGCACAGTACAGGCATGGACATGGTACGCAAGACTCTTGGGGGTCACTCCCCAGGGTGGTAAACACTGTCAGAGACCAAACCTGCAGCACACACCACAGACATCAGAATGATTGTTATGGTGGAGCTCACTGAGCAAACTGCTTAACGTAGGAATTGATATCTGCCAGTTATCATAGGAAACGTTTGATAGCTGTGTACCATGTACCCAGGTGTAGGGTGGCATTGCTAAGGTATGCAACTGCTAGTTTTGGGAGATACAGGCAGGGCCCAATGTCCTGCCTCTCCAGGAGGCATTGGCCAATGGGGCCTGTGGGTATGTGTGTGGGTGTGTCTGGCCCTGTTGGCTGCTGCTTTATGGCAGAGTTCCTCAACTCCAGTCCTGGTGTTCCAAACACTGTTCGGGTTTTTATGCTGTCCCTCATAACTATGCATGAGCTACATCTGCATACCATGGGGGTGGTGCATAGATATGCAGCACAGGCATCTTTATTAGAGGCAGCATGGAACCTGAAAGGTGTGGGGCCCTCCAGGACTGCATTTGCGAGACTCTGCTCTAGGTAATGCACCTGTTTCTGGTGTGGTAGAATATAGGCGTATTAACCATGCGTATGTTCTCTGCAATAAAGGAGTGTCTTTACTATCACTGTTTAGTGGTGGGTAAAATTATGGGGACTGGGTTAGCAGGAGCCCCAGCTGGGATTTGAACCTGTGACCCTCTGGTCTTATAGGCACTGGCTGTGTCTGTTGCACCACACTGTAGCCACAGAGACAGTGCAGTCCCTGGAGATAGGAAAACCGGCCTGCCGAGTCGGAAACCCTGCTCTGCACAGGTTTACTGTGGGCTCATTTACCTTGTATGGAGACAGAGGTGCAAATAAACCTCAGAAAAGACCTCGAAAAAAGGGGCAAACACCCATAACCAAGCTGGGCAACAATGCTGTCATTGGGCAACATTACAAAACACTCCCAGGACAGCTCCATTACAATGAGATGATCTTTGAAAGGGTCTACGGAGCGTAGACCCTTTCAAACATCATTTCTTTTTTTTGGTGCTTTCCTGGGAGTGTTTTTCATTGTTGCCCATTGCTATCACTGTTGTCCAGCTGGATTATAATTTGTACAATGTTTCTTGTGGTCATTTTTAACGTTTTAGGTGAAATTTTGTTCTGTGCACATGTATCACACTGCTCACATTTTGTCGGTTTCCCCGGTTTTGCTGTAAATTGCTGACGGAAATGGTTTCTCTTCTCTTTAATATGCCTTTAACGACAGGTTTTCATTCGCGTTGGAATTGAGCTCAGAAATTCAGTGCGTTAGTGTGAGGGGAGCCTCTCGCCGCCCACTCTCCGCCCATTGACCCCTTCTCTCCGCCCACTCTCCACCTTCTGCGCTGTTTTAACACGCCGCAGGGCTTTACGATCGTTAACTGCGGTTAACGCGCGTAGTATGACGTTAATGGTCTTTGGCGCATGATTACGCACATTATACTGCATTTACGATCGTTAACATCGTACAACGCGCGTTATTCACATTTACCGCACTTTAGTAAACATACCCCATACTGTCTGCTGTGGTTACCAGGATAGGGTTAACCCACCCGTACCCATGATGCACTGCACATGCAGATCAGCAGTCTACAGATGATCACAAGATGGGGTATGCACTCCCACAGCACCTCGGCCTGGTAGGGGGAACTGACCGTGTGTGTTACTGGCACAGAGTAGCTACAGACCCTCACATTGTGCGGGTACTGTGCTCACCCTGAGGGTGAGGTGGGGTGCCCAGCCCCATGTCCACAGCACCTGGCTTAGCTGAGGTAGGCTATGCTGCAGGTCACCATCAGTGCCAGTGTGTGATAGGTAGTTCTTGCAGATACATCTGTGTCGATCTGTATTTCCCAGTCACATCTAGTCCTGGTGGATTATGTTGTACCCAGAATAGTGCATATTCTGTGTGGGTGCCATGGTCACATGATTTAAGAGAAGAGGGGAGGGTGGTGTTTGGACCCATAGGCAGATTATGTAGTACCACCCAAATTGCTCTCTGGGGCTCAGGGTGGGGGACAGGATCTCCCACCAACAGATCCACATTCTAAATCCCTGCAATGGTAGCAGTAGAGGGGACCATCAACCTCAGTCCTGCTGGGGAACAGACACCCTACAAGTCAGTCAATGCAGATCTGTATGCACCCATAAGGCAATAGCAGACAGACAATAGGCCTAGAAATGCTCAGCTGCCCTCCATCACTATCTGACATTCTTCAGCAGCAAGCACAGTGAGTCTCCAGCCATGCATATACTAACTGCAGACAGTCTGCTAGCTAGTCCATAGTGCATGTTCCTGGAGAGGATGTGAGCACACCCACCAAGCAAATAAGTCAGTGATTTGGCCCCAAAAAAGAAAACCCATATTTATCACTTGAGAAAAACACAGCATAGCACTATAGGGGAACCTAGCCATGCCATGGTCACTGCTCAGTCAGGGTGAGAGTGACCTCCCAGCAGGACATGCTGTGGCCACCCTGTCCATGCAGGTGGTGGCCGGGCACTACAATGTCCCAGCCATTGCCCTATGCCCTGTGCAGATGCATCCTACCCAGGCCACCCTGTCTAGGCCATACCCACAGTATCTTGCTCCTCGTTATGCACATTGGCAGGCTAACACTGGAAACAGTGCAAGCAGTGTGGATTGAGTAAGGTGTAGGCAGCCACAACACACTGGATAGACAGACACACACTCCCACACCTATTACAGCATTGTGCAAATATAGAGGCTTTTGGCAGCCCTGGCCACCACACCAGTCCTGGGCACAGTGCAGGCATGGCTATGGTACGCAATACTGTTGGGGTCACTCCCAGGGGTGGTAAACACTGTCAGAAACCAAAACTGAAACACGCTCCACAGATATCAGAAAGGTTGCTATCAGCAATTTGTGCTTAACTTAGGAATTGCTATCTGCCATTAATCATAGCAACCTTTTGATATATGTGTAAAGTATTCCCAGGTTTAGGGAGGCATTGCTAAGGTATGCAAGTGCTAGTACTGGGAGATGCTGCTGCACGCAGGGCCCAACAGCCTGACCCTCCATGAGGCTTTGGATAGTGGAGCCTGTGGGTGTGGGTGTTTCTGCCCCTGTTGGCCACTGCTCTAGGGCAGAGGTTCCCAACTCCGGTCCTGATGGGCCAAACACTGTTCGGGTTTTCATGCTGTCCCATTTCCAGCATCTGTACAGTTTCCCTTTCTGACATGCCCACTCTGCTGTTGCCGCACATGTGCATGCCATAAGAAACCTGTCCAATAAAAAGGGAAAACTCTGATCAGCGCTATTTCAATGTGGAATCATTCACCTTGTAGGGGGACAGAGCATACACCCTTCCAAAAATGATATCTTTTTTTGGAGCTTTCTCAGTAGTGTTTTTTTTATTTTTCCCATTAATATCACTATTGGCCAGCTTGGTTATGGTGATTTTAAATTTTGTTCAGGTCATTTTCCATGTTTATTTGCCCTTTTGTTCCGTGCACATGTATCACAACTATCACTTTTTTAGGTTTCCCTGACTTTGCTGTACATTGCTAACGGAAATTGTTTCTCTTTCCTGCAAATGTGCCTTAACGCGAGGGTTTCACTGGCGTTAGTGATCAGACCCGGATTCCAAAGCGTTAGTGTGCCTGGATCCTCTCCCCTCCCACTCTCCACCCATTGACCTCTTCTCTCCGCCCTCTGGGAAGCCTTCCTCCACCCTTCAGCGCCGGATTTCACGGAGTTAGGGTGCCTTAATGCCGCAGGCGCGTTATCGCGCGATAAGGTACATTATTGCGCGATAAAGCGCCTTCATCACCCAATAACATACCTTATCACGCGCTAATTCCACCGCTGTGACGTTAGTGCCCTTTAGTAAACATACCCCTTAGTTAATTGTTACTTTCAAATTTGAAGTTAAAGTTGTTAATCTTGTTCAATGTACACCGCTGGTTAATTGTTACTTTCAATAACTATGTGGTATGTTTACTAAACCTTCTTAACGTTCGCACTGTGCAATTATCGCATGCTAAGGTAGCTAATGCGCGCAGCGGTGCAAACGAGTGCTGAAGGCAGGGAAAGGCTCCCAGAGGCTGGAGGAAGGCTCCCCAGGGGCGGAGAGAAGGGGTCAATGGGTGGAGAGTGGGAGGGGAGAGGCTCCCCGCACACTAACGATGTGAAATTCGAGGCCAAAAATAACACAAGTGAAAACCTCGCGTTAGAGCTGATTTAAAGGGAAGAGAAACCATTTCTGTCAGCAATGTACAGCAAAACCAGGGAAACCTACAAAAAAGTGATAAGTGTGATACATGTGCACGGAACAAAAGTACAAATAAACATTGAAAAGGACCCCAACAAAATATACAAAAAACATAACCAAGCTGGGCAATAGTGATAGTAATGGGAAACATCAAAAAACAATCCCAAGAAAGCCCCCAAAAAAAGATATGAATTTTGGAAGGGTCTACGCTACGTCCCCATATAAGGTGAATGATCCCACAGTGAAATAGCACTGATCAGGGTTTCCCTCTCCATTGGACAGGTTTCCTATGGCATGCACATGTTCCACAACAGCAGGGCAGGCATGTCGGAATGGGCAACTGGACAGATGCTGGGAAAGGGGATACAGAGGGCTGCAGGCGGCACATGCTGTGGTGCAGTTGGGGCACAGTGCGGATTAGGCATATGCCTATGTGGCACTTAGGAATGCTGAAACTGCACAGCAGCCAGACAGCAACTGATGAGGGCCCAAAATGGGCATGAGAGTGTTTATCACAGTGTCACAGGGGATAGTACCCAGCAGATACCTCCAAGGGCACAGAACATTGGCAGGCGGTGTTGAGGGGAAGCGTGGACATCTATGCAGGCACCCCTACCCCAGAACACGCACCATAGGCAGCCGCCTACCTGCACACTGGATGGCTTGAGACTGCACACCACCAGCACCACCAGCAGAAGGGCATGTCAGCATGGTGGCAGAGGGGTTCTGGTGGCGGAGGGGGGCAGTGGCAGCTGCCCAGAGCAGACCATGGCCTAGCCCTGTGTAGGTGGGTGCCATGCACTGCAACAGACAGGCCCTGCCGGACAAACAGTCATGTAGTATCAATAAAGCGCAAGTGACCACAACTCTGCCTGCTGTTTTTGTTTCTGAGCCTAATCTGCGAGCAGGAGCTCTTGTTCATGTTTCTTGCCGGACAAACAGTCATGGTATCACCAGGGAATGCACCAGCTCTGTGGCAACACGGTGGTGCAGTGCACACAGCCAGTGTGTTAGGAGGCAGAAGGTCACAGGTTCAAGCCCCAGCTATGGTGCCTGCCAACCCAGTCCCCATATTTTACACACTGCTACAACCTGCTAATACAGACAGAACCTTTATTGCAGATGACGTAAACATGCCCAAAACACCTACATTTTACCCTACAGAGCAAAGACACCATAAACAGGCGCATTACCTAGAGCAGAGTCTCCCAAATGCAGTCCTGGAGGGCCAAACACCATTCAGGTTCCACGCTGCTTCTAATAAAGATGCCTGTGCTGCATATCTATGCACCACCCCCATGGTATGCAGATGTATCTCATGCATATTCATGAGGGACAGCATGAAAACCTGAACAGTATTTGGCACACCAGGACTGGAGTTGGGAACCTCTGCCATAAAGCAGCAGCCAATAGGGGCAGACACACCCACACCCACAGGCTCCATTAGCCAATGCCTCCTGGAGAGGCAGGACATTGGGCCCTGCGTGCATCTCCCAATACTAGCACTTGCATACCTTAGCAATGCCACCCTACACCTGGGAATATGGTACACAGCTATCAAACATTTGCTATGATTACTGACAGATAGCAATTCCTACGTTAAGCACAGTTTGCTGATTGAGCTCCATCATAGCAACCTTTCTGATGTCTGTGGAGTGTGCTTCAGGTCTGGTCTCTGACAGTATTTACCACACTGGGGAGTGACCCCCAACAGTATTGCGTACCATATCCATGCCTGCACTGTGCCCAGGACTGGTGTGGTGGCCAGGGCTGCTAAACACCTCTATAGTAGCACAATGCTGACATAGGTGTGGGAGTGTGTGTCTGTCTATCCCAGGGGTCTCCAACTCCAGTCCTGGAGGGCCGCAAACCAGTCAGGTTTTCAGGGTATCCCTAATGAATATGCATGAGATATATATGCATTAGAAATAGCCTGCCATACTGACTGGTTTGTGGCCCTCCAGTGCTGGATTTGGGGACCCCTGCCATACACCTCTGTCATGTATGATTGTGAGTGGGCAAGGTACAGATGTCACATCCCTCCTCGTTTCTCACCACCACCAAAAAGTTGTCTAATAGACAATATTTTGGTGGTGGTGAGAAGCGAGGAGGTATGTGACACATTCTATCTACTCTTTTGATGTCGAGGACATCTGTACCTTGCCCACTCACAATCCCCAAATCCAGCACTGGAGGGCCACAAACCAGTCAGTTTGACAGGCTATTTCTAATGCATATATATCTCATGCATATTCATTAGGGATACCCTGAAAACCTGACTGGTTTGCGGCCCTCCAGGACTGGAGTTGGAGACCCCTGGTCTATCCAGTGTGTGGTGGCTGCAAACACCCTCCACAGCCCACACTGCCAGCACTGTTGCCAGTATTGGCCTGCCAATGTGCATAATGAGGAGCAAGGTACCATGGGTATAGCCCGGATAGGGTGGCCTGGCCAGGATGCATCTGCACAGGGTATAGGGCACTGGCTGCGACATTGTAGTGCCCGGCCACCACCTGCACAGACAGAATGGCCACAGCATGTTCTGCTGGGAGATCACTCTCACCCTGACTGAGCAGTGACCACGGCATGGCTAGGCTCCCCCATAGTGCAGTATGGTGTTTTTCTCATGTGATATTTGTGGGTTCCCTTTTGGTGTATGTGCTGACATCTCAGATCTGGGTGCATGCATTTCCACCAGGAACATGCACTATGGACTAGTTAGCAGACTGTCTGCAGCTGGTATGTGTCTTGATGGAACGCCTTGCAGGGTGCAGTGGCTGAAGGCTTGCTGCAGTAGACTATCAGATAGTGGTGGGGTGCAGCTTAGCATATCCAGGCCTTCTGTCTGCTATTGTGTTATGGATGTGTATAGAGCTGCAATGACTGCCCTGTAGGGTGCCTGTTCCCCAGCAGGACTGCGGTTGTTGGTCCCCTCTACTGCCACCATTGCAGGGAGGTAGAATGTGGATCTGTTGGTGGGAGACCTGTTCGACCCCCCTCAGCCTTGGAGGAGGGTGGTGGTACGTAATCCTCTTAGGGGTCCATAGGGGCTAAACCTGACTGTGACATACAGATATATCCAAGGTGTGTCTGCAGAAACTACCTATCTCACACATTAGCACTGCTGGGGACCTGGTGCTGGGCGCCCCACCTCACCCTCAGGGTGAGTGCAGTACCTGCACAATGTGACGTTGTGTAGCTACTCTGTGCCAGTACCACACACGGTCAGTTCCCCCTACCAGGCCGAGTTGCTGTGGGGGTGCATACCCCATCTTGTGATCATCTGTAGACTGCTGATTTGCATGTGCAGTGCATCATGGGTATGAGTGGGTTACCCCTATCCTGGTGACCACAGCAGACTGTTTGTGTGGTGACGTGCAGTCCTTCTGCAGCCAGCCAGGTGTTTGCTAGCATCTATGGAGCTGTAGCCCACTGGTTATTTCACTACATGTGGAGCCAGAGGTCATGGGTTCAAACCCACAGTAGGGGTTCTTTGATAAGGCTGTCTAAAGCATTGTCTTTTTCTAATGTACATTAGTGCTGCCAGCAAAACATCCTCAGGGTACTGTAACCATAAGGTGCCTCAGAAGGCGCCCTATAAGGCGCCTTATAGGGCACCCTATAAAGCGCCTTCTGAGGCACCTTATGGTTACAGTCCGTATAAGGTGCCTTATAAGGTGTCCTATGGAGCGCCTTATAGGGTGCCCTATTGGGGACATTATAGGGTGCCGTGGGGGACAGTGCACTTTATAATGTGCCCTGTGGGGTGCCTTATAGGGTGCCTTATGCAGCACCTTAGGTTACGGCACGTGAGGGTGTGTTTGCTGGCAGCAATAAATAAAATGCCTCAGGAAACAATACTTACATGTTACAGCTGATGCCTCAGCCAGCCTTATGCATTAGGCACACTGAGGGATCGAACTCATGACTCCTGTATCATCAGTCAGTGTATTAACCATTGTGCTACACTTCTGTTTCTATGTTTGGATGTCTGTGCGCCTACTTAAGATTACCGCGCGGTAACGCGCTTAGCGGCACTTTGCCCGATAATGTGCGCAGCAGCACTCGTTATCGTGCGCTAATCCCGTTTTGCTACTTTAAACTGAAACGCCCACTCCTTATATGGCATCCTGCACACTAACGCTAGGCGCACATTAAGAGGGTTTAGTAAACATACCCCTATGTTTTTTATAAAGTTAAAGTTGTTAATTTTCTTCATTGTACACCATTGTGACTTGTAGATACAACGGTATAGAAAAGCTGCTAAATAAATAAATACAGTTTTTGATTAAATTTACTGGCATAGCTTTGGTCACAAAAATATCATTCCCAAATCTAACCAAACAAATATTGTCTGGATAGATTGTAACAAATTTTCAGCTGCAAATTTTATCTTATTCATGTGGTGGCCAATTCCGTAACATGCATGTCAGGCCCACAGACATGTTCAAATTGAAAACAGGCCCGATTTCACCCTAATTATGCAGCCACAGGTATAGTCGCGCCCACGATTCCAGAATCACGGACATAGGTATTTCTAGCGCGGCACGAGCAAAGCACTTTGGAGAAATGAGACATGGGTATACTCAGCAGTTTGGATGTCCCTGCACTCACCGTATTCTGAAAAATGGGCATTTCAGATCCTGCCCGTCTCTACCACGTCCACTCCTCCTCTGTTAAAATGTGCATCTGCTAAGCTGCACCTCTCACTAACAGTGTTGTGCTGATGCATACTACACATAAATACTGATGACATAAATGTTGATGCAAACTAGACTAGATATACTACTAGTCTGTTGCATACCCAGAACAGTGCAAGGTAATCTCAGTGCACTCAAAGATATAATGACTGCAAGTAGAAAGTGATATGTTTGTCATGACATACCTTATATCAAAATGTACATGGCAATAGAAGAAATCCTTTCATTGGTCCTCTCTCTAAGAACAGTCTTTACAATGCTAAGTATGGAGCCTTACCCAACCTCTGAAAAACCTCTCTATATATGTGCACATTTTTAGAGACCGATGATGATGCTTTTGGGCATGTTTTAGTGATGTTTACACTGTTGAATGTTCTTATTCTGAGAGTCTATTATTATTGAAAGGGATAAATTTTGACATTTAGCTATGAAGAACCTTTTGTGATTTTTTTTTCTACCCTATCCATTGGCACCTGGTGTTGTACTGGGCAGGCATTCATGTCCACCCTGAATTGCAGTTGTGCACACCAGATCCTCCCATGCAACCCTCAAATCACACACACTCTCACTTTCAGTCACAAAAAACACAATTCTGCCAAAAAGATGCCCTGAATCTATAAATAACAGCTAGTATAACATAATAGCATGGAGTAAAAATATGATCTCCATTTTTTACCCAAACAAGAATCCTTTCCATTCTCACTCACATACTATTCCTACATCAACAGTCTCATTTTTTAGGACACAGGAATTGTTAGAGTCCCCTAGATTATCTCTTTTAGCACAAACAGCAAATGTCAGCAAGGCCAGAATAATCACTATTGCTCTTCTTAATATTTCTTTCAGGGTATTTATCAATGCCTCTTTAGCTTACAAGATTCCCACACCTCTGATTTCTGTTCTTTATAAATGCATCTTGTGGTATTTTTCCATATTGCAGTCCACCACATTTATACAACCACATCGGAATATTTTCTAAGTACTGGCCGTAGTCTATGGGGTATGTTTACTAAACTGCGGTAATCGTAAATAACGCGCGTTATGTAATGTTAACGATCGTAAGTGCATCATAACACGCGTTATGACATGCTTACGATCGTTAACGTTACATAACGCGCGTTAATCGTAGTTAACGATCGTAAACTCCCGTGGCGCAGTAAAACACCGCAGAAGGTGGAGAGAGGGCGGTGAGAAGGGGTCAATGGGCGGAGAGTGGGCGGGGAGAGGCTCCCTTCACACTAATGCGCTGATCTGAAGAGCTCAATTCCAACGCGAATGAAAACCTGCCGTTAAATGCACATTACAGGGGAGAGAAACCATTTCAGTGTCAGCAATGTACAGCCCAGGCAGGGAAACCTAAACAAAGTGATAAGTGTGATACATGTGCACAGAACAAAAGGGCACATAAACACTGAAAATGACCCCAACAAACTGGAAAAGAAAACATAACCAAGCTGGCCAATAGTGGTATCAATGAGAAACATCAACCCCTCCCCCCCCCAAGTAAGCTCCATAGAACAGATATAAATCGTGGAAGGGTCTATAATCCGTCCCCATACAAGGTGAATGAGCCCACAGTGAAATAGCGCTGCTTAGGGTTTTCCCCACCATCGGACAGGGTTCCTATGGCATGCACATGTCCCGCAACATCAGGGCGGGCATGTCGGAATGGCAACTGGACAGATGCCGGAGAAGGGGATACAGAGGACCGCAGGTGGCATATGCTGTGGTGCAGCTGGGCCACAGTGCAGACTAGGGCGATGCCTAGGTGGTCCATACGAATGCTGAAGCAGCAGAGCAGCCAGAGAGCAACTGCTGAAGGCCCAACATGGGCACGACTGTGTTTCCCACAGTGTCACAGGGGATAGTACTCAGCAGCTACCCCCAAGTGCACGGAACATTGGCAGGCGGTGCTGGGGGGAAGCATGGACACCTATGCAGGCACCCCTACCTCAGAACCTGGACCATAGGCAGCTGCCTACCTGCACACTGGATGGCCTGAGACTGCACACCACCAGCACCACCAGCAGAAGGGCATGTCAGCATGGTGGCTGAGGGATACTGGTGGTGGAGGGGGCAGTGGCAGCTGCCCAGAGCAGACCGTGGCCTAGCCCTGTGTAGGTGGGTGCCGTGTACTGCAACAGATGGGCCCTGTCTGACGAACAGTCATAGTATCACCAAGGAATGTACTGACTCTGTGACAACAAGGTGGTGCAGTGCACAAAACCAGTGTATTTAGAAACAGAGGGTCACAGGTTCAAGTCCCAACTGTGGTTCCTACCAACCCAATCCCCATATTTTACCCACTACTACAACGTGCTAATACAGACAGCACCTTTATTGCAGATGGTGTAAACATGCCCAAGACACCTACATTTTACCTTACAGAGCACAGACACCATAAACATGCACATTACCTAGAGCAGAGCCTCCCAAATGCAGTCCTGGAGGGCCAAACACCATTCCGGTTCCATGCGGTCGGCTCTGACAGCATCGCTTGGCCCAACACACTGCACTGAGGAAAGCCGTACAACCATCACCATGTAAGTCACCCTCAAGGAGGTAAGACACATTCATAAAAACTGCCATATAACCCGCTCCAAGGAAACCAAACACAGGACACCGATACTACCGGGAAGCCACAACCTGACCATCAGGAGACTGCTAGACATCCCAACTCTTTTACTGCTATGCCTGACAATGATCTGTTATAAATATCCTGCTAGAAATACTCGCACTTACTGATGATACTGACCTCTGCCACCAATATTGCTGCTAATACTCACTACGTTGATATGACTTGCCACCAATTCCGCTGCTTATAATTGTGAATGTTGCTAACCTTGATACATATACTTGCTAATGTTGCTACTTATACTTGCTACTGTTGATACTTATACTTGCTAATGCTAATTGTTGCTACTTATACCTGCTACTGTTGATACTTATACTTGCTAATGCTAATTGTTGCTACTTATACCTGCTACTGTTGATACTGATACTTGCTAATGCTACAAATATAGTCACCAGACTTGCTAATATAGTTGCCAGGGTAAACAACAGTGCAGAGTTACAACACACCACTAAGAAATGAAGACGCTAATCTTGTACCTTAGAATATGCCTGTTCACACTAATCCCTGCTTACGCCCTCAACTCAAACTTGTACCAATCTCTCCCACACCTATGTACACCGATCTACCTCCTCTACACCATACAAACGCCACAACCGCTCCTACTCGCACCCTACCGCATCACCAGAAATATAGTAACACACACACTCCAGTAGAAGGCCTCCACTAACAGTCATGCGAGAACACAGAGGCATCGAAAGCCTAAAGCAACTTTGACACATACACACAACCCAACACTGATACAGACCAATAACAACCAGGCTCCGCAGTCACTGCAAGAGACCTGTAATATCACCCTCATCAATGCTCGATCAATCAGGAATAAGACCACATAATCCACAACATCATCACGGATGAGCAACCAGACATCCTATGTATAACTGAAACCTGGATTACTGACACCGATGCAGCCATATTAAACCAGATAAGCAAACCTGGATACAACCTGTATAACTGCCCCCGCTCCCACAAGAAAGGTGGAGGAATCCTCATAATAGCTAAAGCCAACCTCCAACTATCAAGCACATACCTGAACTCAAACACAGACATCGACCTGCTCAAGGTGGAAAATACAGCCTTATCCATCTGCCTAATATACAGACCCCCCTCGCCACATCATGAGATACTTGCCTCAGCATTAGAAAACATATCCTCAACGCAACCAAAGAAATTCCAAATCATCCTAGGAGACCTAAATCTAGCATCAACGACAGCCACGCATGCAAATACCTTCCTGGAAGCCATGACCCAACTAGGGTACCAACAGCTAATAAATGAGCCCCCCATGACAAGGGGCATATACTGGACATGGTCTTCACCCCCACGGGAGAACAGGGCAACGATGAGAAACCCCTGATAGAGATCAACCCGTTACCATGGTCAGACCACCACCAAATCAATATACGGATAAGAATTCCTACTTTACCTAAGGTCGCAAAAGCAAAAAGAGTAATACACCAACAAAGAAGATTTAGCAAACTAAACATGGAATGCCTTATCAATACCATTAAGTCCCACATAGACCTGGGAAGAACAGACCTCGATGAACTAACAAGCAGCTGGGACACTGGAATTCAGACTGCAGCAAACCCTAAATGGAACAATACACCAAACCCGTCCAAAAACCAATCAGAACCCTGGTACTCCATAAGACTGACCAGAATGAAGAGAGAACTTAGAAAACATGAAAGAAAGTGGAGATGTACCAAATCCATCGAACACAAGACTGAGTACCTCAACCTCCTCTCAAGATACAAAGAAGAAGTAAACACTGCAAAGAGGACGCACCATACCAACATTTTAAACAAAGCCATCAACAAACCGCGTGAGCCTTTCGCACTAGTAAAATCTTTAACCAAAACAGCCCTACCAGAACATCAAGATAGCTCTATCTATCCCCAAACACTGGCAAACCACTACGCAAGCAAGCTGACTACCACCGCGCCTACTCTCTGTGTAGATGCACCATACCAGAGAACAGACGTTGAGCAAGAACAGACATGGAGCATGTTCCACAATATAGATGAACAACAAACTATCAACATAATAACCAGCATAAATACCACCACCTCCCCGCTGGACCCCTGCCGAACTGCGTGGATCAAAGCAGCAAAAAAGGAGATCGGCCAACAAATATCTCACATTGTAAACCAATCACTAAGTCAAGGAATCATGCCCGCCCAACTAAAGAAATCTATAATAAGGCCAATCCTGAAGAACAACTCACTCAACAAGGAAGACCCAACCTCATACCGTCCCATCTCCAGCATTTCGTTCCTGGCAAAAATCATTGAGAAAGCAGTGCTCATACAACTACAAGAACACCTTGATGACCGGGAAATCCTAGACAAACATCAATATGGTTTCAGACGAAATCACGGGGTTGAAATGCTTTTATTAGCGCTAATGAACAACCTCCTCAAAGGCCTAGAAGACAGAAAGAAAATGTTTATACTCATTTTCATTGACATTTCTGCCGCCTTTGATACTGTCCATCACGGGATCCTCCTTAATAAACTGGAATCATTAGGAATTTTGGGAACCCCCCTCAAATGGTTCTCCTCCTACATAACGAACAGAATGCCACAAGTCCAATTCAATGACGAAAAGGCTGAAGCATTCTCTCAAACTCAAGGCATACCCCAGGGTTCGGCTCTCTCGGCACTACTTTTCAACATTTACATGCAGCCCCTCTGTGATATTTTCAAAAGGCATAACATCAACTACCATATTTACGCAGATGATATTATGCTCTACACACAATTGGATACCTCAGACCCTAAATATACGCAGCTCGAAACCTGCCTGGATGAGATGTTAAGATGGCTACAGCGAAACAACATGACAATCAACCATAAGAAAACAGAAGTCATGTATATATCCAGGAAACAGAATTTTGAGCCCCCTCCTACAATCACCCTGTGTAACAACACGTACAACACAAAGAATGAGATCAAATATCTAGGTGTCACACTCGACAGCAACCTAAAAATGGAAACGCACCTGCGAAAAACAAACAAGGCCATCTTCCACAAGCTTAGAGTGATACAACCTCTGAGGAATATAATCGAACCCTGTGATTTTCGGTCTGTTGCACAAGCACTCATTATGCCACACCTGGACTACTGTAACGCCATCTTACAAGGTCTGCCTAAAAAATCACTAAATATCCTTCAAATGGCCCAAAATGTGACAGCCAGGATCATCATGGGAACAAGCATTGCTGAACACATTACACCTGTTTTGATAGAGCAACATTGGCTTCCAATTGCAGCCAGGATACAATACAAGACATTGGTAACCACGTTCAAACTCATAAATAACATAGCCCCTTCATTGCTATCCACACTTATCAGCGCGCAACCAACAAATAGGGACAGGAGAACTACCAACTCAGGTACCCTCCAAGTCCCCACCAGCATCAGAACTGTGAAAGCAAGTACTAGTCGCAGGGCGTTCTTATTCTATGCTCCAACTATCTAGAATCAACTCCCATTTGATCTGAGATCAATAAAGGACATTACTGCTTTCCGGAAGGAATTAAAAACGTATCTATTCAAAAGTCACTACAATCAGCTGTGACTCTCAGCTCAATAGAAATGAAGCAAAGCAGTCAACTAATTATATTCTGTTGAACTGATGTATGTAAATATGTATAAATGTAAAAAATTGTAAATATGTGTAGTCCAATCCCCAAAACACTAATCCTGTGTGCTGTGCCCTACCCACAGATCTATGTATATATCTGCCCCACTTTTCTGTCTTGATTTGACAGCCCCCAAAGATATAATCAAACCGCTACTGATCGCTGGAAGTGACGGTATATAAGTGTGTACTAAATAAATAAATAAATGCTGCCTCTGATAAAGATGCCTGTGCTGTATTTCTATGCGCCACCCCAATGGTATGCAGATGTATCTCATGCATATTCATGAGGGACAGCATGAAAACCCGAACAGTGTTTTGCACCGCAGGACTGGAGTTGGGAACCTCTGCCGTAAAGCAGCAGCCAACAGGGGCAGACACACCCGCATCCACAGGCCCCATTATCCAAAGCCTGCTGGGGAGGCAGGACTTTGGGCTCTGCGTGCATCTCCCAATACTAGCACTTGCATACCTTAGTAAGGCCACCCTAAACCGGGGAATATGGTACACATCTATCAAAAGGTTGCTATGAGTACTGGCAGATAGCAATTCCTTGGTTAAGTACACTTTTATGAGTGAGCTGCATCATAGCAACCTTTCTGATGTCTGTGGAGTATGCTACAGGTCTTGTGTCTGACAGTGTTTACCAACCTGGGGAGTGACTCCTACAGTATTGCGTACCATAGCCATGCCTGCACTGTGCCTAGGACTTGTGTGGTGGCCTGTGCTGCCCAACACCTCTATAGTTGCACAATGCTGTCATAGGTGTGGGGAGTGTGTGTCTGTCTATCCAGTGTGTGGTGGCTGCCAGCACCCTCCACAGCCCACACTGCTAGCACTGTTGCCAGTATTGGCCTTCCAATGTGCATAATGAGGAGCAGGGTACCGTGGGAATAGCCTGGATAGGGTGGCCTGGCCTGGATGCATCTGCACACGGCATACGGCAATGGCTCGGACATTGTGGTGCCTGGCCACCACCTGCATGGACAGGGTGGCCATAGCATGTCCTGCTGGGAGGTCACTCTCACCTTGACTGAGTAGTGACCATGGCATGGCTAGGTTCCTCCATAGTGCTACATAGTATTTCTCTCATGTGATATTTATGGGTTTCCTTTTGGGGCCCAATCACTGACTTATCTGCTTGGTGTGAATGCTGACATCCCCGTTCTGGGTACATGCATCTTCTCCAGCACTATAGACTAGCTGGCAGACTGTCTGCAGCTAGTATGGTCTTGCTGGAGCACCTTGTAGGGTGCAGCTGCTGGAGAATGTCAGATAATGGTGGGGGGCAGATGAGCATTTCCAGGCCTATTGTCTTTCTGCTATTGCGTTATGGATGTGTATCGCTCTGTCTGTTCCCCATGAGGACTGGGGGTGCTGGTCCTCTCTTCTGCTGCCATTGCAGGGAGCTAGACTGTGGCTTTATTGGTGGGTCATCCTGTTTCCCACCCTGAGCCCCAGAGGGTGGGTTGTGTGCTGGTACATAATCTGCCTGTGGGTCCATACACCCCTTCACCTAAAGCAGGAAACGATGCGACCAACACAGAATATGCACTATTCTGTGTGCAGCATCGCCCATAGGGACTAGACATGACCGAGACATACAGCAGGACACAGATGTATCCTAGGTGTGTGTAATGGAACTACCTATCACACACTGATGGGGACCTGCAGCATAGTATATTTCAGCCATGAAAGGTGCTGTGGACCTGGTACTGGGCACCCCACCTCAACCTCAGGGTGGGCACTGTACCTGCACAATGTGACTGTCTGTGGCTACTCTGTGGCAGTGCCACACACGGTCTGTTCCCCCTACAAGGCCGAGGTGCTGTGGGGGTGCATACCCGATCTTGTGCCCATCTCTCGACTGCTGATTTGCATGTGCAGTGCATCATGGGTACGGGTGGGTTACCCCTATCCTGGTAACCACAGCAGACAGTTTGTGTGGTGACGTGCAGTCCTGCAGCCAGCCAGGGCTTTGTTCACATTCTTATAAGGTGTCCTATAGGGGACATTATAGGGTGCCTTGGCAGACAGTACACTTTATAATGTGGCCTATGGAGTGCGTTATGGGGTGCTTATGCGGCACCTTAGGTTATGCCACCGTGAGGGTGTGTTTGCTGGCAGCACTAATTAAAATACACATCAAATGCTTCACCAATCGCTACTTAAATGTAAAGGGTGCTGTCTCAGCCAGCCTTATACATTAGGTCCACTGGGGAATCGAACCCATGACCCCTGTATCATCAGTCAGTGTTGTAACCATTGTGCTACAGCTCTGTTGCTGTGCTTGTATGCCTGCATGCCTTCTTAAGATTAACGTGCGGTAACGTACCCTGTAGCGCTCGTTCATTTATGGCGCCTTGTAACGCGCGTTCTCGGCGCGTTCTCAGAAATGATGTACCGCCCATGTCCTTATTTGGGGTTTCTGTCTCTACCGCGGCTCCTAACGTGTATCGCACTAACGCAGTTTAGTAAACATACCCCTATGTCTCCAGCAGGTTTAATGGGCACATAGCAGAAACCTCCCAAAACATACACGGGCCTTTCCTGAATACGTTTTATACATCTCCACGGCAAACCATGACCCCGTTTTGCCCCTTCTAGACATGTTCTGAGATCCCCTGTTAGCGAGATAAATATCTGCTGGCATTATGTACTGGAATAATCTCTCTCCCCTTCAATCTGTTTAACACTGCTGCATGGCTAATCTTCTGCCAGCCTCATCATGCTCATATTACCCCTCTTCTCAAGTTACTTCACTGGCTCCCTCTCCATTTCCTCTCCAGTTCAAACTTCTCCTGCTGACCTTTAAGTGCATTTACCCTGCAGCTCCTCACTACCTTTCCTCTCTTATCTCTCCCTACAACCCTCCTCAGGAACTCCGCACTTCTAGCAAATCGTTTCTATCTGTGCACTTCTCTGCTATTGCTAACTCCAGACTTTGCTCCTTTTACTTTGCTGCTCCTTATGCCTGGAACAAACTATCTGAATCTGTGCATCAGGCATCTTCTCTAACCCTTTTCAAATCCAGGCTGAAAACTCACCTCTTTGCTGTCGCTTTCGGATCTTGACTCACCTGATCTCCTTCGTGTTTCCTTACCATTCCCCCTAGATATATCCTATGTCTACAGCTTCTGTATTGTCTGTCTTGGCTATATTGTAAGCTCTGATGAACAGGGACTGTCTTTTACATGTGTCTGTGCAGCACTGTGTACATTTTGTAGCGCTATATAAATGTTCAGTAGTAATATTCTCATAGATGTTTTCAACAGATAAATGTTCCCGGCGCACATACAAACCCCTTATTCGGTTTCTGTAATGACCTCTTTAACAAATTTTTTAAAATTTATCTGTTAATGCCTATTAATAACGGTATTCCCAGTAGGTTTAGCATCTGACCATCTCCTTTTATTGAGGCACAATATTGCCTTTAATGGTATTTTTCAAGAAGATTCTTATGAAGCCTAACAAACCTTCATGAATGTAGAGGTTCATTTAGCCTAATAATGCCAAGAGTTTTATTGTATAAACTCATGAATTTTAGTTCTTGTCAGCCACTTTCTCTGGGACAAGGAATGCATGGGGGAGTATTCAGAGCCAGGGACTGGCACTGCTAACATGGCTAGCCACCGACACTGGGCATTAAACCCAACTATTCAATGCTGGGGTCATATCTAGCCCTGGCAGTAAATATCTGAGTTTTCCAGATTGCTGCGAGGTTGACTTGGCAGTGGTGGTATTGAGCTGCTGCCTGTTTAGCTAACGGGGCAAAGGTTAGGCCAGAGTTTCCTATGCCTGACTTTTGCCACATATCGCAAGTCTGCAAACCATGTAAATGTCTTTGAAAATTCCCCCCGTTAAGTGTGAAATAACCCACATCCTGATTTGTTTGACTCTAGATTAATAAATTTGTTTCAACACAACCATGGTCTCACCAACATTTCCTATTTATTTTTTATTTCTTTCACCAGGGTGGAAGAGGAGATCCTGGACCTAAAGGAACGCCTGGCTCCAAAGGAGAGAAAGGTGACCCGGTAAGACATGAACTTATGGGAGCATAATTTTATCTTTAAATAATGAAAAATATTCAGTTGGAGAAATAGCTCTACATTTATTTTCAGAAACATGCTAAGACACATCATGAAGTGGGTTGAGGAGGGGGAAGTGGGAGAGAATTTATCAGTATTTATAGATTAGTCCAGAACTCAATTTTGTGCACATATACCACCAATAAAGGATGTGCTTGAGGAGGTTATGTGATCCTTTTTGGAACACCAATTACATTTCAAAGAGCTCAAAATGTGCAAGAAATAAACAAATGTCTTGCCTTACAATACATAATACTTTGTCAAAGGACTTGAACAATAAATGTAACTGAATACTGGTTCTGGCCTTTTCTAAACATACATTTTTGCTGTCTATAATATTTTCAATAGTATTTATTGGTCTCAAGGTTATAAAACCTTCTGCAAGACCAAAGAGTTTTCTACTTAATGCTTTTACAAGATCAATGAATCATCTGTCTATGATGTCTACCATTGCACAGATCAGATTCCTGGTTTGAACCTGTTCTAAAGCATTTTGAATTTCCCACTAATGCTCGTTTCATTGCATGCATGGGTTATATACTTAAAAACCCTTTCACAGCATATATAGATCACAACTATTTTTTATACTGATAAATTTTCAGTTGTAAATTCCTGTGTATTTTTCTGTTTCAGTTTAACAACTGAGATCTCTAAAGACTCTCAGAAGATGTTTACAGTGGTGATCAACATTATTTGCACCCTTACATTTTAGATATGTTGTGTACAATATCTTGAGAAATAATTGGAAATATTCCTACTCTGTGTCATCATAATATTTTAATAGCATGTTTAAAGGTATACAACAAAAAAAAGATTTCTGTGCAACTTAGACATAGGGGTATGTTTACTAAACCTTCTTAACGTGCGTGCTGTGCAATTAGCGCACGCTAAGATAACTTAGCGCGCGCTAATGACGCTTTACGGGACAAAAATGCGCTTTAGTGCGTGCTCACGCGCGTAGCAGCACAAACTAGCGCTGAAGGCGTGGAAAGGCTCCCGGAGGGCGGAGGAAGGCTCCCCAGGGGCGGAGAGAAGGAGTCAATGGGTGGAGAGTGGGAGGGGAGAGGCTCCCCGCACACTAACGATGTGAAATTCAAGGCCAAAACTAACGCAAGTGAAAACCTTGCGTTAGAGCTGATTTAAAGGGAAAAGAAACAATTTCTGTCAGCAATGTACAGCAAAACCAGGGAAACCTATAAAAACGTGATAAGTGTGATACATGTGCACGGAACAAAAGTGCAAATAAACATTGAAAATGACCCCAACAAAATAAAAAAAAATCATAATCAAGTTGGGCAATAGTGATAGTAATGGGAAACATAAAAAAACACTCCCAAGAAAGCCCCAAAAAATAAATATGAATTTTGGAAGGGTCTACGCTCCGTCCCCATACAAGGTGAATGATCCCACAGTGAAATAGCACTGATCAGGGTTTCCCTCTCCATTGGACAGGTTACCTATGGCATGCACATGTTCCACAACAGCAGGGCGGGCATGCCGGAATGGGCAACTGGACAGATGCTGGGAAAGGGGATATAGAGGGCTGCAGGCGGCACATGCTGTGGTGCAGCTGGGGCACAGTGCGGACTAGGCAGATGCCTAGGTGGCACTTAGGAATGCTGAAACTGAACAGCAGCCAGACAGCAACTGATGAGGGCCCAACATGGGCACAAGAGTGTTTATCACAGTGTCACAGGGGATAGTACCCAGCAGGTACCCCCAAGGGCACAGAACATTGGCAGGCGGTGTTGGGGGGAAGCGTGGACGCTTATGCAGGCACCCCTATCCCAGAACACGCACCATAGGCAGCCGCCTACCTGCACACTGGATGGCTTGAGACTGCACACCACCAGCACCACCAGCAGAAGGGCATGTCAGCATGTTGGCGCAGGGGTACTGGAGGTGGAGGGGGGCAGTCGCAGCTGCCCAGAGCTGACCATGGCCTAGGTGGGTGCCATGCACTGCAACAGACAGGCTCTGTCTGACAAACAACCATGGTATCTCCAGGGACTGCCCTGTGAGCACAGTGTGGTGCGGTGAACACAGCCAGTGTGTTCAGGAGCAGAAGGTCACAAGTTCAAGTCCCAGCTGGGGCTACTGCCAATCCAGTCCCCATATTTTACCCGCTACTAAACCATGATAGTAAGGACAAACCTTTATTGCAGAGAACATACGCATGGTTCAAACGCCTATATTTTACCCCACCGAGCACAGACACCAGAAACATGCGCATTACCTAGAGCACAGTCCCCCAAATGCAGTCCTGGAGGGCCACAAATCATTCAGGTTTTATGCTGTCTCCAATATATGGCCATGTCAGCATGGTAGCGGAGGGGTACTGGTGGTGGAGGGGGCAGTGGCAGCTGCCCAGAGCAGACCATGACCTAGCCCTGTGTAGGCCCTGCTGGACAAACACTCATGGTATCACCAGGGAATGCACTGTCTCTGTGGCAACACGGTGGTGCAGTGCACACAACCAGTGTGTTTGGAGGCAGAAGGTCAAAGGTTAAAGTCCCAGGTCTGGTGCCTGCCAACCCAGTCCCCATATTTTACCCACTACTACAACATGCTAATACAGACAGACCCTTTATTGCAGATGACGTAAACATGCCCAAAACACCTACATTTTACCCTACAGAGCAAAGACACCATAAACAGGCGCATTACCTAGAGCAGAGTCTCCCAAATGCAGTCCTGGAGGGCCAAACACCATTCAGGTTCCATGCTGCCTCAAAGATGCCTGTGCTGCATATCTATGCACCACCCCCATGGTATGCAGATGTATCTCATGCATATTTATGAGGGACAGCATGAAAACCCGTACAGTGAATGGCACACCAGGACTGGAGTTGGGAACCTCTGCTGTAAAGCAGCAGCCAACAGGGGCAGACACACCCACACCCACAGGCTCCATTAGCCAATGCCTCCTGGAGAGGCAGGACATTGGGCCCTGCGTGCATCTCCCAATACTAGCACTTGCATACCTTAGCAATGCCACCCTACACCTGGGAATACGGTACACAGCTATCAAACGTTTGCTATGATTACTGGCAGATAGCAATTCCTACGTTAAGCACAGTTTGCTGATTGAGCTCCATCATAGCAACCTTTCTGATGTCTGTGGAGTGTGCTTCAGGTCTGGTCTCTGACAGTGTTTACCACCCTGGGGAGTGACCCCCAAGAGTATTGCGTACCATATCCATGCTTGCACTGTGCCCAGGACTGGTGTGGTGGCCAGGGCTGCTAAACTCCTCTATAGTAGCACAATGCTGGCATTGGTGTGGGAGTGTGTGTCTGTCTATCCAGTGTGTGGGGGCTGAAAACACCCTCCACAGCCCACACTGCCAGCACTGTTGCCAGTATTGGCCTGCCAATGTGCATAATGAGGAGCAAGGTACCATGGGTATAGCCCGAACAGGGTGGCCTGGCCAGGATGCATCTGCACAGGGCATAGGACACTGGTTGGGACATTGTAGTGCCCGGCCACCACCTGCACAGACAGGGTGGCCACCGCATGTCCTGCTGGAAGATCACTCTCTCCCTGACTGTGCAGTGATCACAGCATGGCTTGGCTCCCCCATAGTGCTCTATAGTATTTTTTTCATGTGATTTTTATGGGGGGGTTTTTTGGGTTCCAGTCACTGACATCTGCTTGTTGTGTATGCTGACATCCTAGTTCTGGGTGCACGCATTTCTACCAGGAAGATGCACTATGGATTAGCTAGCAGACTGTTTGCAGCTGGTATGTGTCTTGATGGAGCGCCTTGCAGGGTGCAGTGGCTGAAGGCTTGCTGCAGGAGAATATCAGATAGTGGTGGGGTGCAGCTTAGCATATCCAGGCCTAATGTCTGTTTGGTATTGCGTTATGGAGGTGTACAGAGCTGCATTGACTGCACTGTAGGGTGTCTGTTCCCCAGCAGGACTGCGGTTGATGGTCCCCTCTACTGCCACCATTGCAGGGAGGTAGAATGTGGATCTGTTGGTGGGAGACCCTTTTACCACTCTCAGCCCTGGAGGAGGAGGGTGGTGGTACATAATCCTCCTAGGGGTCCATAGGGGCTACACCTGACTGAGACATACAGATATATCCAAGGTGTGTCTGCAGAAACTACCTATCTCACACATTAGCACTGCTGGGGACCTGCAGCAAAGCCTATCTCTGCTGTGGACCTGGTGCTGGGCGCCCCACCTAACCCTCAGGGTGAGTGCAGTACCTGCACAATGTGACGGTGTGTAGCTACTCTGTGCCAGTACCACACACGGTCAGTTCCCCCTACCAGGCCGAGGTGCTGTGGGGGTGCATACCCCATCTTGTGTTCAACTGTAGACGGCTGATTTGCATGTGCAGTGCATCATGGGTACGGGTGGGCTAACCCTATCCTGGTGACCACAGCAGACTGTTTGTGTGGTGACGTGCAGTCCTTCTGCAGCCAGCCAGGGGCTTGCTAGCAGCTATAGGGCTGTAGCCCACTGGTTACTTCACTGCCTGTGGAGCCAGGAGGTCATGGGTTCAAACTCACAGTGGGGTTATTTGATAGGGCTGTCCAAAGCATTATCTATTTTTAATGTACATTAGTGCTGCCAGCAAAAACACAATCAGCGTACTGTACCCATAAGGTGCCTCAGAGGGCGCCCTATAGGGCACCTTATGGTTACCGTCCATATAAGGTGCACTATATGGTATCCTATGGAGCGACTTATAGGGTGCCCTATAGGGGACATTATAGGGTGCCGTGGTGGACAGTGCCCTTTATAATGTGCCCTCTGGGGTACCTTATGGGGTGCCTTATGCAGCACCTTATGTTACAGCGCTTTGAGAGTGCGTTTGCTAGCAGCAGTAATTAAAATAAAATTACAATGCCTCATAATGCAATATTACACATAACAGGTGGTGCTTCAGGCAACCTTATTCATTGGGCACAGTGGGGGATTGAACCCATGACTCCTGCACCATTAGTCAGTGTCTTAACCATTCTGCTACACTGCTGCTTCCCCTTGCATGTCAGTGCACCTACTGAACATTTTCATGCGTTACAATTCACAGTGCTGCCATCATAAACAGTGCTATGACCTTGCCGTGCCTCATAGGGCACCCTATATGGCGCCCTATAGGCCACCCTTTAAGCAACATTGTAGGGTGCCGTGGCTGACAATGCACTTTAAAATGTGCCCTCTGGGGTACCTTATGGGGTGCCTTATGCAGCACCTTATGTTACAGCGCTTTGAGAGTGTGTTTGCTAGCAGCAGTAATTAAAATAAAATTTAAAAGCCTCATAATGCAATATTACACATAAATGGTAGTGCCTCAGCCAGCCTTATTCATTGGGCACAGGGGGGATTGAACCCATGACCCATGCACCATCTGTTAGTGTCTTTACCATTGTACTGCAGCCCTGTTCCTCTGTTTGCACATCAGCGTGCCTGCTTATGCTTCCTGCGTGTGTTACTCGTGCGCTAATGTGCGCGGCGCACAAGAGCGCACAGCGCAGCGTGCGTTAATCGCGATTTGCTATTTTTGACCGGACCGCCCACTCCTTTTATGGCATCCTGCAGACTAACGTGGCGCGCACATTAAGAAGTTTTAGTAAACATACCCCATAGTAATTTCTGAGAAAAAATACATAAAATATGACCTGGACATCCTTCACTGATAATTGTTTAACAGGTTTTTTTATACAGTTTTATCATTTCAGTCAAAGCAGTTTGCATTGTAACTTAAACTTGGTACATTAAACAGGGACACTGATAACTTGGATTTTTCCTGAGACAATGGAGGGTTAAGTGACATGCCCAAGACCACTAGGAGTTGAATACTGGTCTTTTCATTCCCAAGCCAGTGCTCTAACCATTAGGCTACTCCTCCACTCCAGTAGTTGGTTGCACAATCTTGGCAGTGACGACAGTCTCCAAACGTTTCTTGTAGCCATCTATAGGTTTTGCACATCCATAAGAACATAAGATATGCCACACTGGGTCAGACCAAGGTCCATCAAGCCCTGTATCCTGTTTCCAACAGTAGCCAATCTAGGTCATAAGTAGGTAGCAGTCTCCCCAAAAGAGACACAGGTTCCTCAATGCTTGTATTGGGTCAAGCAGTGATATCCTGGGTCCCTTCTTAATAATGGTTTATGGACCTTTCCTCCAGGAACTTGTCCAAACCTTTTTTAAACCCAGCTACACTAACAGGTTTTACTACATCCTCTGGTAACAAATTCCAGAGTTTGATTACACGTTGAGTGAAAAATTATTTTCTCTTATTAGTCTTAAATAGGTTACCCTGTAGCTTCATTGCATGTCCCCTAGTCTTTTTATATTCTGATGATGTAAACAATCGATCTACGTTTACCCTTTCCATTCCATTCATTAATTTATAGACCTCTATCATATCTCCCCTCAGCCGTCTCTTTTCCAGGTTTAAGTGCCCTAACCTTTTTAGCCTCTCTTCATAGCAGTATTCTTCCATCCCCTTTAACATTTTGGTGGCTCTTTGTACCTTTTCTAATAACGCTATATCCTTTTTAAGATATGGCGACCAGAATTGCATACAATATTCAAGGTGCGGTCGCATCATGGAGCGATACAGAGGCATTATAATATCCTTTGTTTTATTTTCCATTTCTTTCCTTATGATACCTAGAGGGAGGAGTGGCTCAGTGGTTGGGACAGGTTACCTCAGACCAAAAGTCTCTGATGAGGGACCTTGTCAAAGGCTTTCTGAAAGTCCAGATACACTATATCAACTGACTTACCTTTGTCTACCTGTTTATTCACACCTTCAAAAAAACATAACAGATTAGTAAGACAAGATCGTCCTTGTCTAAAGCCATGTTGGCTGACTCCCATTAAGCCATGACTATCTACATGTTGAGTAATTTTGTTCTTTATGATGGTTTCTACCATTTTTCCGGTACTGACATCAGGCTCACTGGTCTGTAGTTTCCCGGATCACCCCTGGAACCCTTTTTAAAAATTGGCGTTACATTGGCGATCCTCCAATCTTCAGGTATTACAGATGATTTTAATGATAGTTCACAGATTACTAACAGCAGATCTGCAATCTCATATTTCAGTTCTTTCAACACCCTTGGATGTATATTATCCGGTCCAGGTGATTTGCTACTCTTCAGTTTATCAAATAGTTGTAATACATCTTTTTGGTGTATCAATATTTCTTTCAATTCTTCCACAGTATCACCTTTAAATACCACTTCAGTCATGGGTAATATCCCTACAGTAAAGAACGAAGCAAAGAATTCATTCAGTCTCTATGCTAAAGCCTTGTCCCCTCTTAATGCCCCTTTTACCCCTCTATCATCTAATGGTCCAACTGACTCTCTCACAGGTTTTTTGCTACAAATGTACTTGAAAAAGTCTTTATTAAGTGTTTTTGCTTCCACAGCGTTTCTTCTCAAATTCTCTCTTTGCCTGCCTTATCAATGCCTTGCATTTAACTTGCCAGTGATTGTGCTGTTTCCTGTTTTCGTCTCTCTGACCTCACCTTTAAACCATGCTGTCAGTTTTCTGAACTTCCACCCACTTTTCTTAAATCATGGAATACAGCTGATCTGGGCCTCCAAGATTTTATTTTTAAACAACGTTCAACAATGTTATAGGAATTTTACCTCATGTATATAGCATATTTCATGTAAATAGTTCATGTATATAGTTCAGCCCCTGTTATCCAAGTTTATATTCCTGTTCGATGTAAAACCAAACAGAATGTGTGTATTGGTCACTTTGTTATACTGTAAACCGCGCTGATACCGAATAGTGCGGTATATAAGCAACTGTAATAAATAAAATAAATAAAATAAACAACACCCAAGCTTTATGTAAGTCTTTAACCTTTGCAACTGCTCCTTTTAGTTTTTTCCTAACTATTTTCCTCATTTTGTCATAGTCTCCCTTTTGAAAGTTAAAAGTTAGTACTGTGGATTTCCTTACCATCCCTCCTCCATTAATTAAATGAAACGCGATCATGCTATGATCACTGTTCCCATGTGGCCACAACACCCTTATCTCTTGCACCAGATCTGGTCTTCCACTAAGGACTAGGTCCATAATTGGTTCCCAACTGGTTGGTTCATGAACCAGCTACTCCATGAAGCAGTCATTTATTTCATCTAGAAACGTCATCTCCATAGCATGTCCTTCCATGACACTAATCCAGTCAATACTGGGGTAATTGAAATCACCCATTATTATTACTGTGCTGTAACATTTGTTAGCTTCCTTGATTTCTTTGAGCATTTCATCATCAATTTGTTCATTCTGGTCAGGCAGTCGTTAGTTCAACCTTCCCCTTTTTACATGGAATTTCAATCCATAGAGATTCTACAGCGAATTTTGTTTCCTGCAAAACTTTTATCCTTTGTGACTCAATGCTCTCTCTAACATAGAGCGCAACCCCTCCACCTATTTGATCAGCTCTATCATTACGATATAGTTTGTACCCAGGTATCACAGTGTCCCACTGGTTGTCCTCCTTCCACCATGTCTCTGAGATACCAGTCATATCTAAGCTCTCATTTAGTGCTATATATTCTAACTCTCCCATCTTATTTTGTATACTTCTAGCATTTGCATGCAAGTATTTTAGAGATTTAATTTTATTCATATTGATCTGGTTATCAGTGGGCAGGGGTAGTTTTTATTTATTTAGCCAGTTTTTTATACCAGGGTTATAATGAGGGGTCTACATTAAACATAGTTGACAAGACATACATATATTCCTGGGTGTTGAGTCCCAGGTCTGGAATGTTGGTGTATGGTGGCTGTAGCGGCAAGGCTGCATGGGTTGGGAGTTAAAGTTCTTGTTCATATGAGGCCATGAACAGGTTGGTTTTGAGGGATTTGCGGAAGTCCTTGAGGTCCTTTTGTGCTCTTAGTTCCTCAGGAAGCGAGTTCCATAGGTCCAGCGCCGAGAGTGAAAAGGCTCTTCTGGAGGTTGATTGCTTCGTTTTGTGGTATCCAGCCGGGTTGAGGAGTCTGATGGTGCCTTTGGTTCACCTGGGTCTGCTGCTTGTGTCTTTGGTTATTGTAGTCCGTAGAATTTCTGCTGAGCAGTGGTGTATGACCTTGAAGATGATTAGTGTTGCATTGAATTTTGCCTGTGCCATCATGGGTAGCCAGTGCAGCTTTTGGAGTACTGGTGTTAGGTGTTCATATTTGGTTGTGCCTATGATTATGCGTGCTGCAATATTCTGAAACAATTGGAGTGTGTGTACTGAGTGTTTGGGTAATCCTTGATATAGTGAATTTCCGTATTCCAGTATGGGGGTGATGACTGCCTGGCATACTGTTCGAAAGTGTTGTTGGCTGAGGAGTAGCTTGAGTCATCTGATGATCTTTAAATGGTGATACGCTTTTGCTGCAGTCTTGTTAATGTGGTAATGGAGATTCAGGTTCTTGTCCATGCTGACACCGAGATACTTTACTTCATCCTTTATTGTGATTGTCCTGTATAGTATGTTGATTTCTTGGGGTGGGTTGAATGTTGTGCTCCTGGAAATAAACATTGCTTCTGTTTTATCAAAGTTTACCTGTCAGCGAGACAGGTGTCCATATGTTTGAGGTATTCAGTCATTGAGGTTATGTCAGGGGTGCTCAGGTCGATTGGGGTGTACACCATTATATCATCTGCGTACAGGTGATATTGTATGTTGTGTTGCCTGATGATGCTGCATATGGGCTGTATGTAGATGTTGAACAGTATTGATGACAGTTTGGAATCTTTAAGCTCTGTCTGCTCTGTACTCAAGGGCATTTGGGCTACCATTGTCTTTATTGGAACCTCTCTGCTGATGTGCCCTAACTTCATTTTTTTGGTAGTATCCTTCAAGGATACATTGTTCTGAACCATGCACTCTTGGGTGACTGTCGGTTCTCCCCTATTATCTAGTTTAAAAGCTGCTCTATCTCCTTTTTAAAGGTTAATGCCAGCAGCCTGGTTCCATCCCAGTTAAGGTGAAGCCCATCCCTTCGGAAGAGCCCCTCCTTTCCCCAGAATGTTCCCCAGTTCCTAACAAATCCAAAACCCTCATCCTTGCACCATTGTCTCATCCACGCATTGAGACTCTGGAGCTATGCCTGCCTTTTTCCTGCGCGTGTAAAGGGAAGCATTTCGGAGAAGGCTACCCTGGAAGTTCTGGATTTCAACTTCCTATCTAAAAGCCTAAATTTAGCCTTCAGATCTTCCCTACCACATTTTCCTATGTCATTGGTACCATCTTGTACCAAGACAGCAGACTCCTCCCCAACACTATCTAAGACCTTATCTAGGTGGTGCGTGAGGTCCGCTACCTTCACACCAGGCAGGCATGTTATCAGGTGATCCTGACGTCCACCAGCCACCCAGCTATCTACATGCCTAATGATCGAATCACAAACTATAACGGCTGTCCTAACCCTTCCGTCATGGGCACATGGCCCTGGAGAAACTTTCTTGGTGCGAGAGGGTTTTGCATCACCTGGAGGACAGGTCCTAGCTATAGGATCACTTCCTGCCACCCCGGGGTGATGCTCTCCTGACACCTGATCTCTCTCCTTCATGGCAACAGGGATGCTGCCAGACTGGAGGTGGGAATTCAAGACTATATCCCTGTAGGTCTTGTCTATGTACCTCTCTGTCTTCCTTATGTCTTCCAAGTCTGCTACTCTTGCCTCCAGAGATCGAACTCGTTCCCTGACAGCAAAGAGCTCCTTGCACCTTGTGCACATGTAAGACCCCTCACAAAATGGGAGAAAATCATACATGTGACACTCAATGCAAAAGACTGGAAAGCCCCCATCTCGCTGCTGGACTTCTGTCTGCATCTTAGCTTTAAAGTTGTGTTTAGATATTTAAGTTCTTTACTTACTAAGGGTTGGTAGGGATACCTATACTAATAAAACTATACCTAATATGTTTAATGTACTTTGTTCACCTGAAGTTTAATTAATCTCAGGTCCTTAATTAATCTATCTGCTGCTAGTTTCTTGAACTCTTCAACTGCTATTTGTTCCAGGTCATGAATGTTTCCAGGATTCCTTTTACCAATGGCAGATTTCAGCGCTTTCAAAAGGTTCTCAATTGGATTGAGATTGGGACTCATTGCTGGCCAGTTTAAAACATTTTTTCCTTTTTAACCATTCTTTTGTACTGCTGGAGGACCCATGACCTTCGACTCAGACCTAGCTTTCTGACACTAAGGGGTATGTTTACTAAACTGCGGTAATCGTACATAACGTGCGTTATGTAATGTTAACGAATGTAAGCGCATCATAACGCGTGTTATGCTGCGCTTACGATCATTAACGTTACATAACTCGAGTTATGATGCGCTAATGATCGTAATGCCCCGCGGCGCGGTAAAACACCGCAGAAGGTGGAGAGAAGGCGGAGAGAAGGGGTCAGTGGGCAGAGAGTGGGCGGGGAGAGGCTCCCTTCACACTAACGCGCTGATCTGAAGAGCTGAATTCCAACGCGAATGAAAACCTGCCGTTAAATGCACATTACAGGGGAGAGAGACCATTTCAGCATCAGCAATGTACAGCCCAGGCAGGGAAACCCCAAAAAAGTGATAAGTGTGATACATGTGCACAGAACAAAAGGGCACAGAAACACTGAAAATGACCCCAACAAACTGGAAAAAAACCATAACCAAGCTGGCCAATAGTGGTATCAATGAGAAACATCAACCCCTCCCCCCCCCCGAGTAAGCTCCATAGAAAAGATATAAATCGCGGAAGGGTCTATACTCTGTCCCCATACAAGGTGAAGGAGCCCACAGGGAAATAGCGCTGCTCAGGGTTTCCCCCACAATCGTACAGGGTTCCTATGGCGTGCAAATGTCCCGCAACATCAGGGCGGGCATGTCGGAACGGCAACTGGACAGATGCCGGAGAAGGGGATACAGAGGGCCGCAGGCGGCACATGCTGTGGTGGAGCTGGGCCACAGTGCGGACTAGGGTGATGCCTAGGTGGCCCATACGAATGGTGAAACAGCAGAGCAGCCAGACAGCAACTGCTGAAGGCCCAACATGGGCATGAGCGTGTTTCCCACAGTGTCACAGGGGATAGTACCCAACAGCTACCCCCAAGGGCATGGAACATTGGCAGGCGGGGCTGGGGGGAGCGTGGACGTCTATGCAGGCACCCCTACCCCAGAACCTGCACCATAGGCAGCCGCCTATCAGCACACTGGATGGCCTGAGACTGCGCACCACCAGCACCACCAGCAGAAGGGCATGTCAGCATGGTGGCTGAGGGATACTGGTGGTGGAGGGGGCAGTGGCAGCTGCCCAGAGCAGACCATGGCCTAGCCCTGTGTAGTGGGTGCCTTGTACTGCAATAGACGGGCCCCGTCTGACGAACAGTCATGGTATCACCAAGGAATGTACTGACTCTGTGACAACAAGGTGGTGCAGTGCACAAAACCAGTGTATTCAGAAGCAGAGAGTCACAGGTTCAAGTTCCAGCTGTGGTTCCTGCCAACCCAGTCCCCATATTTTACCCACTACTACAACATGCTAATACAGACAGCACCTTTAGTGCAGATGACGTAAACATGCCCAAGACACCTACATTTTACCCTACAGAGCAGGGACACCATAAACATGCACATTACCTAGAGCAGAGTCTCCCAAATGCAGTCCTGGAGGGCCAAACACCATTCTGGTTCCATGCTGGAGTGGAGGAGTAGCCTAGTGGTTGGGGCAAGGTACTTCAGGCCGGAAGGTCGGGGGTTCAAATCCCACTAGAGGACAGCAACCTTGGGCCGGAAGGACTGGGGTCTCTAGTCCCACAGGTGCTCCTTGTGGTCTTGGGCAAGCCACTTAACCCTCCATAGCCCATGTTCTCTGTAAAATAGTTATCTCCAAGTTATAATACCCTGTTCAATGTAATTTCAGTTTGTTCAATGTAAACCGCACTGATGCAGAATAGTGCGGTATATAAGAGAATGTAAATAAATAAATGCTGCCTCTGATAAAGATGCCTGTGCTGCATTTCTATGCGCCACGCCCATGGTATGCAGATGTATACCAAAATTATTCTGTCTTGATTTGACAGCTTTTTCCATGTAATCTTACCCGCCTCTGATCGCTGGAAGGAGCGGTATACAAATGCTTGCTAAATAAATAAATAAATAAAATAAATGTATCTCATGCATATTCATGAGGGACAGCATGAAAACCCGAACAGTGCTTGGCACCGCAGGAGTGTAGTTGGGAACCTCTGCCGTAAAGCAGCAGCCAACAGGGGCAGACACACCCGCACCCACAGGCCCCATTATCCAAAGCCTCCTGGAGAGGAAGGACTTTGGACTCTGCGTGCATCTCCCAATACTAGCACTTGCATACCTTAGTAATGCCTTCCTAAACTTGGGAATATGGTACACATCTTTAAAAAGGTTGCTATGATTACTGGCAGATAGCAATTCCTAGGTTAAGTACAATATTCTGAGTGAGCTGGATCATAGCAACCTTTCTGATGTCTGTGGAGTGTGCTACAGGTCTTGTGTCTGACAGTGTTTACCAACCTGGGGAGTGACTCCTACAGTATTGTGTACCATAGCCATGCCTGCACTGTGCCCAGGACTGGTGTGGTGGCCTGGGCTGCCCAACACCTCTATAGTTGCACAATGTTGGCATAGGTGTGGGGAGTGTGTGTTTGTCTATCCAGTGTGTGGTGGCTGCCAACACCCTCCACAGCCCACACTGCTAGCACTGTTGCCAGTATTGGCCTGCCAATGTGCATAATGAGGAGCAAGGTACTGTGGGAATAGCCTGGATAGGGTGGCCTAGCCTGGCTGCATCTGCACAGGGCATAGGGCAATGGCTCAGACATTATAGTGCCCGGTACCACCTGCACGGACAGGGTGGCCATAGCATGTCCTGCTGGGAGGTCACTCTCACCCTGACTGATCAGTGACCATGGCATGGCTAGGTTCCCCCATATTGCTATATAGCATTTCTCTCATGTGATATGTATGGGTTTTCTTTTGGGGCTCAATCACTGACTTATCTGCTTGGTGTGTGTACTGACATCCCTGTTCTGGGTACATGCAATTCCTCCAGGACCTTGCATTATGGACTAGCTGGTGGACTGTCTGCTGTTAATATGTGTCTTGCTGGAACACCTTGCAGGGTGCAGCGGCTGGAGGCTTGCTGCTGGAGAATGTCAGATAATGGTGGGGGACAGCTGAGCATTTCCAGGCCTGCCGCCTGTCTGCTATTGCGTTACGGATGTGTACTGCTCTGTCTGTTCCCCAGCAGGACTGGGGGTGATGGTCCCCTCTAGTGCTACCATTGCAGGGAGGTAGACTGTGGATCTATTGGTGGGTGATCCTGTTTCCCACCCTGAGCCCCAGAAGGTGGGTTGTGTAGTGGTACATGATCTGCCCATGGGTCCATACACCCCCCCCTCCAGCAGGTAACCATGGCACCAACACAGGATATGCACTATTCTGGTTGCATCATTGCCCATAAGGAATAGACATGACCGAGATATACAGCAGGGCACAGATGTATCCTAGGTATATCTAACGGAACTACCTATCACACTCTGATGGGGACCTGCAGCATGGCATATTTCAGCCATGAAAGGTGCTGTGGACCTGGTGCTGGGCGCCCCACCTCAACCTCAGGGTGGGCACAGTACCCGCACAATGTGACTGTCTGTGGCTACTCTGTGGCAGTACCACACAGGGTCTGTTCCCCCTACCTGGCCGAGGTGCTGTGGGGGTGCATACCCAATTTTGTGCCCATCTCTCGACTGCTGATTTGTATGTGCAGTGCATCATGGGTACGGGTAGGTTAACCCTATCCTGGTAACCACAGCAGACAGTTTGTGTGGTGACATGCAGTCCTGCAGCCAGCCAGGGCTTTGTTCACAGCCTTATAAGGTGTCTATAGGGGACATTATAGGGTGCCTTGGCGGACAGTATACTTTATAATGTGCCCTATGGAGTGCGTTATGGGGTGCCTTATGCAGCACCTTAGGTTATGCCACTGTGAGGGTGTGTTTGCAGGCAGCACAAATTAAAATACATGTCAAATGCCTCAACAATCACTACTTAAATGTAAAGGGTGCTGCCTCAGCCAGCCTTATACATTAGGCCCACTGGGGAATCAAACCCATGACCCCTGTACCATCAGTCAGTGTTGTAACAATTGTGCTACAACTCTGTTGCTGTGATTGTATGCCTACGCGCCTTCTTAAGATTAACGCATGGTAACATGCCCTGTAGCGCTCGTTCATTTATGGCGCCCTGTAGCGCGCGTTCTCGGTACGTTCTTGGCAACAATGTACCGCCCATGTCCTTATTTGGGGTTTCTGTCTCTATCACGGCTCCTAACGCGAATCGCACTAACGCAGTTTAGTAAACATACCCCTAAGTAGCACATTTCACTCCAAAATACCTTGGTAGTCCTCTGACTTCATGATTCCTTTAATACATTCCAGACCTTCAGTTTCTGAGGCAGCAAAACAGCCCCACAAGACTATGGAACCTCCACCATATTTAACTGTAGGAAGGGTGTTTTTTTTTTTCCTTAAAAGCTTCATTTCTTCAGCTATAAAAGTATCACTGGTCTGCATTGCCAAAGAGCTTTAAGTTTGATTTCATCTGTCCACAGAACATTTTCCCAGAAGGATTGTGGTTTCTCAAGGTGGTTTTAGGCAAAGATCAGGCATGCCTTTTTATGTCTGTCTTTGTGCAGTGGGGTACTCCTTGCCCTTCGCCAATGAAGTCCTTCTTTGTTTAGTGCATGGCGTATGGTGTGGGTTGAAAGTACCATTCCAGATTGCTCAAAGTCAGTCTTTTGCTCCTTGGATGTTGTATATGGTATTTTTCCAACAGTTTTTGCACTAACCTTTGAAGACTTCTTGAATTGATTTTCCTCTTCTCACTATGTCCTGGGAGGTTCCATGAGCAGAACCCTCTTAATGACATTGCGAACTGTAGACTTAGGAATCCCATGATCTTGGAGATGGCCTTCTACCCCTTTGATGTTTGATGATAATGGCTTTTTTGATGGTCTCAGGCAGCTCTGTTGTCTTCACCAGCATTCATTGATTGATTCATGTCATGTGAGTACTGACAATTTATCACAGGTATGTCTAATTTTACTGCAATGGGAATGTGGTTATTCTGTTCAAACTGATTTGAATTGTTTATAAGGGTGCAAATATTCATATCCTGGCAATGTCCCAATTTTTATACTATTTCCTACTACTATTTTCTTTTTTAATTGGTCTTGTTTTATTTGATTCTTTTATGTGTCAAATATGTGTGTATATATAGTCCAAAGCCATTTCACTGCCCATTATTTTTTTTAGGTGGTATTGAACATTAAGGGGTTGAACTGCAAGGGTGCCAATAATGTTGACCACAACTGCATTATAAGACTCATTAGCAGCTCTCCTATGGTATAAGCGAATGTGCAACATGCTTGAGTGTGTCCTTTTTATGTTATAGTTGGAATGCTAAGTTCTTAAAAGCAGGACCATTGAGTACCACAGCTTTATATCTCCTTAAGATTGGAATTTAAATTGAATATGCTGCTTGGGTCCTGTTTTGCATGTTTCAGATTGACTATTGTGGAGCCTCTATGTTATGACAAATAATGCAGATCTAATAAGGCAATTAGGAAGTAACTAAACATTTTAAAATGGATGATAACTGGAATTTGTATTTTGCTAAAACCTACATTTAAATGCTGTGCATTCATATAGCATCCTTATTGCATTGTCTTATAGGGTGATCCCGGCCTAACAGGAGAGCCTGGTCCAAGGGGAGCTCAAGGGGATCCTGGTCCTCCGGTAATGTTCAGCTATGGTTCTCAGTTGACTACCTAGATATTTTTTGCACCTTCAACTTTCTCAGCTCCTTGTTGTATACAGCTTATATTTTGAAATGTTCACATTCTAAACCCTATTCTAGGATTTTTTGTGGTCATCCAAATTCATCTAGAGCTTGGTTTCAAAGTTCTACTTTTAATATATGTTTTTTTTCTTCATTCTAGTTTTTCAGTCCAATTAATTGATTTAAAAGTTATATTAGAGATCTCTTATAGCGCTTGTCTGTCTCATCCCAAGAATAAACATACTTGACTGCTATGAAACTGTCCCCTTAATAGTAACTGATATGCTTTTTAGAGTTTTATTTTCTGTTTGCAGATATAAAGCATTGTGTTACAAATTGTCTGACTGAACAGAACAAAGTGCTACAAATTGACTGAACAGAACAAAGTGAACCTTTTTGAAATATGAAGGGGGCATATTCAAAACCTGCTAATCAGCTAAAACGCAGTCACCAGAATAGGCACAGGCACTAAAGTGGTCAGTGCCACTGCAGATCTCTTCCTAACCCAATTAATAACATTTTGGGATAGAGCAGGGGCAGCACCACCAGCTATCTGGTCAGCAATGATATTGAGCCGTTTACCGGCTAGCTAAAATGCCTAAGGTTAGGACAGGTAAAAGGCTATCCTAACTTTAGTTGTTTTTGCATTCCAGCTAACAGCTGAATATTGCTGCTGACCAGATAGCAAAAGTGATATTCACCAGATATGGCCTGGCAATGAATATCCAGTTTTAAATTAAAGTGGTGATAGCCAGTTGCTTTAACAGCACTGATCGCTTCAACAGAATCTCTCCCCCCCCCCCCCCCATCTCCTAGAATATCTTGATATTATATAGGCTGAGAACAATCTTTAGGTCCTCTTTAATCTTATCTGACCAAATGAACTTCACTGACTTGAATATTATGGTAAGACTAAAAAATGCAGGGCCATGTACTCGGGCTGCAAAACTCCAAGGGAGTGGTACAGTATAAACAGGGGCGGTTCTTTCATGAGGCAGGGTGAGGCGGCTGCTTCAGGTAGCAAATTTTGGGAGCAGCAAAAAATGTCCTCCAAAACCGGCCAGTAGCAGCCACCTCACACTGCCAAAAAAAACCCAAGATAATCCTGGCCGCAGCCTCCCCTACCGCCGCCTTTCCTGCATTTTCAGCAGCAGGGGCGGCAGGCCTCAGACTTGAAATACACAAAAGAAGGCATGAGTCTTTGCGACTCCATGCTTGGAAGGATTGCAAATACCCACCCCCTCTGATGATCACATTGCATCAGAGGGGGGTGAGCATTTAGTAGCTCATGGCTTAAAAATTTATAAATAAATAACTGCCAGACTGCTGGGGTCCAGGATTGTGGGCAGAGGCAATCTGAGGGCAGGTTCGGGACTCAGCTGGAATTGGATAGTCAGTGGCAGTAAAATTTGTTCTTTTTCCCCAGTAAAGCTGCCCAATGCCGCAAATACTGGGCAGGCTGAGCAGATCAGTTTGCTGGCTTTGCTGCAATCAGGATTGTCCAATGCTATTGCGGTCCTGATCGCAGTAAAGAGCAGCAGCGGCAGCAGGGCTTTTTTTTTTCTAAATTTAAGCTGAGCTCAGGTGCTTTCGGGTTTAGCTTTTTTCTTTTTTTTAAATCTGCTCAGCCCAAAACACACTGCTCAGCCTGCCCGATGTTCACAGCAGCATTGGACAGCTTTACTGGAGGGGGTAAAAACAAATTTTTCTGCCATTGACTGCCTCTGCCTATGATCCCGGAGCACAGTAATTATTTATTTATTAATTTTTATGGCATGGGTTATAAAATGCTTGCCCCCCTCTGACAGGATTGTGATGCATCAGAAGGGGGGGGAGGGAACATTTGCATTTCCAAATGCGTAGTTACAAAGACCCAAACCTTTTTTTTTTTTGGTGTGTTTCAAATCCAAGGTCCGCTGCTGCAGACATTGGAAAAGTGGCAACAACAGCAAGGTCGAGGGTGTGGATGGGGAGTGAGAGAGAATGGCTAGAAAGAGGATGCAGGACACGAAGGGGGACTGGGGAGACTGGCTGGAAGGGAGATGTAGGACACAAAGGAGAATGGGGGCAATGGCTGGAAGGGGGATGCAGGAGAAGAAGGGGGATGGGGCAATGACTGGAAGGGAGATGTAGGACATGAAGGAGATGGGAGGCAATGGTTGGAAGGAAGATGCAGGACACAAAGGGGACTAGAGGCAATGACTGGAGGGAGATATAAGATAAAAAATGAGATGGGGACAATGGCTGGAAAGGATATGCAGGATACCATGCAAATGATGGACATTTAGTGGAGGGGTGGACAACAGACAGAGTCACGGACATAAATGGATAGAGGGCACATGGTGAATACAAGGCAAGGTAGAGAGATGGAGGACAGATATTGGACATGGGATTCAGAGCAGAGGCTGGACATGGGTGAGGGCATAAGTAGAGCAGATAGTGGATATAGGGCAGGGAAGTGGAGAGGCAGAGGGCAGATGCTGGAGATAGAATAGGGGTTGAAGGGCAGATACTAGACACAAGCTAGCAGGATGGGGGGTGGAGAGCAAATGGACATTGGATGGTTGGGTGGATAGCAGAAGCTGGACATAGGATAGGAGTCATGGGGTAAGAAAGGCAGATGCTAGACATGGGATGGAGTATAGGGGATACCGAGCAGAGGCTGGACACAGGGTAGAGATGGAGGGAAGATGCTGGACACCAAATGGGGTAGTGGAGGGAAGATGCTGGACATAGGGAGATAGAGGAGATGCTGGACATGAGGTGGGGAGAGGGGATGCTGGACATGGAGGATAGGATGAGAAAAGGGAGAGGTGCTAAATGGTGAGAGAGGTTGAGACAGAAGACAGGGCAGGAGAGAAGGGGGAGATGCTAGATACAGGGAGGGCAGAAGAGAGAAAGAAAAAGGAGAGAGTTAAAGAGTGGGAATAATTGGCTGGGGAAGGATAGAGAGCTGGAGGTGTGAGAGGGCTGCACTAAAGATTGAACTGTGATAGGAAGACACAGTTAAAAGTTGAAGATCGAGAACTGGATGGTAAGAAGGAGAAATGAAATCTGAATTGATAGAGAGAAATGGAAGAAAGCCGAAAGAAAGGATTTATATCAGAGATGAAAGGAAATGAAGGGATGAGAAGTGGCAGATGGACCAGACCCTAGAGGGTGAGTTTAAAGAAGATGAGGAAAGCAGAAACCAGAGACATGGATCAACACAATTAAAAATAAAATGACCAGACAGCAAAAGGTAGAAAATTTACATTTATTTTTAGTTTAGTGATTTGAATATATTTGGAATTCACAGGCCTGATATTCAGCCTGGAATAGCCAGCATTTTAGAAGTGTCTGACCACCACAATCAAAAGTGAAACCAGATATTCAGTGCCAGAAACTGGATATTCTCTGGCAATGAATATTTGGTTTCAACCCTGGCTGGCACAGCTATACAGACAGCAGCAATATTCAGCCGCTATCTGAATAGCTGAAACCATATAAAGTTGAGACAGTTATTGAGATGACCTCACTACACTATATATGGGCACTTAGCTGTTTAGCAGACTGAAAATCGCTAACCAACTAAGTGCTGGGACTATCCTTGTCTCACCCATGGATCGCCCAGTTAGTGCTGCTGAATATCCCTCTCAGTGGGATGTATCCAGTTAGCAGCTCCTGCTAACCAGATAAACCCCTTTGAATATTGGACTGTATGTACATATTTTATCTTTTATATGCTGCACAGTACAGGGGCATCTGCATCTCTTACTACTACTACTACTACTACTACTATTGAACATTTGTATAGCGCTACAAGATGTACGCAGCGCTGCACAGACACTTTTAAAAGATGGTTCCTGCTCATCAGAGCTTACAATCTAGTCAAGACAGACAACTCAATAGCTGTAGACATGGGATACATCCAGGGGAAATGGTAAGGAAACACAAAGGAGATCAGGAGAGTCAAGGTCCGAAAGCTGCAGCGAAAAGGTGAGTTTGCAGCCTGGATTTGAAAAGTGTCCGAGAAGCTGCCTGACATACAGACTCAGGTAGCTTGTTCAAGACATAAGGAGCATCAAGTTGAAAGAAGCAAAGTCTGGAGTTAGCAATAGCAGAGAAGGGCACAGATAGAAGTGATTTGCCATAAAAGTGAAGTTCCTGAGGAGGGGTGTAGGGGATAATATAAGCATGGCAAGGCTGGCGGAAGATTAGCCGCACTGCAGAGTGTTGAACAGATTGAAGGGGAGAGAGATGATTCAGAGGAAGACCAGCAAGGAGTAGGTGACTAAGGAGTATGTTTACTAAACCCCGGTAATGTTACCCGCGTTAAGTTCCCCAGTAATGTTACGGATGCCCATATAAAGGAGTGGGCGGTGCATATGTAAAGCAAGCCGTGTCAGGTAATGAGCGTTACAAGGCGCGTAACGCACGGTACAGTGCACCATGGACCCACCGCGTGTGAACACCACAGCCGACAGCAAGCAGCAAGCACATCCGAAGGGGTTGCAATCCAAGGCGCGCTGACAGTAGAAGACGCACTGAGAGATGTGCAGACATGGTGCCGCATGAGAAACGGAGCTGTAGGTGTAAGGCCATAGACCACAGGCAGCTGATATCTCAGTCTGTAATGGGGACATGAGCCACAGTTAACACATGCACACACACCATGAAACGGTACACAGTGAACCCAGCATGCAGAGGTGTAAACAATGGTGACAGAAAGGGTGTCAGGGGTTTGTCTGAAGGGCCAGCTGTGTGGATGGTGTGTGTATAAGGGCAAAATGGGCAGGGAATCCAAAAGGAGTAAGAGGGAATCGAGATGGTACACTGAAGAGCCCAAACACAACTCATCGACAGGGCTGGCCCGTCCATTGAGCAAGAATGTTGTTTGCACAGGGCCCCGCGTATCAAGGGGCCCCGCGCAAACAACATTCTACCCATCAGCCACTTTAAAAGAAAAAAGAAACTTGCTGCTGCCACTGCCACCGTGACAGCGGCAGAGTGAAGTGTCTCCCGCGGGCCCCCCCCCCCCCCCGCCTGCCCGCAGAGCCCGCCTCAATCACTCTCCTCGAAGCACCTTCAGAGCCGCGAACGGAGAGTTTCCCTCTCGTGGCTCTGTTAAGCTCACCGGGGCTGATGGGGGGGGGGTAGGACTGGTAATAGGCTATGGGGGGGGGGGTTAGGACTGGAAATAGGGTGATGGGGGCTTAAGACTGGTAATGGGCTATGGGGGAGGCTAGGACTGGAAATAGGGTGATGGGGTTAGGACTGGAAATAGGGTGATGGGGGGCTAAGACTGGTAATGGGTTGATGGGGGGGTTAGGACTGGAGGTGGGCTGATGGGGGGCTTAGGACTGGTAATGGGATATGGGGTATAGTAATGGAAATGGGCTGGGGGGTTGATAATAATGGAAAGGTGCTTAGTGGAAGGGGGACTTGAACAGAAAAACACTGATGGGGACAGTGGCTTGGAATGGAAATGGGCTATAGGGGGGGCTAGGACTGGAAATGGGCTGATGGGGGTTAGGACTGGTAATGGGCTATGGGGGGGCTAGGACTGGAAATAGAGTGATGGGGGTTAGGACTGGAAATGGGATATGGGGGGCTAAGACTGGTAATGGACTGATGGGGGGTTAGGACTGGCGGTGGGCTGATGGGGGCTTAGGACTGGTAATGGGCTATGGGGGCTAAGACTGAAAATGGAGTGATGGAGGGCTTAGGAATGGTAATGGGCTATGGGGTGCTAGGACTGGTAATGGGCTGGGGGGATGCTAGTACTGGAAATGGGCTGAGTGGAAGGGGGGACTTGAACTGCAAATAGCTGATGGGGACGGGGGCTTGGAATGGAAATGGGCTGAGTGGAAGGGGGGCTTGAACTGCAAATAGATGATGGGGAGGGGGACTTGGAATGGAAATGGGCTGAGTGGAAGGGGGGCTTGAACTGCAAATAGCTGATGGGGAGGGGGGCTTGGAATGGAAATGTGCTGAGTGGAAGGGGACTTGAACTAAAAATAGCTGATGGGGAGGGGGATTTCGAATGGAAATGGGCTGTGAGGGGAGGGAGGTAGGACTGGAAATGTGCTGAGTGATGGGGAGAGCTAGGACAGGAAATGGGCTGATGTAAGGGCTAGGATAGGACTGGAAATGGGCTGTTGGGGGTGCTAAGATTGGAAATGGGCTGTGGTGGGGGCTTGGATTGAAATGGACTCATGGAGGGGCTAGAAGAAGTAGGCTCATGGGGAGCTTGGATTAGAAATGGGCTGAGTGGAGGGGAGCTAGGATTTGACGGGCTGATGGTGGGGCTAGGAAAGGACTAGAAATGGGCTGATGGAGGGCTGGGATTGGAAATGAGCTGATGGAGGGACTCGGCTAGGGCTGAAAATGGATGGGGGTGCTAGGACTGGAAATGGGCTGATGGTGGGGCTAGGATAGGATTGGAAATGTATTTATTTATTTTTATTTATTTAAAAGGATTTCTATACAGCTTTATCCTGAAATCAAAACAGAAATGGGCTGATGGGAGGGCTAGGACTGGAAATGGGGGGCTAGGACTGGAAATGGGCTGATGCGGGGACTAAAAGAGAGTGGATGCTGGGTGGGCCTGGAACTAGAAGGGAGCTGATGTTGGGGGAGGATTAGAATGGGATGGAGCTGGGAGAGTGAAATGGAGAGGGGAAAATTATTTTATGTGGGAGGGAAGAAAAATCTACATAAGAACATAAGATATGCCATACTGGGTCAGACCAAGGTCCATCAAGCCCAGTATTCTGTTTCCAACAGTGGCCAATCTAGGTCATATGTACCTAGCAGTTTCCCCAAGAGACACAAGTTCCACAATGCTTGTACTGGGTCAAGCATTGATATAATGCTTGACCCAGTTATAATGCCCTGTTCAATGTAATTTCAGTTTGTTCAATGTAAACCGCACTGATGCAGAATAGCGCGGTATATAAGAGAATGTAAATAAATAAATAAATAAAATAAATAAATATCTTCGGTCACTTCTTAATATTGGTTTATGGACCTTTCCTCCAGGAACTTGTCCAAACCTTTTTTAAACCCAACTACACTAACAGCCTTTACTACATCCTCCGGTAACAAATTCCAGAGTTTGATTACACGTTGAGTGAAAAAATATTTTCTTTTATTAGTCTTAAATAGTTTACCCTGTAGCTTCATTGCATGTCCCCTAGTCTTTCTATATTCTGATAAGGTAAACAATCGATCTACGTTTACCCGTTCCACTCTGTTCATTAATTTATAGACTTCTATCATATCTCCCCTCAGCCGTCTCTTTTCCAGGTTAAAGAGCCCTAACCTGTTTAGCCTTTCTTCATAGGAGTATCCTTTCATCCCCTTTACCATTTCGGTGGCTCTTCTAAAATCGCTATATCCTATTTAAGATACGGCGACCAGAATTGCACACAATATTCAAGGTGCGGTCTCACCATGGAATGATATAGAGGCATTATAATATCTTTTGTTTTATTTTCCATTCCTTTCCTTATCATACCTAGCATTCTATTTGCTCTCTTGGCCGCCGCTGCACACTGGGCCGTGGGTTTTAACATGGTATCCACAATGACGCCTAAATCTTTTTCCTGGGTGGTGGTTCCTAATGTGGAACCTTGCATCGTGTAACCATAGTTTGGGTTGTTCTTCCCTAGGTGCATAACCTTGCACTTGTCCACATTAAATTTCATCTGCCATTTTGATGCCCAGTCTTCCAATTTATCAAGATCCTCTTGCAATTTTTCACAATCCTCTTGGGTTTTAACAACTTTAAATAGTTTTGTGTCATCTGCAAATTTGATAACCTCACTCGGTATTCCACTTTCCAGGTCATTTATGAATATGTCAAAAAGCAGCGGACCCAGCACAGATCCCTGGGGTACACCACTATTAACCTTTCTCCATTGGGAAAATTAGCCATTTAGCCCTACCCTCTGCTTTCTATCTTTTAACCAGTTCCTGATCCACAATAGTACACTGCCTCCTATCCCATGACTCTTTAGTTTTGCCAAAAGTCTCTGATGAGGGACCTTGTCAAAGGCTTTCTGAAAGTCCAGATACACAATATCAACCGACTCACCTTTGTCCACCTGTTTATTCACTCCTTCAAAAAAACATAACAGATTAGTAAGATAAGATCTTCCTTGTATAAAGCCATGTTGGCTGTCTCCCATTAGGTTGTGACTATCTACATGCTGAGTAATTTTATTCTTTATGATGGTTTCTACCATTTTTCCCGGTACTGACGTCAGGCTCACCGGTCTGTAGTTTCCCGGATCACCCCTGGAACCCTTTTTAAAAATTGGTGTTACATTGGCGATCCTCCAATCTTCAGGTATTAGAGATGATTTTAATGATAGTTCACAGATTACTGATAGCAGTTCTGCAATCTCATATTTCAGTTCTTTCAACACCCTTGGATGTATACCATCCGTCCCAGGTGATTTGCTACTCTTCAGTTTATCTAATAGTTGTAAGACATCTTCCCGATGTATCGATATTTCCTTCAATTCTTCCGCACCTTTAAATACCACTTCAGTCATGGGTAACATCCCTACATCTTCCTCAGTAAAGATCGAAGCAAAGAATTCATTCAGTCTCTCCACTATTGCCTTGTCGCCTCTTAGTGCTCCTTTAACCCCTTTATCATCTAATGGACCAACTGACTCTCTCACAGGTTTTTTGCTACAAATGTACTTGAAAAGGACTTTATTTCGCGTTTTTGCTTCCGCAGCAAGCTTCTTCTCAAATTCTCTCTTTGCCTGCCTTATCAATGCCTTGCATTTGACTTGCCAGTGCTTGTACTGTTTCCAGGTTTCGTCGTTTGGCTCTTTTTTCCATTTCCTGAAAGATGCTTTTATGGCAACAGCCTCTCTGACCTCACCTTTAAACCATGCTGGCAGTTTTTTTGGACTTCCTTCCACTTTTCTTAAAGCGTGGAATACAGCTGGTCTGGGCTTCTAAGATAGTATTTTTCAACAACACCCAAGCTTGATGTACGTCTTTAACCTTCGCAACTGCTCCTTTTAGTTTTTTCTTAACTGTTTTCCTCATTTTATCATAGTCTCCCTTTCGAAAGTTAAAAGGTAGTAGTGTGGATTTCCTTACTATCCCTCCTCCACTTATTAAATCAAAGGCGATCATGCTATGATCACTATTGCCAAGTGGCCCCAACACCCTTATCTCTTGCACTAGATCTGGTGTTCCACTAAGGACTAGGTCTAATATGGCTTCCCCTCTGGTCGGTTCATGAACCAGCTGCTCCAAGAAGCAGTCATTTATTTCATCTAGGAACTTTATCTCCCTAGCATGTCCTGACGTGACACTGACCCAGTCGATACCGGGGTAATTGAAATCACCCATTATTATTACTGCGCTGTAACGTTTGTTAGCTTCCTTGATTTCTTTGAGCATTTCATCATCCATTTGGTCATTCTAGCCAGGTGCTCGATAATACACCCCCACTGCCATCGCCTTCCCCCTTTTATATGGAATTTCAATCCATATAGATTCTACAGCAGATTTTGTTTCCTGCAAAACTTTAATCCTTTCTGTGTCAATGCCCTCTCTAACAGAGTGCAACCCCTCCACCAATTTGATCAGCTCTATCATTACGATATAGCTTGTACCCAGGTATCACAGTGTCCCACTGGTTGTCCTCCTTCCACCATGTCTCTGATATTCCAATCATATCTAACCTTTCATTTAGTGCTATATATTCTAACTCTCCCATCTTATTCTTTAGACTTCTAGCATTTGCATACAAGCATTTTAGAGAATGTATTTTATTCATGTTAATTTGGCTATTGTTAGACATGGGTAAATTGGGATCTTTAAGCTCTGTCTGCTCCATACTTGAGGGCATTTGGGCTACTTTACTCTTTTGTGGAACCTCTCTGCTTTTGGTAGTATCTTTCAAAGATACATTCTTCCAAACCATCCACTCTTGGGCGACTGTCAGCTTTCCCCTAATATCTAGTTTAAAAGCTGCTCTATCTCCTTTTTAAAGGTTAATGCCAGCAGCCTGGTTCCATCCCGGTTAAGGTGAAGCCCATCCCTTCGGAAGAGCCCCTCCTTTCCCCAGAATGTTCCCCAGTTCCTAACAAATCCAAAACCCTCATCTCTGTACCATTGTCTCATCCACGCATTGAGACTCCGGAGCTCTGCCTGCCTTTTGGGTCCTGCGCGTGGAACAGGAAGCATTTCGGAGAATGCTACCCTGGAAGTTCTGGATTTCAACTTCCTACCTAAAAGCCTAAATTTTGCCTCCAGAACCTCCCTACCACATTTTCCTATGTCATTGGTACCATCTTGTACCAAGACAGCAGACTCCTCCCCAGCACTATCTAAGACCTTATCTAGCTGGCGTGTGAGGTCCGCTACCTTCGCACAAGGCAGGCATGTTACCAGGCGATCCTCACGTCCACCAGCCACCCAGCTATCTACATGCCTAATGATCGAATCACCAACTATAACGGCTGTCCTAACCCTTCCCTCATGGGCACATGGCCCTGGAGAAACTTCCTCGGTGCGAGAGGGTTTTACATCACCTGGAGGACAGGTCCTAGTTACAGGATCACTTCCTACCACACCAGGGTGATGCTCTCCTGTCACGTGACCTCTCTCCTCCATGGCAACAGGGGTGCTGCCAGACTGGAGGTGGGTCTTGTCAGACGGCTGCCTGGGTGAGAATCTTCACAGTCTTGACAAGTGCATATCTCTATATGATTTGCAAGGTACTGTGGACAATGTAGTTCATTCACACCAGACACAGCTGCTGACAATAATTTAGTTGTGCTCTTGGGTAAAGCCAATAAGATATTTATTTATGGGGTTATTTCTCCCAACACAGATATGCTTGGTAGCACATAAAATCAGGTAACTTGCTTTCAGTGTTAACTTGGAAAAACAAAGTCAAAATCAGGAAAACAACAAATGAAAAGCCACAAAGCAAGAAACAAACTGTTCTTTTCAGATTAACTTCTGATTACTTCCCACATAGATTCAAAAGTGATTCTCTTCCTAGCTCACAAGCAATTAGGTAAGGCTTAATTGCTAGCAGTTATCCAACTGAAACCCCTTTAGCTGGCTTGCTTTCTACTGTGTGCTTTCTACTGTGTGTTTTCTACTGCTTCAGGAGCTTTTCTGAGTAGATTAAAGAACAAAATTTGTATTTCTTTGTGATGGTTGCTGTACTTTATAACAGAAAGTTACCAACGGAGTTTAGATAGAGAGCAATCCATATAAATAAGATCTTCATCTGCTATTATTCCCCCTTGTTCAACAAGCATGGGTTCAATATCATGGATTGGCACAGATGAATCTCTCAATGGAGCACTTTCAGGAGAATACTTGTTTCCCTGCTGTCTTTCAAGGTTATAGCTAGGGCATAGATCAGTGTTCATACCTGAGCTTCCATTGCTGTTAGAGTTCCTCTCTATATAGCCTGGCCAGTATGTAGTCCAGTTCTTATGTCCAGCCTTCCAATCCAGATCCCTGGACACTGGATCTCTCTTCACATACCTTCTGGCACGGGTCTTAGGGTCCCTTCCACGTGCAGCCGTCTCCCTCACAGGTAGCCTCTGGTGATTCCTAGCTCTGCAGCACCATTCCTCTGGCTTTCCCCAGTCCAATGGTGTATGCTGGCCCTTGGAATACGTCCCAGTATACGTACTGCTTTGGACTCTTCTAGACCTCTCAAAGGCTTTTCTCCTCTTTCTTCCAGAGGGTCTCTTTCCCTCTCTGTCCGTCCGGTTTGGCTTCTGCTTCTGATAATCCTTCAGATGAAACTGAGGATAATTCTCTGGATATCCAAGATGATCATGAAGATGGTCATCTATAGAATAAACTCTACTCTTATTCTGCTTGGATGAGTGCTCCTCCCTAACACAGCGCAGCTGTGCTGAATCAGGCCTTGCCCTTTGAGATGAGTGTTCCATCCTAGCACAGCGCAGCTGTGCTGAATCAAGCCCTGCCCTTTGCAATGAGTGCTTGGGGATTACCTCATAGCCCTTTTGATTGAACACACGTTTTCTCACTTCAGCTCCTCTCATGGCTGTTGGAAACCTGGTGCATTCTGGGACTGGTAGTCTTTTATGGCAAAATTCTGTTTTCTCTCATTTCTACCAGCACTGACAGGTTGCTTGTTCAGAGACACTTCACCTTTTCTATAGCCCCTTCCTGAGCTATGATAAGCTTCCTTATCACAGACTTCAGGACTATATCCTTGTAGGTCTCGTCTATGTACCTCTCTGTCTGTCTTATGTTTTCCAAGTCTGCTACTTTAGCCTCTAGAGAACGGACTTGTTCCCTGAGAGAAAAGAGCTCCTTGCACCTAGTGCACACGTAAGACCTCTCACCAACTGGGAGAAAATCATACATGTGACACTCAATGCAAAAGACTGGAAAGCCCCCATCCCGCTGCTGGACTGCTGTCTGCATCTTAGTTTTAAGTTTGTGTCTAGATCTTTAAGTTCTTACTTACTAGGGGTTGCTATGGGTATTTATACCAATAAAACTGTACCTAATAAGTTTAATATACATTGTTCACCTGAAGCGTAATTAATCTCAGGTCCTTAGGGGATGACTGATTTGGGTAATGAGCTTCACCTGAAAGCACCTCCTGTCTTTTAAGATGTGTAAGTACCTATAAAGCTACGATTATCCCAGTGGTAGGTGGGTGTGTCGAGGGAGGGAGGGAAATAACACTTATTAAAAGAGGGCTGCTACACAGTACCCTGTCTTGTGCTGCTGAGGTAAGCTAAATTCTGATTTGATTTAAATTATAGCTCTTAGCTGCTGCTAGGCTCTAACTTCTTATGAAATTTAAACTACAAGCTCTCTGCTGGGTACTAAATTTAACCAGAAAGCTCTCTTCTGTGTGTTAAATTTAAACTAAAAGTACTTTGCTGTTACTTGGCTCTGAGTGACTATTAAATTTAAACTACAAGCTCTCTGCTGGGTATGAAATGTAACCAGAAAGCTCTCCTCTGTGTTTTAAATTCAAACTTTAATTGCTGCTACTAGGCCCTAACTGATCCAACAAAAAACAGTGGGTTCACAGATTAAGTAGCTTTAATACAAAGAATTCCTTTTAGAAAATTACCAGAAGTATATACTCACAATTGCAGATTTCTCTCCAGAAGTAACAGTCCCCCTTTCCAGTCCTTCAATTGGCCGGGTATTGGGAGAGTAGGTGGGGATTGAGGATGGAGGGGTAAAATTTGAGTGGATGAAATAGGAATGAGGAAAGAGCAAAAGGAGAAAGATTAGTATGTTAAAGCAGATGTAGAGAGAGAATGGAAAAAAAACTAGAAGAGAGAAGAAAGGACAAATGGACAGCAGACAATGGAAAATTAGCAGAAGACACAAAGAAACCAGAAGAAAGTGGCTGGAGCAATTGCAACTGAAAAAAAATGCACAAAAGGTAGAAAAATATCTCTTTATTTTGAATTTATTAACTGGAATATGTCAGCTCTGGGAAATGTGCATCATTGACATCTGCACTTTGTTTGCTACAAGAGGAAATTAATTTATAGTTTTATTTCTACAGTGTTGTTGTACATTCCAAGTTTGGCTTTTGGGGTTCCCAGTTTAATTATTGTCTGCCTGTTTCTAAATTGTGATTCCTTGTTTGGTGATGGTCTATGTTCTGCATGTGTAACTGAGCTGAGGTATTCTGTTTATGTAATTCCTATTTGACATTACCACTTGTTCTCTTTCCCCAGTAGGTCATGTATTGTTATTCTCTGAAATGTATTAGTTTAATATTTGCAGTGTTGCCTTTTGATAGGTAGAGTATGGTGCTTTGTGAGTCCTGGTAGTGCTGTTATGATACGGCGGGTTTGCTATGGGTTTAAATGGGCAGTGTTTGTAGTAGTTTCTAATGTGCCTGGCGGTTGGCACTGGATTATAGTAATGTAGAAATCTTTTAGGGGTATGTTTACTAAGCAGTCTTAATGTGCGCCCGGCGATGGTGTGCAGGATGCCATAAAAGGAGTGGGCGTTCCGGTCCAAATGTAGCAAACTGGGATTATCGCGCGATAACGAGCACTGTGCACATTATATTGAGCTATGCACGTTAGCGCGCGTTAATCTTAAGTAGGCACGCTGACATGCAAACAGAGCAGCAGAGGTGTAGCACAGTGGTTAATACACTGACTGATGGTACAGCGTCATAGGTTTGATCCCCCAGTGTGCCTAATGAATAAGGCTGGCTGAGGTATTACCCTTTATGTTTAAGCAGTGCTTTGTGAGGCATTTTATTTTTATTTTAATTAGTGCTGCCAGAAAACACACCTTCACAGTTCCGTAACCTAAGGTGCCACATAAGGTGCCCATAAGGCACTCCAGAGGGCACATTATAAAGTGCACTGTCCACCAAGGCACCCTATAATGTCCCCTATAGGATGTCTTATAAGGCACTTTATAGGGTACCTTATAAAGCGATTTATAGGGCGTCTTATAAGGCGATTTATAGGGCGCATTATAAGGTGCCTTATAAGGCACTTTATGGGGCGCCTTACGAGGCACCTTAAGGTTACAGCACTGTGAGGGTGTTTTTGCTGGCAGCACTAATTTACATTAAAAATAGACAATGCCTTGGACAGCCCTATCAAATAACCCCACTGTGGGATCAAACCCATGACCTCTGGCTCCACAGGCAATGAAGTAACCAGTGGGCTACTAATACACCCCTGGTGGGCTACAGAGGTACTGCAGGTCACTGCACAAACTGTCTGCTGTGGTTACCGGGATAGGGTTAACCCACCTGTACCCATGATGCACTGCACATGCAGATCAGCAGTCTACAGATGATCACAAGATGGGGTATGCACCCCCACAGGACCTCGGCCTGGTAGGGGGAACTGACCGTGTGTGTTACTGGCACAGAGTAGCTACAGACCATCACATTGTGTGGGTACTGTGCTCACCCTGAGGGTAGGTGGGGCATCCAGCACCATGTCCACAGCACCTGGCTTAGCTGAGCTGGCTATGCTGCGGGTTACCCTTATGGGCTATAATGCACCCAGAATAGTGCTTATTCTCTGTGTGTGCCTTGGTCACATGATTTAAGTGACTTGCAAAAGGGGGGAGAGTGTTTAGACCCATAGGTGGATTATGTAGTACCACCCAACCTGGCCTCTGGGGCTCAGGGTTGGGGGACAGGATCTCCCAACAACAGATCCACATTCCTGCACTGGTGGCGGTAGAGGGGGCCATCAACCCCAGTCCTGCTGGTGAACAGACACCCTACAGGGCAGTCAATGCAGATCTGAACACATCCCTAAAGCAATAGTAGACAGACAGTAGGCCTGGAAATGCTCAGCTGACCCCCACCACTATCTGACAGTCTCCAGCAGCAAGCACAGTGAGTTTCACATCACTGCACCCTGCAAGGTGTTCCAGCCATACACCTACTAACTGCAGACAGTCTGCTAGCTAGTCCATAGTGCATGTTCCTGGAGGAGATGTGTGCACCCAAAACTGGGATTTGAGCACACCCACCAAGCAGATAAGTCAGTGATTAAGCCACAGAAAAGAGAACCCACACATATCACTTGAGAAAAATACAATAGAGCACTATGGGGGAATCTAGCCATACCATGGTCACTGCTCAGTCAGGGTGAGAGTGACCTCCCAGCAGGACATGCTGTGGCCACCCTGTCCATGCAAGTTGTGGCCAGGCACTACAATGTCCGAGCCATTGCCCTATGCCCTGTGCAGATGCATCCAGGCCAGGCCAACCTGTCCAGGCTATACCCACAGTACCTTGCTCCTCATTATGCACATTGGCAGGATAACACTGGCAACTGTGCAAGCAGTGTGGACTGAGTAAGGTGTTGGCAGCCACCACACACTGGATAGACAGACACACACTCCCACACCTATGCCAGCATTGTGCAACTATAGAGGCTTTTGGCAGCCCTGGCCACCGCACCAGTCCTGGGCACAGTGCAGGCATGGCTATGGTACGCAATGCTATTGGGGTTACTCCCCGGGGTGGGGAACACTGTTAGACACCAGACCTGAAACACACTCCACAGACATCAGAGAGGTTGGTATGATACAGCTGAATGAGCAGATTGTGCTTAACTTAGGAATTGCTATCTGCCAGTAATCATAGCAATCTTCTGATATATGTGTACCGTTTTAGGGTAGCATTGCTAAAGTATGCAAGTGCTAGTATTGGGAGATGCACACAGGGCCCAACATCCTGCCTCTCCAGGAGACTTTGGATAATGGAGCCTGTGGGTGAAGGTGTTTCTGCCCCTGTTGGCCGCTGTTCTAGGGTAGAGGTTCCCAACTCCAGTCATGGTGGGCCAAACACTGTTCGGGTTTTCATGCTGTCCCTAATGAATATGCATGAGATACATCTGCATACCATGGGTGCGGTGCATAGACATGCAGCACAGGCATCTTTATTAGAGACAGCATGGAACCTGAATGGTGTTTGGTCCTCCAGGACTGCATTTGGGAGACTCTGCTCTAGGTAATGCACATGTTTATGGTGTCTGTGCTCTCTAGGGTAAAATATAGGCGTTTGAGACATGTTTATGTTATCTGCAATAAAGGTTCCATCTTTATTACCATGGTTTAGTAGTGGGTAAAATATGAGGACTGGGTTGGCAGAAAACACAGCTGGGACTGGAATCTGTGACCTTCTGCTCCTGAACACACTGGCTGTGTGTACTGCACCACACTGTTGCCACAGGGACAGTTCATTCCCTGGGGATACCATGACTGTTTGTCAGACAGAGCCTGTCTGTTGCAGTGCACGGCACCCACCTAAATAGGGCTAGACCACGGTCTGCTGTGGGCAGCAGCCACTGCCCCATCCACCACCAGTACCCCTCCGCCACTATGCTGACATGCCCTTCTGCTGGTGGTGCACAGTCTCAGGCCATCCAGTGTGCCGGTAGGCGGATGCCTATGGTGTGGGTTCTGGGGTAGAGGTGCCTGCATAGATGTCCACGATTCCCCCCAGCACTGCCTGCCAATATTCTGTGCCCTTGGGGGTACCTGCTGGGTACTATCCCCTGTGACACTGTGGGAAGCACACTCATGCCCATTTTGGGCCCTCATCAGTTGCTGTCTGGCTGCTCTACTGTTTCAGCATTCCTATGGGCCACCTAGGCATCACCCCTAGTCCGCACGTGGCCCAGCTGTACTGCAGCATGTGCTGCCTGCAGGCCTCTGTATCCCCTTTTCCAGCATCTGTCCAGTTTCCCGTTCCGTCATGCCCACCCTGCCATTTTGCGGAACATGTGCACACCATAGGAAACCTGTCCAATAACAAGGGAAAACCCTGATCAGCGCTATTTCACTGTGGGATCATTCACCTTGTATGGGGACAGAGCATAGACCCTTCCTAAATTAATATATATTTTTTGAGCTTTCTCGGTAGTGTTTTTTGCTGTTTCCCATTCATATCACTATTGGCCAGCTTGGTTATGTTTTTCTTACATTTTGTTCAGGTCCTTTTCAATGTTTATTTGCCCTTTTGTTCCGTGCACATGTATCACACTTATCACTTTTTGTAGGTTTCCCTGGCTTTGCTGTACATTGCTGATGTAAATGGTTTCTCTTCCCTTTAAATCTGCTCTAACGCTGGGGTTTCACTGGCGTTAGATTTCAGCCCTGGAATCCACAGCATTAGTGTGCAGGGAGCCTCTCCCCTACCCACTCTCCACTCATTGACCCTCTCTCTCTGCCCCTGGAGAGTCTTCCTCCGCCCCTTGGGAGCCTTCCTCCGCCCTCCGGTAGCCTTTCTCCACCCTCAGCGCTCGTTTGCGCCACTGCACGTGTTATCGCGCGATAAAGTACCTTATCGCCCAGTAAAGCACCATTATCGTGCGATAATGTGCCTTATTGCCCGATAATGTCACAGCAGCGCAAATAGCGCCCTTTAGTAAACATACCCCTTAGTCTTTCTTTATCCATACACCCATTAAGAGGCATGTTTACTAAAAGTTAGTGTATGGTAACATTATGCAAATATGTATGCAAATGAGGCCCATTATGCAAAAGAGGCCCCGCACCGAGTCTCCGCACATGGCCCTGCACCCCTCTTGGGCCGCCCCTGCTCATCGTAACCAATACCAGACCACTGAGCTACCTGCCCACCCAGACAACCCAAAGAAAGGGAGCATATGTAATAGCTAGCATGTGACGTATAGGCTGCATGGAAGAGACACTGCAGTGTACAGTGAAGAGAGGGAAGGGTGTGTGGAGAAGGGACAAAGCCAGAGACATTGTATGGTAAGGAGAGCAGAACAAATGAAAAGAAAGGAAAAGAAACATGTGGGATCTAAACCCACAACCTATGTTGGCTCCATACACATCTGCAACCACTATAGCAAACAACCACAACAAGCACAATGCAAATATGTTCCACCAAGTGGCCATCATGTCTGCTAGATTATCATGCAGTAGTGCATCCTACGCGCATTGCAGAGAATGTGCGTAGCAGGGAGTCTGACATGCAGCGCTCACAATAATGTGCATGATGTTAAAGAGCTCTCTACATGCCTTATGAGATATGTCTAGGCGCCTTAGCATATGTGGGTAGATTATGGCACCTAACAACACACATCCCAAACACATGTCACATGTGTTATTGTGCGTGCTGCAAAGCATGTTCACTGTAACATGCTCAAAATGGAACAGGCATATGCCATAATACTGCACTCTACAGTAGACTACCTGTCCATTGCCAGTCCCCTGTGCTCCCACCAGTTCTAGGACTACAGCTGTACCCCAGCCATGGTCTGACATTCACCAGCAGCAGGCACAGTCAGCCTACACCTGCTGCACCGGCTATGCAAGAACTAACTGCAAACACGCCGCTAGCCAGTCGACCTTGCATGTTCATAGTGGAACTATGAGCACCTAGACCTGGGCTTTATGGCACAGGTGTCCCAGTGATTGGCCCCCCAGAACAGTGGGCACATATATATCACTTGGGACATATACTATGTAGCATTATGTGGGAACATAACCATGCCATAGTCACTGTTTGGTCAGTGTGAGAGTGCCCTAACAGCAAGACGTGCTGTGGCCACCTTGTCAATGCAGGTGGTGGTTGGGCACTACAATGCCCTAGCCATTTCCCTACACCCTCTGCAGATGCATCTTGCCCAGTCCGCCCTGCCTGGGCCATACCCACAATACCTTGCTCCTCATTATGCACATTTGCAGGCTAACGCTGGTAATAGTGGGACATTGTTGGCCCAGTGAGGTGTAGACAGCCACAAAACAATGGATAGACAGACAGACACACACACACTCACACTCACATACACACACACACACACACCTATTGCAGCATTGTGCAAAGATAGGGGTGGTCGGCAACCCTGCCCGCCACACTGGTTCTGATCACAGTGCCGACATTGCCAGACTGTGCAGGAGGTAGTAGTAGTGCTCCTGTGGTGACGGCGGCTCCATGCTGAGGCCAACAGCCTGACTCTGCATGGAGCTTTGGATAGTGGAGCCTGTGTGAGTGGGTATTTGCACCCCTTTTGGCCGCTGCTTTGGGGATTGCAGATGTTGATGTTGTTTCTGCATTGTAGCGTAAAATATAAGGACATGCTCTGTAGGATCCACAGCTGGGACCTGAACCTGTGACCCCTCTGTGCTGGGACACACTGGCTGTGTGAACTGCACCACACTGTTTCCACAAAAGCACAGCAGTCACTGGGGCTACCTTTACCTCTCCTCAGCTAGACCTTTTCTGTTGCACTGCACACCACGTACTGGTACAGGGCATGGTCTGGGTGCACTGCAGGCAGGTTCCACTGCCCCCTCCAGCACCAGCACATGCCCACCTGCCATGCTGCCTGGTCATATGCTGTCGGTGCTGGCAGTGCGTAGTCCCAGGCCATCCACTGTGCAGGTAGGCGGTCACCTAGGGGGCGGGGTCTGGGGTGGGGGGGCATACATGGACATCCCCACATCCCCCCCATCACCGCCTACCAGTATTATGTCCCTTACACATGGGGGAGGGATGGCTGGGGGGTGTCAGGTCAGTGCCCTAGCAACTATTGGCTAGGGTGGACCAGGTAGATGTAGGTGGATTGCGTTTGGCCTTGGTCAGCTGCTGTCTTGCAGATTTCCAATTTCTATATTCCTATGTGACACCTAGGCGATGGCCTAGTCCACCGTGTGTGCCAGATGCCCCCACTACATGTCCTGCTTGCAGCCCCCTATGCCCCATTTGCACCATCGCCATAGTGACCTTTCATACTTGGGCACTATGTTGTTGCTGCATATGGATCACTACTATCACTTTTCTTGGGAGCCCTGCCTATGTTGTACATTGCTGACGCTGAAATAGTTTCACCCTCCTGCATATCTGCAGCTAACGAAAGGTTTTCAGTCCCGGTAATGTTCAGCCCTTCAGTACCCCGCGTTAGTGCTGCGGGAGCTTCTCCCAGCCCACTCCTTGCCCATTGACCCCTTCTCTCTGCCCTCTTTCCGCCCTCTGTGGGATTTACCGCGAACAGTGACGTTAACGCGCATTAGGTACCCTTAACGTGCGTTAACGCAGTTTAGTAAACATACCCCTAAGTGTCTTAGTAGTGTGTTCAGAAAAGGAATTTTGTTGGTGTTATAGAGAAAGAAAAGACAGGTTTTAACTATCAGTTGGATGTGTGTGGAGAAGGAAAGAGAGGAGTCAAAGTCGACCCCAAGGATGCGAGCTGAGGAGAGAGGGAAGAATAGAGAATTACCACAGAAACTGAGAAAGGAGAAAGGGGAAAGGAGGGTTTAGGGGGAAAATAAAAAGCTCAGTTTTGGCCATGTTCAGTTTCAAGTGACAGCCAAGCAGCAATGTCAGAAAGGCAGGCAGAGATCCTGGCCAGGCTTGCCAGAGAGATTTCAGGTGTATAAAGGTAGATCTGGGAGTCATCAGTGTAAAGATGATACTGAAAGCCATGGGAAGAGATGAGTGCAACAAGGGACTGGGTATATAGAGAGAAAAGGACCCAAAACAGATCCTTGGTACACCAACTGAGAGTGGGGAGGCAGTAGAATAGGATCTATCAGAACAAATACTGAAAGAGTGATGAGACAGATAAGAAGAGAACCAGGATAGCACAGAGCCCTTAAAGCCAACTGAGGACAAGGTATCAAGGAGAAGGTTGTGGTTAACAGTGTCAAAGGAACAGAAAGATAAAGAAGGATGAGGATCGAGTAAAGACCCTTGGATTTTGCCAGGAACAGGTCACTGGAGACTTCGGCAAAAGCTGTTTTGGTAGAATGTAAAGGATGAAAGCCAGATTGTAGAGGGCTTGAGAGAACAGAAAGTCAAGGCAATGGTGGTGAACCACACATTCAAGTATTTAGAAATGGAAGAGAGAGATGGGTCAATAGTTTCAATTGTTCAATTGTTTGAATAAGTTTTTCAATTGTTCAATTGTTTGAATAAGTTTCAATGTAATGTTCAAGTTTTGTTCTATGTAAACCGCTTTGATTTTTCTGAAAGGCGGTATATAAAACCGTTCAATAAATAAATAAATAAATAAATAAATAAATAGTGAGAGGGACAGGTAGGGTCTAATGAGGGTTTCTTGAGGAGAGGAGTGACCACAGCATGCTTGAAGGCTGCAGGGAAAATTGCAGTGGAGAGCAATAGGATGACAATATGAGAAATGGAGGGGACTACAGTGGAGGAGATGGAGCTAAGGAGATGAGTGGGAATAGGATCCGAGGAACAGGTAGTGAGTTTGGATGAAGAAAGAAGGTGATTGATTTCCTCCTCAGAGATCATCGTTTCTCTGCTGTATTGCATGCAGAGTCTAATTTTTGGGGATTACAATTTAATTTTTGTCTACATAATTGTATTTTTAGTTTTAGTTAATTTATTTTGGGTTTGGTGAGGATCTAGCTCAGTGTATGACCAAAGCCAGGTATTCTATCAGCATGGAGATTTTATGTAAGGATCGATAGTAATCTAGCTTGGTTGGTTTTCTGACTAGGTGTTTACTAAACGGATTTAACTGTGAACACGACAGATAGTGCATGCTGTCTGGGTGTGTTAACAGATAACACAATGATTTTCTGCACTATTTGCAGAAACTGTGCAAGAGTGAGCAAGATATTGGTGGAGAGTGTGTGTGTGTGTGCAAGGCACAGTTACTGCAGGCGTCAACAACGTGTGGTAACAGTCAAAGTTACAGACAACATAGGTGCTCATAACACTTCCTCAGTGGGTGGCGTTATGTGCTTCCATGGTGCTTCTGGGGAATGCTCTATGCAATTTTGGTGCATTACCTGCTGGGGAAAGGTCGGGGGTTCAAATCCCACTAGAGGACAGCAACCTTGTGCCGGAAGGACTGGGGTTTCTAGTCCCACAGGTGCTCCTTGTGGCCTTGGGCAAGCCACTTAACCCTCCATTGCCCATGTTCCCTGTAAAATAGTTATCTCCAAGTTATAATGCCCTGTTCAATGTAATTTCAGTTTGTTCAATGTAAACCGCCTTGATATCATGAAAGGCGGTATATAAGAAATGTTAAATAAAATAAAATAAAAATAAATAATGCACAGCTTTTGCAGCTAAAGCCACACTATCCGCACTTTTTTGCCACGTTAGCTGCAAAAGCTTAACTTGCTTTACTAAATAGATTCTCTTAGAGTGCTGCTCTTTTCTGGTAGGCTCTTTTCTGGGTAGGCTCCTTGTGTGAGTTTTGGAAGATGATACTATTATGGTATGACAGATTTTCTCTATTGGTCTTGAGTAATTTTTGTAAAGATTTATATTATTCACAATATGTCCATGATTGCTGAAGGTTTATATTGCAGATACTGAGTTGATACTAGATTCAGAAATTATTTTGTGTATGTTGACAGTGTTCTCCCTAGGACCTTTTGAATGGGTGTGCACCTGGCTGATTTTACTGACCATCTGGCTAACATAATTATTGCAAAATAATGAGAAGGAATGGAAAAAGGAAAGACAACCAATTATGTTGTCTGCTACCAGCCAGTTTATAATGTGACCCACCCAGCTACACCTTCATGCCACCTGGCTGACATAAATTTCTCGGAAGAATATTATGGGGAAATGTCCTCTTCACTCATTGAGAGAAGGGTTTCTTTGGATGTTAAATATATGCTCAAAATAAAAAGCAAGAAGCACAGCACAGTTTATAACAACAAAATATAATTAGGTGTGGTTCTCACAACTTGGTTTGTGATCATTTGGCATCTCCTTTGTTTTTTGCAGACTGTATAGTTACATTTAATAGCATGCCAATCCAGTGTGCAATGTCAGGGGTTAATATGTTTTATGTTAATTATATAGCCTGGGAATCTAATTTGCAACATTTTTTGCTGCAGAAAAATATCATAATAAAGTTTAAAAAAAAGCCTTATATAACCTTAGAATATATTGCTTTCTTTATTTGTGGTGTAACCAACTGACTGGTGTTGAGTGTGTGTGTATTTGGGGTGGGGGGGGGGGAGGGCGGGGGTTCCGGAGTAGGGCTCTGGGGAATTGCCTCCACTTTGCGCTGCGGGGAGGGGGAAGGGAGGCGTCAACTTATCTCTCGCCTCAGGTAGCATATTGTCTTGAGCTACCTCTGAGTGTAAGAAGTGAAGTACTTCTGTCCACGAAAGAAGAGCAGGATCTGGACATGATTGTTTTAGATGATCTTAAAGTGGCTAAACAGGTAGAAAAGGCGATGGCGAAAACCAGAAGAATGCTTAGTGAATAGAGAGAGGAATGGCCAGAAAAAAAAGGATGCGATAGTGCTTCTGTATAAATCTTTAGTGAGACCTCATTTGGAATAATGTGTGCAATTCTGGAGATCACACCTTCAAAAGGATCTGAACAGGATGGAGTCTGTGCAGAGGGTGGCTACCAAAATGGTCAGTGGTCTTCGTTATAAACCATGTGAGGACAGACTTAAAGATCTCAATATGTATACTTTAGAAGAAAGGCAGGATAGAGCAGATATGATAGAGATACCTCCATGACATAAATGCACAGGAGGAAAGTAAACTCTGCAATGAGGGGACATAGGATGAAGGTGAAAGAAGATAGACTAAGGAGTAATATGCAGAAATATTGCTATACAGAAAGAGAGGTAGATGCATGGAATGGTATCCCAGTGGAGATAGTAGAGAACAGGACAGTATCTGAAGTCAAGAAAGCATGGGACAAATGCAGAAGATTTCTAAAGGAGAAAAAGAGACCATAGTAGTTGATATAGAAGGGCAGACTAGATAGACTATGTTTTTTTTCTGATGTCATGTTTCTATGTAATTCATAAACTGATCCACAAGGCACACCTACTCATTCTGGTTTCCAAAATGAATAGAAGATTAATATTTTTCCATAAAATGGAGATAATGAATACAGATACAATATATATTATATCATGTGAATTCATTGTGGGGTTCCTGAAAAAAATCCAGATTCTAAGCCTCAGGTAATACTTCGGTAATCACTGGTAATCCCAGCTGTAGAAATCACACATTCCTCATTCAGTTTTGGAAATGCTAGAAATGAAACATTTCTGGATTTTCATCATCTTAACACGTGAAGAGTAATTATTTAACAAGACGCCTACACAGGGAAAGCATATGGAGCTCTCAGAAAACAAGTGGAGGAACTCAGAGAGGAGATGGCAAGGCTGAGGAGCATTCAAGACAGTAAGAAGTACATTGATGAGATGCTTCTTGCAACATCCAAGCTCTCCAGCAGAAAAGAAGATGAGTTCCTACAGAATGATGAAGGTTGGGCACAAGTCATCAGGGCCTGCAGAATCACCAATCCAACTTCTCCAGCCCTTGAACTGAAGAACCATTATGCAGCCCTGGAAGTGGAGGAGGTGAAAGCATCCCTGGAAAGGGAAGAACCAGAGCTCAAGTACCCCAAAGTTGCAGAATCAGTGACCACAAGGAAGCGAAGGGTAGTGGTGGTTGGTGACTCTCTTCTGAGGGGTACTGCGGCATCCATCTGCCGACCAGACTTGATGTCCTGAGAGGTATGCTGGCTGATCGGTGCCAAAATCTGAGATGTTACAGAGAGTTTGCAGAGACTCATCAAGCCCACTGACTATTACCCAATGTTGCTAATCCATGTTGGCACAAATGATACTGCCAGGTATCCCTCTGAGCATACCAAAAGTGACTTCATGGCTCTGGGACAGAGGGTGAAGCAGATAGGTACACAGGTTGTGTTCTCTTCAATCTTCCCTGTTGAGGGTAAAGGCCAAGGCAGAGAAGCTTGCATCCTAGAGATGAATGCATGGCTGTGTGGATGGGGTCATCAAGAGCATTTTGATTTCCTGGACCATGGGATGCTGTTCCAAGGGTTTCAGAGCAGAGACGGCGTCCATCTGTCCAAGAAAGGTTGAAGTATCTTCAGTAGCAGACTGGCTAATCTACTGAAGAGGACTTTAAACTAGATTTGTTGGGGATGGGTGATGAAAGCCCCCAGGTAAGTGAAACATTAAATACCTTTATGGAAACGGGCAAAAGGGGCAACATATGGAAAGCAGTATGTATAAATGCCCGTAGCATGGCAAATAAGATCCCAGATGTTGAAGCTTTAATGGGAGTGGCTGATTAGATTTAGTGGCAGTTACAGAAACATGGTTCACAGAAAACCATGACTGGGATATAACTGAACCAGGTATATTTTATTCAGAAAGGACAGGGTAAGAAGAAGGGGAGGAGGAGTGGCACTATAAGTAAAAAATAATATTAAAGCTTTGGAATTACAGATCTTAAAAGCAAGAGAGGAAGCACTGTGGGTTAAACTAGAAAGAAGGGAAGAGAAATCAGTTTTCATTGGTGTGCTATACAGACCTCCCTCACAGGAGGAAGAGGTAGCAGGAGAGTTAATTGAAGACATACACAGCATTGCTAGGAAAGGGGAAGTGCTACTGATAGGGGATTTCAATATGCCAGATGTTGATTGGCACATTCCTGCTGCAGTATCATCTAGAAGTAAGGAGATCCTGTATTCTCTACAGGGAGAACTATTCAGGCAATTGGTAACAGACCCCACATGAGAAGGGGCCATACTGGACTTAGTGCTTACCAATGGTGAAAGTGTTTCTGATGTTATAGTGGGAGATCATTTTGCATCCAGTGATCACTAGATGGTGTGGTTCAGTATTAGGACTAGGGCTGTTAGAATCAATTCAAAAGTGAGGGTCTTAGACTTTAGGAAAACCAACTTTGCTAAGATGGGCCAATACCTCAGGGAGTCATTAGCAGGATGGGAACAGCTGGGGGATGTAGAAAAAACAGTAGGCAAAACTGAAAGGGGATATTTTAAGGGCAACCAATCTTTTTGTTAAAATGGTAAATAAAGGTAAAAGGAAAAAGAGAGTTCTATGGTTTTCGAAAGAAGTAGCTGAAAAGTTGAAGAAAAAGAGGGAGGCCTTCATGAACTACAAGAGATCACAGAGAGAGGAAGACGGGCATCTATATTTGGAAAGAGAAACTAGCAAAGTAGTCAGGAAAGCAAAGATTCAAAAAGAGGAGGAAATAGCCAATGTAATAAAATGGGGGGGGGGGGGGGGGCGGGGAAAAATACATTTTTAAGATATGTTAGTGAGAAGAGGAAGGGCAAAAGTGGTATTGTCAGACTCAATAGTGAAGGGAAGGAATATGTAGAAGCTGATGAGGATAAAGCGGAAATGCTTAACAAATATTTTTGTTCTGTGTTCACAGATGAAGAACCAGGAACAGGACTTCAGAGAACACCGACAAACAGCAACAGAAGTGAGGGGCATCTTGAACAATTTTCAGAAGACTGTTCGTGATAAACTAGCTAAACAAAGTAGACAAAGCGATGGGACCGGATGGGATACACCCTAGAATACTGAGGGGACTTGGGGATGTTCTAGCAGCTCCACTGACTGACCTTTTCAATGCCTTGTTAGAGTTGGGAATGGTGCCAAAGGACTGGAGAGAGGCTCACGTGGTCCCTTTACACAAAAGCAGAAGTAAAGATGTGGTTGAAAACTACAGGCTGGTTAGTTTAACTTTGGTGGTGAGTAAATTATTGGAAACCCTGCTGAAAGGCCATGCATTTGGGTTGCAGCAATCCAAGGGAGCAGTATAGTATAGGGGGTGAAGTACCTTTGTCCACTAAAGAAAAGCGGGACCTCAATGTGGTTGTGTCTGATGATCTTAAAATAACTAAACAGGTAGAAAAGGTGACAGCAAAATCTAGAAGGATGTTTGGGTGCCTAGGGAGAGGAATGGCCAGCAGAAGAAAGGAGGTGATAGTGCTTCTATATAAGTCTTTGGTGCGACCTCATTTGGAGTATTGTGTGCAATTCTGGAGACCGCACCTTCAAAAGGATATAAACAGGATGGAGTCAGTATAGAGGGTGGCTACTAAAATGATTAGTGATCTTCATTATAAAGCATATGGGGACAGACTTAAGGATCTTAATATGTACACCTTAGAGGAAATGCGGGATAGAGGTGATATGATTGAGACATTTAAATACCTCTGTGGCATAAATACACAGGGGGAGAGCCTCTTTCTATTGAAAGCAAGTTCTGCTACAAAGGGACATGGGATGAGGGTGAAAGGGGATAGATTCAGGACTGATATGCGGAAATATTTATTTATGAAAAGAGTGGTGGATCCGTGGAATAGTCTCCTAGTGGAGGTGGTAGAGATGAGGACAGTATCTGATTTTCAAAAAAGCATGGGACAAACACAGAGGATCTCTAAAGGAAAAAATGGGACTGTTGTAGTTGTTGATATGAAAGGACAGACTAGATAGGCCATGTGGTCTTTTTCTGTCGTCTTTTTTCTATGTTTCTATGTTTCTATATGTCCCATCTTTCTAATCAAGGCAACATATATTTAGGTGCCTTTATAAAATAAGTAACCTATACGTTTCCACACAAAGTTACACCTGTTACAAGGCAACTGCCACTTTTTACATGAATGCACCAGCAGGAATGATACCTATGTGCAATTTTTGTGACCGATGAACCTGATGTCCATACTGGGCAAAATGGCAGAAACCATTATAAAGAATAAAATTACTGAACATGTAGATAGTCATGGTTTAATGGGAGAAAGCCAGCATGGATTTAGCTTAGGAAGGTCCTGTCTTACTAAACTGTTATATTTTTATGAAGGTGTGAATAAACAGATAGATAAAGGTTAGCAGCTTGATATAGTGTATCTGGATTTTCAGAAAGCCTTTGACAAGGTCCCTCATAAAAGAATCTTGGCAAAACTAAAAAGTCATGGGATAGGAGGCAGTGTACCATTGTGGATCAGCTTTTGCTGTGCCTATCTTTACCTGCAGGTCAAAAACTGGGCAGCAGCATAATATTGCTGCTGCCTAGTTTGTGATTGGCTCTGCCTCTGCTTTGCCCCGGAACACCGCCAGCACGCCCAGATGCTAAGCCATTAGCATCAGGGAATATAATGGCATTAGTCTGGGACATTCAGAGGAACTAACCATTCAGCTCTGTAAATTGTGTAAATGCCTTGGAATATCGGACCCTTTGTTTTTTTTAGAGTTTCCTGTATCATTTACAGGCTTTTCATTTTGTACTTATAAATTTTCATTTCAAGGCAATTAAGAGGTGGCTGTGGCTACTGCTCAAGCAAAAGAAAAAAAATAACTGTAAGTTCATTAGCAGTTTCCAGGCAAATTTTAAAAAATGGCCCAATATTCCAAGGCATTTAGAACATAAGAACATAAGATATGCCATACTGGGTCAGACCAACGTCCATCAAGCCCAATATCCTGTTTTCAACAGTGGCCAATCTAGGTCATAAGTACCTAGCAGTTTCCCCAAAAGACGCAGGTTCCACAATGCTTCTATTGGGTCAAGCAGTGATATCCTGGGTTCCTGATAATAATGGTTTATGGACCTTTCCTCCAGGAACTTGTCCAAACCTTTTTTAAGCCCAGCTACACTAACAGCTTTTACTGCTTCCTCCAGTAACAAATTTCGTAGTTTTAAATAGTTTACCCTGTAGCTTCATTGCATTTCCCCTAGTCTTTCTATATTCTGATGGCATAAACAATCGATCTACGTTTACCCATTCCACTCCATTCATTAATTTATAGACCTCTATCATATCTCCCCTCAGCCGTCTCTTTTCCAGGTTGAAGAGCCCTAACCTTTTTAGCCTCTCTTCATAGGGTTATCCTTCCATCCCCTTTATCATTTTGGTGGCTCTTCTCTGTACCTTTTCTAATAACGCCATATCCTTTTGAAGATACGGTGACCAGAATTGCACACAATATTCGCACCATGGAATGATACAGAGGCATTATAATATCCTTTGTTTTATTTTCCATTCCTTTCCTTATGATACCTAGCATTCTATTTGCTCTCTTGGCCGCCGCTGCACACTGGGAGGAGGGTTTTAACATGTCATCCACGATGACACCTAAATCTTTTTCCTGGGTGGTGGTTCCTAATGTTGAACCTTGTATCATGTAACCATTGTTTGGGTTGTTCTTTCCTAGGTGCATAACTTTGCACTTGTCCACATTAAATTTCATATGCCATTTGGATGCCCAGTCTTCCAATTTATCAAGATCCTTTTCCAATTTTCCACAATCCTCATGAGTTTTAACAACTTTAAATAGTTTAGTGTCATCTGCAAATTTGATAACCTCTCTCGCTATTCCCTTTTCCAGGTCATGTATGAATATGTCAAAAAGCAGCAGACCCAGCACAGATCCCTGGGGTACTCCACTATTCACCTTTCTCCATTGAGAAAATTGGCCATTTAGCCCTACCCTCTGCTTTCTATCTTTTAACCATTTCCTGATTCACAATAGTACACTGCCTCCTATCCCATGACTTTTTAGTTTTGCCAAAAGTCTGATGAGGGACCTTGTCAAAGGCTTTCTGAAAGTCCAGATACACTATATCAACTGACTCACTTTTGTCTACCTGTTTATTCACACCTTCAAAAAAACAAAACGGATTAGTAAGACAAGATCTTCCTTGTTGGCTATCTCCCAATAAGACATAACTATCTACATGTTCAGTAATTTTGTTCCTTACGATGGTTTCTACCATTTTTCCCGGTACTGATGTCAGGCTCACCGGTCTGTAGTTTCCCGGATCAACCCTGGAACCCTTTTTAAAAATTGGCGTTACATTGGCCATCCTACATTCTTCAGGTATTACAGATAATGTTAATGATAGTTCAAAGGTTACTAATAGCAGGTCTGCATTCTCATATTTCAGTTCTTTCAACACCCTTGGATGTATACCATTCGGTACAGGTGAATTGCTACTCTTCCATTTATCAAATAGTTGTAATACGTCTTCCCAGTGTATCGATATTTCTTTCAATTCTTCCACAGTATCACTTTTAAATACCACATCAGTCATGGGTAACATCCCTACATCTTCCTTAGTAAAGACCGAAGCAAAGAATTCATTCAGTCTCTCCGCTATGGCCTTGTCCCCTCTTAGTGCCCCTTTTACCCCTCTATCATCAAATGGTCCAACTGACTCTCTCACAGGTTTTTTGCTACAAATGTACTTGAAAAAGTCTTTATTACGCGTTTTTGCTTCCACAGCAAGCTTCTTCTCAAATTCTCTCTTTGCCTGCCTTATCAATGCCTTGCATTTAACTTGCCAGTGCTTGTATTGGTTCCAGTTTTTGTCTTATGGCTCTTTTTTCCATTTCCTGAAAGATGCTTTTTTTTTGCAACAACCACCTCTCTCACCTCACTTTTAAACCATGCTGGCAGTTTTTTAGACTTTCTTCCACTTTTCTTAAAGCATGGAATGCAGCTGGTTTGGGCTTCCAAGATAGTATTTTTAAACAACACCCAAGCTTGATGTAAGTCTTTAACCTTTGCAACTGCTCCTTTTAGTTTTTTCTTAACTATTTTTCTCATTTTCTCATAGTCTTCCTTTCAAAAGTTAAAAGATAATACTGTGGATTTCCTTACCATCCCTCCTCCATTAATTATATCAAACGCGATCATGCTATAATCACTATTGCCAAGTGGCCCCAACACTCTTATCTCTTGCACCAGACCTGGTGTTCCACTAAGGACTAGGTCCAAAATGGCTCTGGTTGGTTCATGAACCAGCTGCTCCAAGAAGCATTTATTTCATCTAGAAACTTCATCTCCCTAGCATGTCCTGCCGTGACACTGACCCAGTGAATAACGGGATAATTGAAATCACCCATTATTTTTCCTGTGCTGTAACTTTTGTTAGCTTTCCTGGTTTCTTTGAGCATTTCATCATCCATTTGTTCATTCTGGCCAGGCGGTCAATAGTACACCAGCACTGCCATTGCCTTCCCCTTCATACATGGAATTTCAATCCATAGAGATTCTACAGCCAATTTTGTTTCTTGCAAAACTTTAATTCTTTGTGACTCAATGCCCTCTCTAACATAGAGGGCAACCCCTCCACCAATTTGATCAGCTGGTTGTCCTCCTTCCACCATGTCTCTGAGATACCAATCATATCTAAGCTCTCATTTAGTGCTATATATTCTAACTCTCCCATCTTATTTTTTAGACTTCTAGCATTTGCATACAAGCATTTTAAACGGTATTTTATTCATATTAATCTATCTGTAGGCAAGGATAGTTTAGAATCTTTAAGCTCTGTCTGCTCCGTACTCAAGGGCATTTGGGCTACTCTTGTCTTTATTGGAACCTCTCTGCTGATATGCCCTAACTTCATTCTTTTGGTAGTATCCTTCAGGATACATTGTTCCGAACCATGCGCTCTTGGGCGACTGTTGGCTCTCCCCTATTATCTAGTTTAAAAGCTGCTCTATCTCCTTTTTTTTTTGTGTATAATAATTTTTATTAGGTAGGTATCAGAACAATCAGAAGTCATCAAAACATTACAGAATCAAACTGTCCCAGACAATTCCTCCCCCCGCCCATCCAAGAAACAACTGAACTCTCCCAAGGAGATACAGAAAAGCCCAATCCCAAACATATATTCCCGCCTAGTAATATTCAGACATACACTCTATCTTAAAAAAACTCAAATAAGGGGGAGAAAACCACCCCCTCTTAGTATCAAGAACCATACCTTACACCCCAAAAGCTATTCCATACCACTACCTAACCTAACCTCTACCCACTCCCCCCCTCGCCCTTCCCGCCCCTCCTCCCCCCCCCCCCCGTGCCCACCTCCCCACTTCCCCACCCACCTCCCGCTCTCCACATTGCAAAACTATCTCAATACAGACCGGCCACTAGAAAAAGTTGGAGCTTCGGTACCCTACAGAATAGAAAAGAGAGAAAAAGAAAAAGAAAAAGAAGAGTGACAGTAGGAACCAACCAACACCCCACTCTGAAAAAAACAGCATACACAGGAAAACTAGAAATGACCTACTCGGCCAATAGGCAAAAACCTTTCCCAAAGTGGCGACACAGTATCTGTCCGTCCCTTAACTAAAGCTGTCAATCTTTCCATCCGATAGATATCCCAAATCTTTATCCACCATTCCTGCAAAGTTGGAGCACCCGAACGTTTCCAAAAGTGCCCAATTACTGAATGAGCTGCTAACAATAAACAATTGACGAACCTACTCTGATCTAAAGGGAGTATCCTTTCTGAAATAAAACCCAAAAGACATAACTCTGGCTGGCAAGGAACCTCAACCCCCAATTTATCCCCAATTTGTGAAAGAACTGCCCTCCAAAAGGTCTGAATGTGTCTACTCTCCCACCACATGTGTAGAAAAGTACCGCTCTGTCCACATAAACGCCAACATAGAGGATCATCCGATCTCCCCCACCAAAACAGTCTCTCAGGAGTGACAGCCATTCTAAAAACTATCCACAATTGTGTATTCACCAGCGATAAAGAAATGGAGCACCTATGTGAATATTCAAGAATGTCATCCCAAATGTCCTCCAAATTAACCGATAACTCCCGCGCCCATTGTGTGTGACTAAACGGTGTAGGGGAAGAAACAGCAATATCCACAGAAAGGGCTCTATATAATCTAGCCAAAAAAGCCTTTGGGCTAGAGCTTCGAAAAAGAATCAATTCCCATTGTCTTGGAAGTCTCGTCCCAGCCAAAGAATACACCCGTTCCGAAAAACAATGTCTAAACTGTATATACTGAAAGCTCATCATCTCTCTTCCAAAGAGATGTTCCAATTTCTGCTGGGTCAAAAATTTCCCCTCCTCATACATGGATGAAAGCCAGACCGGAGTGCTGACGGTGCGAAGTGCGGATCCCACAAACTCGAGAAAGGGTAGGGATCCTAACACCGTAAAATTTATTTATTTATTTATTTATTTAAAGTCTCTTCTATACCGCGCTATTCAGCATCAGCGCGGTTTACAATAAACAGTGAACATACACATTTCCAATAGTACTTTGTGTTTACATATGAACAGAATATTCAACTTGGCTAACAGGGTAACTATGTACAACCACAATATATACAATATATACAATTTGTAGGCTGATCATGTGTTTGTATGGTTTTAGACAGTGGTGATTTAGGTAAAAGGAGAGAATTTTGAAGGTAGCAAAGAGGAAGCACACATTTTCCCCCAACAGCTCCATACAGGATCCAGCAAAGCATGCCGGAGGATTAACGTATGTCGGGAACGTGCGTCCAGAAAAGGTATCGCCAATAAAGGAGTAGGAGCAATCCAAAAAGCTTCGGTTTTGGCCCAAGAAGATTCCGGATGATGTATCCAAAAATGAATGATGCGAAGGCAGGAACTATAATAATAGAGTTTGAAATTGGGAAGACCCACCCCCCCCTAAGTGCTTAGGTCGAATCATCGTCTGCCAATTAAGCCGCGGCCGTTTACCCTGCCAAATAAATTTAGTAATCACTTGTCGTAATTCTACGAAAAACTCCCTAGGCATGGAAATAGGCAACTGTTGAAAAAGGAATAAAAACTTAGGTAAGACCAGCATCTTAATCACATTTATTCTACCTAACCAGGAAACCATGAAAGAGGACCAATGAAGTAGCTCCGCTCGCACCGCTTTCAACAAAGGGGGATAGTTGAGAACATATAAATCTTCCAATTTACCCAGGATAATAATACCTAAATACCGGAACTGAGAAACAATGGAGAAAGACTCCGCGGAACCTACACATGCCCCCCGCGTACCTGTGGAACATGGTAACAAGACCGATTTAGCAAAATTGACCTTAAACCCAGACATAGATAAAAACTGACGAAGTAAAGCAGCTATTAAGGGTAAGGAGGTATCCGGGTCATGAATAAAAATAAACGTATCATCAGCATATAGAGAAACAATATGAGCCTGATGCCCTAAGGTAATACCAAGAACTGCTGCCTGAGCTCGCAATCTAATCACAAGAGGTTCAAGAGCAAGAGCAAAAAGTAAAGGCGAAAGTGGACACCCTTGTCGAGTGCCCCTGCTCAACATAAAAGGAGAGGACTGAAAATCATTTACCTGTACTACTGCTTGCGGAGCGTTATACAAAGCCTCAATCCACCCCCGAAAATTAGGACCAAATCCAAACTGCTGCAACGTTGCGAATAAATACGGCCACTCCACCCTATCGAAAGCCTTTTCAGCATCCAAAGAAAGTACTGCATGCTCCCCGTGACATTTACGCAAGCCAATTAAAATATTAATACGTCTCCGAACATTCTCAAAACCATATCGACCTCTTATAAAGCCGGTCTGATCCGGATGAACAATTTCCTGAATATGGGAGTCCAGTCTCATGGCAAATATTTTGGTCAGAATCTTATAATCCATGTTCAACAAGGAAATAGGTCGATAATTAGTACAAAGCGTTGGATCTTTCCCCTCTTTAGGAATCACTATGATAGATGTCTGATACATAGATTGTGGTAATTTTCGTAGAGTTAAAATCTCATTATAAACCCGGACCAAAATTGAGGCAAACTGAGTCGAAAGAACTTTATACACCTCAGCTGGAATCAAATCCGGTTCAGAGGCCTTGTCATTTTTTAACTTTCGGATAGCGTCCTGCACCTCCGCTAATCGTATAGGTCTCTCCAAAAACTGGAAAACCTCTCCGGATATTTGAGGAAGATTAGATTCCTGCAGCCAACCATTCAATGTACTACTATCCATAGAAAATTGTGATGTATACAAATTCTTATAAAATGTAGCCAAACAGTTGGCCATCTCTATCGATTTTTTTAGTACAGTACCTGTATCATCTACAAGAGCAGAGATTTTCTTTTTCAACCTTTGTCTCTTTAATTGCCAAAGAAGCATCTTACCGGCTTTATTACCATGTTTGTAAATATTTCGCTTCGTTCTCTGCATCTGAGATGCAATCTCAGTAGTTTCCAAAACTTCGAATTGCCCTCTCAGATCTATGATCTGACGCCATATTTTCTTATTCTGAGTACGTTTATGTATCTTCTCCAGTTCCCGTATCTGAGCCCATAAATGATCCTGCTGCGCCAACTTTCGCTTTCGAAACGCAGCAGAAAGTGAAATCAAATGCCCCCTCAAAACCGCATTCCCCGCATCCCATACCAAAGAGCTAGAAAGCTCAGGGGAATCATTAAATTGCAAATAGTCCTTCCAACTGGCTATGATTTGCTGCACAAAATCCTTATTTTTCAAAAGATGTCTATTCAAAGACCAAATTCTAGGTGGAGTTTCGGAATCCACTACCTCCCACTCCAAAGTTACAAAATGATGGTCCGATGAACCCTTATCTCCAATGTGTACTCTGGAGAGAGCAGGAAGAAGTGATTGTGACACCAACCAGAAATCAATTCTGGAGTGGGAATTATGTCTGGGAGAAAAGAATGTATAGTCCCTTTCACCCAGGTGAAGTTCGCGCCAAGCATCGCGAAGACCTGAATTCCTCAAAAAAGTCTGTAAAGCTGTAGTCCCTCCCCTTCCCTTACCCCCAGGAACCGATCGGTCTATCTCAGAAGGGACACTATTAAGGTCTCCCCCCAGCAATATTTCACCTGTAGCAAGCATCCGCAGAACCTCAAGAAGATCATGCAATGATAACGCAACCTCTGCGGGAGGAATGTAAACATTAAGCAGAGTAAGTGGAACATCATTACAAGACCCAGAGATAAGGAGAAATCTTCCCAGCGGATCCGAAAAATGCGAGGCAACCACAAAAGGACAATCCTTGGAAAGCAAAATCGCCACTCCCCTTCTATGCACTGTGAAATTAGAATAAAAAACCTGCGGAAATGCCTTAGACGATAATCCAAAAGAGGTATCTGGAGCTAAGTGAGTTTCCTGTAAGAACACTACATCTGCTTTTTCCCTATTAATTTGGGCTTGTACCCTACGCCTCTTGACGGGGTGATGCAATCCTCTAACATTCCATGTCAGTAATTTAAGCATAATAAACAAGATACAAACGCTTACCTGATACAGCCAGTTGGTTCCACACTGCTACTCCAACCTTTATGTGTAGAGAACTGTTGTGACCAGAAAACCCCACCTGACCCAAATTCCCCCGACTTGGCCGAACCCCCACCCCCCAACCTGCCCAATCCCCTCCCACCCCCCCAAACATACCCCCCCGCCCTCACCATCCCCCTCCACCCTCTAGTCCTGAAATAAAAGGACATCTCCAAAGCCACTTAAGAATACCAAAACGAAAGCGACACCCAAGTCGCTAAAGGGGTGACTAGTACCTCAGTTAAAGTCCCGCCATTGACATCCCTCTCCCTAGTACTACGCATACCACAGTACCCGTACAAAACTTCCCCCCCCCCTCCCCTCACAGGCTAATGTAGCATCCTGACAGAACTGGTGAAGATACCCACAACTGTACAACCATTAAATCCAGCGCTAAATGAGAACCCTCCTGCAAGATACAGAAAATGCCCCTCATACCACCCCCCCAGAAGGAATTACACAGCAAGACAATGAAAGACAAACAGAGACAAAGAAGTTCATGGAGGAGCCACTGTGTCCATTGCCTTGAGAGCAGAGTCATCACCATCCACCTCCGATGGACATCGTGAACGTGGAATCTTTCTTCTCTTAGGTGTCAAGACTTCCCAAGCCGAACGCAAATTACGCTGACGAGGCATTCAATTTTCCCCATATTGAATCTGATCCACAAAGTCCATACAGACTGACAGGTCCTTAATTTTTTGGGTCTTGTTGTGCCACTCAAAAATTAAAGCGAAAGGAAAGTTCCAATGATATCTGATTTGCTTTTGTTGCAGAATCTGTGTTAATGGTTTAAAACTGCGACGCCGTTCCAATGTATAGGCGGATAAATCTTGGTAAATTTGAAGCTCCCAATCTCAAAAGAGAAAGGAATGTTTTCCACGAAGTGCTTTCATTAATGCAACTTTATCCTCAGCATATTGGAAGCAAGCTATGATGGGACGTGTTCGAATATCTCCCCCAGTCTTTCCACTACCACTGCGATGCGCTCTTTCAATTTTAACGGGGGGTACCACTTGCAGGCACACAACAAGCATAGATATCCTGAACTAATGCAACAAGATTACCCGCCGAGGAAGAAGATTCCGGTACTCCCCAAATTCTGATGTTATTCCTCCTCTGCCTATTTTCAAAATCATCCTGCCGTTCCTTCAAATCCGCGGAGAGTTGTTCCAATTTATGCATCTTTGACTGAAGCTCCACCGTGGAATCCATTTGTTCTCCGATATTCAATTCCATTTGAGTAACACGATCATCAAGAGATTTATAATCCGAGCGCAGGTCGGAGATAGCTTTAGAAAATTCAAGCCGGAAGGAACGCAGCTCTTGTAAGATTTCCAGTAAATCTCCCTTAGAAGCTGGTTGAGCCCCAAAAACTGGAGTTGCACTAGCTTCAGATGACAAAGTAGAAGATCCAGCAGAGCCAGATGTAGGATTAGCTGTAGATTGATCAGTTTTCCTAGAAAATTTGGAGAGGGCAGTGGCGTAAGTATTTTTAGCTGACATTGTGAAGAGAACCCCAGTCCCCGTAGTAGGAGCAGAACTAACTATGCTCCTGTGCCCAAATTCCAGCCGGGAAACACAGAAGACAAAGTGGAAACCACAGTCCATGCAACTTTCACAGCAGAATGTCCCAAAAAGAGAGGAAGAGCCAGCTGTTGCCTCAACTGGAGAAAGTCTGCCACAGAGAAAAATATTGAGCCTGCAATACCGGCAACAGCCAATAGATGGGGTTACAGGCTCACAAAATACCAGCACTGTAAAGCAAGCTCATGATCGTAGCACAGAGAGACTTATCTAATAGAAGCAGCCCATCAGACGGTATGACCCAGTAGAAGACATCCACCGAGCAGAGCAGTAGATTTTAGAAAACTGCAGCAAAGGAACAGTAAAGGTGCAACTTTGTCCTTCAGTCAATCCAAATATTTCTTTACTATAAGGAAAATGAAAAAGTGATCCTTATCCGGTGCTCTCTGGGTTTGTGAAGCCGAAGGTATGAGGGATCCCCCACCAATAAAGCAGAAATAGACAAGCAGGAAAAACAGGCTCCCCTGTCACGATTCCCAAATTAGTGCACAGTCCCAGCAGAAATCCACTCAAGCTCCATCATAGATTCCTGACAGCGTCCTGAGAAAAATGATTTGAAATGGCTACCGTGGGCACGCTTCACAACATTCCACTGCCACCTGTCACTGCCATGAGGCAATGGCCGCCCCGATACTTTTTCCCGCCACAGCGATCCTGCCCTCAAGGGATCCACAATAAGCAAATAGCTGTGCTGGCATTCAAAACCGTCGCCAAAAAGAAAAAGAAAAGAAAGAGATGAGTAGCAGCTTCCGATCGCTAACTGAAATCGCCCGGCGGGACCTTTAATTATGGAACTGTTATGTAGACCGCAGAAAGAAAGGATGACAGACACTCACATCTCCTTCACTTGCCTCAATGGAAAGACAGAGTCACACGGGCCGCAGCTCTCACAGTGTAATGTTGTCTTGTCCACCGAGTTTACTACTCCATCGATCAGTCCCATCGCCATCGTTCAAGACTCTCCGCGATCGCCGGCAGCACAGGGGACATGACAGGAACCGTACAGCACGAAGCCAAGCACTTCATCCATAGCCCGAGGAGGGATCAAAAATAAGCAAAATTAAGATCAGGTCTCATTCCAACCCTCACAACTGTGTGAGGGAAGACAGAAAAAATTCACATTATCGCCGATTTAAAAAGGGACAGAATGTCCAAGGCACGGAGCCTCAGAGAAACCCAGCCATTCCTCACTGGGCTCACTAGCGCCTCCCCCCCCCTGCTCTATCTCCTTTTTAAAGGTTAATGCCAGCAGCCTGGTTCCATCCCGGCTAAGATGAAGCCCATCCCTTCAGAAGAGCCCCTCCTTTCCCCAGAATGTTCCCTAGTTCCTAACAAATCCAAAACCCTCATCCTTGCACCATCGTCTCATCCACGTATTGAGACTCTGGAGCTCTGCCTGCCTTTTGGGTCCTGCACATGGAATGGGAAGCATTTCAGAGAATGCTACCCTGGAAGTTCTGGATTTCAACTTCCTACCTAAAAGCCTAAATTTAGCCTCCAGAACCTCCCTACCACATTTTCCTATGTCATTTGTACCGACATCTACCAAGACAGCAGACTCCTCCCCAGCACTATCTAAGACCTTGTCTAGATGGCCCATGAGGTCCGCTACCTTTGCACCAGGCAGGCATGTTAACAGGCGATCCTGACATCCACCAGCCACCCAGCTATCTACATGCCTAATGATCGAATCATCAACTATAACGGCTGTCCTAACCCTTCCCTCATAGGCATATAGCCCTAGAGAAACTTCCTCGGTGTGAGAGGGTTTTACATCACCTGGAAGACAGGTCCTAGCTACAGGATCACTTCCTGCCACACCAGGGTGATGCTCTCCTGTCACGTGACCTCTCTCCTCCATGGCAACAGGGATTCTGACAGACTGAGGTGGGACTTCAGGACTATATCTCTGTAGGTCTCATCTATGTACCTCTCTGTCTTCCTTATGTCCTCCAAGTCTGTTATTCTAGCCTCCAGAGATCAGACTCGTTCCCTGAGAACAAAGAGCTCCTTGCACCTAGTGCACATGTAAGACCCCTCTCCAACTGGGAGAAAATCATACATGTGACACTCAATGCAAAAGACTGGAAAGCCCCCATCTGGCTCCTGGACTTCTGTCTGCATCTTAGTTTTAAGGTTGTGTTTAAATATTTAAGTTCTTTACTTTCTAAGGGTTGCTAGGGATACTTAAACTAATAAAACTATACATAATATGTTTTTTTTTTTTTAACTTTTATTTTCATTTTACAACAAGCAAAAAGAAACAACACACCAAAGGATACAAATACAAACATACAATAAGGAAAAGCAACCCCAATTACCCCCCCCCCTATGCTTCTTCTCTAAGCTGATAAGTATCATTATATGAGCGCTTATAAACAACCGTAATTGTACATCAAAACAAACAGAAATAGTATCTGCGATACAGAATGATCATGTGACAGAGATTTACACAGATTTAAACAGTCAGATGAGAGCATTGAGCAGTTTGAACATAGTCGTTGAGCATCTTCCATTTAGACAAGTGGTGGGGGGTCTGAGCGGGAAAAGCTAACATACGAGGTATTTGCTCATATTTACTGTAGAGACAGACATGATTCCACCATTCATTGGGGCTCAGATGGGAGCTATTTTCCAGTATTTCGTAATTAGAGAAATAGCTATGCCCAGCATAAAGTCTAAAAGGAAGTAAGCCGATTTGGGAAGAGAGGGGATCCCCGCAGCTGAGCGGAGTCCCACTATCTTCCAAGAGAGGGGCTCTTGAAAGTGCAAAATAGATTGAATACGACCCCAGACCCGACTCCAGTAGTACTGTAATGCAGGGCATTCATACAAAGCTCCCCCCCGACGGATTGCGGAGAGCGGTAACACGCTTGGCTTCTTTTTGACCTTTCAGGGCATTGGCTAGCAATTTGCCAGCACGGTTACTTTCCCGATAGTACATCCCTTGTTGTGATTCAATATTTTTAGCAGCAGCGGTATATAAAAGCTGATTGTATTGGAAACGAAGACATTGTAAGCGAAGTAAAATACATGGGTCAGTACGGGACGTGAGGAGACGCTCTCCAGCTTGTATCTGTTGTTCTAGAATCAGTAACTGTTGCTTTCGTTGTTTCCCCTGTCGGATTTGATAGCTAGTTATAGTTGCACGGATAGACGCCTTGAAACCCTCCCACCAAGCCCAACTCGCAGTGTCATGGGGTGAATTAAAATGAAAGTAGTCTTGGATAGCGACCTTTATGTCAACCTGAAAATCTTTTTGGTCTAGTAGGGATCTATCAAAAAACCAAGCACGGGGATGTTCACCTTGCGCAGTGAGATGTAATGAGAAAGATATGGCAGCATGATCTGAAATGTGGAGAGGATAAATCCTGGCCATGTCCACTTGGGGTATCAGTGCTTTGGAGATAAGAAAAAATCTATTCTAGATTGTGAGTGATGGGGGGCTGAGAAAAAGGTGAACTCTAAGTCGGAGGGGTGAAGCAGCCTCCATATATCTACTAACGCAAGATCTTTCATCAGAGCTGTAAGGGTATCAAGACTCTTGGGTGGACCACTCGTTCTAGGCGGCTGTCTATCTATCAAAGGATCAAGTACTTGGTTGAAATCGCCGCCAAGTATTGATGGAGTATTGGCAGAGGCCTGTGCCAACTGCGCAATACTTGCGTAGTAAGCAGGGTTATCCACATTCGGAGCATAAATACAAATACACGTGATTTCACTATCTCCAACCTTAAGGTGTGCACGGGCCCATCTACCCTCCTTATCAGAGCTAGTATCCAGTACAGTAGCTTGCAAAGACTTCTTAACCAAGATGGCTACCCCACACCGTTTGGAAACGGCGGGAGAGTAGGCAGCCACCATGTAGGGCTTAGCATTGAGTTTCAGTGTTTCAGCGGAGTTTAAATGCGTTTCCTGAAGAAACACTAAATCAGCATGCTCATGATTAAGATAGCTAAGGATTTTCTTTCTTTTGATTGGACTATTGATGCCTTTTACATTCAGTGATAAGAGCTTACATAAGGCCATTCAGAAAAGTTAAAAATTCTGAAAGAGAACATGATAACGCACATAATTTCACAATGTCCCTCATATTAACTGTATATGGCTGTACACATGACATGATAGAAAATAAGTTAATGAAAAACAATGAAGCGCCCCATATAAAAAAAAGAATCACCGAAGTGCATTAGAGAAGAAGCAGAACCCCAGAAATTACTGGCGACCATGTGTCTGCGGGGAGAAACCCCAGAGAAGGCCTTATTGAAACATATAACCTGTATAGTTGTGCGTGTTCCGAATCCAACCGAGGTGCACATCATGGAAGGATAGGAGACCAAAAAAGTTATAGATAGACAGAAAGAAAAGTCCAGGCAGTCTCTGTTCTAGGCGGTGATCACCGCGTCGGGCCATTCAAAATGGCGGGCAGATCCGGCGGGTTACAGATCCAAGTTGTTGAATTAGCGCATCTGGTCTGCTTCTTTGGAATCTAAAAATGTTGCTAGTAGATCAGGATCCTCGAATGTTCTGGTTTGGTTATGGAGAGTCACTCTGAGCTTCGCTGGATACAATAGGCCAAAGCGAGCCTGTAGCTGTTGAAGTCTAGGGCGAAAAGCAAGGAGTCTCTTCCGACGGTCAACTGTGGGCTTTGCCAAGTCAGGGAAGAAGGAGACTTTATGACTTTCAAACTCCAGATGATGATTCGCCCGGGCAGCATTTAGAATCTGCTCAACTTGTTGATATCTCAGTAATCGAAAGATGATAGGCCGGGTGGTCGTCTGATTGAGGACCATGTTGGTAGGAACACGATGTGCTCGGTCAATTTCCAGATCTCTGTGAAAAGTGATCTTCAGCAAGGAGGAAAGAGTTTTGACCAGGAATTCTCTTATATCTCCTGCTTCGGCCCCCTCCGGTACTCCAATGAGCCTTACATTGTTGCGACGGGCTCGATTATTGCTATCCTCTAACTCTTTTTGAAGATTCTGTATCTGACGCTCAGCCTTGTCCAGTTTCACCAAGCGCACCGCGTGCGAGTCGAGGACCCCCGCCATGTTGTCCTGCCGTAGTGAGAGACCTTCAAGCCGGTCTTGAAGCACACCGAAGTCTTCCCGCATGGCTCGGAGCGCCTCTCCGTTGCACTGTACCAGTTCCTTCACACGGCGTATTTCCTCCAAGATCTCCTGTTGCATTTCGGGGTTTTCCCGAAGTGGAACTGTCTTTTGTGGGGAAGACAACTCTGTTTTGGAGCGTTTTCCGTGTGAAGAAGAGGGAGACCCGAAGTCTAAGCGCGCTGGTTTGTGGGCCGCCATCCCCCCCGAGGTACCCCGGTAAGTTCGGAGCAAAATATTAAGTTTAGGTAGGTATTAAGTCAGGATTCTGAGTAGGCCTCTCGGGAGCTTCAGCGCAAAGCGTCTAACCCGCTGGACATCAGGCTCCGCCCCACATAATATGTTTAAGAAGACTCGCAATTATGAATATTTGGGTGAAATTCCCAGTTACTATTAAATAATCAGAGACATTTTCAAGCCTACTCCAGATCCTGATTGGTCAGTTAGTGAATCCCTTTAGAAATTCTATGAATATGTATTTTAAAAACTTACAGAATTTCTCATAGAAGTATCTCTCCCTTCACCCCTCCTCGTGAACTCCGCTTTTCTGGCAGATCCCTTCTATCTGTACCCTTCTCTTCTGCTGCCAATCCTTCCACCTTGCTGCTCCTTATTCCTGGGACAAACTTCCAAAATCCAGGCTGAAAATTCACCTCTTCGAGGCCGCTTTTGGATCCTGATCCGCTTAGTATCCTATGTATTTCCTTACCATCCTTAGATATATCCTTGTCCTCAGCTGTTGGGTTGTCTGTCTTGATTAGATTTCATGCTCTGATGAGCAGGGATCCTCATTTACAAGTATCTGTACAGCACTGTATACACCTTGTAGTGCCATACAAATGATCAGAAATAGTAGTAGTCAGTAGTAGGAGTCAATAGATTCACAAGGCAAAAAAAAAATACAGGAAGAGTTTTCCACAGAGCTCAAGACCAGACAAGGAAACTTGAGCCAATCAAGAAACAGGATCTAATGTTGACAGAAATACAAGACATAGCTAAGAATGAGCTGGCTAGAGCCAACACCCACCTTTTCACCAGAAAACATAATAGCTCATTCAGGAGCACCAATATCTTACAATCCAAAGGGGCATGTTTACTAAACTGCAGTAATGTCACTCGCGTTAGGTTCCGCGGTAAAGGTACAGATGCCCATATGAAGGCGTGGGTGGTGCATCATCATGGCAAGCTGCAAGAGACAATGTGCAGTAACGCGCAATGGGCTAACGAGCATTACAAAGCGCCATACAAGGTACCTAGCGTAAGGCGCCCTACAAAGTGCCGAAACCTAAGGTGCCCCAGGTCTAGGTTCTACAGTGATGCTAAGGTGAACCAAGATATGGTGCCATAGGGGCAGTAAAGTGGTCCAAGTTGACAAGCATGAAATGTAAGGCTGAAACCCAGATGTAACCCTAACACTGTACCGAGCACCAAGCAAAGACAATGGACAAGTGATGGAAGGAAGGAGAGGTGGGAGCTGATGGACCCACCAAGTCTGCTTGCAGCCTATGTGGCAGCCGGTAAAGTGGACAAACATATCGGAGGCAGCTGTACAGATGCACAGGGTGTTGACATTGTAAACTGCTACAATGACAGTGGGTGGCAGAGGATGGGGATACATGTCCACCAGTGGAGGTAGAGGTGGCAAGACAAGTGCAATGATAGGAGGACAGAAGAATAGTAGTGCTATGCAGAGCAGACACAGGAGAGGCAAGCATGAAGAGCCGCAATGCAAAAAAGGGTACCAGCACAGGACATGGGGTAGCAGCCTGCACATGAAGACAGGACACCACACAGCTGACACACACAGATAGACAGACAAAAGGATGGTTGGCAATTGTGATGAGGGTACTATGGGCTGGCAGCACAGATACGCAGAGATATGACTGTCCAAAGGAATGACAAGTAGTTGTTTAGGACAAGCATAAAAAACGAGAACAAAGAGAAATCGAACCCATGACCAGTGGGCAGAATGTCAGTGCACAAACAAGAAGGCTACACCACCATGTTGAGTTTCACAGCAATGTCTGCATACAAGAACACTGCAGGACACTATACAAAATGCCTGTTGTGTGCCAGGATAGGGCAACCCCACCAGTACCCATGATGCAACACAAATGCAGAACAGACGTCCACAGCTGATATTGCAGTCTGTAAGTGGGACAAGAGACACAGATAAACATATGCACACACACCATGAAATGGAATGCCGTGAACATAGCATGCCAAGGAGCGAAGATCCAAAATAGAAAGGGTGTCAGGGCCCTGCAGAGGGGACAGCCGTGTGCATGGTCAGTGGACCAGGGCAAAACAGGGAACAGAACCAAAAAGGAGCACATGAGAATCGAACCTGCACACCAATGTGTCCAACACCAGCATCACAACAACACTACCAATCCCCCAAGCCAACTGCTCACTTGGACAGCATAATGATAAGGACCATATGTAACAGCTAATATGTGACAGACAGGCTGCATAGAGGGCACACATTGGTGCACAGTGAAGAGAAGGGAGGGTGTGCGGAGAGGTGACAAAGCTGCAGCCACTGCATGGTAAGGTTAGCAGAACACAAGAAAAGAAGAGGAATGGAACATGCTGGAATCAAACCCACAACCCATGGTGGCCCAATGCAAGTCTCTAACCACTATCCCAAACAACCATGGCAACTAAAATGCTAATATGTACCACCAAATGGAATGTGTGTATGGAAAGTCATAGCACGGTGTGAGGTGGCAGACAGCTGGCACACAAACAACTGCCAGTGGTCCAGGATGGTCAGTGTGGTGATGCAGCAGCAGAGACAAATGTCTGTTCAACATGTCACACCAAAGCCACTAGTTCGTCAACAGATGAGCAGGACAGATCATGTCCAGGAGATGCATGGTGTGCACATGTACACAGTAGGTGCTGCATGTGGAGGACCAAACACACAGGAGTCATGAAATGTCCATAAAGGCAATACAGGACACACAAGCCAGGAAAAGCATACACAGCTTATATATGTAATGGGTGTCAGAGACTGGCCATGATATCAAGCAAAACAGTGTACATGGCAACATAAACCTCATAATGTACATCAATCGGTGGCAATGATTAACTGGACCCTGTCAGAGAAATGCAGGGAATGTGGCCTGACAAATGCTACATTGGGAATCGAACCCTGGTCGCCAGGTACCCATAGTGCCACAGCAAGACAAACATCTCTGCAGTGGATGATATGTAGACAAGGAGGCAGGCGTAGCACTGCCAGCACCAGTGCCAATGAACACCAATGGCAGCTATGTCCAACACACACATCCCAGGTGGGGATGTAGAGGCACCAGCTTGGGCATGCATGTGCCCAAGTAGTAGAGATGCCCACCCACAAAAAGCCACAATGCTCCAAGATAGACGACATCCAACTGTACAGGCAAATGGGCAATGAATGTACCTGTGTTAAAATGGAATACTTATGTGGCCAGCAGTGATACCATCTGTGCGCAGGAATGCAGCAGTACGTCGTCCTACACACCACACATATGTTGTGTATGATAGAACACACATTGGGCAATGACCTGAAAGGTCGACTGGCGACACAGTGATGTGAGTGAACCAGATGGCAGTGACGTACGTTGTCTGCATCATCATGGGAATAGCACAGGAACAAACAACTGACAGGGGGCACGGTCCAGGCAGGTGCACCAAGCTGTCCACACAACCAGAAGGTGATAAGGTCGGAACGGAGGATACGTAGATGTAATGCCATGCTACCATACAGTAATGTAGATCTGCAGTGCACAGGCAAATGCACAAACTGTCATGTCTCAATGCCCCAACACCACCCCTCAACTGTGTAGACCATATGTGTGTGTATCAGTGGGTCATACAGCAGTCTAGATGGCCAGTCAAAAGTCTGTGATGTGCCTGAGAATCAGCAGACGTCAGGTACGCATGTACAGAAACACCTTTAATGCCCAAATAGGAGCAAAAACAGTTACACAAGGCCAAATGAGGACATGGAAACAGGTAGGAGATGCACATGTTGCCAAAGAGCAAAGCCAAACCTCACGGACATAGAGGTAGCATCATGCAGAAGGCCTGCTGCAATGGGTGCTGTGGATACAGAAGCATTACATATTTGCCAATGAACAGGGAATGAATAACCTAAGGCAGAAAAAAGAGACACCCACCGCCCCACAGCTAAGATAATGGTGCAATGTGAGTGGCATAATGCCATGTCATAAGGAGGTTCGGGCACACATGCATTGATTGGTAGGTAAATCAATGTATAGCGGCACATCTGTAAAGGAAGCACACACATATATGTGGAGGTAGAACGAAAGGACTACAATGGTGCACTAACCCACACAGAATCCACGTAGGCACATGCACCGTTGCAAAACCAGAATCAGGCAGATGCACATGCACCGTGTACTTTGAATCATGCAAGAGTGCTGCCTCATATGAACTGTAACACCCCCTGCGAGGGTCAAACAGCAATCACAGATGGTGGCACGCATCACAGTGGTGTGGTAGCAAACAGTTTGTCATGTCCAAGTATAAAGTAGCCAGACATAGAAACGGGGCCTACAAAGTGTCCCTCCTGTGGTACACACGTGGCTGCATGCAACTATTCACCCAAACATATGTGGATATACTGCACTTCAGGTCACACACATGGCCCACACACATCATAGAAACATAGAAACATAGAAATATGATGACAGAAAAAGACCACATGGCCTATCTAGTCTGTCCTTCCATATCAACAACTACAACAGTCCCCTTTTTACCTTTAGAGATCCTCTGTGTTTGTCCCATGCTTTTTTGAATTCAGTTACTGTCCTCATCTCTACCACCTCCACTTGGAGACTATTCCACGGATCCACTACTCTTTCCATAAAGAAATATTTCCGCATATCACTCCTGAATCTATCTACCTTCACTCTCATCCCATGTTCCCTCATAGCAGAACTTGCTTTCAATTGAAAGAGGCTCTCTCCCTGAACATTTATGCCATGGAGGTATTTAAACATCTCAATCATATCACCTCTATCCCGCCTTTCCTCTATGGTGTACATATTAAGATCCTTAAGTCTGTCCTCATATGCTTTATAATGAAGACCACTAATCATTTTAGTAGCCACCCTCTGCACCGACTCCATCCTGTTCACATCCTTTTGAAGGTGCGGTCTCCAGAATTGCACACTATACTCCAAATGAGGACGCACCAAAGACTTATACAGAGGCATTATCACCTCCTTTTTTCTGCTAGCCATTCCTCTCCATATGCACCCAAGCGTCCTTTTAGCTTTTGCTGTTGCCTTTTCTACCTGTTTAGCTACTTTAAGATCATCAGACACAACCATGCCTAGGTCCCACTCTTCTTTAGTGGACAAAAGTACTTCATCCCCTATACTATATTGCTCCCTTGGATTGCTGCAGCCCAAATGCATGACCTTACATTTTTTAACATTAAATCCCAGCTTCCATCAAAACATTGTCAGATAGATGTACAACATACAGCGAGTATGTGAAGTCCTGCTGTACATGTACGGACCAGTACACATTGCCCACAGTGAAAATGTCGTCTGCAACCACATATGTCCCGTTACGGCTGACACAGATCCATGGGCATGCAAGGTCACGTGTGATAACTCAGTGTGCCACAGTAATGCAGTGTTCTGTGTGTCCACAGCGATGACCACGACACACGGCCAGAGCACGGTAGCAAGGTTGTGTTAGTCATCTCTGTTCTGAACAAAGTATCAGTCAAACAATAATGTCCATCATAGGTGTGTGTCCCACTTGCTGAGGCCCATCACCAATGGCACCATCCCCCAGGGATCATTGCATAGAGGTGCTCTGTCCACCAATGGTACCATGATGGATACGCCAGTTGCAGTATAGTCAATGTGCTGTGTGTGTTTGCTGCGCCCTGTGATAGAAGAAGGAGAAACAGGTCATGGTATGCTGTACACAAGATAAGGTCACAATGCAGAGAGAGAAACCACAGAATATACATAATGAGACCTCAGACATGCAAACAGGACACGATCACAACACAGAGCACAGTGCGTGTTGCCCTCAGCTGGAGATGGCATGGCCGACCAGGTTGCCATCTCGACATGCATGTAACACAGGCTGCCCAGTGGGCCACAGCATGTCCAGCAGTGTTGGTGCACACAGATCCCACAGAGGTCCACAACAAAACAAACAGCCCAAAAGAAACATGTGAAGTGTGATGTGAGTCATAACAGATCAAACATGCAATGTACTGTCTGTGTGCAGCAGGTGTCCGATAGGGACTGTCTGAGGCAGGCAAAGCCCACAAGAGGTCACAGTAAAGGCAGAGTATGCCACTGAAATGCATGGAATCACTATGTCCGCATGTTGAGCCGTCAATGCCACATGTCCAAGGTCTTGCGAGATGCGTGAAATGGAACCATTGATGCATAGTGGACTGGCAGCAAACAGGAGACAGGTCAGTCAAAAACATAGAAGACCTGCGTAAATACATGCACACAATGTACACAAAGGCACCAGCACAGGGTTAGAGATAGAGCAGTGAGCACCACTGCACAAGTGTCCAGGCACATCCCATCACCAGACAACGCTCAAGGGTAGCAGAGTGTGCCATCACATAGACACATCCCAAAAACACAGACACACACACAAAGTGAGACGGGGAGAGCATGCCGCCAGTAGCATACCGCCCCTGTGAGCATAAGCTGAGACCAGTGGAGGCAAGCATCACAGTCCATGCAAGGAGACACTGATGTTGTATAATGGCACAATGCTAGAGAAGGGTGTATGTGCCGACCGCCACCACCACACTCTGCACCTGCAGACACACACAGCTATGTCACAGTTGCCACAAATACAGCTCTCTTCTCAAAACCCATCTTTTTTCCTCTGCTTTTCATGGTTCTCTTTGACTCCTCATAACTTCATTCTTTTCTCCTGCTTTATACTGTCTCCACTCGCTATCTCTTCTGTCCTTTAATTTGTTGTAATTTCTTTATCTCTAGGAACAAGCAGGAATAAGTCATCACATATGGGTACGTCGGTACCGACGGAGCCTGCGCGGGAAAGCTCCCCAGCTTTTCAAATGAAAAGCTTTTGGGGCCTCCCACTGCACATGCGCGCTGCCTTCCCGCCTTCCTGACCAGCTCTCCTCAGTTCTTCTTTTTCCTCTGAGCCAGCAGGTCGTGTTCCTGTCACCGCTGAAGAATTTGTTACTTTGTTTGTTTCTTTAGACCGCGTACCTGCCTTCCCCATACCGATACCGGTATCGCCGGTCTTTCTTTCTTTCTATATATAAAAAAAAAAAAAAAAAAAGACTTTTTTTATTTTTTCTTCAGCACAGCTTGGTACCCGGCGTTAGGCCTTAAGGCCTACACAATTTCTCCTCTTGGAGAAGCCAGTCCCTGGTTTCAAAAAATGTACCAAATGCAGTGCTGTCATTTCTGTCACAGACACCCATGAATGGTGTCTCAAATGTTTGGGACCTGAGCACTCCATACCGGACTGCCCATCCTGCACCCAGATGTCTAAACGCGGTTTGCAGAACCGGGCTAACAAGCTCCATGTGCTGTTTCCTTCAGAAGCATCACAGTCGTCCAGGTCTTCCTCTCCGGATGGATCTCAGGTAACCAAAACTTCTGTGGGCAAATCCTCTAAAAGCAAATCTCTTTCTAAAGATCGAGAGGCTCTCAGTTCTGAGTTCGAGGATTCTGCCCAGGCCAAAAAACCCCGGCGGGAGGTTCCGGCCTCCAAAGCAATCATGGGGTCACAGGTTGACATCGATGGCACGGCCTCGACAGATCACCTGTTGGACTGCTCTGGGGTACCGGCCCATACCGGTACCGACATCCAGGCAGTAGTGGCGTCTATGGGCAGTACTGTCCAGACCATGCAGCAGGCCGTACTGGCCTTCATTAAGGCTGCGACGCCCTCGGTACCGATTTCATCGGTACCGACCCCGGTTCCGGTATCTACACCGGAACCCAGACCATCGACTTCTAAACGTCGATCGGTTTCACATGGCGGATTCCGGCTTTCGCCCGGTACCGATCCCATGCCCGATACGCCCGATGTCGATACCGATCGGTATGCGTATCGTACATTGGAAGCACAGAAAGAGTACTCAGATTCTTCTGATGAATTTAATTCCTCTGATGACTCTGCTGAGCTTACTCTTCCTGAGGAGCCCTCTTCTCCCAAGAGGAGGATGTCTCCTCCAGAGGATTTATCCTTTCAGGATTTCATTCTTGATGTAGCTAAAGTACTTTCTATTACTACATCTTCTGAAAGAGAACCCAGATCAAAAAAATTGGACATTTTAGGATACTCAAAAGCTCCTAAAGAGGCAGTCACTCTGCCTGTCCATGAAATCCTTCAAGAACACTTGATGGATTTGTGGGAGACTCCTTTAACACTGTCTCCCCATTCCCGCAGGTTGGACACCATGTATCGGGTCCCTCCCTCCCCTGGGTTCCAAAAAACTCAGCTGCCTCACCACTCCATTGTGGTGAAGTCTGCTATGAAGAAAATAAAGAGTCCTAAGAGGCATTCTTCTGCCCCTCCAGGGCGTGAATGTAAGAACCTAGACTCTTTTGGAAGAAAGATGTTCCAGGCTAGTATGCTTATAGCCAGGATCAACTCTTATAGCCTTTATATGGGCATGTATCTTGGGCACCTTGCCCTAAAAATACAGAATTTTGCCCCCTTTATCCCTGATGATCAAAGGGCGGACTTCTTTTCTATGGTGACACAACTTTCAGAGGTCTCCAAGTTCTCCAACAGGGCAGCCTTTGATTCTTTCGAGGTTGCAGGCAGAGCTTCGGGAATTGCTATTGCAGCCCGACGTCTCGCTTGGCTCCAGGCTTCTAACCTAGAACCCTGGGTTGTAGAAGGCCTCAGGAATCTGCCCTGTACCGGTGAGAACTTATTTGGGGAAGACTGGCAGATTAAAGCTGCTCAAATGGATGCAGAAAATGCCACTCTAGATAGACTTTCCAAGTCTACTTCTACCCCTACCAAAAAGAAGCCTTTTAAAAGGCCTTACTATAAAAAGACCAGATTTCCCACAAATACTGGCCAACAATCTGCTCAGCCTCGCCTTGCGGCTAAGCGTCAACAATCTAAGCAGGTAAAGTCAAAGCCTGCAGTGTCTGCTACATCCCAGCAGGCTCAACCCCCTCAGGGGTTTTGACTTCCCTCTAGAGAACTTGCCGTTTCTGGCTCTAGCACAGCCAGAGCCCCTCACCATTCCTGGAAGGCTAGCTCACTTTGCTCCCAGATGGGAGCAAATAACATCAGAGCAATGGACCCTCTCTATTATCCGAGAAGGCTACAAACTTCATTTCTCCAGCCTTCCTCCCCATACCATGGTGAGGCAATTCAGTTCTCCCCCATCTCTTCTGACCCTGTTGGGTCAGGAAGTCTCTTCTCTTCTTGCCCAAAGGGCAATAGAGGAGGTTCCTCCTCCACAACAGGGGTTAGGTTTCTACTCCCCTTACTTTCTCATAACAAAGAAGACAGGGGGCTTCAGACCTATCCTAGATCTGAGAGAATTGAACAGGTTTCTATTCAAGGAGAAATTCAAAATGCTCTCTCTGGGCCTTCTCCTTCCATACCTTCAGAGTCAAGATTGGCTTTGTTCTCTAGATCTCAAGGATGCGTACACTCATATACTCATCCATCCATCCCACAGAAAGTATCTAAGATTTCTGTTCCAGGGAAAACATTTCCAGTACAGAGTACTACCCTTCGGTCTGGCCTCTGCTCCAAGAGTCTTCACAAAATGCATGGCAGTCGTAGCCGCATTTCTCAGAGGCATGGGAATCTTTGTCTTCCCATATCTGGACGACTGGCTCATTCGAGCTCCATCTCAGTCAGAAGCCCAGATTTCTCTGGACCGCACAAGGCGTATTCTTCAATATCTGGGACTTGTGGTAAACATTCCCAAATCCCAACTCATCCCTACTCAGTCTCTGGAATTCATAGGGGCCCAATTGGACTCCACCACTGCAAGGGCCTACCTCCCTCTGGTCCGAGGCCAAAGGCTAATAAGCTTGGCCTCCCAAGCTCAGTCCAGAAGTCACTTGTCAGCCAGAGAAATGCTGCAACTTCTGGGCCACATGGCCTCCACGGTTCATGTGGTACCCTATGCTCGTCTCCATATGAGAGCAGCTCAATGGACATTGGCCACCCAGTGGTCTCAAGCATCGGGACTGCTGTCAGACCAGGTGTTCACCTCAAAACGTCTGTTTTGGTCTCTCCAGTGGTGGACATCCTCCAAAAATCTGTTGTTGGGGACCCCCTTCCAACCTTCGTTGCCCCAAGCAACCCTCACAACAGATGCCTCCCAAACAGGGTGGGGAGCTCATCTTCAACATCTCTCCACTCAGGGAATCTGGTCTCCTCAAGAGACCACCCTTCATATCAATCTTCTGGAACTGCGAGCAATCTTCCTTGCCCTCACAGTCTTCCATACCCTCCTTGCCAACCTGACTGTCCTAGTTCAGACAGACAATCAGGTGGCCATGTTTTATATCAACAAACAAGGAGGGCCGGGCTCTCTGTCGCTTTGCAACGAAGCTCTCAGATTATGGGCCTTCGCCAGAGAGCACCAAATTCATCTTCTGGCAGTATATCTTCCAGGAGTTCAAAACTCTCGGGCAGACAGACTCAGTCGAGTTCTGCTCCCACACGAATGGTCCCTTCATATGGACCAGATATGCAGAATCTTTCAGGAATGGGGGACCCCGGACATAGACCTCTTTGCAAGTCCGTGGAATGCCAAACTTCCCCGGTTCTGTTCCAGGACTCCGTGTCAGGGAGCTCAGGCCAACGATGCCTTTCTCCTGCATTGGGGTCAGGAATTCCTGTACGCTTTTCCACCCATTCCTTTGATTCCCAAGACTCTGTTCAAACTTCAGAGGGATCACGGATCCATGATCCTCATTGCTCCACGCTGGCCACACCAAGTGTGGTTCCCTCTCCTTCTACAGCTCTCCCAGGGCTCCTCCCTGGACCTGGGAGCTGCACCAGACCTTCTGTCTCAGGAGCAGGGGACTTTGTGGCATCCAAACCCCAAGTCCCTACATCTCCGAGCTTGGTTACTGAAGGTTTAAGCCTTCAAGAGTTTAATCTTTCTCAACCAGTGAAAGATATCCTTTATGCCTCTAGGAAACCCTCTACCAGGCGTTCCTATGCTTTCAAATGGAAACGTTTTTCCATTTGGTGTGCCCAACAGGGTCTTGACCCTCTGGCACTTCCATTGAATTCTCTACTAGACTATCTCCTGCATCTCTCCAATGCAGGCCTCAAGACGAATTCAGTACGAGTCCATTTAAGTGCTATTACAGCATCCTTAAAACCTATAAATGGACAATCTGTTTCCTCTCATCGTCTTATTGCAGGATTCATGAGAGGCCTAACCCTCACTAAGCCTCCCATTCGGCCTCCTCCGGTAGCATGGGACTTGAATTTAGTTCTGGGTCAACTTATGAAGCCACCTTTTGAACCATTGGTATCTACCTCCCTGAAATTTCTTTCTTGGAAGGTCCTTTTCCTTATTGCAGTCACTTCGGCTCGCCGCATCAGTGAACTGCAGGTTTTGGTGGCAAATCCACCTTATACCAGATTTCATCATGATAAGGTGGTCCTTAGGACGAATCCCCACTTTATGCCTAAAGTGGTCTCGCCTTTTCATCTTAATCAAGAGGTATATCTACCTGTCTTTTTTCCGGCTCCTCATGCATCCAGTGCAGAGAGGAACCTTCATACTCTTGACTGTAAAAGAGCTCTCGCCTTTTACCTCAATAGGACTCAGCCACATCGAAAGTCTTCTCAGCTTTTCGTGGCTTTTGATCCTTCTCATTTGGGACTTCCAGTCACCAAACGCACACTTTCCAACTGGATTGCTCAGTGTATTTCCTTTGCTTACCAGAGTAAGAACATATCTCTGGAAGGCCATGTCACAGCTCACAATGTGAGAGCCATGGCCACTTCTATGGCTCATCTCCACTCTGTCTCCATAGATCAGATCTGTCGAGCAGCCACTTGGGCCTCGGTGCATACCTTCACAGCCCATTACTGCTTGGACAAGGACTCCCGCCGGGATGCCTTGTTTGGTCAGGCTGTCCTCAAACACCTGTTCCATACTTAAACAACTCCTGCCCACCTTCCCAGAATGGATGCCTGAGATCCATCCGAAGATGGTTACCCTTGGAGGGGGATCTCCCCGGCATCTCAGCTAGGGAGTCCCCATATGTGATGACTTATTCCTGCTTGTTCCTAGAGATAGCACAGTTACTTACCTGTAACAGGTGATCTCTGGGAACAGCAGGAATTAGTCATCACAACCCACCCACCTCCCCTAGGAGTTGTCTCTCTATTCCTCTATCTTCCTGTCCTCTCTCTCTATTGTCTCAGCTTTAAACTCGAACTGAGGAGAGCTGGTCAGGAAGGCGGGAAGGCAGCGTGCATTGTGCAGTGGGAGGCCCCAAAAGCTTTTCATTTGAAAAGCTGGGGAGCTTTCCCGCGCAGGCTCCGTCGGTACCGACGTACCCATATGTGATGACTAATTCCTGCTGTTCCCAGAGATCACCTGTTACAGGTAAGTAACTGTGCTTTCCTTTCTGTTCTAAGATCTTTTTTTATTTATATTGTAAACCGCCCCAATGTAATGGGGGGCGGTATATCAAGTGTTCCTTAAACAGTAAACAATAAACAATAAATGTGACATGAACTAATAGCCATATGCTTGCCAAATGGAACATGTGGGGTAGGGAGGCGCAGGCCAAAGAGATGCACAACAACATATGTGCAGTGGACCGAGAACCACAGAAATGTGCTATGCCACAGTGCCCCCACAGTACAGGTACCGCTATGTCCACCCAACACAGTCAACTGCAGTTTGAATGACGTACACACAGGTACCACTGCACCGCAGCGACAGCCAGGAACATAGGCTACTCATGGGGATGCAAATATAGAAGGGAAACATACATATGTCCAAAGAGAGCCCAGAAACAAACACGGCAGTATGTACATGTAGACAAATATGCATATCACCACATATGCAGGACTTACATGAGAACAACTCCTCAATCAGGCGTTGCCTGACTGCCGTCCCTGCACGTGTGTCCCCATGGCCACGTATAGGAGGGCACAGCGGATCCTCCTCCAGATCCTCATTAATGTCGACCCAGATATTGTGCCTGAGTGCAATGTTGTATAGGATGCAACAGGCCAGAATGATCTGTGCCACAGTCATGGGTTTGTATTGTAAGGCCTCACTGGTCCTTTCCAGACACCTGAAGTGACTCTTCAGAATGCCAAAGGTGTGCTCGATGACTGAGTGGCTGGAGGCATGGGCCTCATTGTACCTCCTCTCTGCACATGTCAATGGAAGACGCACAGGGGTCAGCAACCAGGCATGACAGCCATATCCTGTATCACCTGCAGACAGAAATGTGGTAAGGTCAATCGTGAGCTGGTGGGCACACAAATGTGCAGAAGCATCTACATGCGAAAGGTCAACAGATACACAATGACACACACAGATGATGTCACATAATGGCACATGGCAGCTGTGCACCAGCATTTGGGAGTGTGAGATACAGGACACCGGGGAGGGGCAATGAGGGCAGCACACATCAACTGTAACCAGACCAATCACATCACCTGTAGCCAAAAACCACGAGTGGCATCCCTGAATGCAGCAGGTGGACACATGACATTGCACCAGGAATGGGGCAGAGATCAGCATGCATGCAAGAATGTGACGGCCATGGCACAGTGTACACATATATGCTGTCACAGTAACATAGACAGTAGGGGTATAGCCAAGATGGCTGAAACTACACACCAATGCTGCCCAATACAGAGCAGACATGTGGGATGCAATGTGGCACCACAATGCCAGCCATGTGATGGTACAGACAAGGTCAACGGAGATTGGCCCCCCAACACACAATACAGCAGGAAAACGAATATGTGAGCCAACCCAGGCCCCCCCCCTGTAGCACACACACACACACTTTGCAGACAGAATTAACTAGGGAACACAAACAAGACAGACACATGTACATTTGCGTATGTGTGTGAGCCGAGGCCATGCACAGTAGGTGTTGGCAACCAATCTGTGTCACACACCACCATGGAGGAACACACCAAAAGACATGTGTAATACAGCAGCGGAACCTGGAAACAGTGTTATCCACACGTGTGTCGGGACACACAGATGAGCAATGACGCACATATGGCAGACATAGTTAAGTGTAGAAACACACAAACATATGTGTCCATGTCCCTGGTGACAGTGACATGGTGTGCTGGAGGACACCACCCCACACAATGTCAGCGCTGCACAACCACAATGCAGGGAGAGACATGCAGGGGTCATAGTCAGCAATGGGACCACGTATAACAGACAGCGGATGGGCAGTGATATGCCACAGCGTGACAGACTGTGTCCATAATGTGTTCTGAAAAGACGTCTGAGATGCAGCACGCCATGTCATGTGTGTCGCAGGAGATATGCAGTCAGAAGGCCCGAATGGAACACCGAAGGTGACCCTGTCCCACCTGTGAGAGGTACAGTGCACCCAGGACACAGGGACAACATGTGCATGTTAGAGATGGTTAATACCCACCCAGCAGGACACAGTCCTCATATTGTCTGGCCTCAAATTGTTCGAACAGTGCCGAGTGATGCAGGATATGGGAGTCATGGGCGGACCCTGGGAACTGGGGAACCACATTCAGAATACGCATAGTTGCATCACAAACAACCTGAACATTCAGGGAATGGTAGTGTTTGCGGTTGCAGATCGCCACCTCCCTGTCTCTTGGCAGGACCAAGGCAAAATGTGTGCAATCAATAGCTCCCATCATGTGTGCTATCCATGCAATCAGCTGGAATGCATGGCAAATGCCCCCCCCCCCCACTGTTGCCCACTGTTAGGAATCGTAATGTAATTCCTAACCCGGCTGACCATGGTCTGCAGTACCTGATGGAGACAGCGTGAGAAGGTGGGCCTGATCATCCCCCCCACTGCGGCCACCGAGGATTGGAAACAGCCAGAGGCAAAGAAATATAGGGCAGTCAGGAGCTTGGCCAATCCCAGTATGGCATGTGACCGGGCATTCCAGGGCTCGAGGTCAGGTCTTAGATTCTCACAGAGCTCCCTAATAGCCCCATGCTCAAACGGTAGAGGGAGATGACCTGGTCCTCACGCATGTCCTGGAGCATGGGCCTGGGCCTGTAGAGGCGAGGTAGGCGAGGGCATGCCTCTGAACGCCTATGGTGCCATGCTGGACATACCTCGGCCTGTGGAGCCTCCACAGCTGCAGGTCTGTGTTGCAGTGGGACTGCACCCATGCCCAGTGCCACAGCCCCAAGGACACTATCTCCCTCATCAGGCAACCGCAGCTCCTCGAAGTCAATCAATGCCACCACTGCACAACCCGCATGGTAAGTTTGAGCCATCATGGACAGCAGCCTGAGTGATGCAGGGAGCTAAATGCAGTGTGGGGTGTGACAACTAATCAGAACAAACATAACACAGCTGCAGATACAGCAATGCACAGCAGAAACAGTGTTGCAAACCGCACAGTGCGTACGGAAGCAGAACGCCATAGCGCACACAGCAGTGCACGCACCACAACACACAGGTGCACCTCGCGATTGGGTCTGTGGAGCACGCATAGGAGGGGGAGGGGCACGAGGTGTGTCCCCACACATGTAGAGATTGCATAATGTGCGCTTGCACAATGTATGCATAGATGCAACACGTGGGGTACCTACATGCAGCGGAGAGCGCCGTAGCTACAGCCTAGCATACAGAGCAAAACTACATACCAGAAACGGCAGATGTGTGACACCAAATGCAGAAGAGGACACAGTACCTGTGGATGTAGGGGCAGACAACAATGAGGAGGTCCGAACGTTCAGAACGTTAAGCGCATAGGAACGCGCATTATGCTCAACACCCACATTGAGTGCGTGTATGGCGCAGAGCAATGAGTGAAGGGGGGGCAAGGCCCATACAGCACGCCATGACACATGCACGAGCTGGGTCCCTGTGCGCATATGGAGCATATGATGTACGCCACCCCCTGTAGGTGGCACAGAGGCAACACACGGCTGCATATGAAACATGCCCTGGGTAGCAGATAACGCACACTGTGCATGTGTAGGAACGGCCGTTACACAGTCTGAATGCTTGATGGACCACGCCCTGTGTATGTAAAGGGGCACACCAGGTCAGCAATGGCAAGGGTGGTACATGATGACACAGCATGCAGCAGATGATATGGCCGTGGGCGCCATGACCAGCCAGCAGTCAGCAGTGTCCCCCACTGAGGAGGAGCCTGAGGGGGCGAGGGAGGTCCATCCAGCCACAGCCAGGATGCACTGGAACAGTGCGGAGGTGCGGCAGGTGGCAAGCACCACCGCAGGCCAGTGCCTGATGATGCCAGGAGGAAGGCAGCCCGCTACACCCAGGAGGAGAATGACCTCCTCCTGGCAGCCATCCTGGAGCAGTACGAGGTGCTATTTGGGCGGCTCAGCAGCACCACCACCATTGGCCAATGCAACATCGCATGGGAGAAGGTCACAACAGCAGTGGCTACGGCAGCAGTGGCTACGGCATGGGGCCCCAGCCACAACACCAAGAGCATAAAGAAGCACTACCGGGACATCAAGCGCTTAGACGGGCGCGTGCCAGTGCAGAGAGGTGCCACACCCATGCGACAGGAGGGGGTGCACCACATCGAGCCGCATTGTCGCCGCTGGAGCAGCAGCTGGCTGACAGACTGGGGCCTATCTAACTCCACGGCCTGCTGCCTGAGCTGGACACAGCGGACCCATGTGCAGGTGGGACAGAGGAATGTGTTCTAGGGAGAGCCAACACACGGGTGTTAGGGGGAGGCTGGGGACAGGTCAGAGCCATAGGACCTAGCATGGACAGGGTACCAAGGGGCTTAATGTGGCCAACAGTGACAAGAGCAGCAGAGAGGCCATGGGTGATGGGGACAGGGAAGGCCCACGTGGCAAGTCAGGGACAGCTCACAGGGACCTGTGACAGTGATGCAGCAGCTGAGGGTGGCTGGCACATGCTGGGCCCCACTGAAACCAGGGGGCCATGGGAAGGGGACTGTGATGATGGTGTACATGGGTGAGGGTGGATAGGCATGAGGCTGCAGGTGCAGAGGGGGACAGGCAGGGGCAGGGATCGGTGGCCACCAATGCGGATTGGAGCCACAGTGGAGGGTTTGGGAGGGCAGCATAGGGCCCAGGAATGTAGAGTATGGGGGCGACGGTGTCCCCTGCATCCATGTGCATGGTGAGTGGTGGTGGGATGGTAGCAATGTTCAACGGCAATCAATGGGGTGGGTGGCCTAAGGTGGATAGGGTGAGTGGGCGAGAGGAATGTGGGGGCATTCCCGGATGCTGGATACAGGGCAAGCCACCATACAGAGGGTGGTGTTGGTGGGGAGCCTGGCATGGCCAGGGCATACGTGTGTGGCACACACACATCCATGCACCCGCACTGCACAGCCACCCAATGTCAAACGGCGGTTGCAGCGCCAGGGCCCCACGCCACCCGGGGCATGCACCCCAGTGCCCAGATCCCTGCCACCACAGGGCACACCTGTCCCAGGCAACAGTGGCCCGCCAACCCCAGCAGCACCCCAGCAGTCCCACCCATTGACGCAGTCCATACCCAGTTGCACACACACACACAACCACCAGTGAGATGCCACTGACACCAGGGACACATACAACCAATGGTGCACCACACATCCCTGCACCAGAACAGTCCCTGGAGAGTCACAAGGAGCAAAAGACATATGGTGGTCAAAGATGATTTTATTGAAAAGGACCCCAACGCGTTTCGGCAAACGCCTTTCTCAGGGGGCATACAGCTTAAACAACAAAATAATTCAAACAATTAAAAACAACATAACGTAAATTAATAAATAAATAAAAACTTGTGAAACAACATTTGCCAATGTATATGTCAAACATATACACATAAAATAATCATAATCAAGAATGCATTACACTAATAAATTAAAAAGTAAAAAATGAGTAAAAACACAGGGCGCATTTTAGCTTTCTTCCGTTGCCTGCCACCGCTGAGAGAAGAAAGTGGTGGCGGCAGGCAATGGAAGAAAGCTAAAATGCGCCCCTTAAGCCTTTGCGCCCTGTGCGGCCGCACTGCTCGCACAGGGCTAGGTACGGGCCTGGTCCCTGGCCCCTCTCAAATCCAGGCTGAGTGCTCACCTCTTCATTGCCACTGTTGGATCTGATCTGCCTAAGCTCCCATGTGTGTCCTAACCATTCCTCCTGGATGTATCCTTTCCACAGCTGCTGTATTGTCTATCTGGACTAGATTGTAAGCTCTGCTGAGCAGGGACCATCTTTTACGTGTATCTGTGTGGCACTGCGAACACCTTGTAGCGCTATACAAGTGATCAGTAGTAGTAGTAGTAGTAGTAGTAATAAGACCTTCTGGCTATGAGTACTAGTAGTAGTAGTAGGGCCTTCTGAGGTCACCTATTTGAGTACTGGCATTTCTCACAGCAGCTACACTTGTCCCATCATGACATATGTTGGTCTGCATACATCCACTATTTGTGGGGCAACCCTATCTGCCTTCCCACAGTCTGCTTTGTGGCACTGCTCCCCTGATCAGGCCTGTGTGAGTATGGGAGTGGAGATCCCTGTGCCATCGCACCAGGTAGCCAGACTCCAAATATATCAACACTCTCGCAGCTCTCATTGATCCTGACCTGGGTAGGGATGTAGGCTGCATGGTATAATTTGGGGAATGTTGGCACAACATCAGTCATCTCTCCCAGTGCCTGGCACAGTGGATGTATGGATGCTCTGTCACACTGCCAAGAATATATGATCTTATTAGAGTATTCTATGAAAAATAATCCAGAAGGAAGTCAAAACATATGCCTGTAAATCATAAGGGACTATCAGAATAAGAGCATTCAGCAGTGTAAACAGCACTAATACATGCTCAAAAGCAACATCATTGGTCCCTGCATTATAGGCATGCATTAGTGCTGTTTTCACTGTTGAATGCCCTTATTCTGAGGGTCCCTTATTATTGACAGGGATATATATGTGTTGACATTTAGCTATAGTAAACGCTCTCTGATTTTGACTGCTGATCACACTTGCACCTGGTGATGTTTTTTATTTTATTTATTTATTTAACTGCATTTATATACCGCTTTTCACCGGGTCAAAGCGGTGTATAAATGCATGTATAACATGTTGCGGTTATCCATACGGTCCAAGTACTGACCTGGCTTTAATGTCTCCCCTGAATTGCAGATGAGCACACCAGATCCCCCCGTGCACCCCTCAAGCCATATACACTTTCACTTTCTGCTAAAAAGATACCCTGAATCATAACGGCTATTACATAACATAATAGTATGGGGTACCAGGACTAAATATATAATCTCATTTTCTCATCCAAACAAGAATTCTTTCCCTGCTCACACCCATACTATCCCTATATCAGCAGTCCCATTTTTCAGAACATGGAGATTGTTAAGGTCCCCTAGATTGGCTCCTTTAGCACAAACAGCACATTTAAGCATAGCTGGAATGAACACTATTGGCCCACAGGCAGAAAGGGCACATCAGGCCGTCCTCAGGCCCGATTCTGGCTCCCAAAGGAATGTTTTCTTCCAGCGGACCAGAATTGTGTCCAAACATCCCCGTCTTCGTCGGGGACATCCGGACAGCCCAGATATCCCCTTCCCGGAATCGGGCTGCACATCAACTGCTTCACCTTTATCTGCATGTTTATTCACACCTTCAATGAAATGCAGCATATTGGTAAGGTAACACTTTCCATGGTTAAATCTGTGTTGACTTTGTCCTATAAAACCTTATCATTCAATGTATTCAGTAATTTTGTTATTTTTAATGTTTTTCCCCATTTTCCCCAGTACTGACATTAGACTCACCAGTCTGTAGTTTCCTGAATCACCCCAGGAGCTCTTTTCCAAAATTTGTGTTATTTTGGCTACCCTCTAGTCTTCTGGTAGCATAGATAATTTTAATGATAGGTTAAAAATTATTAGGTTAAAAATTATATAAATGATTTTCCTGTTTACTTCCATGTTAATTTTCCTGTTACTTGTAATAGGTCTGTTATATCTGACCAATTGTTGTATTGTTTCAATGTAAACCGCCCTGATGACAAATAGCACGGTATATAAGAAAATTAAATAAATAAATAAATTAGCACTGCAGTTTCATCTTTGAGTTGTTTTAGCATTCTTGGATTTATACCATCCTATCCAAGTGATTTGCTGCTCTTTAGTCCGACAGTTTGTTCTACTACATCCTCCATGTTCACTGAGATTTGATTTGTCTCTTCTGACTTATCAAAAAAGCCTTTTCTGAAATCCTCGAGCATAAATCTACATAAAGTGAGTTCCAAAGTGTAGGTACCAAAAGCTAAAGGCCATGTTCTACATCATTTTTAGCCAGAACCCAAAAGGTGGAGAGACTGTCTTTTGTTGAGAAAAAATTAAGATGCAATGTAGACAGTAGGGGATTACAAGTCAATTGAGATATAATGGAATATCTGTATAGAATGTTCTATGGGTTGACATTAGTATCTTATAATTCTGTTAGCAATTGGCAGTCATTTCTGCTCTATCAGCAAAAGTGTTATATAGCCCTAGGCTTGGCAGCATATGGAATTTTAAGAACTTTATTTTGAATCAATTGCAATCCTTTTTTTTTAATGAAGATTTTGAAAGAATATATTCAAAACAAGGGAAAATAATATTATCCATTAAAAACAAAAAAAACCACTGTTCACAAGAAATAACAAAGTACCCTAGCCATATCAAGGACAGAGCAATGTATTACAAAGGAAAAACACAAAGAAATAAAGAAATATCTCCATGCCTTCAAATATAACCAACTACTTACTTAATGAGAACAATAAATCACCCCCCTTCTAATCGCCTTTCTCAACTAAGCATTCTTATCATTCAGTAGTTTTTTCAGAATGGGAATGATAAAAAAATCCATAATTATTGCCCTTTAATGTAACCTTTGGTTTCAGTGACAAAAACACCTTCCACCTCTTCTGAGTGGCCCAGGAAACATCTGGAAACAACTGAATTTGTTATCCACAAAAAAGAAGATCTTTCTTTTTAAACTAAGACTTTAAAATAAGCAACTTATCATTCTTATTGGAAAAGATGATCAAGAGCATAGCCCTAGTGGAATAGTCTTAGAAGAGCACTTCAAGAACCCTGCCAAATCAAACTTTAATTTGAGACTAAACCCTCTGGTAGTCCCTCGGCCTCTGAACCAAATGAATCTTCTGAGAACTATAATGCAAATTTGCAGTCAATAGTTGATCATGTTTGGGGATTCCTAGAATTTCATTGAAATATTAGTGCAGAAAGACCTCTGCAGATACCAAATGACATAGAAATATTTATAAAACATGAATGCCTATTTTTTATATATTTTCCTAGGACTCTAATTTATAATAAATTTGCAAGTTATATTAAATCACAGAGATTCCTATAGCCTGCAAAGATTGAAGCTGTGGTTCTATCCTAGATACCTGCTTCTCAATAACAGAGACTTTTTGATGAATCTCCTATAGCTTATTTTTTGATTCCATTGTAAAATTGCATTGGTGTGATATTCAGATCTCCCTCACAAGGAGAAGAAGTGGATGGGGATTTCATAGAAGACATATGCAGTATTGCCATGAAAGGAGAAGTGCTGCTGACAGGTGATTTCAATATGCTGGATGTTAATTGACACATCCTTGCTGTGATGTCATCTAGAAGTAAGGAGACCTAGATTCTCTATAGGGAGAACTATTACAGCAACGGATAACAGAACCAACATGTGAAGGGGCCATGCTGGACTTGGTGCTTACCAATGGGGAAAGTGTTTCTGATGTCATGGTGGGAGATCATCTCGCATCCAGTGATCACCAGATGGTGTGGTTCAGTGTTAGGACTAGAGCTGATAAAATCCATTCAAAAGCAAGGGTCTTAGACTTTAGGAAAACTAACTTTGCCAAGATGGGACACTACCTCAAGGAGTCGTTAGTGAGATGCAAAGAGCTGGGGATGTAGAAAAACAATAACCAACACTGAAAGGGGATATTTTAAAAGCAACAACCCTTTTGGTTAGAAAGGTAAATAAATGTAAAAGGAAAAGGAGGCCACTATGGTTCTAAAAAGAAGTATCTGAAAAAGTGAAAAAAAGAGGGTGGCCTTCATAAAATACAAGAGATCACAGAGAGGAAGACAAGCGAGTAAAGTTGTCAGGAAAGCAAAGATAGAAAAAGAAGAAGAAATAACCAGTGCAATAAAATTGGGGGATACGACATTTTTCAGATATGTTAGTAAGAGGAGGAAGGGCACGTAGTATTGTCAGACTCAAGGGTGAAGGGGAGGAATATGTAAAAGCCAATAAGGATAAAGCAGAATTGCTTAACAAATATTTCTGTTCTGTGTTCACAGATGAGAGACCAGGAGCAGGACCTCAGAAAACACCCACAGATAGGAACAGAAGTGAAGGGTATCTTGAATAATTTGCAGAAGATTGCATTTGTGAGGAACTAGCTAAACTAAAAGTAGAAAAAGCGATGGGGCCGGAGGGGATATAGCTGAGAATATTGAAGGAACTTGGGGATGTTCTAGCGACTCCACTGACTAACCTTTGACTAATTCTTTTTAACATCTTTGTTAGTGATGTAGCGGAAGGGCTTTTCAGGTAAGGTTTGCCTCTTTGTGGATGATACCAAAATCTGCAATAGAGTAGACACCCAGGAAGGGGTAGATAACATGAGGAGGGATCTAGCTAAGCTTGAAGAATGGTCTAGAATTTGGCAGCTGGGATTTAATGTTAAAAAATGTAAGGTCATGCATTTGGGCTGCAGCAATCCAAGGGAGCAATATAGTATAGGGGGTGAAGTACTTTTGTCCACTAAAGAAGAGCGGGACCTAGGCGTGGTTGTGTCTGATGATCTTAAAGTAGCTAAACAGGCAGAAAAGGCGACGGCAAAAGCTAGAAGGATGCTTGGGTGCATACGGAGAGGAATGGCTAGCAGAAGAAAGGAGGTGATAATGCCTCTGTATAAGTCTTTGGTGCGACCTCATTTGGAGTATAGTGTGCAATTCTGGAGACCGCACCTTCAAAAGGATGTGAACAGGATGGAGTCGATGCAGAGGGTGGCTACTAAAATGATTAGTAGTCTTCATTCTAAAGCATATGAGGACAGACTGAAGGATCTTAATATGTACACCTTAGAGGAAAGGCAGGATAGAGGTGATATGATTGAGATGTTTAAATACCTCCGTGGCATAAATGTTCAGGGAGAGAGCCTCTTTCAATTGAAAGCAAGTTCTGCTACGAGGGGACATGGGATGAGGGTGAAGGGAGATAAATTCAGGAGTGATATGCGGAAATATTTCTTTACGGAAAGAGTAGTGGATCCGTGGAATAGTCTCCCAGTGGAGGTGGTAGAGATGAGGACAGTAACTGAATTCAAAAAAGCATGGGACAAACACAGAGGATCTCTAAAGGTAAAAAGGGGACTGTTGTAGTTGTTATGGAAGGTCAGACTAGATAGGCCATGTGGTCTTTTTCTGTCATCATATTTCTATATTTCTATGTTTCTAACCTTGTCAATGCTTCTTCGGAGTCAGGAGTGGTCCCACATGGTCCCTTTACACAAAAATGGAAGTAAGGATGAGGTTTAAAACTACAGGCTGGTTAGTCTAACCTCTGTGGCGAGTAAATTGGAAACACTGCTAAAAGAGACAATAGTGAGGTTTCTGAAATTTAGTGGATTGCAGAATCCAAGGCAGCATGGGTTTACCAGAGATAGGTCTTATCAAACAATTCTGATAGATTTCTTTGACTGAGTGAGCAGGGAGTTGGACTGGGGGAGAACCCTAGATGTGGTATACTTGGATTTCAGTAAAGCCATTGACCCCGTTCCACACAAGTGATTTAGAAACAAACTGAGCACCATAGGGATGGTGACTGACTGGGTTAGAAATTGGTTGAGTGGGAGACGACAAATGGTACAGGTAAATGGAGCTCACTCCGAGAAGAAGGAAGTTACCAGTGATGTGTCATAGGGATCTGTCCTTAGTCTGATTCTTTTTAATATCTTTGTTAGAGATATTGTGGAAGGGCTGATGGGTAAGTTTTGTCTCTTTGTGGATACCTAAATCTGATTTTACTGCAGCTTAATTAACCCACAAGAGTCATGAACGTGTAGTAATTTGGCACATAGGTTAGTAACTCCCACAGTAAAGGACTCTGTAAGCTGCGTTATTTGAGGGAAAAATAACACTAGTTATAAGTTGATATTATTTTTCCCAGATGGGAGCACTGGGCCTCTAACATGTGGCCTGATGCTGCTGGCCATCATCTTAAAGGGACTAGTACAGCCTGAAAATGGCAAGGCCTCCCACCACTACTTCCAGAAGATGATCTAACATTTGTGGACCTAAGACCTGTCTATCTCTCCCCCAAAGCCACTTCTGAGGCCTCCCCTGGAGAAACCCTTTGAAGCATACCCCCCCTCCCCCCTCCAAGTGGTACAGTCTTGGTCATGTTAAATCTTTATGACAGTGGTAGGATATCTAGGCACCTAAAGCTGAATGTCATCTGCATGTAGAAAATAGCATAAGCTCAGTCATCTAATGATGCTTCCCAAAGTGTATAGAAAGAAATTAAGCAAAGTGGGAGAGAGATGACCCTTGCATCATTCTGTAGGTTAGAAACATAGAAACATAAGGGCCAAAAAAGACCATATGACCTATCCAGTCTGCCCTTCTATACCAACTGCTATAATCCCTTTAGAGATCTTCGATATTTGTCCCATGCGTTCTTGAATTCAGATACTGACTTGGGCTCTACTACCTCCACTGGGATACTATACCACGCATCTACCTTTCTTTCCATACAGAAATCTTTCCTCATATTACTCCTGAGTCTATCCTCTTTCACTTTCATCCTATGCCCCGTCATTGTAGAGCTTTCTTTAAATTGAAAGAAGCTCTCCTCCTGTGCATTTATACCATAGAGCAGGGGTCTCAAACACGCGGCCCGCTGAAACCACGCGAGAGGGGAATACTCTCCTCGCGGCTTGAAAAGCACGCCGCTGATAGAGCAGACTCGGATCTCCGGGCACAGGGGAAGGGGCCGCAGGACAGCTGATTTTGCTGCTTGAGCAGCAGAAGTCTTTTTTTTTTAAATTTGACAATTGATTCTGCCGCTGCCACGGCGGCAACGGCAGAAGCCAGGGTTTTGGGTTTTTTTTGTTTCCCTCCTTCGCTGGCCAGTAATGAGCTATGAGGGGCTGACTGAAATGGGGTATGGGGGGTTAGGCCTGGCAGTGGGCAATGGGCAGGGGGGGGGTTATGACTGGTAATGGGCTATGGTGGGGGCTAGGACTGGAAATGGGCAGATGGGGGTTAGGACTGGAAGTGGGCTATTGGCAGGGGGGGGGTTATGACTGGTAATGGGCTATGGTGGGGGCTAGGACTGGAAATGGCTGATGGGGGTCTAGGACTGGAAATGGGCTATTGGCAGGGGGGGGGGTTATGACTGGTAATGGGCTGGGGGGTTATAACTGGTAATGGGCTATGGTGGGGGCTAGGACTGAAAATGGGGTGATGGGGGTTAGGACTGGAGGTGGGCTGATTGGGGGGTTAGGACTGGTAATGGCCTATGAGGGGAGGTAAGACTGAAAATGGGGTGATGGGGGATACGACTGCAAGTGGGCTATGGGGGGGACTAGGACTGGTAATGGGCTATGGGGGGGGGGTAAGACTGAAAATTGGGTGATGGGGTAAGACTGGAAGTGCGCTATGGGGAGGTTAGGACTGGTAATGGGCTATGGGGGGTCTAGGACTGGTAATGGGCTGGGGGGGTTGCTAGGACTGGAAATGGGCTGAGTGGAAGGGGGGCTTGAACTGCAAATGGCTGATGGGGAGGGGGGCTTGGAATGGAAATGGGCTGTGAGGGGAGGGAGCTAGGATTGGAAATGGGCTGATGGGGGGCTAGGATTGGAAATGGGCTGATGGTGAGGCTAGGATAGGACTGGAAATGGACTGATGCAGGGACTAGAAAGGAGCAGATGCTGGGTGGGGCTGGAACTAGAAGGGAGCTGATGTTGGGGGAGGATTAGAATGGGATGGAGCTGGGAAAGTGAAATGGAGAGGGGAAAAATATTTTGTCTGGAAGAGAAGACAAATCTACAATTGTCCAGGTATTGGGAGAGTAAGTGGGGATTGAGGATGGAGGGGTAAAATTTGAGTGGATGAAATAGGAATGAGGAAAGAGCAAAAGGAGAAAGATTAGTATGTTAAAGCAGATGTAGAGAGAGAGAATGGAAAAAAACTAGAAGAGAGAAGAAAGGACAAATGGACAGCAGACGATGGAGATAGCAGAAGACACGAAGAAACCAGAAGTGGCTGGAGCAATTGCAACTGAAAAAAAATGCACAAAAGGTAGAAAAATATCTCTTTATTTTGAATTTATTAACTGGAATATGTCAGCTCTGGGAAATGTGCATCATTAATGTTTGCACTTTGTTTAGTACAAGAGGAAATTAATTTATAGTTTTATTTCTACAGTGTTGTTGTACATTCCAAGTTTGGCTTTTGGGGTTCCCAGTTTAATTATTGTCTTCCTATTTCTAAATCTTTTAGTCTTTCTTTATCCATACTCATTAAGAGGCATGTTTACTAAAAGTTAGTGTATGGTAACATTATGCAAATATTTATGCAAATGAGGCCCCTTATGCAAATGAGGCCCCACGTCTTATGCGGCCCCCGGGTTACTTTACAAGTCCTCATTTGGCCCTCAAAGCAATTTGAGTTTGAGACCCCTGCCATAGAGATATTTAAACATCTCTATCATATCTCCTCTCTCCCGCATTTCCTCCGAAATATACATATCTTTAAGTCTGTCCCCATATGCTTTATGACAAAGCCCACTGACCATTTTGTTAGCCACTCTCTGGACCGATTCCATCCTGTTTATGTCCTTTTGAAGTGTGGTCTCCAGAATTGCACACGATACTCCAAAGACTTATACAGAGACACTATTATCTCCTTCTTCCTGCTGGCCATCCCTCTCCGTATGCGCCCTTCTGACTTTTACTGTCACATTTTCTACCTGTTTAGTCACCTTAAGATCATTTGAAACAATCATGCCCAGGTCCCACTCTTTTTTTGTGGACAGCAGTACTTCACCCCCTATCCCCTATCCCTCCTGCCAAATTCTTGACCATTCTTCAAGTTTAGCTAGATCCCTCCTCATGTTATTTACTCCTTCCTAGGTGTGTACTCTATTTCAGATTTTGGTATTATCTGCAAAGAGGCAAACCTTACTTGACAGCCCTTCCACAATATTACTAACAAAATTTTTTAAAAAGGACAGATTTCAGCATCACACCATTTGTAACATCCTTCTCCTCAGAGTGAGCTCCATTTACCTGTTACCCTTTGATGCCTCCCACTCAACCAATTTCTAGTCAGTCAGTTTAGGGTCCATTTCCTAGAGTGCCCAATATATTTATAAACAAACAATATACAAAATCCCGAATATCAAATTTTAAGAAAGGACCTCAAAATTAGCAGAGCAGTTAGTACTTCTTGCAGGAGAGCGTGACAGTTAGAAGTAGTAACTACTCTGCTAATTTTGAGGTCTTTTCTTAAAATCTGAAATTCAGGATTTTGTATACTGTCCGTTGATTATAATCATGTTTTGTTTAGACTATTTTTTGCCAATATATTTATAAGTCACCAGTGTCAAAGACTTTACTGAAATTTAAGTACACCATATCTAGGGCTCTCTCTGGGTCCAGCTCTCTGTTCGTCCAGTCAAAGAAATTAATTATATTTGTCTGACAAGACCTGCCTCTAGTAAAACCATGCTACTTCAGATCCTGAAATCCACTGGACTCCAGAAGCTTCACTATCCTCTATTTCAGCTGCTTTTCCATTAATTTAATTACCATAGAGGTCAGACTAACCAGCCTGTCCTCAACATCATCCTTATTTTCACTTTTTTGTAAAGCGACCACATAAACCTTTCTCCAATCCTCTGGGATCACACCAGACTCTAAAGAAGCAATGAAAAAGTTAGACAGTGGAGCCGCTAGGATGTCCCCAAGTTCCTTCAATACTTTTGGATGCCTCCCATCTGGCCCTATCGCTTTGTCTAATTTTAGTTTAGGTAGCTCCTCATAAACACAGTCTTCTGAAAATCATTCAAGATCCCCTTCATTTCCGTTCTTATTTGTGGGTGTTTTCTGAGGTCCTGCTCCTTATCTGTGAATCCAGAACAAAAGTATTTGTTAAGCAATTCTTCTTTATCCTCATCAGTTTCTCCATATTCCTCTCCTTCACCTTTGAGTTTGACAATACCACTTTTGCACTTCCTCTTCTCACTAACATATTTGAAAAATGTCTTGTCCCCCCATTTTACTACATTGGCTATTTTTTTCTCTATTTGTGTCTTTGCTTTCCTGACTTCCTTTCTAGCTTCTCTGTTTTTCCAAATATTGATGCTTATTTTTCTCTTTCTGTGATCTCCTGTAGTTTATGAAGGCCACCTATTTTTTCTTCACTTTTTCAACTACTTCTTTTGTGAACCATTGAGGCCTCCTTCTCCTTTTACATTTACTTACTTTCCTAACAAAAAGATTTGTTACACTTAAAATATCCCCTTTCAATTTCATCCACTGCATTTCTACATCCCCCAGTTGTTCCCATCCCACAATGACTCCTTGAGGTATTGCCCCAACTTGGCAAATTAGTTTTCATAAAGTCTGGGACCCTCACTTTTGAATGGACTTAATAAGCCCTAGTCCTATTACTGACCCACACCATCTAGTGATCACAACATGCAGGATGACCTCCCAGTATAACATCAGAAACACTTTCCCCAGTGGTAAGCACCAGATTTAAAATGGCCTTGATGTGTGGGTTCTGTTACCAGTTGCTGGAATAGTTCTCATAATGAAGAATTCAGGATCTCCTTACTTCTAGATGACACTTGTCGCATCCACTCCTTGGTATAGGTGGTTGCCTATTAGAAATGGACGGACCACATTTATTTATCCTTATAAGTGCTGTGGTCTATGTTCCTTGTAGTTGTGGCAAAGACGGAGTCAGCAAAGGAATTGGGGTAACAATAAGTTTTATTGTTGCACAAGTGTCTATCTACTATCCCATTGAACAGAAATAAAGGATTCTTCTCCAAACCAAAAAATGAAGTTAACTGATACAACATTGTTCACCTGTTATACATACAGGCATGTCTGTTTCAAAGCACTTTCTCCAAGCTTCTTTCAGTTGCTAAACATTAACTGCTTCTTCTTCTAGCAACAAATGCCTTCTTATAACAGACAATAAAACAGTAATGTTCTCTTCTTTCACAGTTGCCCAATTGGCCTGGCTTTACACTTCGGCAGCTCTCTGCCTCTCCCATTGTAAATCCCACCAGCACAAATTCAGGCTTCTTCCAGCACTTATCCTCAGCATAACGTTTAACAGCTTTTACTCTCTTTGGCAAAAAGCACAGTCTGTTTTCATATCAGAATCTTCGCTTTCTATAAAAGCTTCCTCTGTTTGCATGGGTTCTCCTTCAGAGTCTGATATATCTTGCTCATTTACAGGGTTCTCCACAGCAGGCTTCCACTGCTCTAATAATGTCTTAAGCTGTCTCCAACGGGACTCTTCCTTACTCTGAGGTATGGGGGAGGAACTAAGGATACCAGTCTCCTTGAACACTGCCTTAAGGGTTTCAAAAGGGCTCACCTTTTTCCTGGTTCTTCTTGCCCTTTCTGGTAGGCTTAAAGGCAACCTTCTGTCCCCAGACTGCTTAACCTGCTCTCTTATGGCATGCTTCTCAGCAGGGTCTGACTCTGACTCCTGTCTCCACAGCTTCCGGTCAGCAGCTTGCCCTCTGTCAGCTGTGCTTCTCTCTGAACTGGAGCTACACACACGCTGCCTGCAATAAGAGTGTTTGTGCAGTTTCTGCTTAATTTCCCACCTTCTAAAACAGCTTCAACGGAAGACTCCTGAGAAGAACTCCTCTGGCTCTTGTACAAACTTTCCAGCCTTTCGTCTCGAGGACTATTCCTACTTCTCTCTTCCTGCTCTCTGCTGTTTTTCCCGGGGTTTTTCCTCTGTCTTCCCACACACCTTCCTTCACTAACTGTTTCTTCCTGATTAAGAGTTTGGGGCTGTCCTATGGGCTTTGACTCCGCCCCCCTGCCTCTCACGTCAGCTCCCTTGGTTGCCATGGAGCTGAGGTGTGGCTCCCTCTCTAGCTTTCTGTGCACAGAGTTTTTTTTCCTGTTGGAGGTTTAACCCTTTCCCTTCCTGCACTGCTGTTTGCTTCAGGGAAAAAAACCTGGTTCCTCCTCCTTTCTCTAGGGTTTAACCCAGCTGCGCCATCACACACTGTAGCAGGGATGTGCCAATCAACATCACCAATCAGTAGCACTTCTCCTTTCATGGCAATACTTCAAATGTCTTCAATTAAATCTCTGTCCACTTCTTCTGTCTGTGAAGGAGATCTGCATATCACACCAATACAGATGGATTCCCCATTCCCTTTTTCTAGTTTAATTCATAGTGCCTCCTCCTTCCCTTGTAAGCCCTATAATTCTGTAGCTTTAATATTATTTTTTACAAGGGTGCCATTCCTCCTCCCCTTCTTGCTACCCTGTTCGTCCTGAATAAAGTATAGTCCAGTATAATTGTATCCCAGTCATGATTAATGCCCTGGGAAGGCCAAACATTCTCTAGAACTAATCTTGTGAAGCCATTCAGCCGAGTAGCAAGGGGGAATGGAGACTGACTGATGGTGCTGTAGTGTGTGGGTGGGTTAATGAATAGAGTACTAGAGTAGATTAGGTGGATGAAGTTCTCTGGCCTAGGCACTCCCAAGCCATAGTTTCTTTGGCCAAGGTGTCCCAGATCAGAGACTTTCTGGCTCAGTACTCCAAAGTCTGATTTTATTAAACTTTATTTGTTAGAGATTTATGCTACCTAACATCCACCTTTTAAGTTCAAAACAGTGGCAAAGTTATAATTTTTTTTACTGTTTTAGCATACTTCTCATTAGTGCACATTTATAACTACCATAAACTCTGCTTATAATTAACTTGTTACATGAGTAGTTAAGTTAAAAGTTTGCACAGTAATTAAGAATGTGTGTTAATTTTTAGCACACATTACATCGGTTGAAGAGCCAGATGTAAAAGCTTGAACTTAAAAACATTTTCTGCTGTTTGATTGGAAAGGTTGTTTTTTGTTTAATGAAGCCATTCCTGAAAATCTGAGCTTTCCATTTAGTGGCAGTGACTTTATTCGTAGTGACACAGTTTTTCCAGTACCAAGGTATTCCTAATAAAATTCTTGTTTTTCATCCAAGTGGTATTGACATATAGATCTGAAGCTACCAATGGCACCAACTACACTAGGAAATCTGCTCATATACTAATGCAATGCCTGCCCTGTCATTTTTTTAGTAGTGGTATAATATTTGAAATATATAAAGGTCATACGCAATTAGCCATTGTTACAGGGCCAGCTTAAGAGGTAAGCTAGTGAGGTACTGACTCAGAGTGCACCACAATAGGAGCACAGGAAGCCTGTCTCACTGACTTGCTTTCAGCCTGCCCTCTGCCTCCCCAGTTGTGGCATTAACACAGTCGTAGGGGTATTTGCTTTTGCTTCTTTGGCTGTGCTGTACTCAAGCCTCCAGCACTGCAGCTTGAGTATAGCACAGCTGTGGAAGCAAAAGTAAATGCTTTCATGGCTGTGTAGAGCATTAATACAACTGTGGGAGCATTTACATTTATTCATGTTCAGTACAACTGGGTGGGAGTACTGGCTTTTGTGGCTTTGTTCCTGCAGGGAGGAGGGTGGGATGACTGATATTGGGGCTGCGAGGGGACATGAATTGGGCTGGGGGGCTAGAAATGGGCTGATATTCTGACTGAGGGGGCTGGGATTGGGGCTGAGGGGACGGGCAATTGCTGATATTGGGGCTGAGGGGACTGGAAATAGGCTAGTTTAGAGGCTAGGGGGTCTGACTGATACTAGCAATGAGCTGATTCTGGGAATGTGGGGCTGAGCCTAGAAATGGACTGACACTGGGGCTGGGGACTGGTACTGGAAATGGGATTATATTGGGGCTGGGGGACTGGAAATGGACTGATAAAGGGCTGGGGGCTGGTATTGGAAATGGGCAGATCCTGGGGCTGGGGGGTCTGGTACTGGAAAGGGACTGATTTGGAGCTGGGTAGAGTGGAAATGGGCTGAGGAGATCAGACTGGAAAAGGGCTGGGACTGGAAGGGAAATAATTCTAGGGTACCCACCATTGACTCAGTTAAAACACCAATATTTAATTACAAATTATTTATCCCTTGTTCTTTGTAAAACAAATTTCTTGACATTGTGCTGTTATTCAATGTAACCCAGCTTGGATCAAAGACGGTATATAAAAAATTGTTAAATAAATAAATAAAGGGGGGAGGGTAATGCAGGCAAACACTAGGGTTGGAATAGGAAAAAGAGGGAGTGAGAAGGGAGAGAAGCAAAGATATAATGGGGAGTGAGGAAGAAGCAAAGTCAACAAAGGGAAGGTTGAGAGGGAGGGGTATAATAACACATGCCCATGGGGTAAGAAGGAAAAAAGGCAAGTTTTAATGAATATTGGAGAAGAAAGAAAATGGGTGGGTGCTGGGGAAGGGGAGTAGGAGGCAGGAAGGCAGATATTAGGGACATAGGATGTGGGAAAGCAGGAATTTTGACAGGTGGAGACCCTAAGATTATATGAGAAAACAGAAGAAAGACTCTAAGATAGGCAGAGTATTGGGATTTTGACATTGCTGCCTGAATGCCTCACCACTATCTAAAATTGAACATGGCCAAGACTGAACTTATTTTTCCCCCTAAACCCTCCTCCCCCTTTCTCCTTTTTCTATCTCTGTTGATAACACTCTCCTTCATCCTTTTTCCTTAGCAACAACTTTGGGGTCATCTTTGACACCTCCCTTTTCTTCTCCACACATATTCAACAGATAGCTAAAACCTGTCGTTTCTTTCTCTATAACGTTAACAAAATTCACCCCCTTCCTCTCTGAACACACTACTAAAACTCATATTCACTCTTTGGTCCCCTCCCATCTTGACAATTGCAACCTCCTCCTTGTTGATCTCCCGCAGTCATTTCTCTCCTCTTCAATCTGTTCAGAAATCTGCTGAACGGCTAATCTTCCACTAACCCTAAAACACTCATATAACCCCTCTTCTCACCTTTCATTTCCATATCCAATTCAAACGTCTCCTTCTGACCTATAAATGCATTCATTCTACTGCCGCTCACTACCTTTCCTCTGTCCCTACACCCCTCCTTGTGAACTCCGCTGTTCCTCTGGCTTTCTTCTCTCTATGCCATTTTCTTCCACTGCCAACTCCAATCTTTTCTCCTTGCTGCTCCTTATGCCTAGAACAAACTTCCTGAATCTATACGTCAGGTCTCATCTCCCCCTCTTTTCAAAACCATGCCATGCCTAATTCCCTTGTTCTCCTTCTGTATCCTTTCTCTATTTGAACCCCTTGTTCTCTTATATTGTACTGTCTGTCTTGATTAGATTTTAAGCTCTAACGAGCAGAGCCTGTCTTCTATATATTCTTGTACAGTGCTGCGCACACCTTGTAGAGCTATATAAATGATTAATAGTAGTAGTAGTAGGGACGTTAAGTGGGGACTTGAGGCTTGGATTGGATTGTAAGTAGGAATTTTGAGTTGTTAGGGGGATAACGGGGTTTAAGAAATTGGCCAGAGATTAAGAGGACAGTGGGGACAAAGTGATTTGGTGAGTGATATGAATAGGTCTGAGAGACCAAGTGCAGAAATATGGGTAGAGGAGAGGGTTTGAAGGACCTGGAGGGGGTGGGGACAGTTGTAAAGAACAGCATGCTATGTAGTGGATGAGAGCCACAGGAAGAGACAGGTCTTCTTTGAAAGTGATGAAAGAGAGTAGAGATGGGAGAAGCAAAAGAGGAAATGGAAGCCTGGATTGGGGGTAAGAAATAAGAAAGGGCCTGGAGGTGAAAATATGATAAGTGTTAGGGAATAAGCTGGGGCTAGTGAAGGGATGAGAAGCAGAAGGTGGTAAATGAGACTGGGGAGGAGATGAGTAAATAGGAAGGAAATGACAGACTAGAAGTCCCACAGGTGCTCCTTGTGGCATTGGCAAGCCACTTAACCCTCTATTGCCTCACGTACAAAAACATAGATTGTGAGCCCTTTGAGGACAAGGAAAAATATATATACAGTACCTGAATGTACACCGCTTTGACTTATAGAAAAGCAGTATATAAGCCTAGTTAAATAAAGAGAAAGTGGGTGAAAGACGAGAGGGGTAGGATGCTGGCAACGGAATGAGACAGATATGGAATGGAAAGACTAGGTAAGTAAGATTAGGAAATGGAAAGCTGATGAGTACTGTAAGTGAATGGTGAAAAGAGGAAGACTGAAGAATGGAGGAAGGAGGAAGCGGAATGGAATTAAGTTATAGTTAGGTAACTATACCAAGGCAAATGAGAGAAACGAGAGAAATGGAAGGATCAATGTCAGAGAGAGATTTAGTGAAGGAAAGGATGAAGTAGACAGTGAGAGTGAAGAAACAGAAAACGGAAAAGGACTTAGAAGAAAACCAACATGAGGAAGTAGAAAAGAAAGACTAGGACTAACCCATCTGGAAAAATGATAAGACAAGAAATGTACCAAAGACTTTTAGAGAATAAAATATGTCAACTTTGAAAATCAATTTATTTTTTTTATATGTTGAGATGTAAAGTGAAACACCCTATTTCAGATCTGCATTTGTTGTTGCAAGAGTTTTATTGGTGAGTCTGGGAGTGTTCCATATGAATAAATAATTATGCCCTATCAAACTGATATTCAAAGGCAATTAAGCATTCACTTAATTAACCTAATCATGTATTTTCAAAAAATATGCAGATAATATCAGGCTTTTAAATTGTAAGAATGTACAGATATCATCTGTACACTTGTGGGGTATGTTAGGGGAGGAGTAAAGGTAGCCCAGAAAATTATCCAGATAGTGGCAATATTCAGTTATTATTCAGGTAAGTTACATGTTTAGTTTAGGTCTGTTGAATATCAGGCCTAGCCTAAACAAATAATACACCACCACTCTCGGTATATTCAGCACATGATCTATATGGATAGTGACAAAGAATACACAGATTAAGTTAAATAGGAGGGTGGCATTAAACAAGACAGTGAGCTGAAAATTTACCTCTGTTTATACAACTTGTACTGCAAGATCAGACCCAATTTGGGAGGAAGGGGGGGAGGCGGCACAAAAGCAAAATTTGGCTCAGGGTGCTACAACCCCTTGAGCCGGCTCTGCATTGTTAACTTTAAAAAGCCATGAACTCTTCAAAAATAGGGCAAGTCAGAGAGAAAGGAAAGAACTTTCGAGTTTGCTAGTTTCTATGGGAGAATGGCCTAGTGGTTCTGGCAAGTTGTCTCAGGCCAGAGGTCCCAGCATTCAACTCCCACTGGAGGATAGTAACCTCAGACTGGAGGGACTGGAATTTCTAGTCCCACAGGCACTCCTTGTTGCCTTGGGCAAGCACTTAACCCTCCATTGCCTCAGATTGTGAGCCCTTCGGGGACAAGGGAAATGTATAACATACCTGAATGTACACCGCTTTAATCCAGTGAAAAGTGGTATAGAAGCATTGCTAAATAAATAAACATGAATGGACAGATTAGGCCATATGGTCTTTTTCTGCCATCATTTCCTATGTTTCTATGTAAAACAATTTCAGTGCTATTCTGATATTACTGAATATGGCCCTTTGTTTCTTTTTGTTTCTTTTTTTGCAGGGTGATATTGGAACACAGGGGGATCCTGGACTAACAGTATGTAAAAATACTATTTACTATCATGTTCCTTGATCTTTTGCTCTACTACAACTATCATGTTCCTTGATCTTTTGCTCTACTACAATAGAGAAGGATGTACCTGATTGGAAAGGGATATACTGTACTATAGGAATATACTTACAATTACAACTCATCATTTACAGCCCTGCTCAATTCCTTCACAAACTTTTAGAATGGCATGCTGAAATATAGGAAAACTCCTCCTTAAAATAGGGTTCCAGTCTAATTCCTTCCAAAAGCACATGTTACTTCTTTAGTTTGTTGTGGAGTAACATAGGGCCCAATTTTTGTAATTAAAAAGTAAAAGCAGGAGGGTGAATGTGATGTGGTGAGCCGGAACAGTCATGTTTGTTTGAGCCACTTTGACCAACTTGCGGTGAAGATTGATTCAGTCTCCCAATCACTGGAATGCTTCTAGACTCGCTTAGATGAGGCCAAAGTTGGCATTTCTATGTTAGTGGACTCTGCACATGTATTCACTGAGACCTTGGCAATGTTAAGGAAGGTGGCTGCCCAGCAGGCAGAGAAGATTAATGACCTAGAAAATCGAGGCCGATGGAAGAATCTGAGCTTGGCTGCCCTGCCAAAGACTATAAAAGATAATGAGTTTATTGGATTTTTGGAAACTCGGTTCCCTACCAACCTGACCCTGGCACAGAATGTTGGTGCTATAAAGCTGGAGAGGGCCTACTGTGTAGGCCCACAGAAAGAATCCCTCTCACGGTTGAGGCAGTTCTTGCCCAATTCCTGAGTTACACAAAAAAGGAAGTGGTGCTTCGGGCATGACGGGGAGGGGGGATTTCTTGGAGTGTGAGGGCCACAAAGTCCTGATTTTTCAGGATTACTCTGCTTGGCTAGCAGCATGGCAGAAAGAATCCTCCAAGATCTGCTCATGCCTCAAGAAGTTGCAGACATTTTTATACAATACCCAGCTAAGCTATGGATTTTTCATGATGGAGCCTCTTAACATAGTAACATAGTAACATAGTAAATGACGGCAGATAAAGACCAGTATGGTCCATCTAGCATGCCAGTAAGATGGCTCTGTGCAGGCCACCCCTCAGGCCACCCCTCCCCATGTCTTTGTTTAAGGGTGAACCCACCGCTCCATGCAGGACACCCCTATTTGTTGAGAAGTTAGATGGTTCAATTTATTTTGATTTTATTCTGTTGCTATAAATGGATCCATTGTGTCTGTCCCATGCCATTTTGAATTCTATCACTGTATTTGACCCCACCGCTTCCATCGGGAGGGCATTCCAATCATCCACCACCCTCTCAGTGAAAAAGTATTTCCTGATATTACCTTTCAATTTTCCACCTTGCAGCTTCATGTTATGCCCTCTCGTTTTACAGCTTCCCCCTCTTTGGAAGAAGTTTGTTTGTTCATTATTTCTCCTTAAGTATTTAAAGGTCTGAATCATATAACCCCTATCCCTCCTCTCCTCCAAAGTGTACATATTTAGATCTTCAAGTCTCTTCTCATAAGGCTTCTGACGCAGGCTCCAAATCATTTTGGTAGCCTTACTCTGAACAGTTTCCATTCTATTTACATCCTTTGCAAGATACGGTCTCCAAAACTGAACACAGTATTCCAAGTGAGGCCTCAGCAGTGACTTATACAGTGGTATTAGAACCTCTTTCTTTCTGCTGGTAATTTCTCTTCGTATGCAGCCCAACATCCTCCTGCCTTTTGCCACCGCCTTGTTGTACTGTTTTGCCACCTTGAGGTCTACAGAAATAATCACACCAAGGTCTTTCTCCTGATCCGTGCACACCAACCTCTCGCCCCCTATCGTGTACATTTCTCTTGGATTTCTGCTACCCAAGTGCATGACTCTGCACTTCTTTGCATCAAATCATAATTGCCAAGCATTAGACCATTCTTCCAGCTTTTGTAGATCTTTTCTCATGTTAAGGACTCCCTCGGGGGAGTCCACTCTGTTGCAAATTTTCGTGTCATCTGCAAAAAGACAGACCCTTCCATTCAATATCACTCACAAATACATTGAACAGTGCCGGGCCCAGGACCGAACCCTGGGGCACCCCACTAATCACCTTCCTTTCCTCCGAGTGAGCTCCATTTACCATCACCTTCTGTCATCTATCAGTCAACCAATTTCTGATCCAGTTTACCACCTTGGGACCCATCCCCAAACTACTGAGTTTATTGATAAGCCTCCTATGAGGAACAGTATCAAAGGCTTTGCTGAAATCCAGGTAGATGGCATCCATCGCATGCCCCTGATCTAGTTCTCTGGTCACCCAGTCAAAGAACTCAATCAGATATGTTTGGCAAGATCATCCTTCGGTAAAACCATGTTGCCTCGGATCTTGCAACCTTTTGGTTTTGAGAAAGTTCACTATTTGCTCCTTCAGAAGCGCCTCCATTACTTTTCCCGCCACCGAGGTAAGGCTCACTGGCCTGTAGTTTGACACTTCTTCCCTGTCACCACTTTTGTGTAGAGGTACGACATCAGCCATTCTCCAGTCCTGAGGAACTACTCCTGTTTCCAGGGAACTGTTGAAAACATCCTTTAACGGTCCTCCAAGAACCTCTCTGAGCTCTTTCAGTATCCTGGGATGTATCCCATCTGGTCCCACGGCCTTGTCCACTTTCAGTTTCACAAGTTGTTCTAACACATCATCTTCTGTGAATGGTGTGGTATCTACTTCATTCCCAGTTTTATATTTGGGAGTCACAGTTGGTCCTTCTCCAGGATTTTCTTTAGTAAAAACAGAGCAGAAGTATTTGTTTAGCAATTCCACTTTTTCAATGTCCCTTTCCACGAGTCCATTCCCAGCACTTCTGAGTCCTGTGATTCCACCTCTGATCTTCTTCCTTTCCCGAATATACCTGAAGAAAGTTTTGTCGCCACACTTCACATCTTAAGCCATCTTTTCCTCTGCCTTTGATTTTGCTATCCTTATTTCTCTTTTTGTCTCTTTGAGTTTGATCCTGTATTCATTTCTGTGTTCCTCTGTTTGCAAGCTTTTGAATTTTGCGAAAGCTGTGGTTTTTGCCTTTATTTGAGCAAATAGGTTTCCTCCTTCTTTTGTTTTTATTTACTTTTCTTACATATTTATCCATTGCCCCTTTTATTGCCACCTTTAGTTTAGCCCATTGCAATTCCACTTCCCTTATCTCGTCCCACCCTGTCAACTCCTCCTTTAGGTACATGGCCATTTTATTGAAGTCAGTGTTTTTGAAGTTTAGGACTTTGAGCTTGCTATAGTTGGACTGCACCTTGGTTTTTATCTCAAAACATACCGTGTGATGATCGCTGCTGCTCACAGGTGCACCCACCCAGACATTCGACACGCTATCAACGTTGGTGAGGACTAAATCCAGCGTTGAGCTTTCCCTTGTTGGTTCCATCACCATTTGTCTAAGTAACGCATCTTGCAGAGCAACCACATTTTTTTTGCTTCTTTCCAGATTTGCAGAAGGAGTAATCCAATCCACATCGAGTAGATTAAAGTCACCCAATATGATCGCTTCCCCCTTTGTGGCTATTTTGACAATGTCTATAATCAATTTGTTATCTAACTCTTCGATTTGAGTTGAAGGTCTGTGACAGTAGTATGGATGACAGTACCATCTCCTCTTTCCAACACAACCCAGAGTGCTTCTTCTTTTCCCCATGCCCCCTGCATTTCAGTAGCTTTAATATTGCTTTTGACATACAAGGCTACTCCTCCTCTTCCATTTTCTCTATCTCTTCTGAATAGATTATAGCCAGCTATGGCTATATCCCAATCATGTGATTCATTAAACCATGTTTCTGTAATGGCCACAATGTCCAAGTCCATTTCCACATTTAGGGCTTCCAGGTCTGGAACTTTATTGGATAACCTTCAAGCATTTGTTCTCATTGCTTTCCAGCATTTAACTGGTTTATGTGTGTTTTGTATTGATTTTGTTCTATCTATTTCTTCCCACTTGTTTTTGATGTATGGTTTAAAAGTGTGTCTGTTTCTGATGTTGTTCTGCTTTTGCAGGGAGTGACATCCAGGACTTGACCTTCCCCATCCATCACACCCTTTTTCTAGTTTAAATGCATATCCGCATACTGGCTGAATTTTTCACTTAGGATTCTTCTCCCTGCGACAGAGAGATGTAGTCCATCAGCACAGTATAGTCTCTTGTTGGTCCATCTGTTTCCCCAGTCGCCTATAAATCTTAATCCTTCCTCTTTGTACCAGGTTTGGAGCCATGCGTTAAAGCTGTTTATGCGATTTAGCCTTTCTGCCCCCTTACCAAGAACAGGTAGAACTTCTGAGAATGCTACAGCGTTAACAATGGACTTTAGTTTCTTCCCCAGAGTTTGAAAGTCCCTTTGAACTGTAGTGGCACTGTTTCTAGCCAGGCCATTTGTACCCAAGTGGATGATAACATCATTTTTGGAGTGCTCACTTTCAGCGCCAAGTACATCAACATTTTGGTTTATATTCTTACTAGATAAAGAGCCTGGGAGGCATTTGATTAACTTCCCTCCTTTGAACTGTATTTCCAAGTTGATGCCTCTGATGATGGAATCACCAAGTAGTAGTTTTCTGTTCCTTGAGTCTTTCTTCATAATTGGTGATTTATCAGGAAATTTGGGCATTGACTATCTCATTTAAGGGCCCTTGAGCTTCCCTGGCTTGGACATCCTCATTAACCAAAGCAGAGAAGGCACTATGCAGTAATATCTCTTGATGTACAGGGTGTTTCTGCATTACCTGATGTAGTCTACCAGAGCCCATTGTGATCCATTTGTTCCTGGGATTTTTGAGTCTCTGTAGGAGTGGCGGGGGACTTTGTTTGGTTTGTATCCTAGAAGAGGTGCGTTTCATTGCAGCTACCTCTTCCCTTAAGAGAGTCATTTTGTATGGCTGACAACTTGAGGCATATAGGGCAAGCTCTTAGGTTCCAGATGATTCGTCTCAGAATGAAGGCACCACAATTATTGCACTGAATACAATCAGCAGGTTGCCTGGCAGGATTACTTGTTCCATCCCTTTTTTTTGTCTGCTCCCCCTCTCTTCTTTTTTGTTTTCTATTGTTATTTTCAATAACAGCAGCTACGGGTACCAGTCTGTCAACAATAAGCCGCCTGACTGAAGACCGAACACAATTTAGGATAGCTATCCAGAGGGTCGCTATGAGTCGACTCCGACTCGACGGCACTTAATAATAATAATAATAATAATAATAATAGTTATTTTGCTCTCTTACCCTCCCTCACTATTGTCTTTTTTGTTTGCCTATTTGTTTTTCATGTGGTCCAGTGACATCTCACCTCTGGTTTGATGTACAGATCCTCTTGGGGGGCCTAGGGTTCCCATTTCAGTGCTCGCTTCTACTGATTATTTCATTTTCTTGTAATTTTCCATGCTGATTTTGTTAAACTATATTTGGTATGTATGATATGTATATGTATGTGATGGGGATAGCTGAGCCATGCTGTTGGTTATGATTGGGAGAAGGAAGAGGTGAGAGGCTGGGTAGAGGGGAAGCATGTGAGTTTCTAGTGAAAGGTTATTGGGCCTGGATGGGGTAAGGTGACATAGGGGTACTTCGCCAAGGAAGTAAGCTTGTTTGAACTCTTGATTGTAATTTGATTTTACACCTGCGCTAAACAATGTAGTGTGAAATTGATGGACACCCCTGCTGACTGGCCTGTCACCAAATATTGTGATGAAGAAGTAAATGTCACAACTGCTGTAGTGGAAAGATCCTGCACCTTGGATGATGAGGTGCTCCAATGGAATTATTATTACAACACTGGAATGGTGCAGCAGTGGAATGTGGAAGTTTCTATAGATGGGGGATTGTGGTCTTTGTATTGAGATTGAGAAGTTTACTTTTATCCCTTCTCTGATTCTTTCAATAGGCATTCTCCATATAGATGTTTGCAAGTATGCTTGGTTATGATGATTGCACGGGCTTGAAAATGCATGTGTTCCTGTTTATGATGTGAATAAGAGGCTGGGGGGAGTGGCGTTCGGGGAGTTGTTAGCATTAGTGAGGAATACTGATTTAGGATACATGCAGGAACTTTAGCAGGATGGACTGGTTTGGGAAGTGAGAGAGAGGAGGAGGTGGGGTGGAGAATTTTGTATTAGATGATGCCTTGGGGCAAATTCAACATGTCTACTGTGCTACCAGGATGGAGTGGCAGAAAATGGGATTCTACTGGGAGTATAAGATAAAGGGTGGGATGTTAGAGGTAACAGATGAGTTAGATGGTATTGCGGGCATTTGGGAGACCAAATGATAGTGAATAAGTCCTATTTAAAGGCGGGTTAGTACAATCTTACCTGCCTTCATGAGGGGAGGGATCTTGGGGCTCTAGACTTGCGGGGCTAGGACATCTGTTACAGTTGGTGATTCAATCATTACGCATGTAGATAGCTGGGTGGCTGGTGGATGCTAGGATCATCTGATAACATGCCTGCCTGGTGCGAAGATAGTGGACCTCATGCACCACCTAGACAAAGTGGTGCAGGGGAGGAACCTGCTATCTTGGTACATGTTTATACCAATGACATAGGAAAGTGTGGGAGGGATGTACTGGAAGCCACATTTAGGCCTTTAGGTAGAAAGTTGAAATCCAGAACTTCAATGGTAGCATTCTCAGAAATCTGCCGACCAGAGAGGTATGCTGTCTGCCAGATGCCAAAATTTGAGATGTTGTGGAGAATTTGCTGAGACTCATCAAGCCTACTGACTATTATCCAATGTTGCTCATCCATGTCGGCACAAATGATACGGCTAGGTATCCTTCTGAGTGTATCAAAAGTGACTTCATGGCTCTTGGACAGAGTAAAGCAAATGAATGCACAGGTGATGTTCTCTCCAATCCTCCCTATTGAGGGTAAAGTCTGAGGGAGAAAAGCTTGCATCCTGGAGGTGAATGCATGTTTATGTTTATTAAAACTTGTTATACCGCTCAATACCGTGGGCACCTGAGCGGTTTACAATAAATAAAATAAAGCAAGTTAATTAAAACAAGCTCTTGGCTGCAGAAAAGGAAAAGAACGCCATCAATTATGAGAAAAGGAAAGGAGAGAAAGGAAAGAAAAGCTGAGAGCAGGAAATAAAGATAAACAGAAAGAGTGACAATATACGAGTACTATCAAGGGGGGAAGGAGGGGGGACATACAATACATGGGTAGTCACAATAGAAAGGAGGGGAGAGGGGATGGACTAGGGAGGAGGATCAAACGCGAGGCAGAAGAGGTGAGTTTTGAGCTGGGTTTTGAATGATTGATAGGATTCTTCTGCACGGAGAGAGGGGGGGAGCGAATTCCAGAGGCTTGGAGCCAGGAAATAGAAAGCAGAGGAGCGAGTTTGTTCGAGGCGGGCGTGTGCGGGGGAGGGAAGGACCATGCGGTTTATGTGTATGGAGCGGAGAAGACGATGGGAGGTACGGAAATGTATCTGATTTGTCAGGTAAAGAGGAGTGCCAGTATGGATTACTTTGTGTGCAAAGATTAGAAGTTTACATTGAATGCGGAAGAAGATGGGTAACCAGTGATGCTGATAGAGAAGGGGAGTAACGTGATCGAAACGTGATGCATGGGTCAAACGGATGGCAGCATTTTGGACGCGTTGGAGACGAGACAATTGGGACTGTGGTAAGCCGGCGAAAGAGACATTGCAATAATCAAGACGAGACAGTACAAGGGTAAGCAGGAGGGTGGTTAAGGCAGGAATAGAGAGAAAAGGACGGACTGCTCTGAGTTGACAGAGGGAAAAGAAGGAGCGCTGAACAATTGAGGAGATGTGGTCTTTAAAAGTAAGGGCAGAGTCAAGAACAACACCTAAGTATCGGAGTGACGGGACCAGGGGGATGGATTGTGAGGACAGAAGGGGAACAGGTAGGAGAGGGGCTGCCAAAAGTGAACCAGATAGCAAAAGACTTTGCCGGGTTAACATGTAGAAAATTATAAGAAAACCAGGACACCACAGCAGTAAGACAGAGGTTAAGAGGGGAAATATCAGGGGAAGAAGAGTCAGTGTGATGTAGGAGAATGATGTCATCTGCATAGTAATATGCAGAGATGCTAAACTGTTGGACTAAAAGAGCAAGAGGGGCTAGAAAAATATTGAAGAGAAGTGGGGCGAGAACAGACCCTTGGGGAACACCACAGGATAAAGGGGTGGGAGCAGAGGAAGAGGACGCAGTGACGACGGAGAAGGAGCGACAGGATAGAAATGAATGAAACCATCTGAGAACTGCACCAGAGAGACCAGCTTCCCGAAGACGGAAAAGAAGGGTGTGGTGGTCCACCAAGTCAAAAGCCGCAGAGAGATCAAGAGAGACAGCCAGAGTGATGAGACCGCGATCGTGAGCAATGTGAAGATCATTGAGAAGAGAAAGAAGAAGGGATTCAGTGCTATGACCAGGGCGGAAACCTGATTGACGGGGGTGAAGAGTAAGAGAAAGTTCAAGATGAGAGGAAAGTTGAGAGAAGACCAGCTTCTCAAGGAGTTTCAACAGAAAGCATAGATTAGAAACGGGGCGCCAATTAGAAAGAACGGAGGGGTCAGAAGAGTGAGATTTCAGGATGGGGCGGACTATCGCATGCTTCCAGGTGGAGGGAGAAGAACCAGAGGATAGACTTGTGTTGAAAAGAGAAAGGATATATGGGGATAGAGCTAGGGAGGGTTCTAGAAGCCATTGGGAGGGGATAGGGTCAGCTGAGCAAGTAGTTTTACGGGTGGTAGAAAAGGTCTTATTTAGAACTTCAGAAGTGATGGGATCAAAAGAGGACCAGGAATGTGATAATGTAGGAGTAGAGGATGGTGAAGAAGGGAGAGGGGAAAGGGGGGGACTCGGTGGGGGGAGAAAGAGGTGGGGGACATTGGGGAAAAGCTTGGCGAAGAGTACTGACTTTGGAAACAAAGAAAGAGGCAAGGGAAGAGGAATCCGGGGAGGAGGAAGTTACGTTGGGAGAGGGGGATGATGCAGAATGAGAGGCTGTAAGAGAATGTAGGACAGAATAAAGCTGATGAGAAGAATTTGAGGAAGAAGAAATGAGGTCAGTGTAGTAATCACATTTTGCCGCGTGAAGAAGAGTGCAATAGTGACGGTGACAAGTATGGAAATCAGTGGAGGTGACAGGGGAGGGATGTTTCAGCCAAAGGCGTTCTGCACGACGAAGGTGCTTACGGTGTAGAATTAGGCCATGGTGAAACCAAGGGTAGTGTGGGAGATGACGACGGGGGTGATGTGGGCGAAGAGGAGCGGCAAGGTCCAAGGCGGAGGAGAGTGATGAATGCAATTTATGAACCTGAACGTCGAGAGGGAGAGCATCGAAATCTGCCGGAAGTAAGGAGGCTGGGGAGGGAAGTTGAAGAAGGGTATTGGCAGTAATTCGGCGAGAAAGCGTGGAAGAGGAGTTGGTACTGGAGTTCAGGGAGGAGGTAGTGGGTGGAACAGAAACATCAAAAAGAAGACATACGTGATTGGACCAAGGAAGAGAAGAAGAGGAGAGGGACAGGGGTGGTAAAGGGAAGGAGCTTGAAGCGATGAGGAGATCTAAGGTGTGACCAGCAGTATGAGTGGGGAAAGAAACAAATTAACGAAGGGAGTGATCGGACAGAAAAGTAAGAAAAGAAAGATCTCTCGCTGAGGAGGGGGCGTCAACATGAATATTGAAATCACCTAAGATTAAAAGACGAGGATAGCGGAGTGAGACTTCAGAGATGGTAGTCAATAGAGAATCCCAGGAGGGAGGGGAAAGAGAAGGAGGGGCATAGATAAGAAGGAAATAACATGGGGAGGGGGAGGAATCTAGTCGCACAAGGAAGGACTCAGGGTAGAATAGTGAGGCTAAAGGGGGGAGCTCAGATAGTGAAGCAGAAGAGCGGTAAATAACAGCAATTCCGCCGCCGCTTCTACCTCGACGTGAGGTAGACAAAAAGGAGTAGCCAGGCGGAAGACACCGGTTGAGGAAGGGCTCATCGCCCTCCCTCAGCCAGGTTTCAGTCAGAAAAAATATGTCCAAGTTGTGCAGCACGATCAGGTCTTGAATCAAAGATGTTTTGGTCTGAATCGAGCGACAGTTTAGAAGAGCTAAGTGCAAGAGCGGGCAGGAAGACACAGAGGAAGGGAAGGACTGAGGAAGGGAAGAGGCACAATAGGTTAGGTTGAGGGGCTGACGGGCGAGATGACCGGGGAGGGCAGAATTAGACGTAACAGGATGCCAGCCCCAATGCACCGGAATGACGGACATGATAGAGAGGAGGGAAAGCAACAACAGAAAACCCAGTGCAACAAAGGGCGGTGTACCAAGGGAAAATGCTTTTGGTGGCAGATGAGAAGAGAGTGGGGTAGTAGAGCTTAGAAACGGGGACAAGGGAGAAAGCATAAATGGGCGTGTGGTGAAATAGGTCCAGGCCCTTGCTTCGTTGCCCCGGAACTCTCCCTAAGGAGCTCGCACAAGGAGCAGGTCGTGCTCCTTGTGCGCGCACCTTCGGCGCGCCGCACCGGTGTGGGTTTTAAACGCGGGAGAACCCAGCGTCACTTCCGGTGGGTGGGAACTGGAGACGAGTACCTGAGGAGACAGAAGGAGAGGATACAGGAACTGCTTTGAGCACACGGGCTACGGGTAGCAGACAAGCAGGGAGGTAATCAGCACATGCAATCAGCAGGCAGGCAGGTAATCAGCAGGAACAGAACACAACGAATAGCATGGCTGCATGGATGGTGATATCGACAGTGTTTTGGTTTCCTGGACCATGGGATGATGTTCTAAGGGCTGCAGAGCAGAGATGATGTCCATCTGTACAAGCAGGGTCAAAGTGTCTTTCACAGCAGACTGGCTAACCTACTGAAGAGGGTTTTAAACTAGTTTTGTGGGGATGGGTGAAGAAAGCCCTTAGGTAAGTGAAAGATTAAATACCTCTGTAGAAAAAGGTAAAAGGGGCAACATCTGGAAAGCGGTGTGTATAAATGCCTGTAGCATGGGAAATAAGACCCCAGATGGTGGATTTAGAGGCGGTTACAGAGACATGGTTCATGGGCAACCATGATTGGGATTTAATTATACCAGGCTATACTTTATTCAGGAATGATGGGATAGGAAGAAGGGGAAGTGGAATGGCACTATATGTAAAAAATAATATTAAAGCTATATAGAATTATAGGGCTTAGAAGGGAGTGAGGAGGTACTGTGGGTTAAAATAGAAAGAGGACACGGAAAATCCAATTGCATTGGTGTGATATACAGAACTTCTTCACAGGGAGTAGTAGACAGAGATTTAATAGAAGACATATGCAGTATTGCCATGAGAAGAGAAGTGCTATTGATAAGTGATTTCAATATGCCAGATGTGGATTGGCACACCCCTGCTGCAGTGTCATCTAGAAGTAAGGTGATCCTAGATTCTCTACAGGGAGAACTATTCTGGCAACTGGTAGCAGAACCCATACATGAAGAGGCCATATTGGACTTGGTGCTTACCAATGGGGAAAGTGTTTCTGTTGTCATAGCGGGAGATCATCTTGCATCCAGTGATCACCAGATGGTGTGGTTCAGTATTAGGACTAGGGCTAATAAAATCCATTCAAAAGTAAGGGTCTTAGACTTTAGGAAAACTAACTTTGCCAAGATGGGACAATACCTCAAGGAGTCATTAGTGGGACTGGAAAGAGCTGGGGGATGTAGAAAAGCAATGGGAAAAACTGAAAGGGGATATTTTAACTACTACTACTACGCATTTGTATAGCGCTACCAGTCGTACACAGCACTGCACAGACATGTAAGAGAGACAATCCCTGCTCATCAGAGCTTACAATCTAGTTAAGACAAGACACAGAAGGTGTAGCAGGAGTAAAACAAGGGGAAAGAAAAAGTAAATCAGGTGAGTCAGGATCCAAAAGCTGCAGCGAAGAGGTGAGCTTACAACCTGGATTTGAAGAGGGTTAGATGGGGTGCCTGGCATACAGACACAGATAGTTTGTTCCAGGCGTAAGGTGCAGCAAGGTGAAAGGAGCGGTCTGGAGTTGGCAGAAGAGAAGGGCACAGATAGAAGCAGTTGGCTAGAAGAGCGGAGTTCCCGAGGGGGGTTGTAAGGAGAGATGAGAGAAGAAAGGTACTGAGGAGCCGCAGAGTGAATGCATTTATAGGTCAGCAGGAGAAGTTTGAACTGGGTGCAGAAACGGATAGGGAGCCAATGAAGTGACTTGAGAAGAGGAGTAATATGGGCATGACGAGGCTGGCGGAAGATCAGCCGTGCAGCGGAGTGCTGAACAGATTGAAGGGGAGAGAGATGATTCAAAGGGAGACCAGCAAGGAGTAGGTTACAGTAGTCAAGACGGGAGGTGATTAAGGAGTGGATAAGCATTTTAGTAGTGTGTTCAGAAAGGAAAGGGTAGATTTTGCTAATGTTACAGAGAAAGAAAGAGCAGGTCTTAGCTACAAGATGGATATATGTGGAGAAAGAGAGAGAGAAGTCAAAAACAACCCCCAGATTGCAGGCCAAGGAGACAGGAAGGAGTACAGAGCTATCCACAGAGACTGAGAAAGGAGGAGGAGGAAGGGAGGTTTTAGGGGGAAAGAGAAGAAGTTCAGTCTTGGCCATGTTCAATTTCAAGCGGCGGTGAGACATCCAGGCAGCAATGTCAGAAAGGCAGGCAGAGATCCGGGTCTGGACTGCCGGAGAGAGTTCAGGCGTAGAGAGGTAGATCTGGGAGTCATCGGCATACAGATTGTACTGAAAGCCATGGGAAGAGATAAGCACACCAAGGAACTGGGTATAGAGAGAGAAAAGGAGTGGGCCCAAGACAGATGCTTGGGGTACACCAACTGGGAGTGGGTTAGCAGAGGAGGAGGAGCCACCAGAACACACAATGAAGGAGCGATGGGAGAGATAGGAGGAGAACCAGGATAGTACAGAGCCCCTAAAGCCAAGTGAGGACAGGGTATTGAGGAGAAGGTTGTGGTCAATGGTGTCGAAAGCAGCAGAGAGGTCATAAGGACATAAGAACATAAGACATGCCATACTGGGTCAGACCGAGGTCCATCAAGCCCAGTATCCTGTTTCCAACAGTGGCCAATCTAGGTCATACATACCTAGCAATATCCCCAAAAGACACAGGTTCCACAATGCTTGTACTGGGTCAAGCATTGATATCCTGGGTACCTTTTTAATAGTGGTTTATGGACCTTTCCTCCAGGAACTTGTCCAAACCTTTTTTAAACCCAGCTATACTAACAGCCCTTACTACATCCTCCGGTAACAGATTCCAGAGTTTGATTACAGGTTGAGTGAAAAAATATTTTCTCTTATTTGTCTTAAATAGTTTACCCTGTAGCTTCATTACATGTCCCCTAGTCTTTCTATATTCTGATAGTGTAAACAATTGATCCACATTTATCCGTTCCACTCCATTCATTAATTTATAGACCTCTATCATATCTCCCCTCAGCCGTCTCTTTTCCAGGTTAAAGAGCCCTAACCTTTTTAGCCTCTCTTCATAGGAGTAGCCTTCCATCCCCTTCACCAATTTGGTGGCTCTTCTCTGTACTTTTTCTAATAACGCTATGTCCTTTTTAAGATACGGTGACCAGAATTGCACACAATATTCAAGGTGCGGTCGTACCATGGAGCAATACAGAGGCATTATAATATCCTTTGTTTTATTCTCCATCCCTTTCCTTATGATACCTAGCATTCTATTTGCTTTCTTGGCCGCCGCTGCACACTGGGCGGAGGGTTTTAACATGTTATCCACGATGACTCCTAAATCTTTTTCCTGGGTGGTGGTTTCTAATGTGGAGCCTTGCATCGTGTAACTATAGTGTGGGTTGTTCTTTCCTAGGTGCATAACTTTGCACTTGTCCACATTAAATTTCATCTGCCATTTGGATGCCCAGTCTTCCAATTTATCCAGATCCTCCTGCAGTTTTCCACAATCCTCTTGGGTTTTAACAACTTTAAACAGTTTTGTGTCATCTGCAAATTTGATAACCTCACTAGTTATTCCCTTTTCCAGGTCATTTATGAATATGTCAAAAAGTAGCGGACCCAGTACAGATCCCTGGGGTACTCCACTATTCACCTTTTTCCATTGGGAATATTGGCCATTTAGCCCTAACCTCTGCTTTCTATCTTTTAACCAGTTCCCGATCCACAATAGTACACTGCCTCCTATCCCATGACTTTTTAGCTTCGCCAAAAGTCTCTGATGGGGGACCTTGTCAAAAGCTTTCTGAAAGTCCAGATACACTATATCAACCAACTCACCCTGTTTATGCACACCTTCAAAAAAACATATCAGATTAGTAAGACAAGATCTTCCTTGTCTAAAGCCATGTTGGCTGTCTCCCATTAGGCCATGACTGTCTACATGCTGTGTAATTTTGTTCTTTATGATGGTTTCTACCATTTTCCCCGGTACTGACGTCAGGCTCACTGGTCTGTAATTTCCCGGGTCACCCCTGGAACCCTTTTTAAAAATTGGTGTTACGTTGGCGACCCTCCAATCTTCAGGTATTACAGATGATTTTAATGAAAGTTCACAGATTACCAATAGCAGGTCTGTAATCTCATATTTAAGTTCTTTCAACACTCTGGGATGTATACCATCCGGTCCAGGTGATTTGCTACTATTCAGTTTATCAAATAGTTGTAATATCTTCCCGGGTGTAGCGATATTTCTCTCAATTCCTCTGCAGTATCACCTTTAAATACCACTTCAGTCTTGGGTAACATCCCTACATCTTCCTCAGTAAAGACCGAAGCAAAGAATTCATTCAGTCTCTCTGCTATAGCCTTGTCTCCTCTTACTGCCCCTTTTACCCCTCTATCATCTAATGGTCCAATTGACTCTCTCACAGGCCTTTTGCTACGAATGTACTTGAAAAAGTCTTTATTTCGTGTTTTTGCTTCCGTAGCAAGTTTCTTCTCAAATTCCCGCTTTGCCTGCCTTATCAATGCTTTGCATTTAACTTGCCAGTGCTTGTGCTGTTTCCAGTTTTCATCATTTGGCTCTTTTTTCCATTTCCTGAAGATTGCTTTTTTGGCAGCAACAGCCTCTCTGACCTCACCTTTAAACCATGCTGGCAGTTTTTTGGACTTTCTTCCACTTTTCTTAATGCGTGGAATACAGCTGGTCTGGGCTTCGAGGATAGTATTTTTAAATAACACCCAAGCTTGCTGTAAGTCTTTAACCTTTGGAACCGCTCCTTTTAGTTTTTTCCTAACTATATTCCTCATTCTATCATAGTCTCCCTTTTGAAAGTTAAAAGGTAGTACTGTGGATTCCTTTACTATCTGTCCTCCACTAATTAAATCAAACATGATCATACTATGATCACTATTGCCAAGTGGTCCCAACACCCTTATTTCTTGCCTGGCGTTCCACTAAGGACTAGGTCCAGTATGGCTTCCCCTCTGGTCGGTTCATGAACCAGCTGCTCCAAGAAGCAGTCATTTATTTCATCTAGAAACTTTATCTCTTTAGCTTGTCCTGCTGTGACACTGACCCAGTCGATACCGGGGTAATTGAAATCACCCATTATTACTACTCTGTTGTGACTTTTGTTAGCTTCCTTGATTTCTTTGAGCATTTCATCATCCATTTGTTCATTCTGGCCAGGCGGTCGATAGTATACTCCCACTGCCATCACCTTCCCCTTCATAAATGGAATTTCAATCCATAGAGATTCTACAGCAAATTTTGTTCCCTGCAAAACTTTAATCCTTTCTGACTCAATGCCCTCTCTAACATAGAGCGCAACCCCTCCACCAATTTGATCAGCTCTATCATTACGATATAGTTTGTATCCAGGTATCAATGTCCCACTGGTTATCCTCCTTCCACCATGGGGCTTGTTTACAAAGCCGCGGTAGCGGTTTGCGATCGTAATCGGAGCCGCGGCCCCATTGATTTCAATGGGGCCGCGGCTGCGATCGCGATCGCGAACCACTACCGCGGCTTTGTAAACAAGCCCCCATGTCTCTGAGAGTGCAATCATATCTAACCTCTCATTTAGTGCTATATATTCTAACTCTCCCATCTTATTGTTTAGACTTCTAGCATTGGCATACAAGCATTTTAGAGACTGTATTTTATTAATATTAATCTGGCTATTGGTAGGCATGGGTAATTTGGAATCTTTATGCTCTGTCTGCTCCTTACTCATGGGCATTTGGGCTACTATACTCCCTTTTGGACCCTCACTGCTTTTGGTAGTATCCTTCAAGGATACCTTCATCCGAACCATGCGCTCCTGGGTGACTGTCGGCTTTCCCCTATTTTCTAGTTTAAAAGCTTCTCTATCTCTTTTTTAAAGGTTAATGCCAGCAGTCTGGTCCCATCCTGATTAAGGTGAAGCCCATCCCTTCAGAAGAGCCCCCCCTTTCCCCAGAATGTTCCCCAGTTCCTAACTAATCCAAAACCCTCATCCTTGCACCATTGTCTCATCCACGCATTGAGACTCCGGAGCTCTGCCTGTCTTTTGGGTCCTGCACGTGGAACAGGAACCATTTCGGAGAACGCTATCCTGGAAGTTCTGGATTTCAACTTCCTACCTAAAAGCTTAAATTTAGCCTCCAGAACTTCCCTACCACATTTTCCTATGTCATTGGTACCAACATGTACCAAGACAGCAGACTCCTCCCTAGCACTATCTATGATCCTATCTAGGCGGTGCGTGAGGTCCGCTACCTTCGCACCAGGCAGGCATGTTACCAGGCGATCCTCACGTCCACCAGCCACCCAGCTATCTACATTCCTAATGATTGAATCACCAACTATAACAGCTGTCCTGACCCTCCCCTCATGGGGACATGGCCCTGGAGAAACGTCCTCGGTGCGAGAGGGTTTTACATCACCTGGAGGACAGGTCCTAGTTACAGGATCACTTCCTGCCACACCAGGGTGATGCTCTCCTGTCACGTGACCTCTCTCCTCCATAGCAACAGGGATGCTGCCAGACTGGAGGTGGGACTTCAGGACTATATCCCTGTAGGTCTCGTCCATGTACTTCTCTGTCTTTTTTATGTCTTCCAGGTCTGCTACTCTAGCCTCTAGAGAACGGACTCGTTCCCTGAGAGCAAAGAGCTCCTTGCACTTAGTGCATACGTAAGACCTCTTACCAACCGGGAGAAAATCATACATGTGACACTCAATGCAAAAGACCGGAGAACCCCCATCTCGTTGCTGGACTTCTGTCTGCATCTTAGTTTAAAGCTTGTGTTTAGGTCTTTTAAACTCTGTATATAATAAGGATTGGTGTAGATGCTTACACTAATAAAAGTGTATCTAATACCCCTAATACACCCTGTGTACCTGAAGCTTAATTAATTAATCTCAGGTCCTCCGTGTATGACTGATTTGGATAAAGAGCTGCACCTGAGAGCAGCCCCTTTCCTCTAAGATGTGCAAGTACCTATAAAACTACAATTACCCCAGGGGTGGGTGGGTGCTGGGGAGGGAGGGAGGGAGATAAGTCAAGAAGGATGAGGACAGAGTACAGGTCCTTGGATTTTGCCAGGAACAAGTCACTGGAGACTTTGACAAGAGCCGTTTCAGTAGAGTGTAAAGGATGAAAGCCAAACTGTAAGGGATCGAGGAGGGCATGAGAGGAGAGGAAGTCGAGGCAGTAGCGGTGAACCGCATGTTCAAGTAGTTTAGAAATTAAGGGAAGGAGAAAGATGGGTCGATAATTAGAAGGACAGGTGGGATCAAGTGAGGGTTTCTTGAGGAGAGGTGTGACCACAGCATGCTTTAAGTCTGCAGGGACAGTTGCAGTGGAGAGCAAAAGGTTGAGAATATGAGAGATGGACGGGGCAACGGTGAAGGAGATGGGGCTTAGGAGATGGGTGGGGATAGGATCAGAGAAGTAGGTGGTGAGTTTGGAGTAAGAAAGAAGGTGTGCAGTTTCCTCTTCAGAGATCACAGGAAAGGAAGAGAGGATAGCAAGGGAAGGGGGGAGGGGGGAATTGAGAGGGGGAGGAGGATAAGTAGCTGACTTTATGGGGAATTGGAGGGTGATCTTGTGGATTTTGTCATGGAAATAGTCAGCCATATTTTAAGGGCAACATACCTTTCTGTTAGAAAGGTAAATATAAAAGGAAAAGGATGCCACTGTGGTTCTCAAAAGAAATAGGTGAAAAGGTGATAAAAAAGAGGGAGGCCTTCATGATACAAGAAATCACAGACAGAGGAAGACAGGCATCTATATTTGGAAAAACTTAGAGAAGCTAGCAAAGTAGTCAGGAAAGCAAAAATACAAAAAACTAGAAGAAATAGCCAATGCAATAAAATGAAGGGATAAGACATTTTTCAGATATGTTAGTGAGAGGATGAAGGGCAAAAGTGGTATCATGAGACTCAACGGTGAAGGGGAGGAATATGTAGAAACCGATGATAACGTGGAATTACTTAACAAATATTTCTGCTCTGTGCTCACAAATGAAGGATCAAGAACAGGACCTCAGAAAGCACCCATAAATCGTAACAAAAGTGACGGGGATCTTGAACGATTTTCAGAGGACTGTGTTCGTGAGGAACTAGCTAAACTAAAAATAGACAAAGTGATGGAATTGGATGAGATACATCTGAGAATACTGAAGGAACTTGAGGGCGTTCTAGCAGCTCCACTGTCTGATCTTTTTCAATGCTTCTTTGGAGTCAGGAGTTGTCCCAGAGGACTGGAGAAAGGCACATGTGGTCCCTTGACACAAAAACAAAAGTAAGGATGAGATTGAAAACTACAGGCCAGTTAGTCTAATCTCTGTGGTGAGAAAATTATTGGAAAAGCTGCTAAAAGAGAGAATGGTGAGGTTTCTGGACTCCAATGGATTGCAGGATCCAAGGCAGCATCAGTTTACCAGAAGCTGGTCTTGTATTTGTTTTCTTTGACTGGGTGACCAGGGAGTTGGACCGAGGCCCTAGATGTGGTGTATTCAATTTTAGTAAAGCCTTTGACACCGTTCTGCACCTAAGATGCCCAGTCCGAAGCCAGTGAAACCAGTAGTAGTCCCTAATCCGTTGTTTGGGAAGGTTTCAAATTCTACCCCACAGTTACCTAGGGAGGAGCCCAATAAGAAGTCCGTATTTGTACTACGGTACTGCAAGATGAGTCCGGAAGCACAAGCACCGAAGAGAGCCACCTCGCAAGCTGCTGGATTTGATTTATACAGCGCCGAGGATGTGATCGTCCCTAAGCATGGCAAAGCGTTGATCAACACAGCTCTGCAGATAGAAGTACCTATTGGCTGCTACGGGCGCATCGCACCTCGATCTGGCCTGGCAGTAAAACATTTTATTGATATTGGAGCCGGGGTAATCGATCCAGACTACAGAGGTGCAGTTAAGATTCTCCTATTCAATTTTGGATCGGAGGACTTTCCAGTGAGTGTGGGTGATCATATAGCCCAGATCATCTGCGAGAGGATTGGGTTCCCACCTCTTGAGGAGGTATCTATAATTTCAGAGACGACACGTGGAACCCAGGGGTTCGGTTCTACAGAATATACTGACCTGCAGGGACTGGCAGTGACGGTGGAAGAGAAGGTGGACGATGACCTAGGTCCCCAGCTGAGTGATTGCCGGAAGAGTCCTGAGCCAGGGATGGGAGAAGGCCTCTCGTGGACCCAGAAACAGGAATTACAACGCCTGATGTGACATTGACCCAGTCAATACCAGGGTAATTGAACCCCCCCTCCCCCCATTAGTACTGTGTTGTAAACTTTGCTAGCTTCTCTATTTTCTGTTAGCATTTTATCATCTGTCTGTTCATTCTGTAAAGGTGGATGATAGTATACCCCCCCCCCCCACTGCCTTTCTCTTCCCCGTTTCACATCAAATTTCTAACTTTAGAGATTCTAAAGTGCATTTTGTTTCCTGCAAAACCTTTATCCTGATTGACTTGATGCCCTCTCTGACATATAGACCCACCCCTCCACGAATGTGATCTACCCTATCATTGTAATATACTGTAGTTTGTGGCCTGGTATCACAGTGTCCCATTGGTTATCCTCCTGCTACTAGGTCTCTGAAATGCCAATTATATCTAATCTTTCATTCATTGCTATATATTATAGCTCTCCCAACTTATCTTTTAGATTTCTAGAATTTGCATACAGGCATTTCATAGTTTGTTTTTTGCTCATGTTTACAGTCTGCCTGTTTGATGACAGGGTTAACTTGGAACCTTTCAACTCTATCTGATTTTTACTTAAAGGCATCTGGGTTACTTTTACCTTTATTGGGACCTCTCTATCAGGATGCCTTATTTTGCTAGTATCCTTCAAAGATACATCATTCTGAACCATGCGCTCTTGGGCAATTGCCAGCTTTCCTCCATTATCTAGTTTAAAAGCTGCTCTATCTCCTTTTTAAAGGTTAATGCCAGCAGCCTGGTTCTACCCTGGTTAAGGTAGAGCCCATCCCTTCGGAAAAGACCCCCTTCCCCAGAATGATGCCCAGTTCCTAACAAATCCAAAACTCTTTCTTGCATTATCATCTCATTCATGCATTGAGACTCAAGAGCTCTGCCTGCCTTTTGGGTCCTGCGTGTTGAAACATATAAACATAAAAGATCACATGACCTATCTAGTTTGCCCTTCCATATCAACTACAATAATCCCTTTTTTCCTTAAGAGATCTTCTGAGTTTGCCCCATGCTTTTTTGTATTCAGATACTGTCCTCGTTTCTACTACCTTCACTGGAAGACTATTTCATGCATCTACCACTCTTTTTGTAAAGAGATATTTCTGCATATTACACCCGAGTCTATCCCCTTTCACCCTCATCCTATGTCCCCTCATAGCAGAACTTGCTTTTAATCGAAAGAGGCTCTCCTCTTGTGCATTTATGCCACAGAGGTATTTAAATGTCTCTATCCCGCTAACGTATAAAGATCTTTAAATCTGTCCTCATCTGCTTTATAACAAACACCACTAACCATTTTAGTAGCCACCCTCTGCACTGCCTCCATTTTGTTTATATCCTGTTGAAGGTGTGGTCTCCAGAATTGCACACAAACTCCAAATGAGGTCACACCAGAGACATACAGGGGTACTATCACCTCCTTTATTCTGCTGGCCATTCTTCTCCCCATGCATCCAAGCATCCTTCTGGTTTTCACTGTCACCTTTTCTACCTGTTTAGCCACTTTAAAATCATCAGAAAAATCACGCCCAGGTGCCGTTCGTCTTTTGTGGACAGAAGTACTTCGCTCCCTACACTGTACTGCTGCCTTGGATTTTTGCAGCCCAAGTACATGACCCTGCATTTTTTAGCATTAAATATCAGCTGCCAAATTCGTTACCATTCTTTGAGCTAGAACCCTCCTCATTTTATCTACTCCTTCCTAGATGTCTACTCTATTGCAGATTTTGGTATCATCCACAAAGAGTCAAATCTTACCCGACAGCAATTCCGCAATATCACTAACAAAAATGTTAAAAAGATTCAGACCAGTGACAGATCCCTGTGGCACACTTTTAGTAACTTCCTTCTCCTCAGAGTGAGCACCATTTACCTGTAGAGTAAACTGTAGAGTGAGAACCGCTTTGGTATTGGATGATTCAGGGAAAGCCAGAGAGGGTTTTCTATTGGCAGTCACTGTGCAAGGGGTAGCAGCAAAGTCATTGTTGGATTCAGGTTCTAACCAGTTCATGGTGTCTAAGAACCTCTGGAACAGGATAAAGGCCCAAGGTAGGGAGACACCCCGTTTACCCAATGGCACAGTTAAAATCAAGTGCGTACACGGAACCGCGTCCACCTATCCCCTTTATCAAGTCCTAGTAAAAGGACTAGGTGTCGAGAAAGGGATACCTGTGGCCGTAGTACCTCGTTTACCCCAGGAAGTAGTGCTAGGGAGAGACTGGCCTCAGTTCCAGAAGGGTATGCAAGAGTGATTGGAGAAGACTCGAGTACTAGTAATTATTATAAATTATGTGTTGCCTAAAATTATCATATTGTAATTAATAAAATAATATTAAAAAAACAGTAAAAACATTCAAAATATAAGCATAGGAGAGAAAGCACCTATACAACTATACTATAGTGTAAATGTTGCTTTAACCCTCAATCCTTATTAAATCCATCTTGATACTATATAACTGCAACACGCAGACTATGAATATGCTTGCTAATTATAAAAGTGTATATGCAACGTGTATATGCAAAGGAGGGACTTAGTTCTTAAATCAAACTTGTACCACGGGAGGTTATAAAGGAAAAAACTCCATGGTGCAATGTGCTAAACTAAGTACAAAAACATTTATCACATTTGATCTGTCCGAAGACAGATGGACCTTCCGAAACAAATTTTATATCAGCCACCAAAGATTTGAATAAATGTACCCCTGATAATATCAGCAATCTCTTGAAGATCCATTTCTTTGAAACTCCCATTAGTGAACGCTCACTCTAGAACGCCCGCACTTGCACCGTGAACAAAAGCTGCCAACCGCGGGGAAAAATGACATGTACTGTCTTATGATTGGTGGACAAGCCATACAAGGTAGATCAATGGAACCACGAAATTTTGACAGTTGCTTTGAAACGCTATTTTTAAAAAGTGTTATTACAAAATGCATCTGTGTGTGCAGGTGGTACGGGAGGAGCATACTGTGAAGGTGGATAATGAGGCTGCACATCCCAGCAGGACATGCAGCCCCATTATCTGCCATATAGAATCGGGACCATAGTGTATCTGGATTTTCAGAAAGCCTTTGACAAAGTCCCTCATAAGAGACTCTTGGGGAAATTAAAAAGTCATGGGATAGAAGGCATGGATCAGGATTTGGTTAAAAGATAGAAAAGTTATGGGATAGAAGGCATGGATCAGGATTTGGTTAAAAGATAGAAAACAGAGAGTAGGACTAAATGGACAATTTTCTCAATGGAGAAAGGTGAATAGTGGAGTACCCTAGGGATCTGGGCATCCTGCTTTTTAATATGACCTGGAAATAGGAATAATGAGTGAGGTGATCAAATCTGTAGATGACACAAAATCATTCAAAGTTGTTAAAACACACGACGATTGTAAAAAATTGCAAGAGGACCTTGAAAAATTGGGAGACTGGGCATTCAAATAACAGATGAAGTTTAATATGGACAAGTGCAAAGTTATGCACTTAGGGAAGAACAATCCAAACTATAGTTGCACAATGCAAGGTTCTATATTAGGAATCATCACCCAGGAAAAGGATCTGGGCATCATCATAGATAATAAGTTGAAACCCTCTGCCCAGTTTGCAGCTGCAGCCAAGAAAACAAATGGAGTGCTAGGAATAAAAAGGAATGGAAAATAAAATGAAGGATATTATAATGTTGCTGTATCACTCCATGGTGCTACCACACCTTTTATCTTTATCTTTATCTTTATTTTATCACTTGATATACTGCCCAGGCACATGCGTCAGGGCGGTATACAATTAAAACAGGCTGCAAACAAGAAACAGAGGAAGAAAGGAATGCCAATGTTTACACAGGGAAGAGAGAGACAGGGAGAGAGAGAAAGCAAAAATAAATAGAACCGAAAGCTCCTGATTGTAAGAGGGGGAAAGGGGGAGGGGGAGGGGGAGGGGGAGGGAGGGGCTGGCAATGAGAGAGGGGGTTAAGGGTCAGGGAGGTCAAATGCTTGTTGGAAAAGGTGAGTTTTAAGCAAGCCCTTGAATCGAGAAAAGGACAGCTCCGTACGTAGGGTGGGGGGGGGGGGGAGGGAATTCCAAAGGGTGGGGGCCAGGAAAAAGGAAGCAGAGTGATGGGTGAACTCCAAGTGAACCTGAGAGGGGGAGGGAAGGAAGAGACAGTTGCCGTGGACTGAGCGGAGGAGGCAGGGGGAGGGCTGAAGATGGATAATGTCAGCTAGGTACTGGGGGATGCCAGTGTGGAGCACTCTGGAAGTGATAGTGAGGAGTTTGTTGACAAACCTGGACTTGACCGGAAGCCAGTGACTGCAGTGGGATTTATCAATAAAGTTCACGTTTTCATAAGTTCCTTCGTTGCAATCCACGTTTCTTACTGGGTGGTCTGTTGCACGTGGATTCGTGCCTGGTTTGTTGGACTGAACAGAGAAGGTGCAGGATGAGAGAAAGGAATGGAACCAGGAAAGGACAGTGCCGTGGATCCCAAGATTAGCCAGACGAACAAGGAGAGTGCGATGATCAACTATGTCAAAGGCAGAGGACAGATCCAAAGAAACTACAAGGGAAAGGTCACCACGATCATGAGACTGGTGAACTTCATTCAGGAGGGAGAGGAGGACAGTTTCGGTGCTGGCAGGGGTGGAGAGAAAGGGTGGAGTCCAGATGTGCAGAAAGCTGTGTGGAGACAAGTTTCTTCAGAACTTTGGAAAGAAAAGGGAGGTTAGACACAGGGCACCAACTGGCTGGAGTGGAAGGGTCAAGGGAGGGCTTCTTCAACAGGGGACAAATGAGGGGGTGCTTCCAGGCGGAGGTAAACACACTGAATGAGAGACATATGAAGAATGAAAGGCAGCAGTGTGAGAGAAGGTTCCAGGAGCCAAGTGGAGGGAAGGTAGTCAAGTAGGCAAGTGGTCTTAGGGAAAGAGTTGTTAACGTTGGTTAATTCATTCAATGTGACAGGGCGAATAGTGTGCCAGTTATGGGGGAAAACCTGAGGGGGGTAGTAGGGGAGGGAGAGGGGTGGGTAAAGAGGGACATAAGAACATAAGATATGCCATACTGGGTCAGACCAAGGTCCATCAAGCCCAGTATCCTGTTTCCAACAGTGGCCAATCTAGGTCATACGTACCTAGCAGTTTCCCCAAAAGACACAGGTTCTACAATGCTTGTGCTGAGTCAAGCATTGATATCCTGGGTCCCTTCTTAATAATGGTTTATGGACCTTTCCTCGAGGAACTTGTCCAAACCTTTTTTAAACTCAGCTACACTAACAGCCTTTTTACTACATCCTCCGGTAACAAATTCCAGAGTTTGATTACACGTTGAGTGAAAAAATATTTTCTTTTATTAGTTTTAAATAGTTTACCCTGTAGCTTCATTGCATGTGCCCTAGTCTTTCTATATTCTGATAACGTAAACAATCGATCTACATTTACCTGTTCCACTCCATTCATTAATTTATAGACTTCTATCATATCTCCCCTCAGCCATCTCTTTTCCAAGTTAAAGAGCCCTAACCTTTTTAGCCTTTCTTCATAGGAGTATCCTTCCATCCTCTTTACCATTTTGGTGGCTCTTCTCTGAACCTTTTCTAATAACGCTATATCCTTTTTAAGATATGGCAACCAGAATTGCACACAATATTCAAGGTGCGGTATCACCATGGAACAATATAGAGGCATTATAATATCTTTTGTTTTATTTTCCATTCCTTTCCTTATGATACCTAACATTCTATTTGCTCTCTTGGCCGCTGCTGCACACTGGGCAGAGGGTTTTAACATGTTATCCACAATGACGCCTAAATCTTTTTCCTGGTTGGTGGTTCCTAAAGTGGAACCTTGCATCGTGTAACCATAGTTTGGGTTGTTCTTCCCTAGGTGCATAACTTTGCACTTGTCCACATTAAATTTCATCTGCCATTTTGATGCCCAGTCTGCCAATTTATCAAGATCCTCTTGCAATTTTCCACAATCCTCTTGGGTTTTAACAACTTTAAATAGTTTTGTGTCATCTGCAAATTTGATAACCTCACTCGTTATTCCCTTTTCCAGGTCATTTATGAATATGTCAAAAAGCAGCGGACCCAGCATAGATCCCTGGGGTACAACACTATTCAACTTTCTCCATTGGGAAAACTGGCCATTTAGATTTACCTTCTGCTTTCTATCTTCTAACCAGTTCCTGATCCACAATAGTACACTGCCTCCTATCCCATGACTCTTTAGTTTTGCCAAAAGTCTCTGATGAGGGACCTTGTCAAAGGCTTTCTGAAAGTGCAGATACACTATATCAACCGACTCACCTTTGTCCACCTGTTTATTCACACCTTCAAAAAAACATAACAGATTAGTAAGACAAGATCTTCCTTGTCTAAAGCCATGTTGGCTGTCTCCCATTAGGCCATGACTATCTACATACTGAGTAATTTTGTTCTTTATGATGGTTTCTACCATTTTTCCGGGTACTGATGTCAGGCTCACCGGTCTGTAGTTTCCCGGATCACCCCTGGAACCCTTTTTAAAAATTGGCATTACATTGGCGTTCCTGCAATCTACAGGTATTACAGATGATTTTAATGAAATTCCACAGATTACTAATAGCAGGTCTGCAATCTCATATTTCAGTTCTTTCAACACCCTTGGATATATACCATCCAGCCCAAGTGATTTTCTACTCTTCAGTTTATCTAATAGTTGTAATATATCTTCCCGATGTATCGATATTTCCTTCAATTCTTAGTCTTCCTCAGTAAAGACCGAAGCAAAGAATTCATTCAGTCTCTCTGCTATCTCCTTGTCGCCTCTTAGCGCCCCTTTAACCCCTTTGTCATCTAATGGACCAACTGACTCTCTCACAGGATTTTTGCTACGAATGTACTTGAAAAAGTCTTTATTTTGCGTTTTTGCTTCCGCAGCAAGCTTCTTCTCAAATTTTCCCGTTGCCTGCCTTATCAATGCCTTGCATTTGACTTGCCAGTGCTTGTTGCAATTTCCAGGTTTCATCATTTGGCTCTTTTTTCCATTTACTGAAAGATGCTTTTTTGGCAACAACAGCCTCTCTGACCTCACCTTTAAACCATGCTGGCAGTTTTTTAGACTTCCTTCCACTTTTCTTAAAGTGTGGAATACAGCTGATCTGGCTTCCAAGACAGTATTTTTCAACAACACCCAAGCTTGATGTAAGTCTTTAACCTTTGCAACTGCTCCTTTTAGTTTTTTCTTCACTATTTTCCTCATTTTTTCTTAAGTCTCCCTTTCAAAAGTTAAAATGTAGTACTGTGGATTTCCTTCCTATCTCTCCTCCACTAATTAAATCAAACACGATCATGCTATGATCACGATTGCCAAGTGGCCCCAACACCCTTATCTCTTGCACTAGATCTGGTGTTCCACTAAGGACTTGGTCTAATATGGATTCCCCTCTGGCCTGTTCATGAACCAGCTGCTCCAAGAAGCAGTCATTTATTTCATCTAGGAACTTTACATGTCCTGCTGTAACACTGACCCAGTCGATACCGGGGTAATTGAACTCACCCATTATTATTACTGAGCTGTAACTTTTGTTAGCTTCCTTGATTTCTTTGAGCATTTCATCATTCATTTGTTCATTCTGGCCAGGTGGTCGATAGTACACCCCCACTGCCATCGCCTTACCCTTTTTACATGAAATTTCAATCCATAGAGATACTCCAGCAAATTTTGTTTCCTGCAAAACTTTAATCCTTTCTGACTCAATGTCCTCTCTAGCATAGAGCGCAACCCCTCCACCAATTTGATCAGCTCTATCATTACGATATAGTTTGTACCCAGGTATCACAGTGTCCCACTTGTTGTCCTCCTTCGACCATGTCTCTGAGATTCCAATCATATCTAACCTCTCATTTAGTACTATATATTCTAACTCTCCCATCTAATTTTTTAGACTTCTAGCATTTGCATACAAGCATTTTAGAGACTGTATTTTATTCATATTAATCTGGCTATTGGTAGGCATGGGTAATTTATTTATTTATTTATCATTTCTTATATACTGCCTTTCATGATATCAAGGCGGTTTACATTGAACAAACTGAAATTACATTGAACAGGGCATTATAACTTGAAGATAACTATTTTACAGAGAACATGGTCTGTGGAGGGTTAAGTGGCTTGCGCAAGACCACAAGGAGCACCTGTGGGACTAGAATTTGGGATCTTTAAGCTCTGTCTGCTCCACACTCGAGGGCATTTGGGCTACTTTACTCTTTTTTGGAACCTCTCTGCTTTTGGTAGTATCCTTCAAGGATACATTCTTCCAAACCATCTGCTCTTGGGTGACTGTTGGCTTTCCCCTATTATCTAGTTTAAAGCTGCTCTTTCTCCTTTTTAAAACTTAATGCCAGCAGCCTGGTTCCATCCCGGTTAAGGTGAAGCCCATCCCTTAAGAAGAGCCCCTCCTTTCCCCAGAATGTTTCCCAGTTCCTAACAAATCCAAAACCCTCATGTCTGCACCATTGTCTCATCCACACATTGAGACTCCGGAGCTCTGCCTGCCTTTTGGGTCCTGCACGTGGAATGGGAAGCATTTTGGAGAACGCTACCCTGGAAGTTCTGGATTTCAACTTCCTACCTAGAAGCCTAAATTTAACCTCCAGAACCTCCCTACCACATTTTCCTATGTCATTGGTACCAACATGTACGAAGACAGCACTATCTAAGACCTTATCTAGGTGGCACATGAGGTACGCTACCTTTGCACCAGGCAGGCATGTTACCAGGCGATCCTCACGTCCACCAGCCACCCAGCTATCTACATGCCTAATGATCGAATCACCAACTATAATGGCTGTTCTAACCCTTCCCTCATGGGCACATGCGCTGGAGAAACTTCCTTGGTGCAAGAGGGTTTTGCATCACCTGGAGGACAGGTCCTAGTTACAGGATCACTTCCTGCCACACCAGGTTGATGCTCTGTCACATGACCTCTCTCTTCCATGGCAACAGGGATGCTGCCAGACTGGAGGTGGGACTTCAGGACTATATCCCTGTAGGTCTTGTCTATGTACCTCTCTGTCTTTCTTATGTCTTCCAAGTCTGCTACTCTAACCTCTATAGAACGGACTCATTCCCTGAGAGCAAAGAGCTCCTTGCACCTAGTGCACATGTAAGACCTCTCACCAACTGGGAGAAAATCATACATGTGACACTCAATGCAAAAGACTGGAAAGCCCCCATCTCGCTGCTGGACTGCTATCTGCATCTTAGTCTTAAGCTTGTGTTTAGATCTTTAAGTTCTATACTTATTTGGATAATGAGCTTCACCTGAGATCACCTCCTTTCCTTTAAGATGTGTGAGTATCTATAAAGCTACGATTATCCCAGGGGTGGGTGGGTGTTGTGGAAGGAGGGAGGGAAGTAACACCTATTAAAAGAGGGCTGTTACACAGTACCCTGTCCTGTGCTGCTGAGGTAAGCTGTGACCAACTTCCTGGGTGATTAACAGTCCTTGCTTGGATAGAAGGAGTCTTTCAAAATGGGAGAGGAGAGAGAGGAGAGAGAAGGAGGACATGATGGGAAGGTGGAATGGAGAGACTGAATCTTGCTGGAGAAGAAGGAGGCAAGGCAGGCTGTATCAGGGGCATAAGGGGGAGAGGCAGAGGATATGGAAGAGGTAGACAAGGCCGAAATAAAGCAAAGAACATGGTAGAGTTTTCTGGAGGAGTTGAAAGAGGAGGAAATGAGGTCTGAGTAGTAGGACTATTTGGCTGCAGTGATCATGGAATGGTAAAGTTGTTGAGAGTGGAAGAAAAAAGGTCAGAGAGTCAGGGCTGGGATGTTTGCGTCAAGCCAGTTCTGCATGGCAGAGATGCGTGCACTGGAGATAGAGACAGGGTTGGAACCAGGGGTGGTGAGAACAGGGGCGGGACAGTGAGGTGAGATGGTGGGGGTCCAGGGTGGCAGAGAGGGTGGCAGAGAGGGTGGCAGAGAGGGTGGAGGTCCAAAGATCAACTTGCTTATTCACTGTTAGAGAGAAGGCAGAGGGAAAAAGGGCGTCAGCTGAGGGAAACTGTTGCAGGGTGAGTGGAGTAATGTGGAGCCTAGGTTTGAGGGAGGGTGGATTAGAGTTGTTGAGTGAGAGGATGGGAGGGAGAGAGAAAAGAGAAGGCAAAAGTGGTCGGACCAGGGGAGCGAGAAAGAGGAGATCTGAGAGGGAGTAAAGGGCGAAGCAGTGGGGATAAGAACAAAATCCAGAATGTATCCTGTAGCATGCGTAGGGCAGGAGACATGCTGGTGGAAGGAAAGGTCATCCAGCAAAGACAACAGAACCTTGTCCTTGTGGCAAGATGGGGAATCATAGTGGGTATTAAAGTCGCCGAGGACAACGAGGTGTGGGGACAGAAGAGAAGCTTCAAAAAGGGAGGCCAGGGAGAAGGGAAGGGGGAGCATAGAAGAGGAGGAAGTAAGTGGGGGGTGAAGAGCAAAAGCGAAGGAGAAGGGATAGTGGGGAGGGGGGACAACCTCAGAACAGGAGGGAAGAGCGATAGATGACCGCCATACCACCACCGCTATGGTTGAAACAGGGAGTATGGACAGCAGAATACCCAGGAGGGAGGCAGCGGTGCAGAAGGGCATCCTCGCCCTCACAGAGCCAGGATTCTGTGAGGAATAGGATATCCAAGGAGTTATGGGTGATACGGTCATGGACAAGATGTTTCTTCGCATGAAGGGAGCAGCAGTTAAGCAGGGCAAGGGAGAGGGTAAGTAGGGAAACCGCAGCGGGCTGGACAGTAGTAGAGGTGCTGGGCTGTGTGGGAAGGCAGGGCAGCAGATTTGCCGGGTTACGAGAAGACAATCCTGAGAGGGGGAGGTGATGGGGAGGGGCAGGCGGTGGCCCCAGAAGACCGGAATGGCGGCCATAGAAGCAGTAACCGAGAGGAGCGCAACAGAGAGAAGGCGGCAGAGAGCCCAGGCAAGAAGCATGGGGGGAGGCAGAGGTGATAGAAAGGATCTGCGATGGAGAGTTCTGGGTTTATGGATGGGAGAAGCTGAGAGGAAGAGATGTTCGTCGCCCCCATCGTCGCCCCAAGCAGCTCCCCCAAGGAGCACATCTTTCTCCTTGGGCACGCGCCACTGTGGTGAGGGACACCGCAGACAACTTGCTTTTAACTGGTGGTGGCTGGCAAAAACGCGACCACATTGCACGCGGTCACATCACTTCCGGGGCAGAGCAGGAGAAGACTGGCAGCCATGGAGGGCAGTACACAACTTGCTTTTAACTGGTGGTGGCTGGCAGAAACCTTGAATATTGTGTGCAATTCTGGTCATCGTATCTTAAAAAGGATATAGCAGAATTAGAAAAGGTACAGAGAAGAGCGACAAAAATGGTAAAGGGGATGCAAGGATACCTCTATGAGGAAAGGCTTAAAAGCTTAGGAAGTTATTCCCTTCTTCTAATCTTTGTTATTCAACCTGCATTCCCTCAGGTTGTAGAGGGAGGTTTACATTAAACAAATTCTTGACGCTGTTTCTGATCTAAGGTGAAACTGGCCCTGATGTAGTGTTCTTTTTTTATTTTAGAAGTAGTGAAGCAGTAGCAGAATGCGGGATACATTACCTCTATAGGATCTAGGGGAGAGGGGGAAAGTTGTGGCCTCACCTTTCTTTTTTGACCCCCTACTTTGTTTAAGGTGATTAAACGCCTTCTTCTTTTTCTACACCTTCACATTGACCATAGATGTTTCCGTCCTTACAACTTAGGACTACAGGGTTTAGGGATTGGATGGGGAGAGGGGAGTGGGGGAAACAATAGGTGATGGGGAGAGTGTTGCTAGGTGGCCGAGATGACCTTTCACTATGTCTAGGATACAAGGGACAGAATTAAAGAAACACATATGCAGACCTATCATTAAAGATAAAGGTTTTGCTGCATCCAATGTCACAGAGAAGTTGAATGTGTGATTCACCCCACATTTTCAATGATCAAAGTTTTGTCCTGGAATATCAGGGGTTTCCATAGTTCAGTCAAGAGGAGATGAGTACTAGACCAGATATGTAGGACACAGGCCAAGTTGATCTTTCTTCAGGATGCGCATCTCGCTTCCCAAGACCATCTCCAATTTGTCTCCCAAAGATTTCCACAAGTGTATGTTTCTAATTTAACATCAGATAAACGGGGCGTGGTTATCATGATTTCTCAAAATTGCCCTTTACAGCTATCCACACAATATAGCAACCCCCATTGGTTGCTTTCTTCTCTTACTGGGCAACATACAGGAGACCCAAATTACGCTAATCAATCTCTATAGCCTCTGCTTGAGATTGCGCAAACACTTGCTGACCTATTGAAGGTGATCAAACTATACTCGCAAGTTGAAATCATTATAGGGGGAGATTTCAACTGTGTCTTTTCAGATCTTGACTGAATAGGCAGAGGAAGTGCCCAGTCTTTGCAACCTCCTCAACTGGTAGCACTATGTGCAGACTTGGACTTAGGTGATACTTGATGAACGCTCCACCCAGGTGAGAGGGATTACACTTTCTTCTCACCTGTTCATCGATCACACTCTCATATTGATTATTGGCTAGCTTCTCAGTCGCTTCTGCAGTTGATATCGCAAATGACTATCGGTAGTATGAGACCCTCCGACCATGCTGCCCTATCCTTAGAATGGTGTGTGTTGGCCGAATAAAGACTGCCACGTTTGTGGATATTACCCCGCCATCTTCTTAAGATTCCAGTCTTCTTGGATGCCATTAAAGCAGGATGGAAGGACTATTTGGACTATAATGATATAGCAGGCACTTTTGTTTTTACCCAGTGGGAAGCTGGGAAAGCCAAGCTACCTGGCCAATTAATATTGTTGGTGACAGCATTTAAAAAATAACACCTGGCCAAGCAGTTGACTTTTCGTATGGAGATTGAAAGGTTCTAAGTAGCACATCAGAAGGGGGGAGGAATGTTGGTGTGGCGTAGATTGGTCAAACTTCGGGGTGAACTCGTGTCTCTGGAGACAGAAAATATAGCATATCAATTACAATGCACACGTCAAACATACTATGAGCATGGCAATAAAGCTAGTCGTCTACTTTTATGACAATTGAAACGTCATCACCAAAAACACAAGATTGCAGCATTGTCCTCCTCACAAGGTCTTCTGACATGGAATTCGGAGGATATGGCAAAATTGTTTGCAAAACTTTATATGGGCCTTTATTCATCCAAACTGATGATGGTTTGACTATGCAGTGATGGCTAACGGAAGTGGAACTTTCTTGCCTTGCCCCAGAGGTACGAGATGCTCTGGAAGGTCCTATTACACTGTCTCAGGTACAGTTAGTGATTCGCACCTTAAAAATGCCAAAGTGGCAGGCCCAGATATGTTTCCGGCAGAGCTATAGAAAGAACTTCCAGACCTCTTTGCCCCATTCCTGGTACGAGTCTTTAATGAGATCTTGTTGCAACATGAACTTTCTCACTCATTTTATCATGCCACAATTATGGTAATCCTGAAGGAGGGTAAAGACCCCCCCTACTATTCAGTAGTTATCACCCAATTTCACTACTAATTCTAGACTATAAGATCTTAACAAAGATATTCTCATCCCATCTTAATTTCTGTTTTCATGATATCATATACCTGGATCAAATGGGTTTCATACATCACTGATATGGATTTGAGAATGTTTGACATCTCATTAATGTTATGTTCAGGCTGAAGCATGTTCCTGGAGACTTTGCAATTCTTTCCCTTGACGCTGAAAAAGCCTTTGACAAAGTTGAATGGAAATACTTACTGATGGTTCTCAAGCACTTCGACTTTGGCCCTGGTTTTCGTGGCTGGATTGAAGCGATGTATGCTGCTCCTAAGGCTTCAGTTTTGGTAAATGGCTTTCTTTCTCCATCCTTTGAGTTGGGCAGGGGCACTAGGCAGGGCTGTCCGCTCTCCCCACTTTTGTTTGCAATGGTGATTGAACCCCTGGTGGCACGCTTGCAGAAAGAAGCCTCACAAATCAGAATCCAACTTGGGGGTTCTTACCATACCATTTCACTTCATACAGATGATGCACATATCTTTGTGCGAAATCCAAGTAAAACTTTACCTATAATTGCAGATATCCTACAAATCAGTCTCAGGGTTCTTGGTTAACAAACAGAAGTCAATGCTCCTACTGTGCTTTTTGGCTACTAGCAAGTGAAATACTTTATTTTTTAATTATTTTTTTTTAGTAGTGATGCAATTCCGATATTTGGGAATTATGATCCCACAAGATATATCAAAGCTATTTGCACTTAACTACACAGTACGTATGAGCCTTTTAACCCAAGATACTAGCTCTTGGCAGATGCTATCAGTCTCTTGGTTAGGAAGTATTAACAGTGGATTATAGGCTCTCAGGCAGCATGGACTCACCAGACGCAGGTCTTGTCAGACAAATCTGATTGATTTCTTTCACTGGGTGACCAGGGAGTTGGACCAAGGGAGAGCCCTAAATGTGGTGTATTTAGATTTCAGCAATGCCTTTGACACCTTTCCTCACAGGCGACATAAACAAACTGAGCACCCTAGGGATGGACCCTAAAGTTACTGATTGGGTTAGAAATTGGTTGAGTGGGAGGCGACAAAGAGTACAGGTAAATGGAGCTCACTCTGAGGAGAAGGAAGTTACCAGTGGTTTGCCCCAGGGATCTGTCCTTGGTCCAATTCTTTTCAACATCTTTGTTAGTGATATAGCAGAAGGGCTTTCGGATAAGGTTTGCCTCTTTGTGGATGATACCAAAATCTGCAATAGAGTAGACACCCAGGAAGGTGTAGATAACATGAGAAGGGATCTAGCTAAGCTTGAAGAATGGTCTAGAATTTGGCAGCTGGGATTTAATGTTAAAAAACGCAAGGTCATGCATTTGGGCTGCAGCAATCTAAGGGAGCAATATAGTATAGGGGGTGAAGTACTTTTGACCACTAAAGAAGAGAGGGACCTAGGCATAGTTATGTCTGATGATCTTAAAGTAGCTACACAGATAGAAAAGGCGACAGCAAAAGCTAGAAGTATGCTTGGGTGCATATGGAGAGGAATGGCTGGCAAAAAACAGGAGGTGATAGTGCCTCTGTATAAGTCTTTGATGATACCTCATTTGGAGTATTGTATGCAATTCTGGAGACCACACTTTCAAAAGGATATAAACAGGATGGAGTCAGTACAGAGGGTGGCTACTAAAATGGTTAGTGGTCTTCATTATAAAGCATATGAGGACAGACTTAAGGATCTTAATATGTACACCTTAGAGGAAAGGCGGGATAGAGGTGATATGATTGAGACATTTAAATATCTCCATGGCATAAATGCACATGGGGAGAGCCTCTTTCGATTGAAAGCAAGTTCTGCTATTAGGGGACATGGGATGAGGGTGAAAGGAGATAGATTCAGGAGTGATATGCGGAAATATTTCTTTACGGAAAGAGTGGTGGATCCATGGAATAGTCTCCCAGTGGAGGTGGTAGAGATGAGGACAGTATCTGAATTCAAAAAAGCATGGGATGAACACAGAGGATCTCTAAAGGAAAAAATGTGACTGTTGTAGTTGTTGATATGTAGTAATTGTAAACGCTGAAGTTGATAAAGGGGCAGACTAGCAAGAGCCACATTACAGTAGTCCAGCCTACTTATCACCAGCACCAGCAAGAGGGTAGTAAGTGAAGAGGGTGCTAACAATGGTCAGACTGCTCTGATCTGACGAAGTGCACAAAAAGATCGGCAGATGAGGATGGATACATGCTCATGAAAGGAGAGCGAAGAATCTAATGTGACATCCAAATAGCAGAATGAAGAAACCAGGGGAATAGTAGTGGAATTTAACTGTGTGGCAATGATTGGACAAGGAGTGCTTAGGGAAACCCACATGGCCATAGACCTAGCTGGGTTGAGATGGAGAAAGTTGTTAGAGATCCAAGTGGCAATATGGGTAAGACAATCATTAATAGGTGAGAGATCAATAGCAACTGGGAATGTGTGGAAAAAAAAAACAATATCATCAGCGTAGAGATATGTGGACACCAGATATTGTTGAATGAGGAGAAGCAGAGGGGCAAGAAAAATGTTAAAGAGCAATGGGGAGAGCACAGATCCCTGAGGAACTCCACATATTAAAGGGAATGATGGGGAGGACACATCATTTAAGTGAACAGAAAAGCTACGGGAGGTGAGGAATGAGTGAAACCAATGCAGCACAGTACCCCAAATCCCAGAGTCATGAAGGCAAGAGAGCAATGTACAGTGAGCTACTAAGTCGAAGGTGGAGGAGAGATCCAGTGACACAACCAAAGTGATATCCCCTCAATCGTGTGCAACGTATAACTCATTCAGCAGGGCAAGAAGAATGGTTTCCGTGCTGTGGCCTGCAAGGAAGCCAGACTGATACAGATGGAGTACGTTAGTGGCCTCAACATGAAATGCTAGTTGAGAGAATATGAGTTTTTCTAGCACTTATGCTAGAAATGGGAGGTTTGAAACTGGACATCAGTGTGCCGGAACAGAAGAATCAAGTGAGGACTGCTTAAGTAGTGGCTGAATAATGGATGACTTCCATGGGGTAGGAAAGATTCCAGTAGATAAGCTGGAATTGAAAATTGTTCAAACAAGAGGCAGTAAGGCAAGAGATAGTTCAGATAACCAGCTGGAGGGAATGGGATCTAGCGAACACATTGTCTTCCTGGAACCCGAGAGGGTCTTAACCCTTCTCAGGCCGAGCCCAAAACTCTCGGGATCTAAAATTCTGACTAAATATTCCTATCAAATGGTATATAATGCATGACCATAGCAGAAGGAAAATCACTATTAGAACATATTGAATAAGACAGGTACAATTTTCCTGAAATATGCAAAAATTAACCCAGCTGCAGAATGTGGATTAAAATTTTAAAGTAGGCCTTCAAAGGGTTAAATAACTCTGTTGCAGAAATGGGTTGAAAAGAATACCAGGTAAGGCCCAGAGCCTGAGAGTGAGAAGATGCTGAACAAGAGGTGTCAACAAGGGGAATAGATGACTGGGAGAGAAGAGATGGGGACAAGGGGGGGGGGGGGGAGGGAGTTGTGAAAAGTGCAACGCAAGTCAAGAACCTTATCTCGGAAAAAGACGGCAAGAAGCGTAGGATCCGGAGTTGTAGTCAGATGGACAGGATGAGTGGTAGGGTCAGATAGAGTACAAAGGATGGAATAAAGCTGCCTGGAGGAGTTGGAGGCTGTAGAAATGAGGGATGTATAATACGAACGTTTTGCGGAGTATACAGATGAATGGTAGAAAGAATATACCTTTGAAAACAAGCACAAGTTTCTGAAGAGGGGTTCTTGCGCCACAGCCACTCAACACGTCAAAGCTGTGAGCACAGTAAAAATATGCCTGGGTGGTACCAAGGGGAACAAACACATTTTTCTGAAGTAGGGAAGGGGTGGAAGGGGGCCAAATTATCCAGAGAGGCAGTAAGCACAGAATTCCAGGTGCAAACCTAAGCACTAGGTGACTGAGATATAAAATCCAAAGGGAACAGGGTATGTGCAGGTGGAAAAGCAAGTACTGTTGTCGGAGTGATATGATGGCGTAAGCTACGGGATAGCTGGGGATTAGCAAAATCAGCAGCTGTGACTGAGAAGAAGTAGAAAAGAAGATGCAATGATGATCTGACCAAGGGATCGCAAGGGCTGAAAAGGAGGATAGAATAAGACCAGAAGAAGATGGGGCAATGACCAGGTCTAACATATGGCAGTTGCTTAAAAGGTGCCGATGGAGACTTTAGCCTCATTGAAAGGAGCGGGGAAAGGGAAGGGAATGGTTAAGGTACGGGACATTTACTGTATGGAGAAGCTTACGGCTGATCTATGAGGCACACCCGATAAGGTGAGGAAACTTTGGTCTCCTCTTCTCCCACTGGAGGAGTGATTCTCTCTGTGGCATTGGGATGTGGCGACCTCTTGCATATGACTAGTTATAACTGCCGCCTATCATCTCTCCACAAACCTTTTTCTGGTGTTTCTTCCAACTCCATCATTGTTTCACTAGTATGCTTCTCTAGGAGAAGAGGAAGGGGGGATGGCAGAGGGGAGGGAAGTGGAGGGAGGGAGGGAGGAGGGAGGGAGGAGGGAGGGGTGCAGAGTCATGGGTAATTTTCAAGGCATGGAGGAGGGGTTAAGTTAGGAAGGAAACAGAAAGGGCTGAGTGTGTTTCCTGATCCTTTGTTTAGAGCCAGAGGATCGTTCAGCTCGCCAATTTGAATACAGAGGTTATCAAATTTGCAGATGACAAAAAACTATTTAAAGTTGTTAAAACCCAAGAGGATTGTGAAAAATTGCAAGAGGATCTTGATAAATTGGAAGACTGGGCATCAAAATGGCAGATGAAATTTAATGTGGACAAGTGCAAGGTTATGCACCGAGGGAAGAACAACCCAAACTATGGTTACACGATGCAAGGTTCCACATTAGGAACCACCACCCAGGAAAAAGATTTAGGCGTCATTGTGGATACCATGTTAAAACCCTCGGCCCAGTGTGCAATGGCGGCCAAGAGAGCAAATAGAATGCTTGGTATGATAAGGAAAGGAATGGAAAATAAAACAAAAGATATTATAATGCCTCTATATCGTTCCATGGTGAGACCGCACCTTGAATATTGTGTGCAATTCTGGTCGCCATATCTTAAAAAGGATATAGCGATTTTAGAAAAGGTTCAGAGAAGAGCCACCAAAATGGTAAAGGGGATGGAAGGATACTCCTATGAAGAAAGGCTAAAAAGGTTAGGGCTCTTTAACCTGGAAAAGAGACGGCTGAGGGGAGATATGATAGAAGTCTATAAATTAATGAACGGAGTGGAACCGGTAAACGTAGATCGATTGTTTACCTTATCAGAATATAGAAAGACTAGGGGACATGCAATGAAGCTACAGGGTAAACTATTTAAGACTAATAAAAGAAAATATTTTTTCACTCAACGTGTAATCAAACTCTGGAATTTGTTACCGGAGGATGTAGTAAAGGCTATTAGTGTAGCTGGGTTTAAAAAAGGTTTGGACAAGTTCCTGGAGGAAAGGTCCATAAACCATTATTAAGAAGTGACCGAAGATATCAATGCTTGACCCAGTACAAGCATTGCAGAACCTGTGTCTTTTGGGGAAACTGCTAGGTACATATGACCTAGATTGGCCACTGTTGGAAACAGAATACTGGGCTTGATGGACCTTGGTCTGACCCAGTATGGCATATCTTATGTTCTTATGTTCTTATGAATACAGTGTTCCCATAATTTCTGTTTAGATATATTTACATACATTGGGAAGGATTTGTATTTCTGTATCTTATAACAATGGATAAGGGATGTTGAATTTCACTTGAGAGGAGGGGAGCCGAAACTATGGGTGTACTGCCTGAAAAATGTATGTAATTTTTACTTGATCTTTCAATGTTTCTGCATACTACCCTGTCTGTATTTTGACAGATGTGAAAATTCTTGACCTTAATAAAATAAAATATTTTACACAAAAAAAATGAACAGAAATCAGAGGTGAGGGAATCTTGTAAGTTAAAGAGTCCTCAATATCTATCCTCAAAGAAATTTTAAGAACAGCAATAGTGTTTATACTAGATATGCTGAAATTTGCTGTTTGTGCTAAAAGAGCTAACTAGGGAAACCTAACAATGTCTGTGTTATGATAAATGGGAATGGTGATGTAAGAATTGTCTGTGAGTGAGTCTGGAAAAGAATCTTGTTTGAGTGAGAAAGGGAGATCATATTTGTAGTCCTGGGACCTCTGAGCATCTTTTTTGGCAGAATTATGTCTTTTGTGACTGCAAATGAGAGTGTGTGTGGTTTGAGGGTTGCATGGGAGTATCTGGCATGCTGATCTGTAATTCAGGGAGGACGTGAATGCCTGGCCAGTATCTGGATCTTACGGATAACCGCAGTGTCACCAGGTGCCAGTGTGATAGGGTAGCCATGGCACTGGAAGACATGACTGATGTTGTGCCAACATTCCCCAGATTGTGCCATGAGGCCCACATCCTTACTCAGTTCAGGATCTATGCAAGCTATGAAAGTGGCTACTTGATATGATGGCACAAGGATCCCCCCTCCCATGCCCACACCGGCCTGACCAGGGGAGCATTGCCACATTGCAGACTGTGGGAAGGCAGGCAGGGTTGTCCAACAGATAGCAGAAGTATACAGACTGACATAAGCCAAGACAGAGAGTGGACATTGTATGGAACAGATGTAGGGAGTTGCTGAAAGAAATGCCAGTACCTAGATATGTTGGAAACAGATGCCATAGCCATAATAGATGCTGAAATATTAGCGAACACATAGTAGATCTGGAACAGGAATTGTGCGCCCTTATGAGGTGTGTGGAAGGAATCCGTCAGGTCCATTGAGGGCTAATTTTCTAGCTTTGCATAAATGTTAGGGCCAAAAATTCACAAGCATCAGCTTTTCGAATTTGACAGCAAACCTGGGAAATTATTGTCATTGTTGATTAAGGGGGGGGGGGGGGGAGGGATGAGAAAGCTAACCTGGGCATTTACAAACAAGTTGGGAGGCTGCAGATAGGGCTGGTAGTATTTATTTATATACGTAACAGCGTTTTATATCACTTTATCTGGAAGTCAAAGCGGTTTACAGTGAATGTGAACTTGTGGAATGTTACACTAAACAAGATAACTTAGGGTGTTAACAAGCAACCAACTATTTACATTCAATTATGTTAAAAGCATTATAGTAACATGAGTTTGAAGCATTACAACACATGGGTTAAGTTAGAGTGTGAAATGGCCGAATAGTTAGTGACATTAGCAGCTGTCCCCTGGCTGCTCCATCCATATGGAACTCCCTCCCAGATGATTTGAGACTAACCACAGAAATCAAGGACTTCCGAAAACAGCTGAAGACAACCCTGTTCATCAATTACTATGGACATATCCCCTGAACCAGCATACAAGTCAGATCATCACCCCCACCCCAAGACTGTATATAAGACTGTATAATAGCTCATGATGTATAATAGCGCACTATGTAGATAAACCAAATCTAATCACATCCCCGCCAACACATACACATCACTCTGTACACTGCATGAAAACATTTGCCCTCTTGATTGTTTGCCGTGGAAACCGCTTTGATTGAATGATAAGGCGGTATATAAATACCATTAAATAAATAAATAAATAAATAAATTAGCAATGGTGGGAAGATAGTGTGGGGGGAGGAGTGACTAGGGTAGAAACATTAGGATTAGTGGAAAATGCAGAGGGTAGGCGGGGGGGGGGGGGGGGTGTCGAGAGACAAGTTGGATGGGATAAGCATCTACCGAGGTACAAATGTCCACATAATATTTCTTAATGAGTTGTAAGGAAGCTAGTGACATGATCCATATGAAAGAATTTCTGAAGGAGTGCAATCTGCCCCAGATTACAGATCAACAAAAGGAAGCATTAAATCGCCCCATTAGGGCTCCAGAGGTCAGAAGGCTATTAAAGATATGCATCTGTTCCAGGCACCAGGTCCAGACAATTACAGTTGTGAGTAATACAGACTACTACAGGCTACAGTGTACTGCTGGCTATGTTTACGACCGGTTGATATTGGATGGAAGTTTTCAGAGTAGGTTAATGCAGCTCTCATTACAGTTATACTGAAAACGGGGAAAGGCCCTTTATTCCCCCAGTTGTGTTGCCCCATATTCTTATTGAAAGTGGACCAGAAACTATTTGACAAAATCTTAGCGGATTACTTGGCACAGGTTCCTTCTCTTATTCAGGAGTCATAAGTGGGATTTGTGAAAGGTAGACATGTGATCAAAAAGGAGGATTTTAGTATCCCTGGACCACTATTGGGCTAATTGGATTCTGTCACTGCTTATTAGCTTTGTCACCGAAAAAGCCTTTGACCGAGTGGACTGGAATTATCTGTTTTAGTCCTTAAGCAGTTTGGGTTTAATGGACTGCTTCTGCAGGTGGTGCATCTTTTGTATTCCAGACTGAGGCCATAGTGTTTTTCCAAGACATGTGCACTAATGATTTTGATTTGCAGCAAGAAACTTGACAGGGCTGTCCCCTGTCGCTTTTGCTGGTGCTATAACCTCTGTTGTGCAAAATCAGAGGTTATGGTTTATTAAAATTTTTGATATACCGTCTTTCACACATATCAAAACAGTTTACAATAAAAATATACTAAAAATGAGAAAAAGAAAAGAACACTAGATAAAATAAATAGGACAGGAAAGCAAGGTATGGAAGCAGTGGGAAATAGGGAAGGGAGGGGGCAGAGGTTCCAGGTAAACTATATGGAGAGATAATATGTGTGTAGACCAGAGGAACAGAAGAATACCAGAGTTCTAGATTGGTTCAGTAGTAATATTGAATGCACATTGAAATAAATCTTTATAGCAGTTTTGAATTCAAGAAAAGATGGTTCTAGGCGAATATCTGGTGGGAGAGAGTTCCAGAGGAAAGGGACTAGAAAGAAAAAATTACGGATGCTTTCAAAACAGACTTGTGACAAAGGTGGCAAGTTAAAGTGGTTTGTGTGTATAGAACAGAGCAAGTAAGTGAGTGCATGTGGGATGAGGCATGTAGGAGTACCGGAGTTGAGAGTCTTGTGCACAATGGTCAGCAGTTTATACTGAATACGGAAGGATAAGGGGAGCCAGCAGGATTTAATGAATAGTGGTGTGACATGATCATGACAGGAGGAATGGTGAAGTAGGCATATAGCAGTATTTTGGATAGATTGCAGACGTTTGAGTTGATATTGGGGTAGTGTCAGACGGCTGCCTGGGTGAGAATGTTCACAGTCTTGGCAAGTGCATATATCAATATGATTTGCAAGGGATTGTGGGCAATGCAGTCCATTCACACCAGACACAGCTGCTCACAATAAATAGTTGTGCTTGAAGGTAAAGCCAATAAGATATTTATTTATGGGGTTATTTCTCCCAACACAGATATGCTTGGTAGCACATAAATCAGGTTACTTGCTTTCAGTGTTAAACTTGGAAAAACAAAATCAGGAAAACAACATTTGAACTTCTCAGGCAATCAAAGCAAAAGAAATAAGACCTGGTTGGTAACAAACTGGTCTTTTCTGTAGGCTTTAGCTAATATTTTCTTAGCATTGTATCAAACAACAAACAATATCCACAAAGAAGAGAAAAACTGTTCTTTTCAGGTTAACTTCTTATATCTTCCCACATAGATTCAGAAGTGATTCCCTCAGAGCTCACAAGCAATTAGGTAAGGCTCAATTGCTAGCAGTTACCCAGCTGAAACCCCTTAGCTGGCTTGCTTTCTACTGCGTGGCTAAAAATCCTACTCAGGAGCTTTTCTGAGCAGATTAAAGAACAAGTTTGTATTTCTTTGTGATGGTTGCTGTATTTTATAACAGAAAATTACCAAAGGAGTTTAGACAGAGAGCAGTCCATGTAAACACATTCTTCATCTGCAACGTCTCCCCCTTCTTCAACAATCATGGGCTCAATATCATGGTTTGGCACAGATGAATTTCTCAATGGAGCACTTTCAGGAGAATACTTGTTTCCCTGCTGTCTTTCAAGGTTATAGCTAGGGCATAGATCAGTGTTCATACCTGAGCTTCCATTGCTGTTAGAGTTCCTCTCTATATAGCCTGGCCAGTATGTAGTCCAGTTCTTATGTCCAGCCTTCCAATCCAGATCCCTGGACACTGGATCTCTCTTCACATACCTTCTGGCACGGGTCTTAGGGTCCCTTCCACGTGCAGCCGTCTCCCTCACAGGTACCATCTGGAGATTCCTAGCTCTGCAGCACCATTCCTCTGGCTTTCCCCAGTCCAATGGTGTATGCTGGCCCTTGGAATGCCTCCCAGTATACGTACTGCTCCAGACTCCTCTAGACCTCCCAAAGGCTTTTCTCTTCTTTCTTCCAAAGGGTTTCTTGCCCTCTCTGGCTTCTGCTTCTGATGATCCTCCAGATGAAACTGAGGATATCCAAGCTGATCATGAAGATGATGAAGATGATTCTCTGTAGAATAAACTCTACCTTTATTCTGCTTAGATGAGTGCTCCTCCCTAACACAGCGCAGCTGTGCTGAATCAGGCCCTGCCCTTTGAGATGAGTGCTTAGGGATTACCTCATAGCCCTCCTGATTGAACACACGTTTCCCCACTTCAGCTCTTCTAATGGCTGTTGGAAACCTGGTGCATTCTGGGACTGGTAGTCTTTTATGGAAATATTCTGTTTTCTCATTTCTACCAGAACTGACAGGTTGCTTGTTCAGAGTCACTTCACCTTTTCTATAGCTCCTTCCTGAGCTATGATAAGCTTCCTTATCACAGTAGTCCAGAATAAATGATATTACAGTAGTCCAGTTTGGATATGACCAAACTGCGGTTGTGGAAGGGATTAAAGAAATCCACACTGGGGAAGAGGTTTTCCAGGTGGTGGCCTTTGCAGATGACCTCTTAGTGCACCTGGTGGATCCAGGATCATCTTTCTCTGCTTTCATGGATAAGCTTAAACTAGGTAAGTCAGAAGCCTTGAGTGTGGATACAGTCCTCCACTTCAAACTTGGTGTTTGGTTTCTGCTCCAGTGGGCAAGGTAGCACTTCCAATACTTAGGTATGAATCTGCCTGAAGACCCCAGCAATTATATGGGATTAATATCCCACTATTATTGGCAGAGATAGAGGTGAATCTATATTAGTAGCAGACACTGCCCTTAACGCTTGGAGGAAGAGTGATTTTATTATTAACTTCTTTATTTACGTTTTCAGACAAATTATAACAAAAAACCAAAAAGTTACAATTAAAGTGATACTTTAAACATAAGAGCAAAAAAATAGGCCTTAACAGCCTACCCCAACATTAACCCTCCCTTCACCATGCGATCATCATAAAAGGAGACTATAAAAAGAAAAGAAAGAGGCTTACAAGAGCTATGACATAACCAAAGCAGTCTTCTACCATGTGTAGGCATGGTTGATTAGCTAATTACCTCTTAATTTACACCATATCGCGCCTTTGAAATATAATTATGTAGGGGTTTCCACTTAAGCAAGGTAGAGGGCATGGAAGTTGTACCATACCGTGGCATTTGTTCGTATTTACAACATAAGCATAAACGATTCCACCATTCATGCCAGTTGAGATCTGCCATATGTTTCCAGTTGCCAATAACAAGATGCAGCGCCACTCCCATCATGAAGTCAAATAAGAAATGACAATCCCTCTGTAATGACGAGATGCCAGTTGTTGACCGGAAAGCTATAATAAACCAAGAGAGAGTAGCCCTGAATCCCAAGACCTCCTGGATTTGGTTCCAAATCGAAATACAATAGGATTGAACATTAGGGCAGTCATATACCACATGTTTTAAAGTGCCAGCATCACTCTGACAAGACCAACATTCATTTCCACAACATCACTCTGACAAGACCAACATTCATTTCATTTCATTCATCCCACTTGGAAACCTTTATCGGGGTAAAATGGGCTCTATGTGCAAAAAAAATATAGAGCTTGGAAGATAGAAGCAGACTGAGAGACTCTAATTAGCTTACCCCAGAATTTCACCCATGCTTCCGGGGAAAGAGTCTCCCCAGTGTCTTGTTCCCATATCCGTTGAGCACCAATGGACTGTGGGGTGGGGTGATGGGCAGACAATTTATAGTAGTAAGAAGCCACCCCTGAAGCCTGTTGGGCTGAACCTATGATATTCAGTAGCCCTCATTCTTCAGGAAGAGATTTGATATCAATAAGGGATTTCTCTATGCAATGTCTCAGTTGAATCCACTGAAAGTATAAGATTTTAGGTAGGTCAAACTCACGCTTTAAAAATACAAAGGGTTTCTACCTACCTTCTAATATCAATTGACCTATAGACCAAATGCCCCTGCTAAATCATTGTTTCCATGAAAACGGACTTTGATTCATTTTTAAAAAGGAACTGTACCAGATGGGGATAAGTTTCGATAAACATTCCTCCCTAGGAATTACACTCGCTAACTGCTGGAAAGCCCTTTGTGTGTTTGTTATAACTCTGTGAAACTTCTACCTCTCAGAAGACACCATGCCAGGGAGGAGGCTCAAGGGGAATGGAGCTATCAATCTCTCTTCCAAATCAAGCCACACTGGACGTTGCCCCTTATCCCCCCCCTCCACCCATCTTGAACCCTGTTTTAGCAAAAAAGCGCAGTGATAGGCCTGAAAATCAGGGAAGTTCACCCCCCCCCCCTTTCTCTTTTTTAGATTTAAGCTTCCTAAGAACAATTCTAGGCAGTTTATTTTTCCATAGAAATTGGCCAAGAGTCCTTTCAACTTGATGATATGTTTTACCCGAAAGGAAAGCTGGCAACATTTCTAACACATAGTCATTTTTATCGCTTCAAGATGACCCCACCAAGAAAGATAGACCGGCGACCATTTCACAGTCATATTTTGTACTTTGGAAAGGAGCTCCCCGTCATTATATTGCAGAGTTCACTAAGTGGATGACAATAGTGAACTCCAAGGTATTTCACCATTTTGGATTCCCATACAGAAGGATAATCTTCCAAATCCGCCCTACAAACTCGAGAGTTTAAAGGGAATGCTACAGACTTTGACCAATTAATTTTATAGCCTGATAAACCTGAATATTGGTCTATCAACTCTAGGACAGCCGGAATAGAACTGGGCATGGTGAACAGCAGTAGATCATCAGCGTAAGCAAAGTTTAATTTCTATGTCAGCTATGGACAGACCTTTAACTGCAGAGCTTTGTCTTAACAATAAGGCCAAAGGTTCCAAGGCCACATTGAAAAGGATAGGTGAAAGGGGGCAACCCTGATGGTGCCACACCCTAAGAAAAAGTCTTTAGACTGAGACGCATTCACAGAAATATTAGCACTTGGTCTCACATACATACGTTTAATTAATTTAACGAAACCCTCACCAAAACCAAACCACTTCAAGACGGCAAATAAGAAAGGCCACTCCAGTCGATCAAACGCTTTCTCTGCATCTAACGATAAACCCACCAGTGGGCCCTCTGCTCCTTCTGCACCTTCCAAAACATGACAGAACACTCTGGCATTGTCAGCTTTAAAGCATCCCTCAGTGAAGCCACATTGATCCGTGTGAATCAAAGATGGAATAAATTTGGAGAGACGACAAGATAAAGTGGCAGCAAATATTTTATAATCTGCATTTAATAATGCAATTGGGTGGTAATTACTAACCATCTGAGGGTCTCTCCCAGGTTTTTCAAGAACGAAGATATTCGCAGAGGCAAAAGCTCCAGTCTGGGCCTCCATTTCTAAAAGAAGCCTATAATATTGTTGAAGATATGGGCCCAGCACTTTGGAAAAGGTTTTATAGAATTCAACCAGAAGGCCATCTGGTCCGGTAGTCTTGCCCACTTGCATAGAGTCAATAGCCTGGATAATTTCCATGACCGTCATCTGCCTCACTAGACCTGCAGCTGTTTCCTGATCCAACACTGGCCTCTGTATATTGGCCAGTAATTTATCAAAACCTTCCTCAGAAAATTCTATCTCTGGGGAGTATAGCTGAGCATAAAATTGGTGAAAGATTTCTGCAATTTCAGAGTCCTTGACAATCAATTGTTGCCCCTGAGGATCTTTCAAAGCAGCAATTCAAGAAGCTTCCTTGTGACCTTTTAACAAGTTAGCTAATAACCGTCCGGCCCTGTTACCTTCCAAATAATACCGCTCTTTCTGCACTTGAATGTTCTGTGAAGCCTCAGTAGTCAAAATCGAGTTATATCTAAATCTAAGATATTGCAATCGTATCAGAATGTTAGGATCAGTTTTCTGACTTATGATGCATTCCCCCACTTTAATCTGCTTGTCCAAAACTTCAAGTTCTGCTTTACGTTGCTTGGCCTGTCGTATAACAAAACTGGTTATAGTGGCCCACATATTAGCTTTGAATCCTTCCCACCATGCCCAATCCGAGGTGTCCTGAGGTAAATTAAACTGAAAATACCCCTCCATAGCCATCAGGATGGTCTCTCGGAACGCCTCACTACCAAGAAGAGTTCTGTCAAAATTCCAGCATGAGTGGGATGGGCAGCTCGTTAAGTCCAATAGGGAGAATGATATTGTGGCATGGTCAGAAATATGAGCTGCATGAATATTGGATTCACTAATTCTAGAACATAGTCCTTAGAGACTAGGAAAAAGTCTATGCATGATACCGAGTTATGAGGGGGAGAGAAGAAAGTGTACTCTTTGTCAACAGGATGTTGCAGCCGCCATATGTCTACCAGGCCTAAATCTTGTATTAGAGACAAAAGAACAGGGTGTGCTTTGGGGACCTTATTGGTTCTGATTGGACTCCTATCTAACAAGGGGTCTAGCACAAGGTTGAAGTCTCCCCCCACAATAGTCGGATATCTAGACACTTCTTGCGCTAAAGCTGCAATGGAACAAAATAAAGTAGGGCAATCTATGTTAGGGGCATAGATATTGATTAAGGCCAGTTCAGTAGATCTTAACTTAATGACAACCATTGCCCACCGCCCTTCAGTATCAGATCTGATTTGTAGTACATTGTGGGATAAGGATTTCCTTACTAGAATGGCTACCCCATTTTTTTATGATTGGCAGCTGAAAAAGCCACTAGTGAGAAGTGTTTCATATCTAATTTTAAAGACTCCTTCACATTCAAATGTGTCTCTTGCAGAAATAGGATGTCAGCACTTTATTTGCGCCCGTATAAAAATATCTTTTTCCTCTTAATGGGATTATTAATGCCCTTAACATTCAGTGAGACTATCTTAAATGAAGACATATTGACAATATAGCACACTGTGATAGACAAATGTTGCAGAAGCATACCAGGTTGTAACATGATTTTACAATGTTAATCCACACCCTAAAAGCATTCAGAATAATGGCTACATTAATAGCCCAGGGAAAAAACGCAAGCAGAAAAGCCATCTCTTAGTCATAGCCCTTATAGAAGATCGTTCAAAAGAAACACACATAATTCTAAATATCAAAAGCCAACGAAACCCTGGGGGTCTATAACTATCTCTGAACTTAGCGGGTGAGCCCAAAGGGACAAGATAGCACGGAGGGTGTAACTAACTAAATCGCTGCAACTCCTCTGCCGCTTAGGGCTTCTTATACTGAGCACAACCCACCCCAATAATAGTGTCCACAAACCCGAGGCTCCAAAACACTTGAGCAAAACCACCCTTACCAATACATTGTGTGAATGCTGTAGACTACATGTAGATAGGCAAGGGCCGTTTTGCCATTACAATGCCCCGACACCCACCAAACCACCACACACACCACAGACAACACAAAACACAAAATAAGAAAGGAAGAAACAAAGAGAGGGGCAATATGACCAGAGCAATACCCTGGAGTTGCCCCGAGAGAGCCACATTGAATATCAATTCTGCATGATTTACATTGCAACACTCACGACCTCAGACCAGTCAAACCATCCACATGAAAAAGCATTGGAAAATGTCTGCAAAACTTATGTCCGCCACTGATTGCAAGGCGGGTTTTTCACCTCATAAACACCAACTCTTTGTCCTCCAAAAACGCATGCAACTCCCCTGGATCATCAAAAGTCCTGGTCTGGTTGCATAGCGTGACTCTCATGCGGGCAGGATAAAGCATCCCAAAACGGGCCTGCAGCTGCGATAATCATGGGCGTAGCACCAAGAAGCTTTTCCTCCGGTCTACCGTCGCCTTCGCGAAGTCAGGGGAAAAGAGGAGTTTGTGCCCCTGATGCTCCAAGGGAGAATGCATTTTGGCTGCTTCCATTATTTGTGTGACTTGTTGAAATCGTAGAACTTTTAAGATGATTGGGTGTGGACGCTTGCTCAAAATCACGGACTGAGTAGGCACTCGATGGGCACGCTCAATCTCAAAAGGCATGGCAAACTTCACTTTCAGCACACCCGGGATCATTGATTGTAAAAAGGCCAGCATATCTGGGCATTCAGCTCCCGGGGGAACTCCCAGGATCCTAATGTTATTTCTTCGTGCACGGTTGTTACCATCTTCCAACTCTTTGCAGTGACCAGATCAGCTTTGCTTGCTTCTCAACGACCCTGAACTGCTCCCCACCATGTTCTCCACCTTCTCCAATCTCACCGTTATTGACTCCAAGCTGTTTTTCAAGGCATTAATATCTTCCTGCATTGTGTTCAGCAAGTCTCCATTTGATTTAACCATGTCTTAACAGCACGGATTTCAGCAAGAAGTTCCTGCCAGGCCTCAGGACGATCTCGGATTACCACCATTTTGTGAGGTGAGAGAGGTTCCGTTTTGGTTCTCTTTGCACTGGCGTTTTGAGTTCCTTGTTAATTCAGACGCTTCGGTTTGGGGCCAGACATACCCAAAGTCGACTGATTCCACAATAGGTAGGATCTGCTTAATTAAAGGCTGTAGAAGTCAGGATTCTTGACCATTATCCTCCGGAGCAAAGCTCTTACACGTCCATCTTGCCCGGAATTAGGATCCGCCCCCGGGTGACTATTATTTATTTATTTATATTTATTTCTCTGTTTTTTTATACTGCTTTATCTATGAATCAAAGCATAAGATAGTTCTCTTTCGCAGTGGCATTTCAAGCCCCATGGGCACCCAGGATCAGGCTCCCCTTTATGGCCAGCTTTCCCCCCCCCCCCCCCGCTGGGCCCTCATGATGGAGCCAGAGCAGCAAACATAACTTATAACTGTGCATAACTTGCTGCTCTGCCTCAGCTGCAGGCTTGGCAGCTGTTCTCTCTTCGGCTGGGAGAGAACAGCCACCAGAGCTGGAGGGGAGGCAGTGCGACAAATCACCCACATCTGTATGTTATGTTTGCTGTGCTGACTCTGCGGTGTGTGCCCAGCAGTACACGTTCCTCCCAGCCGGCACCCTGGATGGGCTACACCCACCACCCTGCCCTTGGTATACTGTACCACTGCTCTTTGCAAAACGTTTGTAATTTCTGCAAGTTCTGTTGATACTATTGAGTAAACACAACCTTTGACATCTGGATAGATATCTTCAAAGGTTTTTGTGGAATGGGAGATGGAAGCTGAGTGGACTAGTTGTTTCATGGAGGCAGCAGGAACTAGGGGTACTGGATGTTAAATATTACAATACTGCATGTGTGGTCTGGCATTTAAAGGACTGGATGTTTGATAGCAGGGACTATAACCCACTGACTTTTGAGAGGGGGTGGACTTCGCCTCTTTCACTTAAATATTTGGTGCATACCAGGATAAGTAAGTCCCACTGGCACTTCAATCTGGCCCATACCAGATGGTTCAGAAGATATGGTAGCTAGTTTGTTGACATCTAATGCTTTTTCCAGAGCAATCGATCTTCTTGTCACTCCAAGGTAATGCAGCATTTTTACTTGGAATACAGACAAGTCCGTTTTATGAACGGAAGGAGAAGGGTCTTGTTACTTTGGAACAGTTGCTTATGGAAGAAGGTCTTTACATTCCTTTGGAAGTCCGTGGGACCAATATGAGCTTGATAAGTGGGATGTATTTGCATATTGCGAGTACAGATCATTTAACCGCCACTGCGGGGGCGCGCATAATGCCGGGAGAGCTGAGGCAATGTAGCAGCTGATTTTGTGAGCTCCTTCCCCTGCTGAAGAAGATCGCAAGGACAGATCATTTAACTGCCACTGCGGGAGCGCGCACAATGCCGGGAGAGCTGAGGCAATGTAGCAGCTGATTTTGTGAGCTCCTTCCCCTGCCGAACAAGATCGCAAGGACAGATCATTTAACCGCCACTGCGGGGGCGCGCACAATGCCGGGAGAGCTGAGGCAATGTAGCAGCTGATTTTGTGAGCTCCTTCCCCTGCTGAACAAGATAGCAAGGACAGATCATTTAACTGCCACTGCGGGGGGCGCGCCTGCACCTTAGGCATAGGACCGTGTGGGACCAAGGAAATGGCTGCTCTATGGTTGGTTCTGTTTGCCGGTATGCTTAATGTAATGTAATGTATGTACTGTTTTCCTTGTGTTATGCACTCCCATTTTCCACTGCCTTGATGTAATGATAAAGTGGTGCATGTCTCCCTTACCTTTGTATAACCTTGTATTGTATTGTGACCGCTTTGATTGAAGGAAAAAGCAGGATGCAAAACTTGTTAAATAAATACATATCTTCAAGTATGTAGCTATGTGAATAGTCTAGAGTCGGTACAACTTTCTTCTGACTTTTGTACACAATTGGAGAGGTTCTTGCTATCTGGAGGCATTGGCAGGATGAAGGTCTTTGTTATACAGAAGGAGTTTCACAAGCTTTCGGTTCCTCCTGTTGAGACATCGATTTTGGATAAGTGGAATGGTAGAGCTACCAATCCAGTTGACTAGTGAAGACATTGTTAAAATGATTGAAAGATCCTTCGCATCTTGGCTAGTGTTGACCTCCGTGATTCACAGTTTAAGTTCTTACACCGAGCCTACATCTCCCCAGTGCAGGCTTTTCATGCGGGCATCCAAACTGTTTAAAGTGTGGAGAGTTGCGGGATTCTTATGTTTTGGCTGTGTCCCAGGATATGGGATTTTTGGGCTGGATTTCCTACTCCTTTCTCTTCCCTGCCTTTTTTTATGCATGTTTATAAAATTTTATTTGTAAACCACTCTGTTTGCTCTGCCAAAGGTAGTTAATCACATCCTAATAAACGATAAATGATACTTGGAAAGGATTCTAAAGGTTCAGATAACAAAGTTTGCATGTGGAGCCCGATTCCAGTAAAGTCATATCCGGGCCATCTGGACGGCCTTGAACAGGATGGGCCCATTAAGACCCAATTCTGCACCGCAGGAGCCAGAGGTTCCCACAGGTGCAGGATCGGGATCTAGGAGACGGCCTGGCGTGCCCCTGCATCGCCACAGGGACATCCTCCCTGTGGAACAACCTGCCCGCTGCCTTGGAGCCACCATTTCACCACCACTCCACCCTGATGGGGGCAACTAGGGTTCAGATTGGGCAGCGGGGAATCACCCTGCTCACAGCCGTCACTGCGGGGGTCCTGGCTGTCCAATCTGGAGGGGCAGCTAGTACTTATTCCACCTCCGAGGTGGGATATGCTGGTCATTCTCCCCTCTCCTCCCCCCCCTCCCGATGATCCATGGATGTACAGGGCTGTGACCGGAATCGGCCCTGTACATCCATAGGTTTGTCCCACCCACTCTCTTCCCCCATCCTCCACAGCATGCACAGTGGCTCTGTGCATGCAGGGGGGCCCGGTTGAGGCAGCTCGCTGGGCTGGACATCCCGCCAGGTCATACAGCCCAGCTAGTCGCCTTACAGAATCAGGCCATAGTATCTTGTTTAATAAGATAACTCAGGAGGAGCTAATGCATGCGGGAAAGTCACTCTGGGTACATTCTGCATGGATTTTGGTGAAAAAAGCTATTCTGTCGGTCCGGATGACTGGGGACATACCTTCCTACTGACAGTGGAGAGATAGTATTCATTTGCTACTCAATATGGATCATGTCTGAGCTAGAAGAAATGGAAGGAGGAAAAAAAAGACTTGTTGGGCAATTGGGGGGGCTTATATAGACACTCTCTCCCCTAGAATTCATAGTCCAATTTTAAATGAGTTATAGATAACTCTTTGAGAGGGAGAACAAGACCAAGCCTGTTTGTAAGGTGGGAAGATCACACAGGGGAGGTATGAGGTTTTGCTGGATTGTCTGATGTTTTAATGAGATGGATGAGTGTCAATCTATTTGTTTTTTATAATTTGGGGGGAGGAGATGACTTTTGGGATGGGGGAGGGATGGATGGGGGAGGAATTTAAAAATTGCAAAAACTTTCTGTTCCACATTTCATCTGGTATGTGTAAGTGTCCCCACATGCCAGTGCCTTGTATATAACTATGTTTGCTTCAATAAACAGAATTGAACTAAAAGTGAAAGAAAAGTCATATATAGGGCCATCAGAAGGGCCAAATAAGTAGCTAGTCACCCAGGGTATTAGATCTTGGGAGCACCAATGTGCCACATGAGGGAGGCAAGACACAAGCATTCCATGTCATCGTTGTAGTGGCAGAAACATTTCTGAACATTTATGCAGCTGCTACGAGTAGTAGTCAGTTACCTCATTGGAGGGGGACTGGCAGAGCAGCTATCTCATTATTTATTTTTTTATTTATTTAGTATACATTTGTATACCGCTACTTCCAGTGATCAGCAGCGTTTTTTGATTACAGATTGGAAATTGTCAAATCATGACAGGAAATTTTTGAGGTATAAACACATTGATTAGACAGGAAAGCACAGCACACAGAGAACTATTTTACAGGGAACATGGGCTATGGAGGGTTAAGTGGCTTGCCCAAGACCACAAGGAGCACCTGTGGGACTAGAAACCCCAGTCCTTCCAGCCCAAGGTTGCTGTCCTCTAGTGGGATTTGAACACCCGACCTTCCGGCCCGAAGTACCTTGCCCCAACCACTAGGCTACTCCTCCACAATCTTTGCCCCATGGATGACTGATGCTTCCTTGAGAGAAACTCCTCCATCCCCCTGTCTCCAGACTGCTAGGTTCCCCAGCTGGCCTGGTGATGGACTTGTCATAAAGTACAATTTAAGTTATCTAATACTCAGTGGGACTGCTGGAGTCACTCTTTTGGAATCTTGACCCTCGGCCATTCTGCTTCCAAATAACTCAGATGTTTCAATGGGAAAAGGAGAAGAGATATTTGGGAGAACAGCAGCATCAAATATAGATGAGCCTGTCTAGTAATAAACACACACAGTTCTGCCTTCCAGAAGTCACAGGTGATTAAATCAATTTGCAAATATTGTACTTATTAGAAATTGTGCAAGTAAATTGACTTGCAGCATTCTTTATTTATTTTTCCATATTTTTGCCTACAACTTAAACTTGGCCCTCTTGGTAGTGCTCCCCCAAAATATGCTCTGTGTATCACATGCTCATTATTCCTGTGGTCTCCCCCATGCCATATTCTTGTGTGTAAGATGACATCCATAGGGAGGAGTGGCCTAGTGGTTGGGGCAAGTTACCTCAGGCTGGAAGGTCAGGTGTTCAAATTCCACTAGAGGACAGCAACCTTGGGCTGGAAGGACTGGGGTTTCTAGTCCCACTTGTGGTCTTGGGCAAGCTTCTTAACCCTCCATTGCCCATGTTCCCTGTACGTATTAGCGTATGTATCTCATATCCCCTTTTGTTAGATGTATCCCCCATTTGTGTTGCGACCACTTTCATTGAAGGATAAGGTGGTATTAAAATAAGTTCATATTTCCAACATTACTATACATATTATACCCTTGTGCCCTACTCTATATCATACTGCTTGTATCACCTTCTTTGTAATTGTCAAAGCAGACTGCTTTATCTTTTGAATGAAACCATTTGTACTAATTGTTTATATATGTGTTTTGTTTACTAGGACTGTGATGTTATGACTTACATCAGGGAGACGTGTGGCTGCTGCGGTCAGTTCTTTAATGTTTTCTTCTTGCTCTTCCAAAACAGAGACTTAGGGCCCCTTTTACTAAAGGGCAGTAAGGCTTTGCAATTACTGTGGGTGTTTTGCAGGAAAAACTGCACAGTAATTGCAAAGCTTGTGCAGTAAATGTGGGGGGCATGCCCTGAATTTAGCATACAGGGCTGCCAAATAGCTCATGGGCCTGTGAACCATGCTCTGGCAGGGAGCATGGGATGGATCACTTGAGGTCCCTAGCAGGAAGCCCGGGATCATTCGTAGTCTGTGCCAAGGTAAGGAATGCAGACCTCTGGGCCGAGCAGCCCCCCCCCCAATGATCGCCCCCCCTATGATCAACCCTCCCCCAATGCATCTGTCCCTGCTAACTGTATCTCCCCCCCCCCAACATCACCATCCTCTGATCGGAACCCCTATTCAGACCAGCATGGCCAGAAAGCTTTCTGGCCATGGAGACCCTGCAAAGGGGCCTACCAGTTGTCAGGAAACAAGCTCCCTTCCCCAAATTACCTCTGTACCCTCTTACCCATCCAGCACTTATCCGGTGCCCAACTGTGTCATCCCTGGTTGCCATCCCTCCACTCCTGCCTCGACACCGGCAGCCTTCAAAAAGGCATTGGGGTCACCTCATGCTAATCTCGTGACCCCTAGTGATGATGCTCTGAGACTAACACAGGGTGACCCCAGCACCATTTGGAAGACTGTCAGAGAAAGGGCAGGAGTGGAGGGAGACTGGTTCTGTCCCAAACTCTTCTAGATCACCAGGGATGACCCAGTTGGCACCGGGTAAGTACCTGGGGAGGAGGGTGTGGGAGAGTTTTAGGGGAGGGAGCTTGCTTCCCGTCAGTTGGTGGGCCAGTTTCCAGCCATGGTGGTCCTGAAAAGGGGTCCTGATTGAAGGAAGGGAATGCCAAGTAGGACACAGCAGAGAGGATGCATTGAGTGAGGGTTGATCATAGGGGCGATCATTGGAGGGATGCATGGAATCAGTTGAAGCCGCGCTACTGTTCTGCCAGTGCTGTGACTACACTTACCATCAACTTCTTGGGTTGCAGTAATTGCAGTCACACTCATCAGCAGTTGTGACAGCTAGTGCACACCATTGTGGAGCAGGCTAGCAGTCATTGGCTGGCATGCTCCCTTTGGGCCCTGATCCCGCCCCAATCTAATCCACCTTAGCAAGTGCAAACAGCACTGTTTTTGGTTCACGCTGTCTGCACTCACCCCATAGAATCAGTTACCGCGGGAGTTTAACGCACTTTAAGTCCACAGTAACCACTTACCACAGCTTAGTAAAAGACCTCCTTTGTATTGACAGGGCCTATACTTTAGTGCATCAAGTAATATGAGAGTAATTTTATAATAGGTCATCTAAGCTGAGAAACCGATTTTATAGAGCTAAATAGATAACTATATGTCTTTTAAAAAGTAGCATCACAAATGCTGCAGAAATTGTGGCTATAATGAATCTGGATACATTTACACCAGCAAATGTGCATATTTTATCAATACTATACCTAAATCATGACTCTGCCCATGCTCCACCCAAAATCCACCTCCAAAATCTTCACTGGTTACCTATACAAAGTAGGATAAAATATAAAGTTATCATAACAACGTTCAAACTGATAAGAGATATAGCCCCATCATATCTAAATGATCTACTGACAATTCATTCAAGGACCAGAATAGTGAGACAAAGGAACCTGAACAACTTTTCAAAACTCAATAAAACTACAACAAATAGGGTATTCAGCTTCAATGCTCCTTTAATATGGAACGCTCTGCCGGATAAACTCAGAGATATCACAGATCTTTCAGCATTTCAAAAAGATCTTAAAATTCACCTATTTATAGAGTACTTTGGAGACTCATTCCCAATAGATGAAATATTTCCCACTTAAACTCATGTATACTCATATTCATTAATTCACAACTTACTTTTTCCTTTTTCTTACTCTATCTTACAATACCCGATTCTCCACTTTATCACATTTCCTCTTTACACTAATAATTCTAGTGAACTACAATACATTTTTCCTTGCTCAGATAAGATAACATTTTTGAAATTTGTAAATATTTAAATCTGTATATTTGTTTAAACTATCTATATACCTAATCAGCATTTACTCAGCATTGTAATCCTCAAATTACCATTTTTATTATATACAATTTAATGTTCACTGTAATTTCAATTGTTTGAAGAAGTTTCAATGTAATGTTCAAGTTTTGTTCTATGTAAACCGCTTTGATTTTTCTGAAAGGCGGTATATAAAACCGTTCAATAAATAAATAAAAATAAATAAATCTGTCCCCAAACTCACCTTCGCTAATAAGTTCTTGTTATTTTGTGTAGTTATATGCAGGGAATAATATTGAGGCATTTTACACACATATAATTGCATAGAGGTATGAAAAATGCTTTTTAAAATTACCACTAACTTTCTGATGAGTAATAGAAGAATTGACAAAGGATTAAGGAAGAGAACTGGGGTTATGAGAGATTGACTTTACATGCACTGCGAAGTAGAACTATTTATATCCAGTCAGTGGCTGTCTATCTTAATACCTGGGATAAATTTTCAGTAGTGCACCTAACTGGATAGTTACATATATAATTTTAAGCATGCAAGAAACATGCTTTCCAAACATAAGCTGACAATATAAATATACCCGTCACATTATCCATTGCACAATAGGATGTACTTATACTTGTTACCAGCTTTCCAGTTATATGCTAAATTATGCACATAAATACCTAGCACTTGAAACACTTCTTGGAATTTTCCTGCATATATTACAAAGGGCTCACTGAACATGGAGTCTTCTGTAAAATACATAAGGACATGCAGGAGTACATGTATATTTGATGGCATATCCAGTGGAACAGTCATTTTACATAAGAAAAACAAGTGCAAGAGTGGCTTCATTGAAGGTATTGCATGTTACCCAGCAGTACTTTACAGCTTACAAGTTTAGTAAGTGCCAGCAAATGCATGTCTAAGTGATTGATTTTGTAAAGTTACATATACAAGAGAAGTAGATTAAAAATCTGAGTCCTAACCTCATATGTTTGGCTTTTAGAGATAATTATTATGGCGTGAGAGATAAGCATAATTGCTCCCTTATTCCTCCCTTTGAACACTAGGTCCAACTGAGCAGTTACAGTAACTGATGCTTAAAGATGATTCAGAGAAGGGAACTTTTTTGAAACATACAAAATGGAAAGTATGCCCATGTTATCACACACCATACAAAAATACCAAACAGCATATACATACATTAAAAATAACAACATCAATAGAAAACTGATGAAAGTAAAATACTTTTAACTGCTTCTGAAAATCAGCAGTATTGCCCATTAATCAAAGTGGCTTTAAAAGTTTGTTCCATTCTATTGGTCCAGCTATTAAGAATAATCTGCTCCTGTACTCACTCAAGTGTACATCACAAACAGACTGAACATCAAGTTGTTGAGTGTCCATTGATCTCAATGTACGCGCAGGTTTATAAATCTTTAATGTGTAAGCTAGCATATTTAATTGCCATATAACTTGTTTAAAATGACCTCCAAATATTGTAAACACTGGACACATTACTCTACACAGACTCCTGGAGCTCTGTCTCACAGATTAGAAGTGCGCAGTCATCACTATACAGTGGTCGATTAAGGTGCCTTAAAAATGCAATGCATATTAAATTAATTTAATGCACATTAATTGGCTTTGGCACCTTAATTCATTGGTTAGTGCACATAAAATACAAATAACACACACTAGAAATTCCTTATTAAAATGATTGTGTGAGAACAACTGAAGAAAACACCAGAATATTGTGAAAAAATAAAAATGATCAGAAATTGTCTTGCCTGTGTACATCTCTATCCTAAAGATTAGCTTGGGAGAAATAGGAAAACAGAAAGGCAATTTCCCTCCAAAACCTTGTCCTTCAGATTCTTTGAAACCTTTCTAGCTCATCTCCTGGACTTCTATACTGGTAATTCAGTTAGAAAATTCCTAGTCTCTTATACTGATGCTGGGAGAAGTGGTACCCATGAATGATCAGTACAAAAACATCCACAAACTTAGTAGGATACTTAGGGGTATGTTTACTAAGCTGGGCTAATGGTTAACTTGCTCATTATTAATCCTGAAAAGAGAATGATGGGCAAAGTGATCTAATTTTCAAATGAGACAAAAATATTCAAAGCAGTTAAAATATAAGCAAACTATGAAGAATAGCAGACAGGCCTTGTCAGACTGAAAGACAAAATGGAAGATGAAATTTAATATGGACAAATGCAAAGTGATGTGCATGAGGAAAAATAATCCCAGCTATAGGTATACAATGCCAGGTTCCAGTTTAGCGGTCAAGGTATCTAACATAGCTGGGCTTAAAAGAGCTTTGGACAAATTCCTAGAGGAAAAGTCCAGCAACAACAATTATTAGCTAAGTAAAGTCTTGAGGTAGAGTTACCACATGACTCCCAGTCAACAGGGACAGTTTGAACCTTTCCTGTTTTACTTCAATATCATTATTATTTTGCATTTTAGCTCATGCTTTTCCAATACTAGTTCAAGGTGAGCTACATTCAGGTACACTAGGCAGTTCCCTATCCTTGTGGGGCTTACAAGGTAAGTTTGTACCTGAGGCAGTGGAGGGTTAAGTGACTTGCCCAAGGCCAGTGGGATTTGAACTCTGGCTTTTCTAGTTGCAGGCTGCTACCCTAACCACTAGACTACTCTCTTTCTGCTGTAGTCAATGGAAGTAAAACCAGGACTGGCTGTTCCTGATGAACCTATAGCCATCTCATAATCCTAAGGAAAAGTCACATCCCCTGGAGCGAGCAACAAAGAATGCTTGGAGTCTGCTAGGTACTTCCTAGTGACCACTGTCAAAGAAAAGCTGCTGGGCTTGATGAATTCTTGATATGATCCAGCTGCAATTTCTGTAGGATTTGTGCTAGTATTTATAAAGACACCAAGATGCCTATGTTTCTTTATAAAATAGGTGAACCCTACTTGCCCTCTCCTCCTAAGCAATTTTTATAAATAGCACAAATCCTAGAGTTTCAGGAGTTTCAGCTTCTGCAGTATAGAAACTTATATGCAGTAAACACAGCAGTTAGAGAACTGCTCCTTTCAAACAACCTCTCTATTTTTTCACAACTCTCCCCAAACTCCAAACTGCCCCACCCCCAAAAAATAATCTTGCAATTGTGCTCTAACACACAAAATGTCCCACCTCCAAAAAATACCACCTGCAACTTCACCATGACCCTGAAAACTGCCCCATTCACAAAAACTACTCCCCCACAACTGCCCATACATCCACTAACTCCTTCACCCCCAAAGTCTACTCCCTCACAACTGTCCTTTCCCAAAAGCTACCCACTATGACTACATAGCCGCCCCACAAAGGCCCAAAAACTACTCCCTGCAACTACCCCACCATCCCAGAAATTAATTCTAGAAACTAACCCACCATTCCATCAACTGCCTCAACTTCCAAAAACTACGCCTCTCTGTAACTGCCCCAACACTCTTCAAACTTCCCCATTGCTCCAAAAACTACCTGCTAGCAACATCCTTCCACCCCACAAACTGCCCCACCATCCTGAAAACCGTCCCATCTCCAAAAAGTACTCTGTGCAAATGCCCCAAGAACCTGCAAACTACCCCAGCCTCAAAGTCTACTCCTCAACTAATGCAATACTCTGCAACTTGCTCCCACACCCAAGAAATACCCCTTATAACTACACCAACAGTTCACAAATTGCTCCGCATTATAAAAATATCCCCAGAATTCTTCCTCCCCAGCAAACTGCCCCAGCCTCAATAAAATAAACCCTACAACTTTCCCACCCCCTGCAGAATGCCCCACCACCAAAAAAATGCCACCTGCAACTTTCCCCACTCCCAAACACTATCACCCACAACTTCCTTCACCCCAAAAAATTACTCCCATAACCTCCCCACCACACTGCAAACTACCCGAGCCTGAAAATCTAGCCCTTGAAAATTTCCCATCATCCTCAAGTTTCAAATACAATCCCTCAGAACTAACCTACCACCCTGCAAACTTTCCCACTCCAAAAAAATACTCTTGTATTTGCTCTAAAGCTCATCCAACTGTCCCAGCAAACTATCATCTCCAAATCTGCGCCAGTCCCATAAACTACCCCACAAACTGTCACACTCTAAAAAGTACCTCCTGAATTGTCTCATCCTTGCAAATTGTTCCACTCCTATAAAATACCCCACAACTGTCTCATCCCCAAAAAGCTAACTCCCACTACCACTCCACAAACAGTCCCAGTCGCAAAAACTACCCCGACCCGAAACTGCCCTACCAACCCGCAAACTACCTCATTCCCAAAAATTATCCCCTTAACTGCCCCATACTGTACTCAAAGTCTACCTTACAAGCTTCTTCACCATCCCACAAATTGCCCTACCCCCAAACTACCTCCGGACAACACCCCCACACCCCCCTGAACAAAAACATGCACACAAATCTGATCTTCTCCCTCGGCCTCATACTCACACTACTCATTCCACCTCACACACACTACCACCACCCACACACATACACACCATGGCCTCCAACAACTATATGGACATACATAGACCAACAGCATACCCACAGGGACTCACAACGTTCTCCTACAACAAAGAGACAAGCAAAACACAAGTCCAACATACACGTCAAAACAAAGGAACCACACAAGACACACAACACCCCAAGACCAATAACAATTGAGCTCATAAACGCCAGATCAATATGCAACAAGATCTATACCCTAGTTGACCACATAGATGACCATCAGCCTGACATACTCTGCATCACAGAAACATGGCTCAGTCCCACTGACAACGTCCTACTCAATCAATTAGTGCCCGACACATACACATCATACAACTGCCCGCGCACCCATAGGCGAGGAGGAGGGGCACTCATAATAGCAAAGACCAGCCTAAAATTCAAATCAAAAAGTAACATGGACACCCAACACTCTAACACCATCGCGATCGAGAACAAATATATGGCCATATGTCTCACCTACATAGCACCCCATGCGCCACCTGAAGAACTAGCATCAACTCTAGAGACAGTCTGCGCAGTGAACTCCAGCCACAAACCCACAGTACTCCTAGGAGACTTCAACCTTAAGTCCACCAACAAAAAAGATGCAGAAGCTTTTCTCCAAGCAATGAGTTCACTCCAATTCACGCAAATAATCACCACCCAGACACACAGACATGGATCCTCACCAGACCTTATTTTTGCGCCCAACTACATAACCTCAAGAGGCCTAATATCAACACCCATCACCACACCAGTACCATGGTCTGACCATCACTTAATTGAAGTAAAAATTACACCTAATGAGGAGATACTAAACAAATATCCGGACAACACCCCCACACAAAGTAGATTTAAATGCTTCGACAGAGACCAATTCCTGCAGGACACAATACAAAACCTAAACCATGAAACAGATGACCTAGATGCACTAATCACCAACTGGAACACCACCATATACAATGCTGCAAAAGCAACAGAATATAGACACAGGACACCTCGCTGCAACAAACTACAACACAAACCATGGTACTCTAAAACTATAAGAAATGAAAAGAGGAACCTCAGAAAAATAGAACGGAGATGGAGACAGAACAAGTCACCCGAGAACCAGGAACTATACCTAACAAAGCAAAAACAATACAACGAATGCATCAACCAAACAAAAAGGGAATACCATACAAACCTCATACGCAACTCCAACAACAAACCCAGAGAACTATTTGAAATTGTAAAAGCCCTCACCAAAGACCAGGATACCGAAGACAAAGTGCAACTGGACCCACAAAGATTTGCGGACCACATCCAAGAAAAGTTCCACTCAGCAGAACAAACAAGACCCAGCCCAACCCCAAAGACTATCACACCCTTGAACACCTGGGGAACATTCAACACCCCATCCACGGAGCAACTCTCCCACATCATCTCAGCAATCAAGACAAGCACTGCCCCCACGGATCCCTGCCCAGTGCCCTGGATCAAGGCCACCAAATCAAACTTCATCCAAACCATCCACAAGATAGTACACTCCTCCCTAACCCAAGGGCGCATGCCAAATCAATTGAAGCTCACAACAATAAGACCTATCCCGAAGAAATCCACACTTGACTAGAACAATCCATCAGCATACAGACCCATCTCCAGCATACCACTTTTAGCAAAAATAATAAAAAAAACTGTACAACACCAACTACAAGAACACATAGACAATCACGCTCCCCTGGACAACAATCAACACGGGTTCTGCCCCAACCACGGGGTAGAAACTCTTCTGATATACCTCTTCGATAGCGTCCTCCGCATCATAGACAACACCAAGAAAGGCATACTCATGATATTCATTGACATCTCATCTGCATTTGACACAGTTAACCACAAGACTCTATTGGATAGACTACAGAACATTGGTCTACACGGTGCCACCCTGAATTGGTTCCATTCGTACTGTCGCCAGGCCTCCCGCCTGGGCCGATAGCCTGTGAGCAAGAGGCCCTTGCCTTATTGCCCTCTTTGAACAGTGTCCACAAATATGGCTGCCAGCTAGGATTGCTGGGAAATGTAGTTCAGCTATTCCTCAGAGCAAATAGTGTGACCACATGGTATTAGGCAAAAACAGAGAATATTTATTTTCGGGATTTCCCCTTCACATCAAAATTCATTAGCACCAAACATAAATGGGATACATCTCCAAAGCAAAGAATAATAAAGTCCAACAGGTTGCATTCACATGGTCAGGAAATTCTGCTTCCAACATCAATAGTTAACTTTTGCTAAAAGAACTATCTTACAAAGTTCAGGCTGTTAATTCCAGCAAGGCAACTTAACTTCTCTTAGAAGACAGTTTCTTTCACATCTTCTGTACAATGAAGATCAAAAGGTTCCAAACCTTCCAGCAAGTTTTAATTCCTTCAGAGCATTGTAGGAACAAACACATTTGCTCTTAAAACATCTGGTAAGTTTTCTTGCTGTTCCTCTCAGCTTCATAAAATAAGCTTTGCCCTGCTTCAAACAATCACTCTTTCACATGTGCTTAGGGTCAGCACATATTAAGCTCATTAGCCCTGCAGTATGAACATTGCATCTCTTCAGACTCACTCTCATACGGTTCATTGCACTCTATCTCCATTTCCTCAATGGATTCATTACAACTATCTTCAATTGGAACAGTATCATAGGGCTTCTTATTCTCACTCTGTAACAGTTCTTTTAGGTTTGACAATAAATGTTTCTTTTGCTCTATTTCAGCATACGTTAGACACGGAGTTTCTCTCTCCCTACTAAAACTCTCTGCTGCTGAGTCACGGCAGTTGTTAGCAAACTTCCTGTCTCTCATAGAAGTTTGCTTTGAGGCATTCTGGCTATGACAGCTTCTAGCACTTCTCTTTAGCTCTCTGACTATCTCTTCAGAGGGAGTTTGGCTAGGAAACACAGAAAGGCTTTTCTCCCTACCTCTGTAGTTTAGCTGGCTAGCTGAGTTACTTCCCCCGCTGGGAACTGACTCTTTCAGCTTCCTTTCCCAAAGGGACTTTGAAACACGCACTTGCCTTGGCTCTGGGCTTCTCAGCTGTTTCAATCCTTCCTGTTCGGGGCCATGCTGCCTTCCCTTCTCGTTCAGTTGCCTCTCTCCTGGCAGTCTCTCATTCAGCTGTGTCTGCCTCTGATCTGTTCCTCTCAGATCCAACTGCTTGTCTCTCTCTCTCCCTAACTGCTCAAACACTGCAGTTTTAAACTGGTGCTTCTCAGGCACCACGCCCTTCTCCCTGCACACGTGGGAGCTGCTAGGGCTCAACCTAGCTCTGACGTGATGAAGTGGGCGGGGCTTGGTACTAGCTGCATTCTGACTCGGAGGTTTGTGGTTGCTAGGGAAACCCTGTTTACTACTATTTTTAATGGGACAGGATTCACTTTCTTGCCACTTCATCTCTCCTGAACAGCCTTCCTTACCACAGTACCTAACTGACAGACAAATACAGGTCAAAGTAGGACACAACACATCTCGACCCATAAAAGTCAAACATGGAGTGCCACAGGGATCGGCCCTTTCAGCTCTCCTATTCAACCTATACATCCAGCCAATATGTGCCATCATGAAAGAGCACCACATACATTATACAATCTACACAGATGACATCATGATCTACACACCCATCTCAGTCGACAACCCAGACTACACCAACATAACAAACTGTCTCACCCAAATGGCAAACTGGCTTCAGGAAAACAACCTATCAACTACAGCAAGACGGAGGCACTGATCATCACGCGAAACCCGGCCTTTATCCCCCCACCCGACATCAAGATAAGAGATGCACTCCTACCCATAAAATCAGAGGTTAAGTACCTCGGAGTCATCCTGGACAAAGAACTTAACCTCCAAGCACACATAGGCAGAGCAACCAAAAGTGCATACCAAAGAATGCGACTCATCAGAAGACTCAAGCCCCTCCTCAACCCAGAGCAATTTCGCACCGTTTGCCAGGCGCTGATAACCCCTCTACTAGACTTCTGCAATCCAATATACACCGGGCTACCAAAGCAGACCCTCAGACTACTACAACTGGCCCAAAACACAGCTGTCCGCATAATAGCCGGTACTACAAGACACGATCACATCACACCCATACTGAAAGAACTGAACTGGCTCCCAATCATCTCAAGCATCAAATACAAGACTATCATAAACATATTCAAGATCAAACAACACTCCTCAGCCATAAGCCTACACACACTCATACAACCCGACACAAGCACACGGCCAAGAAGAAGAGGCACCTCCAATTTGGTTAACACCCCAAAAGACTTCACCAAGACCCGCAAAGACACCGCACAATGATCAATCTCCCTGGCTGCTCCATCCATATGGAACTCCCTCCCAGATGATCTGAGACTAACCCCAGAAATCAAGGACTTCCGAAAACAGCTGAAGACAACCCTGTTCATCGATTACTATGGACATACCCCCTGAACCAGCATACAAGTCAGATCATCAACCCCCCCCCCACTACCCCAAGACTGTATATAAGACTGTATAATAGCTCATGATGTATAATAGCGCACTATGTAGATAAACCAAATCTAATCACATCCCCGCATGAAAACATTTGCCCTCTTGATTGTTTGCCGTGGAAACCGCTTTGATTGAATGATAAGGCGGCATATAAATACCATTAAATAAATAAATAAAATAAATAAATTTCCCCATCATCCTTCAAAATACCTCCACCTCCAAAATTACTCTCTCCAATTGTTCCATTATCCTGTTAATTGCCCCACCCCCAAAAGCTATCCCTTCCACAGTGTTTCACCACCCTAAAAAATGTGCCATACTCAAAAGCTACTCCCCACAACTGGCCTACCATCTTTCAAATTGCCCATCTCCAAAAAGTACCCCACCTCAAGTGCCCCATCATCCTACAAATTGCACCATTCCTAAAAACTACACCTGCAAAGTACCCACCAACCTGCAAAATTACCCCTCCCCAAAGGTTAAACCCCATGCAACTACTCTACCACCCCACCGACTGACCTGCCTCCAAAAATTAATCTCTATAAGTACCACACACCCCCAAAATCTACCCTTCTGCAACTGCTCCAGCATCCTGCAAATTGAACCAGGCACCAGAACTACTCCATACAACTGCCTCACCATACCAAAGTCTACCCCTCCCCCAAAAGCTATACCCCACGGTGAAACCGCTATCTTGAAAAAGAAAAATGCCACAGTTGGCCTAACACCACACAAACTGTCTGTATCCCCCAAATATATTTTCCAGAACTTGCCTACTTCCATTCAAACTGCCCAAGCTCAAAAGCTTCCCCCTTCCAACTACTCCACCATCCCACAAGCTGCTGAAGTCCCAAATAAAAAAGCCCCTGAACTATCACACTACCTTGTAAACTACCCTTTCCCAAAAAAATACCCACCAATTGTCCTTTATCCCACCCAACCTCCCAAAATGACCCACCAAAAATAACTCATGTCCTCCAACTTTCCTTATGCAACATATCTACAAAACAGACAATGCATATACATACAGAAATACTTGCACACCACAGACAACACACAGGCATATTCATACACATACATATGTATTTCCCCATGGTTAAAAGAAGTGGCAACTTTTCCCATTCTGAAAAAGGAAGGAGCAGATAGAAGTAGGTATGAAAATTTTCATCCTATTTCAAATCTCCTTATCTTTGTTAAACTGATAAAGAACGAAGTGAGTAGTCAACATAGTGGATTTTTAAAAAAATTACAGTTTATTGGATGAGAGTCAGGGAGGTTTTCTAGTGCTTTGTTAGCATCCACTTAAATATATTTGAATGCATGCACTGACCTGTGGAGGCCAATTCAGATCGGGGGCTGTCCGGGTCATCCGGATGTCCAAAAATTGGATGTGCCCCAAAAACACCTGATTCTGTAGCTGTGGGAGCTATATGTTCCCATTGTTGCAGAATTGGGGCACTTGGATGGCCCAGGCATGTCCCAATTCTGCCATGGGAGTCGTCCTTTGCCCTACACGGCCAGCCCTCCCTGTGCTCCAGCTGGAGCGCCCATAATATGGCGTCCCATCGCCATGGCACTGGGATGCCCATCAGGAGCCCCAATTCAACACACCTTCTGAAAAACAGCACTTCCCCGCTGCCTGACCACCATAGGGGCCTGCCAGGGCCAGGATCAGGTGGAGGGGAACCTCCTACTGCTGCTCACCTCGTTGTGGGGGGGTCTGCCAGGTCCAATTGTCATCTTCAGGGGTACTTATTTCACCTCCAAGTGCAGGGAGGCGTGGCCTAGTGGTTGGGGCAAGCTACCTCAGGCCAGAAGGTCAGGGGTTCAAATCCCACTAGAGGACAGCAACCTTTGGCCAGAAGGACTAGGGTTTCTAGTCCCACAGGTACTCCTTGAGGTCTTGGGCAAGCCACTTAACTCTCCATTGCCCATGTTCCCTGTAAGCATTAGTGTATGTGTCTCATACCCCCTCATGTTAAATGCATCCCCAATTGTGTTTTGACCACTTTGATTAAAGGATAATGTGGTATACAAAACTGTCTAAATAAATTCTGGCACCCCCATGTACCCTTCAACTTTCTGCATCTCCACAGTGTCCCCCATGCCATCCATCCTAATCATTTACAATTTCCCCCTGCCTCCAGAGCCTGCTTTGAATCCACCCACCTCTCTGCCTTTTGTTTCCTTGACCCTGTTCTTTGGAATGCACAGCCCCTGCCCTCTGTCAGAAGTTCAAAACCCTGCTTAAGACACACCTATTTTAGCTAACCTTTGACTTGCCATTCCCAGACTCCTAGCTCCCCATCCAATACCTCTGTCTGCCTACCCCCTTTTTATGAGTGTGCTACCTTTACTGTCGAATACATGGCGTTCCTTTCCAATTTTTCCTAATATTGTTTTTTATTGATTTGTGATTGTGCACCACCCTGCTGCTCTTGTAAAGATGCGGTATATCAAGTTAAATAAAACAAACAATTGTGAAGGGACACAATGCTGACGTTTTGCTGTGAAACACACACACATTCATACATATAAAGGCAATGCGGATTAACAGATGGACATGCACATGCACATACGCATACACACACACACATGCACACAGAGGGTTGGAAAGAATTTCATTTGTGCTCTGCATACTTTCCCCACTAGTTTAAAATTTTTTATAAAATAGGGTCTTACAATAATCTCCAATAATGCACAAATGCTCTCTCATAAATTTACATTTCCTTGGTGTACACACATTTGTTGCTGTTCTGTTTAAAATAGGTGCTGTTTTGAGAATGTTTATAGATGCCCTGTTATTAAATAACCCTATTGTCTCTCCAGCCATGTAGTGTCATTTATCTGTCTTCTCTGTGCTCCAGCCATGCAGTGTCCTCTAGTTATATAGCCTCTTCGCCAACCCTCCAGACTCTTCTAGCATTTTAGAATCTTTTTCCTCCCATTTCTTCAAATTATGATGTGTGATATTTTGTCTCTCTCTCTCTTTCCTCCTTTAGACTGTGAAAAGCGCTGTGGTGCCCTGGATATTGTATTCATTATTGATAGCTCTGAGAGTATTGGTTACACAAACTTTTCTCTGGAGAAAAACTTTGTGATTAATGTTGTGAGCAGGCTTGGCTCCATAGCCAAAGACCCCAAGTCTCCTACAGGTCAGAAATTCTGGGTGGCAGTAATGAGTGGATAATATGTGTGTGGATGGTATATCAAATCTCTAATTTAATCTCTAGCTCAAAGTTCTGTAAACATACTGTAATAAAGTGTATTTAAAAGAGACTTGTATCTGCCTCTTTCCCTCCTCCATCAAGTGTTAATGTAGAAGGTCTGTAAAATACCCAAAGTAATATTTATCTAGGAATATACAGAATGTTAAAATCTTATGAGGTACATCAATCTGGAAAACTTGAAAACTCCTCTACTTATGTAATGCTTGCCAGGAAAGGTATATAATGCTTTTTTTAAAGAAATATTTATCCTAGAGGTGTTTCAAACCGTACAATTAATTTTTAACTGGAGGCAATAATACCCTTTAAGTAATAGTTATGCAGAGCTATATAAAATTCCTGAGTGTTATTTATGTAAATTTGTGTTAATCCTCTGATTAACCGTTTTGGAGAGACATGAAAAATCCTGAGTATTATTTATATGAAGTTTGAAATTCCTCAGACTAACATTTATGTGGCAGGAATTAAAAACTTTAAGTAAGGTTTATCTGGGAAGCATATAGACCCTCTAAGTATCCTTGATTGGGAAGGTATATGACTTCCATTTTGTAGGTTCTCTGTGATGTGTGAGAAATCTCATAAGCAAGGTTCATATGGCAGATGTGGAATCCATGTAGGATGATGTAGATGTAATCCATGAAGGATGATGACTGGAAAGGCATGTAATTTTACCTTTGTAATGCTCATAGATCTTGAGTAGTATTTATCTGAAAAATAACTGAATGCTCTTAAATAAATAAATAAAATAAATAAAATTCATTTATGTATTTTATTTATTTGGAAACTTTTATATACCACCCCTTCCAGAGATCAGGGGCGGTTTACATAAAACAAAGGAACCGTACATTGAACATTTTGAAACATTACAACTATTTACAATTTGCAATAAAACAGCTGAACGAAGTAGGCTCAGTTTGGTCAGAGGTATATACTTTTGAATAAGGTGAAACAATGTTTGTCAGTGATTCAAGGGGGTAAGACTCAGAGTGTGTAAGTAGGAAATTAGGTAGGGTGGTCAGCTTGTACTAGAGGGGCTTGATCCCGAGAAATGGTCTAAGTTATAATAATGCTGAGTGAATAAGTATGTTTTTAGTTCCTTTCGGAACATTTGGAGGTCTTTAATTTCCCTTAACTAGACTGGAAGATTATTCCATTGAATAGGTGCGACATAGGAAAAAGCACTAATGCTTGTTATTTGTTTTGTTTTTCGTATTGAATCCATCGTATTAAATAATGCATTGTCTTTTGCAGGTGCTCGAGTGGGTGTTGTACAGTACAGTCATGAAGGTACCTTTGAGGCTATCCAGCTGAATGATGAACGCATTGACTCACTCTCTAGTTTCAAGGAGGCAGTGAAACGTCTAGAATGGATTGCTGGTGGAACCTGGACTCCTTCTGCCCTGCAATTTGCATACAACAAGCTCATCAAAGAAACCAAGCGAGAGAAAGCCAAAGTGTTTGCCGTGGTGATCACAGATGGGCGTCATGACCCACGGGATGCAGACACAGGCCTCCAGGCTCTCTGTGGTGGAGATGTCATTGTAAATGCCATTGGCATTGGGGACATGTTCCACAAGCAGCAAGAAGATGAGACACTGACTTCCATTGCTTGTAATGATGACCAGCGTGTGCAGAAGATGAAGCTCTTCTCAGAACTGGTAGCTGATGAGTTCATTGATAACATGGAGGAGCTTCTCTGCCCAGGTCAGTTGTCACTGCATGAGACTATCACCAGTGTCATTGCAAGAATATATGGTCAAGGCAGGGGTCAAAATGTGATCATATAATAAAAAGCAAGATATCATTCCATTCCCTGATTTACAGTCACTGTAGACTGGTAAATAGGTCTGGAATTCATAGACAATCTATGTAATTCAGTCACTTTAACAGAGCACTGGAGCCATAGTTTGATATGTCAAATAGTTTGAGGATTGTCCTTGCTTCCTTCTACTCCCATTCCATTTATTTCAGTATTAGGGATTTGATTTTTATATCAAAACAATGTGTAAGATCATTTACTGACTGTTTTCAGAACTATAACTTGCTTATTTTATTTGCTTCAACCTCACATCCTTTTAGATGACACACTTTTTTGTCTTTTCTGCCTCTGAGCCTTCACCTATCTTCTGCCCCATAATCCTTGATCTTTGTGCTATATTCTGACTCTTACCTTTTCTCCTGCCTTGCAATGTTCTACTTCTTGCCTCCCGATCCCTGACTTATCTTCTGATCACTGACTTTTTTGGTCCTGAAAGTCACTTTTCTACCCATTAGTTCCTGCTTTGCTATCCTAATATTCCCATCTCGTCATCCTTTGTGATTGTTTTAATTATTCAACCCTTTTTCTCTTCAATTTTAGATCCACAGATTGTCTGTCCAGACCTTCCCTGCCAAACAGGTACATTTTCCCTTATTCTGTCTTTCTGTTTTGTATTTTTTTGCTTGAAAAGAAAGGGGAGAAGATAGGATGAAAAGGACACGGGAAGCAAAGCATAAGTCTTGGGTGTCTAGAGATGCTTAGTCCATGGTTATCTCAGGGAAAAGTAAATTAAGTAGCTCACCTAAAGTCACAGAGTGCCTACAGAGGAAGTAGGGTTTAAACCCTGGTTTTCTTGGTCCACAGTTGATTGCTGTAACCACTAGGTGGCTACACTAAAATTTCCTTCTAAATGTGCTTCTGTGCCTATGTATCAAGGATTAAGAGGACACAGGAGGAGAAAACTTTTTATGTGTGCTATAGATGCTTATGTATACACTATAAATGTGTGTAATAGCAAATTGTAAATAAATATTGCTAATTAAATTACTTATCAAACATGATGGGTGAAAAAAGGCATTCTCCAGCACTTTACTCTGTTTCTCAGATCCCTATTTAACCACAGAACTCCTTTCACCATTTTCCCAGTCCAACCCTAGTTTTCCCTCTACTACCAACCCGACCGGCAGGGCTAGCTTGACAATTGTGTGAGAATGTTTGCACAGGGACCCGTGCTTCAGGGGGCTCCAAACCAACAACATTCAAATAACTGTGAATCTGTATGTCTCCACATATTTATCTATCTGTCCTTAGGAGTGGGTTCCCTTACCCACTCCATTGCTGTAGAGTTTTAAACTTTCTCTTAGCCTACCTGAGGGACTACCCCTCCCCCCTGCTGAGTTAGTGTTGTGGACCTCCATTTCCTGTACTGCACTTGGGATTGCTCAGATTGCCTTTCTGTTCCTTAAGAAAAGGAGTGCTTCCAGAGCTCTCCCAAAAGGTGATTTTTGCTGAGTTTGCTGCATAATTGTGAGTCTGTTTGTCTTCAAATAACTGTGAATCTGTTTGTCTCCACATATTTATCTATCTGTCCTTAGGAGTGGGTTCCCTTACCCACTCCATTGCTGTAGAGTTTTAAACTTTCTCCTAGCCTACCTGAGGGACTATCCCTCCCCCCCTGCTGAGTTAGTGTTCTGGACCTCCATTTCTTGTACTGCACGTGTCTTTGTCCTTTGTGGTGGGTTCCTGTGCCCACAGTTCAGGAACAACCTACTGGCCAAAGACACTTAGGTTCCCACCCACCCTACCCCTCGCCCCACCCACCCCAGGGGCTACATTACCTATATAGTTGTCACATACATGCCATCTATTGTCCCTAACCTGGGTTAAAAGCCACATCATCTTCATCTTTTCTTCTTCTTCTTCCTCTTCTGGGAACTTCATAAACAACATGTTGTGTATTCAGTGCAATAACTGCGGTACTTTCATTCCAAGATGAATCATTTGGAGCCTAAGAGCTTGTCCTAAATGCCTAAAGTCAGCCGCCATGCATGAAGAACTGACTCTACTAAGGAAAGACCTAGCTGCCATGCATAAAGAAGTGTCTCTACTGAGGGAGGAACTGGCTGCAATGAAGCGCACCTTTTCTATGATACAAACTGAACAAAGTCCACCACCGCTCCCACAAAGAATCAAACGCCCCAGGAACAAATGGATCACAGTGGGTTCTGGTAGATTGCGACCAGTAACAGACATCCTGTACATCAAGAGATATCCCTGCACAATGCCTTTTCTGCCTTGGCTAATGAGGATACCCAATCCAAAGAAACTGAAGGGCCCTTAAATGAGTCAGACAATACCCAATCCCCTGCTAAAGCACCAAATATGAAGAAAACCTCACCAAACAGAAAACTACTACTACTTGGAGATTCCATCATCAGAGGCACCAACTTGGGAACACAGTTCAAAGGAGAGAAGATAGTCATGTGCCTACCAGGCTCTTCAGCCAGCAGGAATACAAACCAAGTTGTTGAATTACTTAGCGCAAAAAGTGAACACTCCAAACTTGATGTTATTATCTACTTAGGCACAAACGACCTGGCTAGGAACAGTGCCTCCACAGCCCAAAAGGACTTCCAATCTCTGGGAGAGAAACTCAAGCGCATTGTTAACACTGTTGCATTCTCAGAGGTTCTACCTGTTCTTGGTAAGGGGACAAAAAGGCTGCATCGCATTAACAGCTTTAATACATGGCTCCAGACTTGGTGCAAACAAGAAGGATTCAGATTTATTGGTAACTGGGACAACAGATGGACCAACAAGAGACTATACTGTGCTGATGGACTACATCTCTCTGTCATAGGGAAAAGAATCCTAAGTGAAAAATTCAGGCAGTATGTGGATATGCATTTAAACTAGGAAAAGGGGGTGACGGATGTGGAAGGTCAACATCTGTATGCCACTCCCAGCAAAAGCAGAACACCATCAGAAACAGCCACACTTTTAAACCACACATCAAAAACATGTGGGAAGAAGTAGGCAGAACAAAATCAAATCAATTTCATAAATTAAAAGTTCTTCAACCACTCCGCAACATCATCGACCACTCTGACTTCAGAACAGTGGCACAAATTCTTATCATTCCACACCTGGACTACTGCAACGCTATTCTTCAAGGCCTTCCAAAGGGCACCCTAAACATACTGCAAATGGCCCAAAACATCGCTGCCAGGATCATTATGAAAAAAGGCGTCTCTGATCACATCACTCCAGTAATTATTGAACTCCATTGGCTCCCCATTACTGCCCGCATCTTATACAAAATACTAGTAACCACTTTCAAGCTCATTCACAACATAGCCCTATCATACCTCAACAATCTAATTGCCATACAGTCATCCAATAGATGCAGAAGAACCATAACTCAAAACACCCTCAGCGTCCCAAACAGCATAAGAATGGTCAAAGCAGAAACAAGCCGTAGAGCTTTCACTTACGTTGCACCGCTGCTTTGGAATCAGCTGCCTCACGACATACGACTAATAAGTGACTTAAAAGACTTTAGAAAAAACCTCAAAACACACCTCTTTCAGTCCCATTATAGGCTGACCTAACCAGTAACCTCTGCTCCAAAATGGTCCCAACATTTTGACAAGGGCATCACCAATTGATCTGTCATATTGTATATATGTATATACGTAGCACACCCCCTCCCACGCATCCTAATGTATATGTATATAGGTAAGCAAACCTGTACACAATTAATCAAATGTAAATCAAATAACCCTGCGTTGTGTTGTTTCAAATCAAATCTTTAACCAATCAAAATGTAAATCATACAAATTACTGTACTGTACAGTGCATCCTGATCTGTAAAGTTAACCGCTGCTGATCGTAGGAAGTAGCGGTATACAAGTGTCTACTAAATAAATAAATGCAAAATACACACAAGCCAGGAAAATGCTGGAAAGCAATGAGCACAAATGCTCGAAGTTTAGCCAAGAAAATTCCAGACCTGGAAGCCCTAATGGTGGAAACGAATTTGGACATTGTGGCCATTACAGAAACATGGTTTAATGAATCGCACGATTGGGATATAGCCATAGCTGGCTATAATCTATTCAGAAGAGACAGAGAAAATGGAAAAGGAGGAGGAGTAGCCTTGTATGTCAAAAGCAATATTAAAGCTACTGAAATGCAGGGGACATGGGGAAAAGAGGAAGCGCTCTGGATTGTGTTGGAAAGAGGAGATGGCACTATCATCCATATTGCTGTAGTCTACAGACCTTCAACTCAAATTGAAGAGAGAGATAATGAATTGATTAAAGATATTGCCAAGATAGCAACAAAGGGGGAAGCGATCATATTGGGTGATTTTAATCTACCTGATGTGGATTGGATTACTCCTTCTGCACATCTGGAAAGAAGGAAAAAAATTGTGGATGCTCTCCAAGATGCATTATTTAGACAAATGGTGATGGAACCAACCAGGGAAAGCTCAACGCTGGATTTAGTACTCACCAACGGTGATAGTGTGTCAAATGTCTGCGTGAGTGCCCCTGTGAGCAACAGCGACCATCACACGGTGTGGTTTGAAATAAAAGCCATGGTACAGGCCAATCATAGCAAGCTCAAAGTCCTAAACTTCAAATACACTGACTTCACTAAAATGGCAGAGTACTTAAAGGAGGAGATGACGGGGTGGAAGGAGATAAAGGAAGTGGAATTGCAATGGGCTAAACTAAAGAAGGCAATAAAAGGGGCAATAGATAAATAGGTAAGAAAAGTAAATAAAAATAAGAGGAGAAGGAAACCTATTTGGTTTTCCAAAGAGGTGGCTGCTCAAATAAAGGCAAAAAACACAACTTTCGCAAAATTCAAAAGCTTGCAAACAGAAGAACACAGAAATGAATACAGGATCCAACTCAAAGAGTCTAAAAGAGTAATAAGGATAGCAAAATCAAAGGCAGAGGAAAGGATGGCTAAAGATGTTAAGGGTAGCAACAAAACTTTCTTCAGGTATATTCGGGAAAGGAAAAAGATCAGAGTTGGAATTGCAGGACTCAAAAGTGCTGGGAAAGGACTCGTGGAAAGTGACACTGAAAAAGCAAAATTGCTAAACAAATACTTCTGCTCTGTTTTTACAAAAGAAGATCCTGGAGATGGACCAGCTGTGACTCCCAAATATAAAAATGGGAATGAAGTAGATACCACACCATTCACAGAAGACGAGGTGTTAGAACAACTTGCTAAACTGAAAGTGGACAAAGCCATGGGACTGGATGGGATACATCCCAGGATACTGAAAGAGCTCAGAGAGGTTCTTGCAGGACCGTTAAAGGATGTCTTCAACAGATCCTTGGAAACAGGAGAGGTTCCTCGGGACTGGAGAATGGCTGATGTCGTACCTCTACACAAAAGTGGTGACAGGGAAGAAGTGTCAAACTACAGGCCCGTGAGCCTTACCTCGGTGGTGGGAAAAGTAATGGATGCGCTCCTGAAAGAGCAAATAGTGAACTTTCTCAAAACCAACAGGATGCAAGATCCGAGACAACATGGTTTTACCGAAGGACGGTCTTGCAAAACAAATCTGATTGAGTTCTTTGACTGGATGGCCAAGGAACTAGATCAGGGGCATGCGATGGATGTCATCTACGTGGATTTCAGCAAAGCCTTTGATACTGTTCCTCATAGGAGGCTTATCAACAAACTCAGTAGCTTGGGGATGGGTCCCAAGATGGTAAACTGGATTAGAAATTGATTGACTGACAGACGACAGAAGGTGATTGTACATGGAGCTCACTCGGATGAGAGGAAGTTGATTAGCGGGATGCCCCAGGGCACTGTTCAATGTATTTGTGTGTGATATTGCTGAAGGACTGAATGGAAAAGTCTGTCTTTTTGCAGACGACACAAAAATTTGCAACAGAGTGGACTCCCCCGAAGGAGTGGTTAACATGAGGAAAGATCTACAAAAGCTGAAAGACTGGTCTAATACTTGGCAACTACGATTTAATGTGAAAAAGTGCAGTGTCATGCACTTGTGTAGCAGAAATCCAAGGGAAATGTACGCAATAGGGGGCGAGAGGTTGGTATGCACGGTTCAGGAGAAAGACCTTGGTGTGATTATCTCTGATGATCTCAAGGTGACAAAACAGTGCGACAAGGCGGTGGCAAAAGCCAGGAGGATGTTGGGCTGCATACAAAGAGGGATTACCAGCAGAAAGGAAGAGGTACTTATGCCACTGTATAAGTCACTGGTGAGGCCTCACTTGGAATACTGTGTTCAGTTTTGGAGACCATATTTTGCAAAAGATGTAAAAAGACTGGAAACTGTTCAGAGGAAAGCGACCAAAATGATTTGGAGCCTGCGTCAGAAGCCTTATGAGAAGAGACTTGAAGACCTAAAAATGTACACTTTGGAGGAGAGGAGGGACAGGGGAGATATGATTCAAACCTTTAAATACTTAAAGAGAAATGATGAACAAACAAACCTCTTCCAAAGACGGGGAAGCTGTAAAACTAGAGGGCATAACATGAAGCTGCATGTTGGTAAATTGAAAGGCAATGTCAGGAAATATTTTTTCACTGAAAGGGTGGTGGATGCTTGGAATGCCCTCCCGATGGAAGTGGTGGGGGAAAACACGTTGACGGAATTCAAAAAGGCATGGGACAAATACAGTGGATCCCTTTACAACAATAGGATAAAAACAAGATAAACGGTACCATCTAACTTCTGAACCATATAACGTCTCAACAAATAGGGGTATCTTACATGGAGTGGTAGGTTTACCCCTAAAATGAAGACATGGCGAGGGGTGGCCTGCACAGAGCGACAGGTGCACATACTCTTGCCATCTTGCTGGGCAGACTAGATGGACCCTTCTGGTCTTTATCTGCCATCATTTACTATGTTACTATCTCACATTCGGTACCGGCAGGGTCAGCTTGAGAGGGAGCCAGAGTTACCCCGGCTCACCTCTGAAAACCGCCGAAATGAACAGCGCCTTTTTTCTTCACTTTGGCAGCTGTATTTTAGTATAGGCCGCTGGCACGCTGGAGGTCAAAAGGAACTTCCTGTTTCCTAGCACTCAGCGTGCCAGCGGCTTATACTACAACACAACTGCCGAAGAGAAGAATAAAGGCCACTTCAGCAGCTGTCAGAGGTGAGCCTGAACCTCGCTGGCTCACTCTAAAAGCCAGTCAGACATCCATAGGGCTCTTCGGGAGGTGGGGGAGGGGGAGGGCCTAGGACTGGAAATAGCTGATGGGGGGACTAGGGCTGGAAATGGTCTGAGTGGGGGGGGGCTAGGATTGTAAATGGGCTGAGGGGGCTAGGACTGGAATAGGGTTGCCAACTTTTTCACCGAGAAAAACCCGACACCTGTGGCTTGCCATGCTCCACCCATTCTCCGCCCCTAGTCCCACCCCTGCCCCGCCCCAGCCCCACCCACAAAAATTACCGAGGATACGTGTAGGCTAACTTCCTTGGTCAGATAATAATTAAACTGGGAACCCCAAAATCCAAACATGAAATGTACAACACTGGAGAAATAAAACTATAAAGTAATTTCCTCTTGCACTAAACAAAAACGCAAAGATGTTAGCAATACACACTTCCCAGACCAGACATATTCCAGTTAATAAATTCAAAATAAAAAGTATTTTTATTTTTCAGTTGCAATTGCTCCAGTCACTTTCTTCTGGTTTCTTCGTGTCTTCTGCGAGCTATCCATTTGTCCTTTCTTCTCTTTTAGATGTTTTCCATTCTCTCTCTATTTCTGCTTTAACATACTGATTGTTTCCCTTTTGCTCTTTCCCCCAATTCTTTCCTTATTCCTTTATCATCCGTTTAAATTTCACCCTTCCATTCTCAAGCCCCTCTTACTCTCCCAATACCGGCCCATCATAGACTTTTCTTCCACACAAAATATTTTTTCCCCTCTCAAGTCTCATTCCCCATCCATTCTAGTCCCTCCCCCAAAATCAGTTCCCTTATAGTTCTAGACCCACCCAGCATCCACTCCCTTCTAGTCCCATTCTCCCATGCCCCACATCAGCCCATTTCCAGTCCTATTCCAGCTCTTCATCAGCCCATTTCCAGTGCTAGCCCTCACATCACAGGCCATTTCCAGTCCTAGCTCCCCCCCCCAATCACAGCCCATTTCCAGTCCAAGTCCCCCATCACAGCCTATTTCCAATCCTAGGCCCCCCCTCACCATCACAGCCCATTTGCAGTCCGAGTCCCCCCGCACCATCACAGCCCATTTGCAGTCCGAGTCCCCCCGCACCATCACAGCCCATTTGCAGTCCTAGCCCCCCTAATCACAGCCTATTTCCAGTCCAAGATCCCCCTTCCTCCACCATAGCCCATTTCCAGTCCAGGTCCCCTCCACCCCCATCACAACCCATTTCCAGTCCATGTCCCCCCCCCCCCCATAACCCTTTTACAGTCCAGGTCCCCCCCCATCACAGCCTATTTCCAGTCCAAGTCCCCCCCCTTAGCCCTTTTCCAGTCCAAGTCCCCCCCCCCTTAGCCCTTTTCCAGTCCAAGTCCCACCCCCTTAGCCCTTTTCCAGTCCGTCCCTCCCCTTAGCCTTTTTCCAGTCCCAAGTCCCCCCAATTTAGCCCTTTTCCAGTCCAAGTCCCCCCCCCCTTAGCCCTTTTCCAGTCCAAGTCCCCCCCTTAGCCCTTTTCCAGTCCAAGTCCCCCCCCCCTTAGCCCTTTTCCAGTCCAAGGTCCCCCCCCCCCCTTAGCCCTTTTCCCTTGCCGGTCCCCCCCCCTTAGCCCTTTTCCAGTCCAAGTCCCCCCCCCCCCCTAGCCCTTTTCCAGTCCAGGTCCCCCCCATCACAGCCAATGCAGTCCTTGCCCCCCCCCAACCAGCATCACGGCTGTCTGAGGCTTCAGAGGGAGCCGGGGAAGCCCGCGCGAGGCCCCGGCTCCCTCTGTACAGCCACCAGCGTGAAGAGCCTTTTCCTTCATACTGGCGGCTGTTCCTGTGAAGCCGCGAATGCTGGGAAAGGTTAAAGGGCAACCTTTAACCTTTCCCAGCATTCGCGGCTTCACAGGAACAGCCGCCAGCGTGAAGGTAAAGGCTCTTCACGCTGGTGGCTGTTCAGAGGGAGCCAGGGCCTCGCGCGGGCTTCCCCGGCTCCCTCTGAAGCGGAGAAAAGCCGTTTTTTTTGCTCTGGCCGCTCCCGATCTTGCGGCCAGAGCAAAAAAACCGGCTTTTAAAGGGCCGGTTTTGCCTCTGCGCCGGCAGCCGGCCTGGCCGTGGAAAAAACGGCCAGGCCGGCTGAAAACCGGCCAGTTGGCAACCCTAGACTGGAAATGTGCTAAAAGATCCAATACAAATACCCTTGATCTTTTCTGCTGTCCTAATTTTACACAGCAGAGGTTCCAAGATGACAAAAAACAACAAAGGGGACAATGCACAACTTTGTTTAGTACCCCTCCTCAAATTGAATTTGCCAGTGTGGAGACCCTGAAATAGGACTACTCAGGGGTGGCTCAAGGCAATCTGCTGCCTGAGGCAAAGTATGAAATGGCGCCCCCCCCCCACCCACCTTAGAGGGGGCGGGGCTTTTTCAGAAATCCAATCAGAGACTGAACCGAACCAAACCAAAAAGCCGATTAGATTATATGGAGGAAATGCAAGATGTTTGCACACAGGGCCGTATCGAGCTGCAATCACACCCTTTGCAACTTGCAACTCAGGCACACACACCCCCTCTTCCCCCATACCTTCATCCAGTGCCGCCCTCTGTTTTTTTCATGGCAGCGCCAGCAGCAGGGAAAGAGCAGGCAGCGCTGGACGGAGGTATGGGGAGGAGGAGGCGGGCATGCACCCAATCTGAAAGGCACCGGCACTTTAAGCAGGTCTGTCCCTCCCTACTCTAACTGTAGCAGATAAACGAGTGAAGAAAGAAACACCCAAGGAGTCTTAGAAGGGAGAGTAGTTATCTCTAGCAAGCAGAGAGAGCAGCAGGACAAAGGAATAGGGGAGGGACAAGCATGTACCAGGGTATGACTTCACCAAGAGGGGTGTGTCCTTTTTACTTAACCCTTTCAGCTCTCAGCCCTGCTTGGATTTCTACCTCAAACCCACTTTTTAAGGGAAAAATTTGTCTTGTAGTGAAGGAGGCCAATTTTTCCTCATAGCAGTTGATCTGACTGTGGAAGGGATTTGTATTTTCATGGTCTCAATGGTGAAGGTAATAAATCGGATAAGGATAGGGATACAGCATGGCAGGTTGACACATAGCAGGAGAATAAGGAGAACCCCTACCACTAGGGTTTTTTAAGTCCACCTAACCAATTGAACCATTGCGCAAACCACCCAGCACCTATAGAAGGGGCGGTGATATGATTAGCTAGATCATGTAGGTCTTGAATAGAGCGTTCAATGGAAACACTCTCATCAGTGAGATTAAAACAACAAATACCCTCAAACTCCTCGCAGCCATGATTTAAGCGTAGGAGCAGAAAATCATTGGTCATCCTATTCTGCAGAATCGCCGTCCGCATACCAGATATCTCATGATTCATAGTGGCTAGGATGGTTGAGGTAAGATTAATGGATTTGGCCAAGGAACAAGCAATACGGCTTACTTCCATAGCATTGTGCAAAGCTAACCCAGGTGCTCCTACAATGGATATTGCCAGTCCTAGAGCTGTCTGATCACTATAAGGTTCCACATTAGAGTTACAGGTAGGAGGCATAGGTTTTGATCGAGGATAGCGCGAGTGGGAACTAACCTTACTAGGGGTATGAGAGAAAGCAGCAGTAGTAAGTCTGCCAAAAGTGCAAGGACCTCCAGTAGCGTTTATGGGAACATAAGTGTAAGCAGTTTTGCCACATAACAAAAACCATCCTAAGGGAAGATACATTTCTGAGTAAGCATAAGATACCTTCATAATAGACTTGCATGATAATACGGTGTTAGACACATTAAAAACCCCTTTAGTGGCATTTACAAAAATAAAGCAATCTGTAGCTTTAAGCATGGAGACATCCTGCAAGGAGAAAGGGGCCTTTTTAAAATAGGCTGAGGTAGGACGAGTAACACCAATGAAGTAGAAAAATGTAGAAAAGGTTAGTTTTGGCTGTTTGCAGTTCAGATTATGCATTACAGTAAACGTTTGCATTTCACACAAAGTAGAGGGTACAGCAATAAGGCATATTGATAAAAAAAACCTCCAGACTGTGATGAGCTGCGTACACAAAAGTTCAAAGTATTCAAAGCAGTCCCGGCAAGTAGTGTTACTACATTTATAGTTCCTGAGGCCAACAAGGGAAGGCCCCACATGAATGCCAGAACAAAAGTCAGCATGAGCAGGTGCATACCGACCATGGAGCTTATGTCCCACTAACAGTATCTGAAGATGACTCCTCAAGCTTCTGCCGTGCGTAAACTAGCCAGATTCCGGTATGGGCTAGCGCAGGGCTCTGTCGTCTGACAATTCCCTGGTTCTCCACAGCATGAGGCGTAAGGGATCCTGAGAATGTTTGTGCGCTGTCCACTTATCATCCAAGTCAGGAGCAGCTTTCTTAAGACGAGTATGATGAATCCACGGGGTAACCTCTGCGACCTTGACTGCAGTCGATGTGGCTAGGAGAACTATTTAAGGACCTCTCCAGGTAGGCCACAGTAGTTCACGTTTCCATTCCTTAATCCACACACGATCTCCCGGCTGGTTGGGATGGAGCGGCTCTGACAAAGAGATAGGCAGTCGCTCTTGTATCCACTTGTTCAAAGACTGAAAAACAGATCCCAATGCCAGTAGGTGTTGTCTCGTAAGTTCATTACCTATCTGCTCTAGGTCTCCCTTAAGGCCCTGAACAATGGGTGGTGGTTGACCATACAGTACTTCATAAGGGAATATTCCCAAGGTCCGAGTTGGGGAGGACCGGACCCAGAGAAGGGCTATTGGCAAAGCCTGATCCCACTTAAGATGAGCTTCCTCACAGAGTTTAGACAACTGCAGCTTCAGAGTTCAGTTCATCCTTTCCACCCTTCCCGAACTCTGTGGGCGATAAGCAGTGTGAAGTTTCCAGGTAATCTGGAGGGCCTTAGAAAAGTCTTGAAGGCACTTAGCAACAAACCTAGGGCCATTATAAGAGGTAGGCCAAACCTGGGAATGATCTCTTTCAACAGGGGCCCTTGTAACTTCTTGGGCTATCTCTGTTCTACAGGGGTAGGCCTCAACCCATCCTGAAAATGTACACACTATCACCAGCAGATATCAATAACCCCTTACTCGGGGTAACTCAGTGAAATCAACTACAATATTCTCCATAAGGGCAGCACTAACCGCCTGTATGGAAACTGGGAGTAGAGGCCCTTGGCGGGGGTTATTCTTGGCACATTGGAGACAGCGACATGCTGCAGCTGCCAATAAGGCAGTCAGATGTGGGACATAGAAGACAGACTGTAGAATGGTTTGCATGGAGGTCTTACCTAAGTGGGTGGTCTCATGAAATCGGCGGACAAAAAGCAGGCATTAGACTCTCAGGGATAACATATCGGGGTGGATCTTCCAGTAACCGCAACCACCCAGCAGTAGTGAGAGTAGCCCCTTCCTGAGTGAAGAAATCCATCTCTTTCCTGGTATAATGTGGGTCCCACTCTGACATAGGAATTGGAAACAGGGGGCTTGAACACTTACTGGGACTGTTCCTCGCTGGGCTGCTAGCTTGGCCTCCCTATCAGCCCTGCGGTTACCCTGGATGACCAGAGTGTCTCCTCGCTGGTGTGCCTTGCAGTGAACTACTGCCACTGCTTCTGGTGCCCACACAGCCTCTAGTAACTCCAAAATCTCCCTCCCATACTTTATAGATTTCCCGCTTGAATTTATGAGTCCCTTCTCTCTATAGAGGGCCCCATGGGCATAGAGTGTAGTGAATGCATACTTAGAATCAGTGAAAATGTTTGCCTTCAGACCTGCAGCTAACTGGAGGGCTCGAGTAAGGGCAATGAGTTCAGCTTTCTGGGCAGAAGTCCCTCAGGGTAAGGGCTCAGCCTCCACAACAACCCCAGGAGTGACCACAGCATATCCAGCCTTCCACTGTCCATCTTCCACGAGACTGCTGCCATCGGTAAAGTACTGAATATCAGGAGAAGCCAGCAGTACATCCTTCAGATCTGGGCGGCTGGAGTACACTTCATCCATAACCTGGATACAATCATGTTCAGGTAGTCCAGGTGCTACAGGAGTAGAGTAACAGGATTGAGTGTTTTCACTATCTCCAAGTGAACCCGAGGATTCGCACACAGCATGCTCTGGTACTTTGTCATCCGCTCATTGGTAAAGCAATAATTGCCTTTGTACTCCTTCAGTGTCAGTACTGCATGCGGCACTTTAACATACAGTTCTTGCCCAAGGGACAATTTATCAGCCTCTGTTGCCAAGAGAGCTGTTGCTACTACTGCGCAGAGACAAGAAGGTCACCCTCTTGCTACTGGATCCAGCTGTTTGGAGGACACCAACTGCCATCCCCTTTTCTTCATGGACGTACAGATGGAATGGTTTTTCCATGTCGGGCAGTCCTAGACTGGGGGCTGATAGCAAAGCCTTCTTCATATTCTGAAAGGCCTCCTTTTAGTCCGGACCCCAGTCGAAAGGATCTCGTTCTCCCCCCTGTTGTAGCTGCATACAGGGGCTTTTCCAACACTGCATAGTTGGGTATCCAGATTTGACAAAAACTGGTAGCCCCTAAGAAGCCTCTCAACTGCCTGTGATTTTGTGGCTCAGGAATAGAACAAACAGCCTCCCTCCACTCAAAGCCCAATCTTCGAAGGCCTTGGGCAACATGGAATCCCAAATATCTGACTTCAGTCTGGCACAATTGGGCCTTACTTCGGGACACCCGATAGCCAGACATCCAAAGTAGGTGTAGAAGTTCTGAAGTAGCGGTTAGACATTCTTCCCGGGAAACAGCAGCAATGAGTAAATCATCCACGTATTGTAGCATCACGCGTTGAAAAGGGCAAGACTGGAACTGACACAAATCTTGACTAAGTGCATTCCCAAACAGCGTTGAGGAGTTTTTGAATCCTTGGGGTAACCGTGTCCATGTCAACTGACCCTTACTGCCAGTATTAGGGTCTTCACATTCAAATGCAAACAGTGGCTGGCTAGGAGTGGCCAATCTCAAGCAGAAAAAGGCATCCTTTAAGTCCAGAACAGTGCAGTAAGTTGCTTGTGCAGGAATCAAACAGTAAATTGTAAGGGTTTGGCACAACAGGATGGATGGTAACAACAGCTTCATTGACCTTCCGTAGGTCCTGTGCAGGTCGTTATTCATTAGTACCTGGTTTTTGACCAGGCAGCAAAGGAGTATTCCAAGGTGATTGGCATGGTTTCAGGAGTCCAAATTTGAGTAATCGCTGGAGATGTTTATGAATGCCCTCAACAGCTCTTCGGGGCAGGGAGTATTGCTTAACACGGATGGGACAGGCGTTTTTTCTTCTCTTTTTCAGTGGCCCATTTCTCTGCAATAGGCACCTTGATCTCATTCCAATAGTCCTTGCTCCAATGATCCTCGCCGGGTTCCTCTACCCCGGCCTCGGCTTCTCGGTTCCCACGTCGACTTTCCTTGTCCTTTCTTGACTAGCGCCGCTGCTAACATATCAGCTTTCTTTTTCATCTTTCGTTCACACTCACGCTTCATCTCCTGATCTCTGTTCACAAATACTTTCATAGCAAAACCTTCAAGTTTCTGAAGTTTCCTTCGAATGTCCCCCTGTGATTGTCCCACAAACACTGTATTCACCATCCGCTGGTTTTCAAGTGCTTCGGGGTCAAATGAAGTGTAAACACGGAAAGATTCACAGAGTCTTTCCTAAAACTGGCCAGGACTCTCAGAGGTTTGAAGTACCTCAGATATTTTTCCTACATTCATTGCTTTCTGGCCCCCCTTTTAAAGCCTTCAAGGAGAGCTCGATGATAACAATTCAGAGCAAGGCGGCCTGCATCACTGCCACCCAGTAGGGTTTTAGGTCAGGAAAGTCTCTCAGCGCTTCTCGCTGGGGCCCCCAAATGAGGTCGCAGTGCTCTAGTATGGGGGGGGGGAGTTGTACGAACATGGAACTCACATTCTTCAGATCTGGGACTCAGGGAACTTTCTGAAGTGCTGGGCAGGTCTGTATCTGAAACTGGCATTTGTATGCTTCCCTCACTGCTCTTCTGACTGTCAGAGAATGTAGTATCTGTTGAGAGGGGCTGGGAGAACTAGCTGAATTTCCTGCTGAGACTGATGACCTAGCTGAAGTCACAGAAATCTGCCTGGGAGGAGGGAAAGGGGGAATTCTTCTGTCTCTGGCTCCTGTACTAAAACGGGCAATTGTGATTTTGATTTAGGCTGCATTTCCTGTGGGCTACGAGACAAAAATATGCAACAGTGTTCCCCGTAGCATCTCCTGAACCATTTAGGTCTCTGCCGACAAACATCCAGCCAGGAATCAATATAAGGGAATTGATCAGGATGTTTAGCTACCACAACTTGGTGCACTCGGCTAACCAAGTCATAATCAAATGTTCCTTCTCGGTGCCAATCAGTATTAAGCTAGCTACTCATGCTCACAATATTTCTTTAATAAGGATGGAGTCATACGAACTCCATATGCTGCAGAGAATACCTTCCTGAAATGCTTTACCATACACTCTAAGGGGCTGCATTTCGTCTCTGATACCCCCATATCTTTCTTCCAGGCTTTAAAAACACAGAGGGAAAGGAATGCAGATAGCCAGGAATCTGGCTGCTCTAGTTTCAAGAAAGGTAACTAACAAGATGGCGCTTTCACCACAGCCTAACAAAATGGCGCTTTCGCCATTTTTTCCTGACCTGGGCACGGTCGCCTGGCCAGGAACTAATCAGGAGTCTATGCTCACTGCACAAGCCTCTGCTTGTGCCAAACACATAAATCAAGCACAGACCAACACATAGACAGCCTCCCAATTCCATAGAAAACACAGTCTAACTATTAGAAGCACGGTTTCCCCCAGCTCAGCTCAGCTCAGGATACTAGGGCGATTCCCTCGAGAGGTGATCAATCTGTCCTTCTCCCCGTAGGAAGGACCGATTTTTCCTGAACTGCAGACAGAGACAGACCCCTGTTATCACTTACCCCACTCAGATGTCCTCTGGAGTTGAAGGGGTTGTTTCCTAGACCCCAGAGCGGGTTCTTTGGTGTCCCTCAGAGAAAGCTGGCGGCAGAGGCAAATCAGGAAGGAATACTTTCCAGAACTGGTCTGGTGGCGCCTTGTATTCCCCGCTGCGTTCGCCACCAGCCCAGCTCAAACCGATTGAACCTAGAGATAGCAAGATAACCTTTTCTTTCTTATCTCGCTGTCTCAGCCGGGTCAGGGAACAAAAAATTTAGCAGATAAACGAGTGAAGAAAGAAACACTCAAGGAGTCTTAGAAGGAAACAACGGTTTAATGTGCACAGACCCAGAGAAAATAGTTTTTCCAAATTCTGGGCCCCCACCAGAGGGCTCAGAGAGATTATATAGACTTCTTATTAGATTATTACAGCATTTCTTCATGATTGGTCACTTTATTACAATATAGTCCCGATTGGAGAAAGTCTACTGTACTCTTATCTCTAGCGAAGCAGAGGGAGAGTAGTTATCTCTAGCAAGCAGAGAGAGCAGCAGGACAAAGGAATGGGGAGGGACAAGCATGTACCAGGGTATGATTTCACCAAGAGGGATGTGTCCTTTTCACTTAACCCTTCCAGCTCTCAGCCCTGCCTGGATTTCTACCTCATAACATTGCGTCGGAGGAGGGAGGGATCAGACCTGCTTAAAGTGCTGCGAAAAGGCTTGGGGGATGCAATTTGGCTGCCTGCTATTGTCCTGCCAGCGGCGGCAGGGCAACAGCCGAAATGTGCCCCCAAGCCTTTCCGCCCTGTGTGGCTGCACCGCTTGCCCAGGTCTAGGTCCGGTGCCATTTGCACATCAAGGAACTAAAAGACAGCAAGAACCAACAGCACAGTTTATAAAACTAAATTATAACTCATTTTTATTTTGTTGTTATAAACTGCGTTATGGTTCTTGCTTTTTCTTTTTCAACATATATTTTGCATCCACAGTAGGTGCAGAGCAGAACCAGGACATTCACCCACAGAACTCAATATTTAAAAAAAAAATCTGATTCTGATCATCTCACTATCAACAACAACAAACACTATTCTCCACTACCAGGTATATTGTGAACTAATACAAAACCATACAACAAAGTGCAAACCTACCATACCTTATCAGCACAAACTTCCAAAACTCACATAAGGAACCCATCCAAAAAATGTGTCACTTTAAATACTACAGTGGGCCCTGGAACATCCATACACCTATTTGAAAAGTTGAACAAGTCAAATTACTACAGTACAGTATAGATCTTTATGTACAAACTCCATGTTAACAGAACACCTGACCTCAGTCACACACTCACAACATCAACCCTCACCAAGTACAGAATAAGTAACCACAATTTGAAATAAAATAAAATTATGTAGACAAAATTTAAATTCAAACTCCAAGAATCCAGAGTCCACATGCAGTGCAACATCAGATAAATAAGAGATGCAGTTCCCGAGTACTGTGTAAAATGTAAAAATAGCACAAAGTCCAATCACTAAAATTAAATAAAATTATTTTTTCTACCTTTGTTGTCTAACCATTTTATTCTCTGATCATGCTGGTCCCAATCTGAGGCTTCTGATTTCCTGTCTTCTTTTAGCTCTCTTTCTGTGGTCCATGGTCCATGGTCCATCTGCCATTTCTTATCTCTTCTTTTGTTTTCTTCACTTCCTTCCATCAGCCCATTTCCAGTTCCAGTAACCCTCCCCAGTATCAGCCCCCTTTCCAGTCCTCCCCTCCCAATACCTTCCAATGTCAACCGCCTTGCATTCCCACGACTGCCACTGGTGTCCATTCCCTTCCATTCCCCCTTCTTCCCCACTGTCCAGCCCCTTCTAGTCCAAATACCATCCCAGGTATCAGCTCACTTCCACTCTCAGTGCCAGCCCACCCATCAGCTCCCTTCCTGTCACCCTACCTTCTGTCCATCCCCCTTCCAGTGCCATTTGCATGTCAGCTCCCTTCCAGCCTCCTCCCCATTACCCAACCACCTACCACTCCCACCCCCAAGTATCAGCTCCTTCCTTATCATCTCTCCGGGCCAGTCCAGGGTACGTTAGGGGTTGTCAATCCCCTTCAGCAGCTGAGGACTGAAAAACTCCAAGTCTTGCTGACAGGCTAAGCCACTCCCCCTGGTGACATCTCCTCAGTCTTTCAGTCCTCAACAGCTGAATTGGACGCATAGCTGACTGCCTCCCTGGTTGAAGACATTAGTTTTTTGTTATTTTCGTTGAAATTTGCAGCAGATTGGCTCTAGCAGGGCTGTTTCTCTGCTTTATTTCCAGTGATCTGATTAAAAGTCAGACAAAAATGTGGAAGTCCCGAGGCTGCCGCATTCAGAGCGGCACTAGAAAGCAGAGCCTGTTTTCTTAGGGACTTGCTGTGTGCCATACCGGAGGATTGCTTCTGGGAGCTCCAGTTGACCATTCCTCTCTCTGGGTTAATCGTGATTTCGGCTCCCGCTAGCAGCGGGCGGCCCGGAACATGCGGTTCAGCGGCTGCTGTCAGGTGGGTGCTTTATTTTATTCCCGCGGCTCGGCCGCAGCGTCGGGGAGTGTGTTTGCAGGTGGGCTGTGCTCAGCGGTTCAGCGGCAGACTGCCCGTTGCTTTTTCGACGGCTCAGGGCCGTTTTGACTTTGCTGTGCCTTGCTTCGGCCCGGAGTTTGGACGGGAGATGGAAGTTAAAGTTTCTGGGGAATCCGACAAGGCTCTTCTCTCCTCAGAAAAGGCGGGAACGGCGGACATTTTGGCAGAGCAGCCTGTTTCTCCCGTGGGGCACCATAAACAGGGTAAAAGGAAAGCGAAAACGCATAGAGATGCGGCGCCTGTGATTAAGACCCCGCAGTCCCTGCAGGGGGCTCCGGAAGGTTTTTCAACTTTATTCTCTCCAGAATTCATTTTGAAAATGCATAAGGCCTTTCTTTTAAAAACGTCACAAGCCAGCGCTGCTGTAGCCGGTTCTGATGGGTTAGAGGCTCCTCTCACGGCAGAGGCTGTGGTGGACCCGGGTGAAGGTTCCTCCCAGTCCCTGTTAAAGCCAGAGTTGGATTTATTTACTAAAGGAGAGCAGAGCAGGCAGCCGCAGGACTTAGAGGACGGAGAAGTTCTCTCAGAAGCCTGCTTAGACCCTTGGCTGATGGAGCTGGAAGAGGGTGAATTAGCGCCTGGCGAAGATCCTAACCTTTTTCGGGTTTTTTGCAAGGAAGAGCTGGGAGCGCTTATTGCGCAGTCTTTGGTGGCTCTAATTATGGCTTTACCCACAGTATCTCAGGAACCCTTGGAATATCCGTTATTACAGGGTTTTAAGACAGAGCAACGATGTTTCCCGGTACATCGCGTAATTAAGCAGATGATTGACTCTGAGTGGGAGTGCCCTGAGGCTACGCTACGGGGTAGTCGGGCCTTAGGTGGCCTGTACCCGGTTCCTCAAGAGGACAGGGAGTTGTTGAAAATGCCCAAAGTAGATGCCTTAGTGTCTGCGGTGATGAAAAAGACCACGATTGCTGTGGAAGGCGGAGCAGCCCTTAAAGATCTACAGGATCGTAAGCTTGAGATGCTCTTGAAGCAAGCCTTCGATGCCACTGCTCTTTCGCTGCAGGCTTCTATTTGTGGAGCGTATGTCTCCAGGGCTTCCATCTGTTGGCTGCAGGGCGAAGTCCCGACTGATTCGGGGGTGAGTCCTTCCGCAGAAGGAGCTAAATTGGAGTCCGCGGCGGCTTACTTGGCGGATGCCTTCTATGATTTGGTTAGAATTGCCGCTAAGTCCATGGCATCGCTGATAGCGGCCAGGCGTTTCCTTTGGTTGCGAAACTGGGCGGCTGACGCCTCGTCTAAATCTCGCCTAAGTAAGCTCCCCTATAAGGGTAAGCTTCTCTTTGGGGAGGCCTTGGAGAAGATTATCAAGGATCTCGGTGACTCCAAAGGGGGTCGGTTACCGAAAGATCGGCCAAAGGTTTCTAAAGTGGGCGTAGCGCAGCGGGGGTCCGGTAGGGATTCTCAGAGATTCTGGGGTGCTCATTTTGCTCCCTATCCTCGGGGCCGTTTCACTTCTCGTGGTCCATCCTTTCGCGGTGCCAGAGGTTTCGGTAGAGGCTATTTCTCGGCCCAGCAGTCCTCCGCTAAGAAGCCTCAATGAAGGTCGGCTGGTCCAGCCGGAAGTCCCTGTAGGTGGTCGCTAACGGGGTTTTCTTTCCGCCTGGACCGCCATAACGTCAGACAAGTGGGTACTGGACATTATTCGAGATGGCTATGCGCTAGAGTTCGCTTGCCCATTACAAGAAGCCTTCATGATGTCCCCTTGTGGTCAGGGACCCAAGGCAAAGGCCATTGCCGAGACATTAGAGCTATTGTTGTTCCTACAGGCCGTAGTTCCCGTTCCTCCCGCCCAGTGCTGCTTCGGTCGATACTCGATTTATTTCGTAGTCCCCAAGAAAGAAGGCTCTTTTCGGCCAATTCTCGACCTCAAGCACGTGAATTGAGCGTTGCGGGTGCCCCATTTTCGGATGGAGACGCTGCGCTTCGTCATTCGGGTGGTGCGCCCTGGGGAGTTTCTCTCGGCAATAGATCTCACGGAAGCTTATCTCCACATTCCGATTTGCGAGGCGCATCGGCGGTTTTTGCACTTTGCGGTTCCCATGGGTCACTTTCAATTCCAAGCCTTGCCTTTCGGTCTGGCAATGGTGCCGCGTACCTTCACGAAGGTCATGGTGGTGGTGGCGGCGGCTCTGAGGAAAGAGGGGATCAGTGTGCATCCGTACCTGGACGACTGGTTGATCCGAGCGGATTCGTTGCCAGACTCACTCATGGCGACTACTCTGGTAGTTCAGCTGTTGGAGCAGCTCGGTTGGGTTATCAACCAAGCAAAGAGCCAGTTGTCTCCAGTGCAACAGTTGACTTACCTTGGGGCCTTTTTTGACACAGACCGGGGATCGGTCTTCCTGCCCAAAAGCAGGATAGTAAAGTTGGTAGGACAGATTCAAGCGTTTCTACGGCTACGGGCACCGTCGGCATGGGCCTACTTGCAGCTTTTGGGTTCCATGGCGGCAGCCCTAGACCTGGTGCCATGGGCAAGGGCGCATATGAGACCACTTCAGCAAGCGTTGCTCTCCAGGTGGTCTCCGCAACTCCATCCTCTTTCGCAGCGGTTGGTCTGTCTGGAGAGGGTGCACCACAATCTGCTTTGGTGGCTGGAAGTCCGGCATCTCCAAGCGGGGCTTCCCTTGCGGGAGCCGCACTGGGTGCTGTTGACCATGGACGCAAGTCTATCCGGCTGGGGAGTGTACTGTCAGTCTCAAGTGGCTCAAGGAGTCTGGTCTCCAGGCGAGAGCTTGTGGTCGATCAATCGTTTAGAGCTTCGAGCGGTGTGCCTTGCGCTACTGCATTTCCAAAGCTTGCTCGAGGGAACAGTGGTTCGAGTGTTCTCCGACAATGTGACGAGAGTCTCGTATATCAATCGCCAGGGCGGCACGGGCAGTGTGCTTTTATTGGAGGAGAGTCAGGAGTTGATGCTATGGGCGGAGACTCATCTCGTCGCCTTGTCAGTGGCGCACGTAGCAGGCAAGGACAATGTGCAAGCCGATTACCTCAGCCGCAACGTTCTCGATCCCGGGGAGTGGGAACTTAACGCGGCAGTGTTTTACGACATCACGATGCGTTGGGGACAGCCGGTGATGGACCTGATGGCGACTTGCGGCAATGCAAAAGCGTTGCGGTTTTTCAGCAGACGCAGGGAACGCATGTCGGAGGGCTTGGATGCCTTGGTGCAACCTTGGCCGGCAGACGCCCTTCTCTATGGGGCTTGTTTACAAAGCCGCGGTAGCGGTTTGCGATCGTAATCGGAGCCGCGGCCCCATTGATTTCAATGGGGCCGCGGCTGCGATCGCGATCGCGAACCACTACCGCGGCTTTGTAAACAAGCCCCTATGTGTTCCCTCCGTGGCCAATGCTCGGTCGGGTCATCCAGCATATCTCGAGTCACGGGGGGCCGGTGATTCTCATTGCTCCAGATTGGCTCGCCATCCTTGGTATGCGGATCTGGTTCGGCTGTTGATAGATGCTCCCTGGCGTCTACCCGATCGTATCAACCTCTTGAGCCAGGGGCCCGTGTTGATGCAGCAGGTGGATTGCTTCTTGCTTACGGCTTGGCTCTTGAGAGGGACCGATTGAAGCGTAAGGGCTACTCTGAATCGGTGGTTTCCACGTTGTTACAGTCTAAGAAACATTCGACTTCCTTGACTTACGTGTGAGTTTGGCGAGTTTTTGAAACTTGGTGCACACAGCGTAGCATTAGCCCTAGGGAGACTACCTTGTCGCAACTCTTGTTGTTTCTTCAACACGGTTTAGAGAAAGGATTGGCTCTTAACACTCTCAAGGTTCACTTGGCAGCCTTATCTTGTTTTCGGGGTGCTGTGCAGCAGCATAGACTCGACACATGTGGATGTGCTGCGTTTTTTTCGAGCGGCCAAGATTATTCACCCTCCAGTACATTCTGTGGTGCCTCCTTGGGATTTGAACTTGGTTCTGGAGGCTTTGACGCGCTCTCCCTTTGAAGTAGGTTCCTTGAGTGGTTTACGGGAACTTTCTTGGAAGACAGCGTTCTTGGTAGCGTTGTGTTCTGCTAGGAGAATTTCGGATTTGCAGGCTCTCTCTTGCAGAGAGCCTTACCTTCAATTTTTGCCGGAGAAGGTCTTGCTACGGCCGGTGCCTTCATTTCTGCCTAAGGTAGTCTCGACTTTTCATGTTAATCAGTCTGTGGCATTGCCGGTTTTTCTGCATCGTTCCGGTTCACGGGTGAATCGCACGTTACGAAAATTGGATTTGGTGCGTGTGCTGAAAAAGTATCTTGCGGCTACTGAGTCTTTTCGTAAATCGGATCGCTTATTTGTCTTATTTGCGGGGCCGCGGAAGGGCTCTGCAGCGTCGAAGGCTTCGATTACCAGATGGGTGAAACAGGCCATATCAGCGGCTTATGAGTCTAGCGGTCAGACGCCGCCAGAGGGGCTCAGGTTGCACTCTACTCGAGCTCAGGCTACGTCTTGGGCTGAATACGCCTTAGTTCCTCCAGTAGATATCTGTAGAGCTGCGACTTGGTCTTCCCTGCATACTTTTGAAAAGCACTATCAGTTGGACGTGCTGGCACGGCAGGATGCCAATGTAGAGGCTTCGGCGATTGTCGCAGGACTTGCGGGTCCCTCCCAACCTTAGGTACTGCTCTGGTACTGCCCTAACGTACCCTGGACTGGCCCGGAGAGACGATAAGGAAGGAGAAATTAGGTCTTACCTGTTAATTGTCTTTCCTTGAGCTCTCTCCGGGCCAGTCCAGGGCCCACCCAGTACTCGCCTCAGTTTGTTTTGCTTTGGTTTCTTTCCGGGAGTCCAATTTCTCTGGGGGGTGAGAAGTATTTTCCGCCATAGCACTTCTCTCAGAGGACATGGTTTTTCTTTTTGGGGCTCCCGCCTGTTCCTTCGAAAAGAAAACACAATAGATATCTGATTGCAATAAAAAAAAAATAAAAACATAATTAAAAAAAAAAAAATTTTTTCGATCCATTGACATTCCTGCACCTCAGAGTGCATGACTGTTTGGAGCAGGGCTGTCTCTTTTTACATGACAAGTCCGTCACTGAGAAATACAGCAGATATTCAATGTTTTTTCTTCTTTGGTTTTTCTTTTGTTTTTCGGCTAGGCTAGTTGAGCTGCTTTGTCAGAAGTAGACTGAGGAGATGTCACCAGGGGGAGTGGCTTAGCCTGTCAGCAAGACTTGGAGTTTTTCAGTCCTCAGCTGCTGAAGGGGATTGACAACCCCTAACGTACCCTGGACTGGCCCGGAGAGAGCTCAAGGAAAGACAATTAGCAGGTAAGACCTAATTTCTCCTTTCCAGTCCCCCTTCAGTACATCCCAGGTGTCAACTCCTTTCTAGCCCCCTCCTTCCCCCATGTCAGCTCCCTTCTTGCCCCCTCCTTCCCCTGGCAGACCCTCTCATTATCTGCTCCCTTCCAGTCCTATTCTACCATCCTCCACATCAGCCCGTTTGTAGCCTTAGCCTCTAATTTTCTTCTAGGGCCAGCAGCACTCTCCTCCCCACCACCATTAGCCCATTTCCAGTTATATCCCCCTTATCAGCCCACTCTAGTCCTAGCCCCCCAATCAGCCCATTACCAGTCCTATCTCATTTCCAGTGCTAGCCCCCCATCTGCCTATTATCAGTCCTAATCCCCCACCCAATAAGTCCATTTCCAGTCCTAGCCCCCCAATCAGCCCATTTCCAGTTCTAACCTCCCCATCAGCCCATTTCCAGTCCTAGCCCCCCATCAGCCCATTTCCAGTTCTAACCTCCCCCATCAGCCCATTTTCAGTCCTAGCCACCCCCGATAGCCCATTACCAGCCCTAGCCCCCCCCTCTCGATCAGCCCTTTTCCAGTCCAAACCCCCCATCAGCCCTTTTCCAGTCCTAGCCCCCCCATAGCCCATTATCAGTCCTAACACCCCCATCAGCCCACTTCTAGTCCTAACCCCCCCATCAGCTCATTTCCAGTCCTAGCCCCCCCATAGTCCATTACCAGTCCTAACCCCCCATTAGCCCACTTCCAGTCCTAACCCCCCTAGCCCATTACCATTCCTAATCCCACATCAGCCCACTTCCAGTCCTAACCCCCCCAACAACCCATTTCCAGTCCTAGCCCCCACCCCAGGGAAATTGAAATTAAAATGTAAAAACCAGGCTGCTGAATCTGCTGCCACCGCGGCAGCGGCAGAAGGAACTGCCCCGCGGCCACCCCGGCAGAGCCCTCCTCTCTCCCTTCAGCGCCGGCTTTACAGAGCCATGAAGGGAGAGTTTCCCTTTCTCGCGGCTCTGCTAAGCCCGCCGGTGCTGATGGTTCTCATCAGCGCCGGTGGGCTTAGCAGAGCCACGAGAAAAGGGAAACTCTCCCTTCGCGGCTCTGTAAAGCAGGCCCTGGAGGGAGAGAGGAGTGCTCTGCTGGGGCGGCCGCGGGGCACTTCCTTCTGCTTCCGCGGCTCTTCCTATCGACATTTTTTTTTGTTTTTTTTTGAAGACCGAGTGAGGCAGGCTTTTTGGGGGCTTTTGCCACTCCAAAAAGGTTGCCATCTGAGGCCACCGCCTCACTCGGCTTAATGATAGAACTTCCCCTGGGACAACTGCACTCTGATTTGAGTACAAGAGCCATGCTACCTTTAGGAATTGCCAAGTGTGCTATAGCATGGTGTGCGGTGGCAAGGGGCTTTTAAAATATCATGCATACAACAGTTCAGTGCCAAACAAAAAAAACCTTTGTTTCCCTTCAATAATCTAGCAACCACTACTAGTGTGTTACCTTAACAAGAATGGTTCTCAGTGCCCTTCCCCCAATCCATAATTTAAAACACAGACTGAAGTTCAGCACGAAGTCCAGTCAGTCACTTGGGTTTCAATGTCTGTAACTAGGATTCTCACCTCCTAAATCTCCTACTTTACAGCTAGACTCCTCTCCCAGCCCTGCTTGGAAGGAGCTTTCTATTTCCAAAGGCCTCTCTTCTTCCTTGAGCACACAGCTGGATTCTTAATCCCTCTTTCTGAGTCATGCCCTCCCAGCCCTGAGTTCTGAGCTATAGATCCCTTTAATGTGGACTGCTGATAATTCCTTTGGAGAGGGATGTGTAACTTCCTATATACCCCATCATACCCAGGAAGATCAAAAAGTTCTAGAAACAAGAAAAGATATTCCAAATTAACCTGATCAAAAGCTTTTTCAGCATCAAAACTAATAAGCTATGATGGGATCGTATTAGCTTTGCAATAGTCCAATGATATGAGTATCTTATGCATATTTCTTATGGAGTGTCTGCCTTTTACAAAGCCAATTTATAAATTCTGGATCAGAAGTGGTTGCACTTGTGCAAACTGATCTGCTAAGATTTTTGCCAAAATATTCTGATCCACATTCAACAATGAAATGGGTCTGTATGACTGTGGGAAAAGGGAGTTTTTTCCTGGCTTAGGGCTTACTGTAAAAAGTGCCTCGTTCACACCCAATGGGAATTTCTCTACACTACAAAGCAGCATACTAATTTTATCCTGCAGGATTCTATAGAATTCACAACTAAAACTAGGTGCCCTGCAGAGTTGCATACTTTCCAGTCCTAGCCCCATCTCGTCATCTCGCCATCTGTTCTGTGAGTTGAGGCAAGTTGCATTCCTGCAGGAATCCTCTAGCATGTTCATTGTTACATTCTTCTCTATTTTACAAAGTGTTATAGTACTGTATTTCCTAAATACCATCCCTATCTGTTACTGCTCTCTTCGTAGTCTATCTTTTCAATAACAGCCTCTCTTCTAGCACTTTTCCTTTATCCTGGAAAACTGCTGTGGTCTGGCCTCTACTGAAAAATCCCTCATTGGATCCTAACTCTGTTACTAATTTCCATCCAGTTTCTAATCTTCCTTATCTATCCAAACAGCTTGAAAAACTTATCTTTTTCAACTTTTGACCACCTTGAACATACTAATTTTCTTTATCCACGGCAATCGGATTTCAGGCTGGGCCACAGCATGGAAACTATTCTGCTATCTTTATTAAATGAAATACATATGTCTTGGGAAAAAGGGAATATCACCTTAGCAGTATCTCTTGACTTATCCAGTGCTTTTGATTTGGTTGATCACTCTCTCTTCTTCTATCGCGACTCTCTTCTGCTGGATTAGAATCTACTGTTCTTCATTGGTTTCACTCTTTTCTCTCCCTCCACTCATATGTTTCGTTCCAATCTGCTACTTCTTCTACCTTCCCTCTCTCCTATGGTGTCCCGCAGGGATTGGTCCTTGCTCCCTTGCTGTTTAATGCATTCCTAGCCCCACTGGCCTTGTTGATTTAGCAGCAAGGTGTATCAACCTATTTTTATGCGGATGACATCCTGTTGCTGTTTCATACTCACCCTACCTCACCTGATCTTTCTTCTATTAATTAATGCCTCAGCTTAGTTGCCTCCTGGCTAAAAACAAATAACCAACATCTTAATGCAGAAAAATCTTCAACACTCTGGTTGTCCTGTTCACTTATACCCATCTATCTCCCTCCATGGAAAGTACCACTACACGTACAGTAGAAACCCTTAAATCACATTAGCTTCCATTTTCCTACCGACACCAGTATAAACCTCTAACCATAATTCACAATATCCTCAGTTTAGGTATCCCAGCATATAGTATCTTTCTTCTCACATAATTCCCTATGCCCCAACTCATTCACTTCATTCAATACATGCACACCATCTTTATATACCATCCTCATCAAATGCACATCTGGAAGGCACTCGAAACTCAGCTTTCTTTTTCTTAGATTCTCACTTTGGAATTCACTCCCTGCATCTTGAATCCTCCTTCCCTAGTTTTAAAAAGACTCTTAAAACTTACCTTTTTGAACAAACTTACCCTCTGCTGAAAGGTAGTATGTAAGTATGTAAGGATCAAGGCCAAATATTTCCTGAGGAACCCACGATATTCTGCTTCCCCCCCCCCCACCTTTTCTCCCCTCCTATTCTGACCTATCTTTATACTTTCTCTTAATTTTAATGGGGTTCTTTTCTTTTTTTTCCTAATGTTTTTATTATTGTAAACCTCCCTGATACTGTGTTTGAAGAACAGCATATCAAAATTTGAATAAACCACAAACCATATCTTCCTGATCATAAATAGTCCAGGTGTGTGTTTTGTTTCCTCATCGCTTAATATCTAAATAAATTTGTAGCGATAATATAGTAAAGAATTTTTAATGTGATCGTGCAACAGAGAGTTAAGTTCAACTTATGTAGCCATAAGATGCACTTGCATGAGTTGCATGGCCCCTTTTCCATACTGTCTCCTTAAAGAACAGACTTTCTTTTCCTGTATTATAATGCATGTTGATATCACATCTCTGCTCAATAGTGTGGGCAATGAGAAGACCTTGCAGAAATACCTTTGATTTTCCCAAAGCAATACTGGATCTTCCTTATGTGCCTTATTAGTTTCTTCAAAATAAACACACTTCTTCCATAAATAAGATCGAAAACTCTCATCTCAAGTAAATAGGGAATCACCATGATTGGTACAACCTTCTAGAATTTGAGTCTTTTAAAGTCCATCCACCCCATCTCATGGTCTAATTTTTCCATGCACTCTGGAGAGATGCATGCAATTTCTTTCTGTTGGGTGAAGTACTCTCCACACACCCAACAGGTCATAAACCTCACTTGAACTAAGTACATGACATTATTGCCTCACCATACTCAAAGATATACCAGAGGTCCTGCCCATCTCTTCATCTAACACACAATTGAAATGTCCACCCAGTATTACCTCAGCTTTCCCTATAGAGGCAACTGTCTGCATTAGTTTGTCATAGAAAACAGAATCATATGAGTTTGGCCTATAGACATCATTCATCAGAATGGGCTTGCCTTTCAATTTGCCAATCACAAAAATATATTGACCAATTGGGGCTTTGATGGTTTTCTCTGCCTGAAAAACTGAATTCTTTTTAAAATAATCTTAGCTTTTTTCCTTCCTGAAGAACACCAGATAATTCCCCTACTTGCCATCTCTTTTTTATTATTTATTATTTATCAATTTTATACAATTCACTCCAACATACAATCAAGTGACAAAATTAAGAAATTGAACATATCAAAAGAAGAATAAACATCAAATTAACAATATACCTCTTAAGACCACAAATAAGGAAATAGGATCCAAGAAAAAGGAAAAATCAATTTTCACAGGAAATAATTCAAAACAATTTACCAGGCCTACCACTTCCCCCAAAATCCACTTCCTACAAGTCACAGTGTGCCACTGGGATACCATCTACCCATTAGCTCCCTCTTTTGCCACTAGAAAATCATTAAGTTGGCTCAGTTCATAAAATACAAGTGTTTTACCCTTAGAAATAACCACACACATTCAAGGAAATCTTAAAGTAAAAGTAAGACCAAGGGCAAAAACCCTCGGTCACAGCAACAGGAAATCCTTTCCCCTTTTCTGCATTGACCTAGACAAATCAGGAAAAATACATTTTTTGGAACCAAAAAACTGCTTATTAATATTGTGGAAATACAAATGCATAACAGAGTTACGGCCAAACTCAAGCGCAAATGTAGCAATAAATGTAGTTCTTTGAGTGACAACCTCCAGGGATGACTCAAGAAAGGCTGTAAGATTCAGCCCCCTCAGTGCTCTCTACACCCCCAGACTGAGGACCCATTCCTAAAGGAAGATACTGAGCCATCACCAAGGGTGGGAGCATCTCACCTGCCATCCCCAATACTTCAGTCAGATATTTCTTGACCATGTCCATTGGAGTCACTAAGAAAGATCTAGGGAAGTTCAAAAAACAAAACTTGTTCCTTTGTACTTGGTTGTCCAGATATTCCACTCTCCGATGTATTATATTCCTATCCTTCATCAGTGATTCTTCCAAAACTTGAAGCTCCTTAACTTTTAGCTCCAACTCTTCACACCTATTAATCAGATTTCCCAGCACTTGTGACTGTTCCACCACACTCTGTGACACAATAGTCAAATCCCCCACAAAACATGAAGAAAATATTTGCAAAGAAGAAATAAGATGGAGTGGAGGAGTGGCCTAGTGGTTGGGGCAAGGTACTTCAGGCCAGAAGGTCGGGGGTTCAAATCCCACTAGAAGACAGCAACCTTGGGCCGGAAGGACTGGGGTTTCTAGTCCCACAGGTGCTCCTTGTAGTCTTGGGCAAGCCACTTAACCCTCCATAGCCCATGTTCCCTGTAAAATAGTTCTCCAAGTTATAATGCCCTGTTCAATGTAATTTCAGTTTGTTCAATGTAAACTGCACTGATGCAGAATAGCGTGGTATATAAGAGAATGTAAATAAATAAATAAAATAAAGATGCTGCATGGCTTCCCAGAGAGATTCCATAGTCACCGCACACACCTGACTCAAGTTGAAAAAGTCCCAGAACAACATCTCCCCCACCTTGTGTAATTTCACTCATGGACTACTGCACAATCTCCACAGCAGGGACTGCTCTCACTTCCAGGGGGGAGGAAACTACCAAGAGAGAACCTCCAGTCAAGACAACATCACCATCCACTCTGGCATGAGATCCCTTCTGTTCTCCCTGCAGACAACTGCTTCCGGGTCTAGGTGGTGGAGTGTGGACAATCAGGCTGAAAGAAGCCCCGTCACTGCTGCTCACTGTCAAAGCCGCAGGCTGATTTAGGAGGTAAACCCCGAAGGACCGGCAAAGACGTGAAATCCCTCCAGCATCGTCTGCCTCAGTGGCTGGGTCTGGGAGACACCCTGGAGACTGGCCTTCCCCTTCACCTTGCGTTTGCCCATATCCCAGGCACACAAAACCACCAGCATTGGGGGGTAGGGAAAAATGCATCCAGCCAGTGCCACTAGTTCAACGCCATCTTGGATCTGCTTATATGCTTACTGACTTACCATCTCTTTAACTTCACCATATGAATTTCCTGTAATAGAGAAATATCAGCCCTTCTATCTCTTAAGGCCTTCAAGGTCTTGTGTCGCTTGATAGGATTACCAAAACGTAATTAGATCTTACCTGCTAATTAGTGTTCCTGAAGGAACGACAGTCCAGTCTCTTTACTTCTGGTTGCGCAACCCTTCCAGCAGCTTGGAGGCTGAGCCCAACCTTTTTGGGGGATGGAGCGGTATAAATACCACTGGGACCACCCACCAACTCCAGTAATCGAATGAAAAAGCAGGCCTAACGAAGTTCCATTAACAGCCTATATAACAACCATTAACAACCTATATAACATAACATAGTCTAGCTATATATAAAACTCTTTTTTTTTTTTTATAAGGAATAGATAGACTGAGAGGAAAGATGGTCACGGGCGGAGGAGGTTTGCATGAGTCTGCCCGAGCCAACCTTCTCCCGCACCCCCTCACCCAGAACTGGCCCCACGCTCGGTCCGTAGCTTCCTTCTGACTGATAGGCCTTAACCGGTTGGGATCAGGGACTGGACTGTCGTTCCTTCAGGAACACTAATTAGCAGGGAAGATTTAATTACTTTTTCCTTATCGTCACTCCAGTCCAGTCCCTTTACTTCTGGGATGTAAAAGAGCAGTTCAATCCTGGGTGGGATCTGGCATACCGGACTGTAGGACCGCCAGACCAAACAGAGCATCCGCTGAACTCTGGATGTCCAGCCTGTAATGCTTGGTGAAGGTATGCAGCGAGGACCAGGTCACTGCCCTACAAATATCCAACGGAGGAACTAGGCTGAATTCTGCCCAAGAGGTAGCCTGTGCCCGAGTGGAGTGTGCCCGCAGACCCGCTGGCACCTGCTTCCCTTTCAGGATGTAGGCGGAGGCAATCGCCTCTCTGATCCATCTGGAGATGGAGGCCTTGGCCGCCACCTCCCCTTTGTGAGGGCCTCCGAACTGGACAAATAGCCGATCGGACTTCCGGAAGGGAGCTGTGCGGGAGAGGTAGCGTTTCAAGGTCCTCCAGACATCCAGGAGACGAAGTTTGCTATCCCTACCTTCAGGCCCCTCGGCCGAGAAGACCGGAAGGTTGACTGCCTGGTTCACATGAAAGGGAGAGATAACCTTGGGCAAGAAGGAAGGGACAGTTCGCAGAACCACCTTGTCCTTGAGAAATAATAGGAAGGGGGGTTGAGCGGAAAACGCTTGTAATTCGGAGACCCGCCTTGCCGAGCAGATCGCGACCAGAAAGACTGTCTTCAAGGTTAAGTCCTTTAAGGAGGCCCCCTTTACTGGTTCAAAGGGTTCCCTGATCAGGGCATTTAGCACTAGGTTGAGATCCCAAGGGGGGATGACCGACCTCCGTTGAGGACGCAGGCGTCTAACCGCTCTTAGGAACCTGGAGACGTCCGCGTGCGCCCCTAGGGACTTGCCGCGGACCTTGCCCCTATAGCATGCGATGGCAGCCAGCTGAACTCGCAAGGAGCTGTGCGCTAGGCCCTTGTCAAATCCTGCCTGTAAAAATTCCAGAACCTCAGGGACTGAGGCGGAAAGGGGTTTCCGTCGGTGCTCCGCACACCATGCTTCGAAGATGCGCCAAGTCCTAACATAGGAGAGACAGGTCGAGCGCTTCTTAGCATTCAACAGGGTCGTGATGACCGCTCCTGAATAACCTCGCTTCAGGAGCCTCGCCCTTTCAATAGCCAGGCCGTAAGCGAGAATCGATCCATGTGAGGCATTCGAACCGGGCCTTTCCTCAGCAGGTCCCTTTTGCAAGGGAGCCGCCAAGGCTGGTCGGCGATCAATCTCACCAAGTCAGCATACCAGGGGCAGTGAGGCCAATCCGGAGCTATGAGGATTACGAATCCCTGGTGAGACTCCACGCGCTGGAGAACCTTTCCGATCAACACCCAAGGAGGAAACACATAGAGGAGGCCCTCCGAAGGCCACTTCTGGGACAAGGCATCCAGGCCCTCGGACATTCTTTCCTTTTGCCGACTGAAGAATCGGTCTACCTTGGCGGACGAGAACCTCACCATGAGATCCATGACTGGGAGCCCCAACGGGACACTATCTGGTCGAAGGTCTCCTGCTCCAGTTCCCACTCTCCGTGGTCTATCTTGCACCTGCTGAGGTAGTCTGCCGTGATGTTGTCCGTGCCTGCTACGTGCTGGGCTGAGAGTGCTTCCAACCAAACTTCCGCCCACTGGAACAGAGCGTCCGCTTCCTTCTCCAAGGCGGGGCTGCTGGTGCCGCCCTGATGGTTGATGTAAGCCACCGCGGTGACATTGTCGGAGAGGACGCGAATTGCTCTCTTTTTTACTAAGGTCTCGAGAGCCCTGAGCGCCAAGACGACGGCCCGCAATTCCAGCCTGTTGATGGGCCATTGAGCTTCCAACGGCGTCCAGCTGCCCTGAACGAACTGGTCCTCGGAGTGAGCTCCCCAGCCTACCAGACTGGCATCCGTTGTCAAAAGTAACCACTGATGCGGTTCGAGGGGCATCCCGCGATCCAGATTCCTTGGGCACCGCCACCAGCGGAGGGCCTGTTTGGTTCGCGGAGCACAAGGTAACTGCATTGACATGGGATGATGCTGGGGGGACCATCGACGCAATAGGGCCCGCTGCAACGGCCGCATGTGGGCTCTGGCCCATGGTACTACTTCTATCGCCGCCGCCATCGTTCCCAGAACCTGAAGATAATGCCACGCTGTGGGGTTTCGTCTGCCCAGAAACTGCGTGACTAGAAGTCATAGTCCTCTTGATCTTGATCGAGACAGAAACACCCTGCCTCTGCTGGTATCGAATCTTGCTCCGAGGTACTCGAGTTCCTGGGAGGGAGTCAACCTGCTCTTTGCTCGATTGATGACCCACCCCAACTCTTCTAGGACCTGAATGACTCTTGTCGTCACGGAGTGGCTTTCCTCTTCCGACTTCGCTCGGATCAGCCAATCGTCCAGGTAAGGGTGAACTAGGATTCCCTCTTTCCGTAGGGAGGCCGCTACTACCACCATCACTTTGGTGAACGTTCTTGGAGCCGTAACTAGGCCGAAAGGTAGGGCCTGGAATTGAAAGTGGCCCCTTGGCACTGCGAATCTCAGGAATTGTTGATGGGATGCCCTGACTGGAATATGCAAGTAGGCTTCTGTCAGATCGAGGGACGTTAGGAATTCCCCGCCCCTTACGGCTGCTATGACTGATCGTAGGGTCTCCATCCGGAAATGCGGAACCCTGAGACAGCGATTGACCTGCTTTAGATCCAGGATCGGGCGGAAGGACCCTTCCTTCTTTGGTACCACGAAGTAAATCGAGTACCGACCAGAGCCGCACTGGTCTGGTGGTACCGGGACGACGGCCCCGAGCGCTATTAGGCGTGCGAGAGTTGTCTCTACCGCCACCCGCTTTGTAGAAGAACCGCAGGGAGACTGAACAAAGGCTGGATGTATTTGTTTTGCAAATTCGAGAGCATAGCCCTCTCTGATGACCTCTAGGACCCATTGATCGGACGTGACCCGGGACCAGGCGGGAAGAAACTGCCTTAAACTTCCACCCACCTGCAGCTCCTCCCCCTGGACCCCCGACATCTCATTGCTGTTTCCTAGGCCCCGAGGGAGAAGAAGAAGAGACTCCGAAACCTCTACCTGCTCCTCGAAATCCCCTAAAGCCTTGCCCCCTGGTCGGGAAACGTCCCCTGGAAAAGGGGTTCGACCTGGCTGAACGAAACCTCCGGGGGTCCCTGGGTTGACTACGCACCGGGGCCAGGGAGCGACCTTGTTTCGGTCTATCTTCAGGGAGCCTGCCGCCCTTAGACTCGCCAAGGTCCTTCACCAACTTGTCCAGATCCTCAAACAACAGTTTCCCCTTAAAGGGAAGACGACGTAGGCGTGCCTTTGAGGAAGCGTCGGCTGCCCAATTACGGAGCCACAAGTAGCGCCTAGCCGCCACCACCGAGGCCATGTTCTTAGCTAGGCTCCTGATGAGGTCATACTGACTATCCACCAAGTAGGCCGCTCCGGATTCCAACCTAGCCGAGTTGGCCTGTGCTTCTTCAGCGGCGCCTTCCGCTGCCTGAAGCTGTTGAGACCATCTCAAACAGGCCCGTGCCACCCAGGCCCCCGAAACGGAAGCCTGTAAGGCAAGGGCGCTCACATCAAAGGCTTGCTTCAGGAGCGTGTCCAGTTTCCTGTCTTGCGAGTCCCTCAGGGCCGTGCTGCCCTCGACTGGGATAGTTGTCTTCTTTGTAACAGCTGAGACCGCCGCATCTACCCTGGGTGACTTCAGCAGCTCTTTGCCTCTGGGAGAGGGTATAGGCAAGCCATAGAGTGGACCCCCCTAAGGCTTGACTCAGGTTGATCCCATTCTTCCTGGATCATCTGCCGAACCACCCTGTGGACAGGAACTACTTTCTGGGACCTCCTAATGGCCTGGATTAAGGGGTCCTCCAAAGCTTCGTCCTCTGCAGGCGTGTCTGAGGCCACATTGAGCACTTTCAGGGACTCATTGATTAGTGCCGGGAGTTCCTCTCGGCGAAAAACCCTAATTATACGGGAATGATCCTCCTCAGGGATCTCCCCCTCTTCAAGTTCCTCCTCCTCCTCATCTAGATCCTTGTCAGAGCTCTCCTCTTCCGGGGTGCCCTGAGAGAGGGACGTGAGGGGCTCCTCACTCATCAGCCGAGCGCGCTTAAGTGGAATCCCAGGGTTCTGACTGCTTGACGTCATTGGTCTGGCCGGCCCGCCTTCTGCCTAGGGACCGCCTCCCCTGCGCCCAACCCTTGCTTGCGCATACAATAGGCTCTATGGAGCAAGAGGACAAAGTCAGGGGAGAAGAGATCCCCGATCCCCCCTCCCCCGCGGGCAGGGGGGAAAGGGGCAGAGGAGGAGTGGGAAATTCCGATGAGGTAGGGGGAGGGAACTGAGACCCCCCTCCCCCTCCAGAAGGTCCCCGGACCCCTGAGAAGTCTGAGCCATGGATAAGTTAATTTCTTGTTCCACGGAGGCGGCTACTGCAGCACAACCCCTGCAGATCCCAGCCTCCATAGAAGTACCTCTGCGAGTGCCACAGGAAGGTCACCGAGACTTGCCAGTCATGTCCTTGAAAAGGAGGAACAGAAGTCCTGCTAGTGCCACCTGGGTTTAACCCACCAGCCTGCCCGAAGCTGTACAACACAGGACAAACAGATCTAAAAGTGCTCTCCCCCCTAGTAATGAATTAACAGCTCCCCAGGCCAGGAAATTAGACACTACTCCACTTAAACCCAAGCTAAGGGAGAAACTAAATTAAATTAAATTAAAAACAAATTAAAACAAAATGCATAAACCCCAGAATTTAATCCGGTACTTGCTGTTTGGAGAGCTTCTTCTTCCGCGGTGCCCAGGCCCGACTCAGTGAAATCCAGCCGTTGGCTCCACACGTGGTAGTCCGCAACCACGTGGAGACCTAAACGGAGGACTGCGAGTTGCCTTCCGATCAGAATTAAAGAACCGCTAAATCGGTGCTGTGAGCCGCCCCCCCCCCCGCTCCGGTTTAAGTGGCGCCGCTTGAAAGGCGCTGAAAACGGGGCTCCCGTGCTCGACTCCGCTTCCCTCCGTACTGAGATGGGAGCGGCAGGAGGAACACAGTCGCGGCGTGCCTCAAGCGCTCAGCCACCAGCAGGGCTTCGGCGCGAGGCAGGGCAGGTCACTGAAGAAGAGAGAGTGCAGGAATCGGGCGGCTCAGCGGCGAGAGGAGAGCTGAACGGTCCTCCTCGCTGCTGCCGGAAGCAATCACCTCCGGTACCCGGCCCGGCCGGGGGGGGGGGGGAGGGAGGAGGGAGAGAGTAGGCAGGCGAAAATTAAAGGCACAGTGAATAAAAACAAAGGTAAAAGTAACAAAACTAAGTAAATCAATAAGCAAGGAGCTTAAAAACCTAAAAAGAGTAAATTTAAAAGGAGAAGACTCCAGTAAGCCCTAGGCTTACGGAACCCTCCAGCTGCTTGGAGGCTGAGAATACTGGAGTTGGTGGGTGGTCCCAGTGGTATTTATACCGCTCCATCCCCCAAAAAGGTTGGGCTCAGCCTCCAAGCTGCTGGAAGGGCTGCACAACCAGAAGTAAAGGAACTGGACTGGAGTGACGATAAGGAATACCACTTACATTCTAAGTTAAAACATGCAGCCCCCATGGCATTATCCTACACTCATCATGGGCCACTTTTATACTCTAGAATATACATAGAAAACCAGGTGGTTCCCCCAGATCAGGACACCCAGGTTCCATTGCCTTGATAACAGGAGAGACCAGAACCCCCCCCCCCCTTGCTTATACCATCCATAGGAACCAAACAACCAGCTCTCCTCAGTAATAAACATATTAAACTTATACCCTTGCCCTGTCCCCATCCCCTACCCCTCACCCCCTTCATAATCCTTCATGACTCCGTATCTCACTCCCTATTTGAAAGTTATGAGCTGTCCTCCCCTGAGGATGGCTTGTGGTTCTATACCAAGATGGCCTCCTTACCCATATGGCCCACCTGTTACATCCAGCAAGCCCTCCAATACCTACTAGCCTACCTCCCATCTCATCCATTTGCTTGTTATAGGATTGTGGGTGATTCTACCTTCACCCCAAACTAGCCTACCTTGATTGTGACAGTTTCACAAGTATTCTGTATACATTCCACCACACACTCTGCTTCATCCATACTTAACCCAAATCCCCTTCATACTTATTCATACACACTATACAGGTATGGCTTCAGCAACCACAAGCCTAGGGGAAAAAAAGAACCTGCTATCTCAAGATAATAATATGGACCTATCTAGTCTCTTCCCTTTGCCTCAGCATAAATGTAATTCAAAGTAAACTTCTCATATGTGCAGGACTCCAGCGTGGTTCTTCCATTATCTTTGAGGCTCATTGTGAGTTCCTCTGGGTGTGGACGCCAGACTCCATGTCTTATTGCTCACATATACCCATACACTCCCTTCTAAGGGGGATTAGATTCCATATCCAACCATATCAACAGAGCATTTAGTACAAAGAGCCTAAGAAGTGGCCCACTCCATATTATAATCAGAATATAAAACAAAGGACCACTATATACTGTAGTTCACAAAGCTGAGAAAAAAAATAATCATGAGATTAAAAATTGGCAGCCTTCAAAGCCTTTGTGAATCTCACATGCAAAAAGAGAAAATGTTTTATAGTACAGTGAAATACTATTTTGCTCTCCCGCTCCCCAACCTGCCAAACTAGACGTTTCTTCGACATCCTAGCAATATTCCAAACCATTGTGCTACTTGATACAACAAAATTAACATTATGCCAAACATAATCAAGACCCTTCCTACTTTAATTCTGTGCGTAACCTTCAGAGGATTCTTTATACCACCCCACATCCCATTCAAAGAATCATGCACAAAAAAATAAAAATAAAATGAATTAGGACAAGAGGGGGGTGGGGTAGGAGGAGAAAATAAGCATAAGTAAACAAATGAAGGGGGAAGGGAAGATTAAAACAAATTACGTAAAACACCCAGAAGAAGAGATCATTTTGATCAGGGTTTGAAAATAAAATCACTGTTTAGTTCACCATACAAAAAGTAAATTGAATGAAAAATTTAAATTCTTTATTTTCGTTTTATAACAACAAAGGAAAAGGAAGACATACAGCTAAAAGACAGATACATAAAGTGTAATACATACACCAAAGTAAACCCCTGCCACCCCCCTCCCCCCTGCTTCTTCTCTAGAAAACTAATCATTCCCGAAGCGGGCGTGTACTTACATTATTGTGTTACAAAACCTAACGGTGATCTGAAACATGATGAGTGCACATTATACAGGCATGTTGGAACAATGAGCAGATTGTACATAATCATTAAGCATCTGCCATTTAGACAAGCGAGAGTGAGTTTGGGCATGGGGAATAGCTCTCCGAGGTATCTGCTCATATTTACTATATAAGCAGACGAGGTTCCACCATTCATTGACAGTAAGTCGAGAGCTATCCTTCCAATTCCTCGTGATTAAGCATATGGCTATACCCAGCATGAAATCAAGGAGAAAGCGACCCTTCTTAGGAAGAGAGGGGACCTCCGCCACAGAGCGGAGTCCCACGATCTTCCAAGAGAGAGGTTCGTGAAGGTGTAAGATAAATTGAATACAACCCCAAACCCGCCCCCAATAAACCTGTAGTTGAGGACATTCATAAATAACATGAGCGAAGGTTCCCACAGCAGTATGGCAAGACCAACACTGGTCCCCAGCAGTTGTGTTCCATTTGGCTATTTTTTCTGGGGTATAAAAGCATCTGTGTGCAAAAAAGAAGAGAGTTTGGGTAACAGAGGCAGACCGGGAAACCCGCACTACTTTGCTCCAGAAAACGCTCCATTGCACAGGGGTTAAAGTGGTTTGCAGTTCGCGCTCCCAGGCTTGTGATCTAGATTGGCAGCACTGGATAGCACATGGCACAAGGTCCGAGCATTGTCAGCAGTTGATCTGCCGGGTAATAGACATTTTAGGTAAGGGCGCTTGAAAACATACAACATAATCAGAATCTGTGCAACAATGACATAATCACCGAGTATGCTGGCTAATACACCCCATATTGAAAAGTATGTACCATGGTATCTTAGAGAAGAAGCAAAACCCCCAAAGAATATGGCGACCATATGTCTGCGGGAGGAGGCCCTAGAGAGGAAATAGAAAGACATGAAAAAAAAGAAAAGAAACACCAGAGTCCATAATTAACACTGTCTCTGATACTCATCGAGGCTACTGTGGGTAGATGGAGTCGGGTCACAGATATCATCAAAAGTAAGGCAAACAAACTGCCCTCGCCAGACTCTTTGCTGGGCTGCGGCAGATCCAATATGGCAGGTACAGCGGATATGAGAATACTTGCAGGAATATTCTGGAAGTCAGCGCATCAAGTCGGCTTCTTTGGAATCCAAAAACTCCGCTAGTAGATCAGGGTCCTCAAATGTTCTTGTCTGATTGTGAAGCGTGACTCGGAGCTTGGCCGGATACATCAGGCCATAGCGTGCTTGTAGTTGTTGAAGCCTCGGCCGGAATTCCAGAAAGCGCTTTCGGCGGTCGACCGTGGGTTTAGCCAAGTCAGGATAGAAGGAGATCTTGTGGCTCTCAAACTCCATATGGCCCTTTGCCCGAGAGGCACTTAGAATTTGCTCCACGTGTTGATATCTCAAAAGTCGAAAAATGATAGGCGCCGCGGGGTCTTCCTGTTGAGCGTTATGCTTGTGGGTACACGATGAGCGCGATCGATCTCCAAATCTTTGGTAAAGGTGATTTGGAGCAGGGAAGGGAGGCATTTGCATAAAAACTCTTTCATGTCTCCCGATTCCGCTCCCTCCGGTATGCCCACGAGTCGTATGTTGTTGCGGCGCGCTCTATTATTGCCATCTTCCACTTCTTTCTGCAAGGCCCACACCTGACGTTCAACTTTGTCGAGTTTGGACAACCGGGCCGCATGGGAGTCCAATATGCTCTCCATTTTGTCCTGACGCGAAGAAAGCCCTTCTAGCTTGCTTTGCAGCACGCCAAGATCTTCCCGCAGCGCTCGGAGTGCTTCACCGTTTGACTGCACGAGGCTTTTGACCCCTCTAATCTCTGCGAGGATTTCCTGCTGCATTTCGGGGCCCTCGCGCAAGGCCAGCCCCTTCTGCGGGGACGGGGGTTCAGTTTTGGAACGTTTGCCGTGAGAAGCCGCTGGAGATCCAAATTCCAGGCGCGTGGGTTTGGTCCCCGCCATCTCACCAATGTGCCCCGGCAAGATCAGAGTAGAAGTTCCAAGTATGTACGGTGTTAATTCAGGATTCTGAGTAGGCCTCTCGGGAGCCTCAGCGTTATGCGACCATCCCGCTGGACATCAGGCTCCGCCCCCCTTGAATGAAAAATTTAAGCAATAAGACAAAACCTGAACAGGGCTGTAGTGCCTCCGTTCATCCAGAAAATAGGTCCATAAAGAAGAAAAAGAAAATGACCAAAAGAAAGAAAAAGGAAAACAATTAAAATAAAGGCTGAAAATTAAAAGAAGCAAAACAGAAAATGGTGCTCTTCACAGCTTCAGTAAGTCTAATATGGAGTCATGGGCTCCAAAAATCCAATTCCACACCAAATGTGTGAGACAATCTGGATTTGCGTTTTGTTTAACAGATTCTCAGTCACAATAAAACCATTAGGTCCCAGTAAAATATCTTGTCCAAAAATCTGAAGTCATCCAAACTTCGTAATAACCAGATATTGAATACAATTGAATCAAGGTGGGAGGCACATTTTCTAAGTTTCAGAAACATATGCAATCCAACATTTTAATCATTGAGATCCTACCAGCAAGTCAAGGAAATTAATCCTGCATGCCTTGCTGATCCGACTCCAAGGTATTTGTTATAAAGTCCAAGGCTACCACAGGAGAGTCAAAAACATCAGAGGCCCCATTGTGAAACATGTGGAGTAGGGCTGGATATTGGAGTACAAATCACCACTCACAACTCGTTGATAGTTGAATCCACCCTCAAAAGGTCCAAAAGGTTCAAGACTCACTCCTCGATGCTCCCAGGGAGGGAGGATTTGCCATTGGATTATTTTGGGAGGAGAATTTTTCAGAGTTCCATCCTCGTGGTTGGCATGGCCTCTTACCAGCTCTACATGGATATGTTCTTGAAGAACATCATGTGTAGCCAGGGGTGACCCAAGGGGGGGGGGGCATGTGCGGAGACTTATTGCGGGGCCTCATTTGCATAAATATTTGCATAACGTTAACGTGCACAAACATTTTTTTTTTTATTCTTTATTTAAGTTTCCAACAAAATACAACTAAAGAGAAGTTAAAATAACACATCCCTTTAAACAAGGTAAAAAAAAGGAACCTCAACAGCCCACCCCAACTCCTACCCCCAAGTTCAGGTGGCCATCTTAAATATCTTGCAAGGTCTATAATATGCCACATAAGATGTCAAATGCCATATACAAGTACAGATCATTGCACCCTATGCCACTACATAATGTGCTCTCGATATATAGTCATATAGAGGTTTCCAGCTAAGCAAAGCGGAGGGCATTTGAGGTGAACCTTGCCGTGGTATCTGCTCATATTTACAACATAAACATAATCAATTCCACTATGTGTGCCAACTGAGATCTACAGTATGCTTCCTGTTAGCAATTAAGAGATGCAGAGCCACTCCCAACATGAAATTAAACAGAAAATGGCATTCCTTCCACAGAGATGGAATGTCAGCCATTGATCGATAGACAATAATAGTCCAGGCGAGAGTGGTCCTGAATCCCAGAACAGCTTGAATTTGCTCCCATATTGGAACCCAGTAGGACTGAACATTAGGGCAATCAAAAATCAAATGGGCTAAGGTGCCAACATCCCTCTGACAAGACCAGCACACATTGCAAATTGTCTTATCCCATTTAGATACTTTTATTGGAGTATAATGGGCTCCATGTGCGAAAACGTACAATGCCTGAGAGATACAGGCAGATTGCGAGACTCTAACTAGTTTACCCCAAACTTTCCCCCACGATTCCAGAGAGAGAGAGTAACCCCAGTGTCATGTTCCCATATATGCTGGGTACCTATGGAGTGTGAATGAGGGCGATGGGATACTAACTGATTATAATGAGAAGCCACCCCCGGGGCCTGTTGGGCATTCCTTATTATACTAAGGAGCCCCCATTCCTCAGGTAGAGACCTAATATCAATAAAGGATTTCCCAGTGCAGTGCCTCAACTGAATCCACTGGAAGTATAAGGATCCAGGTAAGTCAAATTCACGCTGTAGACTCGCAAATGTCTTCCACTTACCATCAGAGAGCAACTTCCCTATGGATCAAATTCCCCTGGAGTATTACTGTTTCCAAGCTATCGGATTCTATTGAATTTTAAGAAACGGGCTATACCAAATAGAAATGAGCATCGACAGACATTTTTCACGAGGGATTGTACAAGCTAACTACTGGAAAGCCTTTTGGGTATCCATAATGACCTGAGGGAACTTCAAACTCACTGAAGACACCTTATCAGGCAGGAGCCTCATAGGAAAAGGGGTAATCAATTTTTCCTCCAGATCAAGCCAGACAGGACGTTGTCCATTCGAATGCTCAACCCATCTTGACCCTTGTTTTAACAGGAAGGCACAATGATAAGCCTGGAAATCAGGAAAATTCACACCTCCCTCCTCTTTTTTGGATTTAAGCTTCCTAAGAGTTATTCTAGGCAGTTTATTCTTCCATAAAAACTGTACAAGGGTCCTTTCCACCTGTTGATATGTTTTAGCCGACATAAAAACTGGCAGTATTTCTAACATATAATTCACCTTAGGGGTGACAGTCATCTTAATCATCTCAAGGTGCCCCCACCATGATAAAAAAGCCGGTGACCATTTTGCAGTCATATCCCGAACAGTGGAGAGGAGAGCATCTTCATTGTATTGCAATGCTTCTGTGAGTGGATAACAATAATGTATGCCTAAGTATTTTACCATTTTGGGTTCCCATACAAAAGGATATCCCATCAAATCTGCTCTGCAAACTTGCGAGTTTAGGGGGAACGCTACAGATTTTGACCAATTAATTTTATACCCAGATAGCCGTGAGTACTGATATATCAGCTCAAGAACAGAAGAAATTGAGCTGGGCATAGTGAACAGTAGGAGATCATCAGCATAAGCAGAAAGCTTGATCTCCATACAGGGCCACACCGAGAATGAAATGCGCCCTGTGCGAATTGCACATCAGGTGCGTGCCCCCCCCCTCCCACACTTCCATTTAGACAGTTTATGGGGGTGCGGGAGGGGCCCCGCGCACCCGATCTGCAAGTCACCGGCATGCTAAGCGGGTCTGTTCCCTTCCGGAGAGACCAGACTTGCTTAGTGTACTGTTGAGAAGACTTAACGGACGCATTTCGTCTCTCTGCTGCTGCCTGCCACCAAAAAAGTGGTGGCTGCAGGCAACGGCAGAGAGCCGAAATGCACCCTTTAAGTCTTTGCGCCCCGTGCGGCCACACCGCTCGCACAGGGCTCAGTACGGTCCTGTCTCCATACCAGCAATAGGCACATCCAATAGGCACACACTCTCTCTCAACAGGAGAGCTAAGGGTTCCAGGGCGAGATTGAAGAAAATAGGTGAGAGGGGGCAACCCTGTCGGGTACCGCAGCCTAAGGGGAAATCTCGAGATTGAGTCACGTTCACAAAAATATTAGCACTTGGCCGCACATACATGACTTTAAGTAATTTGAGAAAACCTTCACCAAAGCCAAACCAACTAAGAGCAGCAAACAGGAAAGGCCACTCCAGCCGGTCAAATGCTTTCTCTGCGTCGAGAAACAATCCCACCAAAGGACCATCAACATTCTACACCCCTTCCAATACATGACAAAACACTCTAGCGTTATCAGCTGTAGAGCGCCCCTCAGTAAATCTGCACTGATCTGGATGGAACAAAGAGGGGACTATCTTAGCAAGGCGACATGCCAAGGAGGCAGCATATATTTTGTAATCTGCATTTAGCAATGAGATTGGGCGGTAGTTACTAACCAACTGAGGAACCACAACATTTGCAGAGGTGAACGCACCAACCTGGATATCTGCTTCCATGAGGAGCTAATAATATTGTTGCAAATATGGGGCTAACATCTTAGAGGAGGTTTTATAAAACTCTATAGGAAGGCCATCTGGGCCTGCGGCCTTGCCCACGTGCATAGAGTCTATGGCGTGACTGATTTCCGTGACCGAGATCTGACTGTCTAATGTTGCTGATGTTTCCTGATCTAGAGTAGGCCTCTGAATATCAGTCAATATAATCTGCCAAAAGCCATCTTAGAAAACTCTTATCTCTGAAGAGTATAACTAAGCATAGAAAAGTCGGAAGGTATCTGCTATTTCAGAGTCCTCAACAATCAGCTTCTGTGTCTGGGAGTCCCGCAACACAGCAATTCGTGAGGATTCCTTGCACACTTTCTATGAGTTGGCTAGTAAACGACCAGCCTTATTGCCTTCCAAATAAAACCTCCCTTTTTGTACTTGAATATTCTGTGAGGCCTCAGTAGCTAGAATTGTATTATACCTAAATCTTAGGCATTACAAACGGATCCAAATATTAGGATCAGTTTGTTTACCTAGTATGCATTCCCCAGCCTTTATCTGCTTACACTGGTTAATAAAGTTTTACAAACGTCATGTTACTGAAATAAAAATAGCATTTCTTATCAATTTTTATATGCTGAACATGAATATGACAGTGAAATTGCAAAGTTGGCTCTAGTTTTTTTGTAATCTACAAGAATTAATGTTTACATCACAAAATGCATACCGATAGTAAATATAATAGGCCTTCGGTTAATACCTGTAAAAAACCAAGTCATAGACTACTTAGATTTTTTCGCCTGTCTCTTGTGCAGCTGTTCGGGAGCTTCTCTGGGGAGTGTCCAGCAGTAGTCAGCCAGCATTGTAGTGGACCATTTTCCCTGGTATCTTTGCTCCGTCGTTGCGATATCCTGGTGAAAACATTTCCCCTGTTCATCACTAACCATACCACAGTTATCAGGAAAGAAATTGAGATGGGAATCAAGGAAATGGATCCTTAGAGACATTGCAGCCAAGTTTCTGTTACTGCATCTGCATGTCTTCTACCAGTTCCTTGTAGTTTTCTCCCCTAACATTCCCGAGAAAGTTTGTTGACACTAGGCGAAAAGCATTCCATGCTTGTTTCGCATCATCCTGCAGCAAGTTATTGAACCGGTCATCTTTGAAGAGCTCTCAAATCTGAGGACCCACAAAAACTCCCTCTTTAATCTTTGCTTCGCTAAGTCGAGGGAATTTTTCATGCAGGTATCAGAAAGCTGGCGAAGTGCGGTCCATGGCTTTCACAAAATTTTTCATCAAACCTAGTTTGATGTGAAGGGGTGGTAGCAGGATTTTGTGAGCCTCAACTAGAGCTGGGTGCTGGATATTCTTCTCTCCGACTGTTACGTTTTGTCTGCAATTCCATTCCTTCCGCAAGTAGTGCCAATCCCTTGCTCGGCTATCCCACTCACATAAGAAACACATGTATTTTATATATCTCTGCTGCAGTCCCATTAAAAGGGCAACTACCTTCAAGTCACCACAGAGGTGCCAGCTGTATTTGTTATAGTTAATGGAAGTCAATAGATGCTTTAGGTTATCGTATGTCTCTTTCATGTGGACGGTATGCGCTACTGGAATATATGGAAGACGGTTTCCATTGTTCAAAAGCACAGCCTTCAGACTCATTTTCAAAGAGTCTATAAATAGTCTCCAGTCTTGTGGGTCATGAGTGATTTTTAAGGCATTCATGAGGCTTTCAATATCGGAACAGAATACCAAATTACTTTCCTTTCTGAAGAAAGGCTCCAACTGCTGGTGGTGCTTACGATATGAAGTAATGTCGACTTCTTCTAGAAGATTCCATTGTTGGAGTCTTGATCCTAGCAATTCTGCCTTGTTCTTGGATAAGTCCAAATCACGAAACAGGTCATTTAGTTCTTCCTGTGTTATTCTGTGTGGAGTTGATATGCATCCCAGTGAAAATCTGGGTCACTGCATGCTGACGGACCAGGAGATGAACAGTACATACAACACTGGGAAGCAGTAATCACGCAGAACCAAGAACAAACCAACCTGAAGCGTGAGTAAATGGAAAGACAGAGTCCTTTATTAAACCTTAGGCCGCCCGACACAGGCCGTGTTTCGTCACTCTTCGTCAGGGGCTAGCCAGGCACAAAAACTAAAAGCATAAATAACAACCATTAACAACCATTAAAAACATAAAGAAACAGACTGACAAACTTATAAAACAACATCATATATAACAATACTTAATAATATTAAAAACATTAAAAACTAACAATGTGCAATCCCTTAAAATTAATAAATAATATAAAATAAATAAAAGACAAAAGTGCTCGAAGGCTCAAATCATCATGAAATCATGTAAACACACATAAATAAATCAATTTACCAACCTCTGTTGTGGGCTCTAAAAAGTATTACGCCACGCTTTTGTAGAAAAGTCTAAATAAACATTGGTACTAAAAACACAAACAGGATAATTAAAAAACGTAATTTGAATTAATATCTTTCAAAAACACAAAATGAAGAAAAGAGAAAGAAGGTGGAATAAGGAGTGAGGAGAAAAGGACAGGACATGAAATAACCATAAACTATAGTAGATAACTATACAGGAATTATCTTCCTAAAAAACAACAACAGCAGTTGTGAGTCAGGAGACCACTATCAATAGCGATGAAATAAGATATAAAATGTTAAAAAGACATTACTGATTGATCTATACAAATATGACATGTGTGCAAAGGAGGGGAAAAACAACATTTTTTTGCTATACAACTTTGTAGACATACGTAAAACGAGTGTGACATAAAACCAGTAAGAGCGATAATTTAAACCGCAAAACCGCGGTATATAAAAAAAATATTAGATATGGTATAAAATAAGAAATCAAAATATTTAAGTCCACTTTTCATAAAACCAATAAAAATGGCAAAATTAAAAGGAGAAAATGTAGAACCGCCGTCTAAATATTAAATACCGCCATCAGAGGTATAGCAATAAACATTAAGGCGGACATGAAAGTGCTGCTTGTAAGGAACAAGTGCCGAATGGGGAAAATAAAGCTAAATCTAAACAAACCTTACCAGGAATATAGTAAAAATGACCAAGAATTGAAAGAATCCCTAAGAGGGACGTAAAAGTAAATAGTGCTAGGGTACAATTGCCGAACATTGCGACATGTAAAATGAACTATAAAAGTATCAAGTGATCAAGCCATCTCATCACCACCTTATAGACAAAAAATGATGTAGAAGATAAATACATAAAATAAAAAGTAAAATGAGAAAGACTACCTTGTAACAACTGCCGTCCGGAACCTATGGACATGCAGCTATGCAGAGAAAAACGCCGGCACATGCGCTAATCACCAGAAGGAAGGGGGCGGGGTCAATCATTTGGCGGGACAGAAAAGTAAATGTAAGAAACAAAGAAATAAATAATAACTCCATTGTGAGTATAAACATAAAATGATAACTAAGTATAAAAGAATACCTGGGAGGGACATGAGATGCTGCTGGTAAAGAGACAGCAAAAAATTAAAACGATTTCATAAGGTGTTTCCTTGGCTGAAATCTTTTATGCATTGGTATTTTAATTCACATAGTTTTATTTATTTATGCTTTTAAGGCTTTGTCAGATCTATATAGTTGGTTTCTGTAAGCTACCCAGTGAGTCACATTGGTCTGACAGTACCTCTTTACATATGGACTGGTGTTGGCGGTCCTGCTGCCTAGTTGCAGGTCTATGCGTTTTGTATGGTTAGTTTTTGATAACCTCTTCGTTTTAATTTTTTGCTATATTTATTTATTTGCTGTTTTTTTATCTATAAGGTTTATAATGTGATGGTTCGGTTTACACGCTACATTCATGGTTGGTTTTTTAGTTTATTATTTACATGCTGTCATGTTCGGCACTGTCTCTTTACCAGCAGCATCTCACGTCCCTCCCAGGTATTCTTTTATACTTAGTTATCATTTTATGTTTATACTCACAATGGAGTTATTATTTATTTCTTTGTTTCTTACATTTACTTTACAGTCCCGCCAAATAGGTGACCCCGCCCCTTCCTTCTGGTGATTAGCGCATGTGCCGGCGTTTTTTCTCTGCATAGCTGCATGTCCATAGGTTCCGGACGGCAGTTGTTTCAAGGTAGTCTTTCTCGTTTTACTTTTTATTTTATGTATTTATCTTCTACTTCATTTTTTGTCTATAGAATGGTGATGAGATGGCTTGATCACTTGACACTTTTATTGTTCATTTTATAGTTCAGTTTACATGTCGCAATGTTCGGCAATTGTCCCCTAGCAGTATTTACTTTTACGTCCCTCTTAGGGATTCTTTTAATTCTTGGTCATTTTTACTATATTCCTGGTAAGGTTCGTTTAGATTTAGCTTTATTTTCCCCGTTCAGCACTTGTTCCTTACAAGCAGCACTTTCATGTCCGCCTTAATGTTTATTGCTATACCTCTGATGGCGGTATTTAATATTTAGACGGCGGTTCTACATTTTCTCCTTTTAATTTTGCCATTTTTATTGGTTTTATGAAGAGTGGACTTAAATATTTTGATTTCTTATTTTATACCATATCCAATACTTTTTTTATATACCGCGGTTTTGCGGTTTAAAGTATTGCTCTTACTGGTTTTATGTCACACTCGTTTTACGTATGTCTACAAAGTTGTATAGCAAAAAAATGTTTTTTTTCCCCTCCTTTGCACACGTGTCATATTTGTATAGATCAATCAGTAATGTCTTTTTAACATTTTATATCTTATTTCATCGCTATTGATAGTGGTCTCCTGACTCACTCCTGCTGTTATTGTTTTTTAGGAAGATAATTCCTGTATAGTTATCTACTATAGTTTATGGTTATTTAATGTCCTGTCCTTTTCTCCTCACTCCTTATTCCACCTTCTTTCTCTTTTCTTCATTTTGTGTTTTTGAAAGATATTAATTCAAATTACGTTTTTTAATTATCCTGTTTGTGTTTTTAGTACCAATGTTTATTTAGACTTTTCTACAAAAGCGTGGCGTAATACTTTTTAGAGCCCACAACAGAGGTTGGTAAATTGATTTATTTATTTATGTGTGTTTATATGATTTCATGATGATTTGAGCCTTCGAGCACTTTTGTCTTTTATTTATTTTATATTATTTATTAATTTTAAGGGATTGCATATTGTTAGTTTTTAATGTATTTAATATTATTAAGTATTGTTATATATGATGTTGTTTTATAAGTTTGACAGTCTGTTTCTTTATGTTTTTAATGGTTGTTATTTATGCTTTTAGTTTTTGAGCCTGGCTGGCCCCTGACGAAGGGTGACGAAACACGGCCTGTGTCGGGCGGCCTAAGGTTTAATAAAGGACTCTGTCTTTCCATCTACTCACGCTTCAGGTTGGTTTGTTCCAGGAGATGAAGAGGTCAGCTCACCCTTGTCCTCATCAAATGAATCAAGAGAATATTCTGATGGAGGTTCTGGAATAGGAAGTCCCTCACCATGTGAAACTGGTCTCAATGCAGACAGAATGTTTGGGTAGACTATGCTCGACTTGCTTTTGCTGGAAAGAGGAGGAACCAAGCAGAAGTAACAGTCATTTATGTGGTTGCTTGACTCTCTCCACACCATGGGGACTGCAAATGGCATTGATGGTCTTTAGCAATTCAACCACTGTGAAAGCTGTGTTGTACATGTAGCGCAGCATATATGCGGGGCCCAAGGCTTGTCTTGGTCACCAATCTTGCATCCAAAGTAAAGATGATATGCCTTCTTCAGTTGAGAAGTGATACTTTTCTTCTGGTTGGCAAATGTGTCTTCCCCACAAATGTAGCAGAAATTGTCAACGGTATTAACGCACTTTTGCAGCATTACTGTTCTGTATTGTATCTAAATGGCTAAAATTATATGATTAATAAAAGTTACATGTAACAGCAGCTTAAACTGTCTTGCACACAGTCTGAAATATTTTAAATGCTCAACCTTTCCAACTGCGTATAGTACACTGCTGATGTCAGATGGCTTCAGCAGCCGTCTGGCAGTAGTATTGCATTGCATCAGAAAATGATGCAATCAACTCTGGATGATGTGTGCATGCTGGCATTATGCAATGTGATGCAATATTACATCATTCAAGGCTTATTTGGGATGTTGTTGATATCCTACTGGATAAATTTACACGGTGAAACGTCAAAAAATGAACTACATGCAATATCTTCAAAACGAGAGCCAATAATTTTTTTTTAATGTTATATTCATGTTCAGCTCACCAAGATACTACAGATTAGGGCCTTTTAAAGTCAGTAATGATTTCAATGTTGACCAGTGTTATCCAAAGCTGATAGCTCTGCTTTACGCTGCTTTGCGTGACGTATACCAAAACTGGTAATGGTGGCCCGCGTATTAGCTTTAAAACCCTCCCACCACACCTATCCCGCAGTGGCCTGAGGCAAATTAAACTGAAAGCACTCCTCAATGGCCACCAGAATGGTTTCACAGAACTCCTGATTACTAAGAAATGACCTGTCAAAATACCACCATCAGGAAGAGGGACAAGCTGAGGAATCCAGTAAGGATATGGATATTGCAGCATGGTCTGATATGTGAGCCATATGAATATTGGATGCACTAATTCTAGAGCTCAACCCCTTAGAGATAAGAAAAAAAATCTATGCACGATAGCGAATTATAAGGAGGTGAGAAAAAAGTGTATTCCTGATCCACAGGGTGCTGTAACCGCCATATGTCCCCTAAGCCCATATCTTGCACCATTGACAAAAGGGCAGGGTGAGCCTTGGGGAGTTTGGTAGTTCTTACAGGTTTCCTATCTAGCAAGGGGTCCAAAGTAAGGTTGAAGTCCCTCCCCCAGGATAATCGGATACCTGGATACCGCATGTGCCTCAGCAACTAAAGAATTAAAGAAAACTGGGCAATCTAAATTTGGAGCATAAATGTTGATGAGAGCCAATTCTGTGAGACCTATCTTGATCACCCAATGCCTTTTGAGATCTGACCGAGACTACATCACTATAGGGGAGAGGGATTTCCTTACTAATGTAGCTACTCCATTTTTCTTATGACTTGCCACTGAAAAAGCAACGAGTGTGAAGGGTTTCATGTCTAGTTTTAATGGTTCCCTTGCATTCAAATTAATCTCTTGCAGGAATAAAATTTCAGCACTTTCCTGACGCCTATAAAGGAGTATCTTTTTCCTCTTTATGGGATTGTTAATGCCCTTAACATTCAGTGATACTATCTTAAAGAAAGACATGGAGACAGTATTGCAAACATTGATATACAATTATTGCAGAAGCATTCCATCTTGTAACATAGATCTTCACTCTCATAATCCACATCACTGAAAAACCCAATAATAAAGCAGTAATTATATCTCCATAGGAGATAACACAAGCAGATATACCACGATTCAACTTTAACCCTTGCAAAGGACAGCCCAAAGAGACAAAAAATTTTGATTATAGATATCCACCAAAACCCTGGGGGAATATACCAAACTCTGAACTTTACGGGTGAGCCCAAAATGGACATAACAGGCACGGAGGGTATACAACTTGATCCTCATCTTCTCCGCTGCCAAACCAAACCTCATTTTACCAAATGTTAAACAATGGTTGACTACATCTAGGATAAACCAGCCCCAGACTCCAAAATATCAGTACAGCCCCTCTCACATCATCACATGATTGCAGAGAGATGGATGTATTAGAGCCCACATATCAATCAATACCAAGAAACCTTCTGAACCAGCCTGAAGCCAGCTGACAGAAAACAAAAAAAGAACATTGGCCCCTATACAAGAGTCTTGAGTTGCCTAAAGGGAGCCAGAATATAAAAATGACACTGCAGCAACTCATATCATAACGTAATAGGTCAAAATTTTTGGAGTGAAAAATATCAGAAAATAAAAGAATCACTCCAATACAAACGTGTGTTTCTACTGCAATACCACTTGATAAACACAATATACACCGGGTCTCAGCATACACGGGCATACGGTGAAGGAACAGCCAGAACGAATTCAGGCCATCTACACCAATATCAAGCCCAATAACATCAATGACCCAGTGATTAGCAGCTGGCGACACCCACACCTCGCTTCTTAAATGTAAAAATAAACAGCACTTAGCTTGAAAGCCAGGCAGGGAAACAAGACAAACGTCAGCCGCATCCCCGACGTTATCACACCAAGAGCCCTTTAAACGTTTCGCGGGACTACCCGCTGCTTCAGGGGAATCTATAAAAACATATACAAACCACACAAGTTAAACACAACCTTTATTCTGCTGCAAAACACAACTAAAACAACCTATAAAAGTTAAAAAACCACAACTCCAATTGCTTACCTGCCAGCTAACCTTCAACCGCGCCGAGCAGAAAAACGCCGCCCATGCGCAATCCCCGCATCCACTGCGCTTTAAAAAGGAAACTCTATGACGTCAAAAAAAGTAACCCCAAACCAAATCACAGACAAGCTACCCAATCAACCCACAGAACAAAACAAAACATACCAAGGCTGTAATAGCAAACCAAAAACACCCAGCTCCAAATCACACACATACTGCCCAATCGATCCGCAAGTTCAGACCAGCCGGGGCTACAGTGTCAAGCCGGAAAATCCAACTTTGCTCACGCAAAAAAAGAGTCTGCTCCCTGCTCATCCCATTGCACCCAGATGGAACCTGCTCTACACAAAAACAGGCTGTGTCACTAAAAGAATGATGGAACTCCAAAAAATGGGAAACTAATGGCGCCTCCAGAACACCACTCCGGAGCCTACTCTAATGCTCCAACAACCTTTTACAAAGGGCCGACACGTGCTCCCGATGTAAAGAAGCTGACAAGGACACCTAATCGCGTACACAACGAACGAAGAATCACAAGAGGTGACATCACGTAGCTTGTACCGGACTCCATGATACTCAAAAGACACAGTCATGCAAGAGACATCACACACTGCACAGTGTCCGCAAGCAGAATGACCACCCACTAGCTCACATTGCCCCTCCGGGGAATTCAATATCTCACGGATATTACGCTGGCGCTGCCATACACATCTGACCTCCTGGTTTTCCAACCCGGGGATGGTGCGCACTACAGCAAGATGTTTTCAAACAATACGCTGGATGCCAAAGCTCAAAGGTGAGTACTTAGAGATGAAATTAACCGAATTACTATCCGAATCAGCCTGTTTGGCCTTAGGGGTCAATAACAGGGACCGATTATTAAATAACGCTCGCTTGTAAGCGTCCCCCACCACCTTTTTGGGATAACCCCGGGCCCGAAAACCATGAGTCAACAGCCTAGATTTGTTCTTAAAGTCTCCCACATCCGAACAATTCTGCCTATAACGGATGAACTGGGAGAAAGGCAAGCTATTCCTTAGGGCCATTGGATGGGCACTAGAATAGTGCAATAAGGTATTCTTATCAGTGGGCTTTCTGTAAACTGAAGTAACCCACCCCTGGGCACCCTTGCTGACTTCAACATCCAAAAACACAATCTTCTGAAAGCTATGAAGACTCTTCAACAACCTCCACCGCCGCAGCCTGGGGAATTGACGTATACAACGAAACTACATCTAATGTAGCCGGCAATACATCCGCAGACCCGGCCAAATCCGAATGCTCCGCTGACAAGGGGGGCGCTGTTGTGATTTGGGGAAGGGGTGAATATTTGCAAGAGGCTCTTAGGCAACTATCTGATTCTGCCACTTATGAGGCGTTGTCAGCTGATCCCACTGTTGATTTACAGAAATCTATCTTAGAGCTTACCACTTCGGCTTTTCTGTCTAAATTGATTTCCAAAAAGGAGTTTTCCTTCTTGAATATACGTAGTCCTGCCTTAGCGAAATTCCATCTATTGCCCAAGGTGCATAAGAATTTGCAGCAGCCTCCGGGGCGTCCCATCGTGTCCACTAGGGGCACGGTGCTGGAGCCCCTGTCAAAGTTTGTTGATTCTTTCCTTCGGCCTATGTTGTTGCAAATCCCCGCGTACATTCGTGACACTATGCACTTCCTCAATATTCTACAGGAGCATTCGGATTTGGCTGGGTCTGCGGATGTATTGCTGGCTACATTAGATGTAGTTTCGTTGTATACGTCAATTCCCCAGGCTGCGGCGGTGGAGGTTGTTGAAGAGTGTCTTGTGCGGCGGGGAGATTTGGATTTTACAATGGTGAGTTTTGTCAAGCGGTTGGCTCGGTTGGCTATTTTTGAGAACTATTTTCAATTTGAGGGGTCTTTGTATCACCAAAAAGCCGGGGTTGCTATGGGCGCGGCGTGCGCTCCTTCTGTTGCCAACTTGTATATGGCCCGGTTTGAGGCACGATGGCTTGGGAGGTCCCCCCTTTCTGTCCATGTTTTGTCATGGCACAGGTATATTGACGATGTTTTTTTGTTGTGGGGGGGTACCATTGAAGCTTTTCAGGCTTTTGTACAGTGGCTCAAAGTTTGCGATGATCACATTCGTTTCACCAGTATTCATAGCTTTCAGAAGATTGTGTTTTTGGATGTTGAAGTCAGCAAGGGTGCCCAGGGGTGGGTTACTTCAGTTTACAGAAAGCCCACTGATAAGAATACCTTATTGCACTATTCTAGTGCCCATCCAATGGCCCTAAGGAATAGCTTGCCTTTCTCCCAGTTCATCCGTTATAGGCGGAATTGTTCGGATGTGGGAGACTTTAAGAACAAATCTAGGCTGTTGGCTCATGGTTTTCTGGCCCGGGTTATCCCAAAAAGGTGGTGGGGGACGCTTAAAAACGAGCGTTATTTAATAATCGGTCCCTGTTATTGACCACTAAGGCCAAACGGGCTGATTCGGATAGTAATTCGGTTAATTTCATCTCTAAGTACTCACCTTTGAGCTTTGGCATCCAGCGTATTGTTCGAAAACATCTTGCCGTAGTGCGCACCGTCCCCGGGTTAGAAAACCAGGAGGTCAGATGTGTATGGCAGCGCCAGCGTAATATCCGTGAAATATTGAATTCCCCGGGGGGGCGATGTGAGCTAGTGGGTGGTCATTCTGCTTGCGGACACTGTGCAGTGTGTGATGTCTCTTGCATGACTGTGTCTTTTGAGTATCATGGAGTCCGGTACAAGCTACGTGATGTCACCTCTTGTGATTCTTCGTTTGTTGTGTACGCGATTAGGTGTCCTTGTCAGCTTCTTTGCATCGGGAGCACGTGTCGGCCCTTTCGTAAAAGGTTGTTGGAGCATAAGAGTAGGCTCCGGTGTAGTGTTCTGGAGGCGCCATTAGTTTCCAATTTTTTGGAGTTCCATCATTCTTTTAGTGACACAGCCTGTTTTTGTGTAGAGCAGGTTCCATCTGGGCGCAATGGGATGAGCAGGGAGCAGACTCTTTTGTTGCGTGAGCAAAGTTGGATTTTCCGGCTTGACACTGTAGCTCCGGCTGGTCTGAACTTGCGGATCGATTAGGCAGTATGTGTGTGATTTGGAGCTGGGTGTTTTTGGTTTGCTATTACAGCCTTGGTATGTTTTGTTTTGTTCTGTGGGTTGATTGGGTAGCTTGTCTGTGATTTGGTTTGGGGTTACTTTTTTTGACATCATAGAGTTTCCTTTTTAAAGCGCGGTGGATGCGGGGATTGCGCATGGGCGGCGTTTTTCTGCTCGGCGCGGTTGAAGGTTAGCTGGCAGGTAAGCAATTGGAGTTGTGGTTTTTTAACTTTTATAGGTTGTTTTAGTTGTGTTTTGCAGCAGAATAAAGGTTGTGTTTAACTTGTGTGGTTTGTATATGTTTTTATAGATTCCCCTGAAGCAGCGGGTAGTCCCGCGAAACGTTTAAAGGGCTCTTGGTGTGATAACGTCGGGGATGCAGCTGGCATTTGTCTTGTTTCCCTGCCTGGCTTTCAAGCTAAGTGCTGTTTATTTTTACATTTAAGAAGCGAGGTGTGGGTGTCGCCAGCTGCTAATCACTGGGTCATTGATGTTATTGGGCTTGATATTGGTGTAGATGGCCTGAATTCGTTCTGGCTGTTCCTTCACCGTATGCCCGTGTATGCTGAGACCCGTTGTACATCGTGTTTATCAAGTGGTATTGCAACTCATATCATTGCATCATAGGTCCGTTGCTAAATTGTAGCTCCCATTGGAGAAAGTTTGATGCACGCTACAAGCTCACGTCCTCCACTGTGTATTAAGCAGGGTTGTCACCACATTAGCACCAGTTCTTTATCTTCCAAGAAAGCATGTAGAGCCTCTGGTTCGTCAAAAGTCCTGGTTTGATTGTGCAAGGTAACTTTCATACGGGCAGGGTAAAGTAACCCAAATAGAGCCTGGAGCTGCTGCAATTGCAGACGCAAAGCTAAAAAGCTCTTTCTCTAGTCCACTGTTGCTTTCGCGAAGTCTGGAAAAAAGAGAAGCTTGTGACCCTGGTATTCCAATAGGGAGTGCAGTATAACAGCTTCCATTATTTGTGAAACTTGCTGGAACCGAAGAACTTTCAAAATAATCCGGCGTGGATGTCTGCCCGATGCCAAAGGCTGTGTAGGCACCCGATGAGCTCTCTCAATCTCAAACTGCATAGTAAACTTGACCTTGAGCACAGTAGGGATCATCGCCTGTAGGAAGGCGAACATCTTTATCTTTATCTTTATTTACATTTAATATACCGCCCTTGTCGAAACGTAAGGGCGGTTTACAATAAAATAATATAAATAAAAGCATTAAAACAGAAAGGAAATCCATTAAAATAGAGAAAAGATGGACCAAAGAGGTCACAGAACACAACAAACAAAAGACAGACCAAACAAACCAAATGAGACATAATCAGACAAAGACAAAAAGAACAAAACTATTGGGAGGGAAGATCATAAGCCTGTTGAAACAGGTAGGTTTTGAGCTGATTCTTGAATTGTTGGTAAGAAGATTCCAGACGGAGTGAAGGAGGTAGAGAATTCCAGAGTGAAGGACCCAAGAAGAAGAAGGTGGCATGCCGTGTCTGTTCGAGGTGAGCGCGAGAAGGGGGTGGAAGAAACAGGCGGTTAGCATGCAAAGATTGGAGCTGACGGTAAGGGGTGTGAAGGGAAACCAGATTTGCTAAATACTGAGGATTGGAAGTGTGGATGACTCTATGTAATATAATAAGGACCTTATATTTAAACCGGAAGCGTAATGGAAGCCAATGGAGACGAAACAAAAGAGGAGTGATATGGTCTGATTTACGAGCAAAAGTGATAATACGGGCGGCTGTGTTCTGTAGAAGCTGAAGACGTTTGAGCTGGTAGGTAGGAAGATTGGCATAGATTATATTACAATAGTCCAGCCTGGACATGACTAGAGCTAATACCAGAGTGGTAAGGGAATCCTAGGACAAAACTGAACGAACTGAACGTATTTGCCGTAAAGTAAAAAAGGAACGACGGGACAAGGCAGATACATGGTCATGAAAGGACAGAGATGAATCTAAAATCACCCCTAAGTACCGGAGAGAGGAAGTGAGAGGAATGGGAGTAGAATTGATTTGGGGTGCAATGACCGGACAAGAAGAACTCAAGGACACCCACATGGCGGAGGATTTAGAGGGATTTAGATGTAAATAATTAGATGAGAGCCAGGTGGCAACATGGGAAAGACAATCATTGAGGGGGGTGATATCAATAGCGACTGGAGAAGTGTGAAAGAGAAAGACAATATCATCAGCATAAATGTAAGTGGAAACTGGAAATTGTTGGGCCAAAAGGGGAAGAGGGGCAAGAAAAATGTTAAAAAGCAGAGGGGAGAGAACTGATCCTTGGGGGACTCCACAGACCAATGGAATAGTCGGTGAGGTCTGATGAGCAGCATGGACAACATAGGAACGGGAAGTGAGAAAGGAACGGAACCAGCGTACTTAACATATGTTAAGTACCCTCATGTCAAATGTAACCCCAATTGTGATGTGACCACTTTGATTGTAGGATAAGGTGGTATACAAATCTGTATAAATAAATAAATAAATACATATCTGCTCCTTTGGCTCCTTCAGGAACTCCCAAGATCCTGACATTATTTCTACGAGCATGATTGTTTCCGTCTTCCAAGTCCCTCTGTAGCAACTGGATTTGTTTTGCTTGCTTATCAACAGCCTGCAATCGCTCCACAAGTGTTGCAACAATGTCCTCCATTTTTTCCAGTCACACCGTGATCGATTCCAAACTGTTTTTTAAAGAGCAAATGTCTTCTTGCATTACAAGCAACGAGTCTCTGTTTGATTTAACCATGTCTTTAACAGTGCATACTTCAGACAAAAGCTCCTGCAAGGCCTCAGGATAATCTCGTGCCACCATCTTCTTCTGTGGTGAAAGAGGCTCTGTTTTTGATTGTTTTGCACTGGTACCTTTTACTCCCGAGTATTCCAAATGTGTCGGCTTGGGGCCGGAGATATCCGGAGGTGACTGATCCAAAAACAAAGGGTCCCGCACTCTAAATGGCAGCGAGAAAAAGGATTCTTATACTGTCCCTCCGGAGCAAAGTTCTCACATGTCCATCTTGCCCAAAGTTAGGCTCCGCCCCCACTCCCTCTCCCCAACGTGCACAAACATGCCTCTTAATGAGTGTCTGGATAAAGAAAGACTACCAGATTTCTACATTGCTATACTCCAGTGCCAACCACCAGGCACATTAGGAAGTGTTACAAACACTGTCAATTTAGAACCCATAGTAAACCCGCCATATCATAACAGCACTACCAGGACTCACAAAGCACCATGCCCTGCCTATCAAAAGGCAACACTAAAAATATTAAACCAATACATCTCAGAGAATACCAATCCATCTCCTACTGAGGACAGAAAACAAATGGCACTATCAAATAGAAACTACATAAACAGAATACCTCAGCTTGGTTACACATGCAGAACATAGACCGTCACCAAACAAAGAACAAAGGATCACAATTTAGAAATAGGAAGACAATAATTAAACTAGGAACCCCAAAAGCCAAACTTGGAATGTACAACAACACTGGAGAAATACACCTATAAATTAAATTCCTCTTGTATTAAAAAAAACTCAACGACGTTAACGATGCACATTTCCCAGAGCCGACATATTCCAGTTAATAAATTCAAAATAAAGAAGTATTTTGATACCTTTTGTTTGGGCATTTTTATTTTTCACTTCCAATTGCTCCAGTCACTTTCTTCTGGTTTCTTTGTGTCTTCTGCTAACTCTCCATTGCCTGCTGTCCATTTATCATTTCTTCTATTTTTCATCTACTCAATTTTCACTCTTCAATCCTCAATCCTCACTTACTCTCTCAATACCCAGCCAGTTGTACATTTTTCTTCCTTCCCACACAAATATCTTTTCCCCTCTCCATCCTCACTCCCCCAGCCACATCCCATTCTAGTCCTCCCTCAACCTTAGCTCCCTTCTAGTTCCAGCCCCACCCAGGAGCCACTCCCTTCTAGTCCCATTCTCCCATCCCCCTGCATCAGCTCATTTCCAGTCCTAGCCCCCCATCAGCCCATTTCCAGTTCTAGCCCCCCATCAGCCCATTTCAATCCTATCCTAGCCTCCCATCAGCCATTTCCAATCCTAGCCCTCCCATCAGCCATTTCCAGTCCTATCCTAGCCCCTATCAGCCCATTTCCAGTCCTAACCTCCCCATCATCCATTTCCACTCCTGTCCTTGCCCCCATTAGCTCATTTTTCAGTCCTACTGCCCCATCAACCATTTCTAGTCCTATCCTAGCCCCCCATCAGCCCTTTGCAGTCCAAGACCCCCCCCATAATCTCATTTCCAATCCTAGCACTCTCATCAGCCATTTCCAGTCCTATCCTAGCCCCCCATCAGCCCATTTCCAACTCTAACTCCCCATCAGCCCATTTTCAGTCCTATCCTAGCCCCCATCAGTCATTCCCAATCCTTTTCTAGCCCCCCATCAGTCCATTTCCAGTCCTATCCTTGCTCCCATTAGCCCATTTCCAGTCCTAACCTCCCCATCAGCCATTTCCATTCCTATCCTAGTCCCCAGTCAGCTCATTTCCAGTCCACGAACCCCCCCCCATCTGCGAATTTCCAGTCTTAGACCCCCATCGACCATTTCTAATCCTATCCTAGCCTCCATCAGTCCTTTGCAGTCCAAACCCCTCCATCAGCCCATTTTCAATCCTAACCCTCCCATCAGTCATTTCCAGTCCTCTTCTATCCCTCCATCAGCCCATTTCCAGTCCTAGCCTCCTCATCAGCCATTTCTACTGCTTTTCTAGCCCCCCATCATCCCATTTCCAATCCTAGCCCTCTCATCAGACATTGCCAGTCCTATCTTAGCTCCCCATCATCTCATTTCCAGTCCAAGCACCCCTATCAGCCCATTTCCAGTCCCAGCCCCCCATCAGCCATTTCTAGTTCTATCCAGCCTCCATCAGTCCTTTGCAGTCCAAGCCTCCCCCATCAGCCCATTTCCAATCCTAGTCCCCCATCAGCCATTTCAAGTCCAAGCCCCCCATCAGCCCTTTCTAGTCCTTTCCTAGCCTTCCATCAGCCAATTTTTAGTTCAAGTGCCCCATCAGCTCATTTCCAGTCCAAGTCCTCCTCCAGAAGAGCCCTGTTGCTGTCCAACTGGCTTTAGAGGGAGCCAGAGAGGCCCCTGCTCACCTCTGTACAGCCATTGGTGAAGAGCACTGTTTTTCTTCACTTCAGCAGCTGTGTTCTAGTAAAGGCCACTGACACACTGGGTGCCGGGAAACAGAAGTGCCCTTTGACCTCTGGTGCACCAGCAGCCTACACTAGAACACAGCTACCGAAGTGAAGAAAAACAGCAGCAGGTATAGGAGCCCAGAAACTCACCTGGCTTCATTTCTCATACCTACAACAATCTGTGTAGGACTAGTCTCAAAGGCACAGGTATTTCCATAGTTCTCACTACTCCTAGTCCAAGCAGACTCCTCAAGCACAACTGAAGCAAGAGAAATCTCAGAAGGCCTGGCCCACTACTCAGCCAAAACCTAGAGCAGAGTTTTGACTAGTTCCTGCAAAGTATAGCCACTCTTCCAGTAGCCTCAGCAAAGGACTCTCCTGTGGGAAGGAGGCTCACTCTTTTTGCCCAAAGATGGCTCCCTTCTAATCTCCAACACTTGGGTCATACAAATTGTCCAAAGAGGCTGCAAATTACATCTATTCAATCTCCCTCTAAATTGCTTCAGGAACTGCTTCTGCAAATTGTTGCCTCCCTTCAAAAAGATCTAATGATCGAGCTGGTGCCATCAGGGCAAGAGGAGTGGGGATTTTATTTGAGGTAGTTCCTGGTAACCAGAATACCAGGGGGATTCTGTCCTGTCCTAGATCTAAGAGATCTGAACAAATATATGATCAAAGAAAATGTCAGAATGATTTCTCTAAGCATCCTGCTCCATTATCTTTGAAAAGGAGATTGACTGTGCTTTTTGGATCTGAAGGATCATAGTCATAGGAGGTATCTCAGATTCTGGAGTATTCGTAGCAAGGTTGTCATCAGCAATTTCTGTGGAGGGAAAATTTGAAAGGCTTTGCTCCTTTATTTATTTATTTTATTTAAAGGCTTTTCTATACCACGTTCTTTATTATCAGTGCAGTTTACAGTTAACAGTTTGACACAAGGGCATCATAATTGTCCAGTGTTTACATATAACAGGGAGGTTACATGGAAAAGAACTGGGGGAACTAAGTACAATGTAAGTGGTGATAGAAGAACCTGAGTGCGCTATTTACATTAAAGCACATTGGTATGTCATGTCAGACGGGTGCCTGGGTGAGAATGTTCACAGTCTTGGCAAAGGCATATATCAATATGATTTGCAAGGGATTGTGGGAAATGCAGTCCATTCACACCAGACACAGCCGCTCACAATAATTAGTTATGCTTGAGTGTAAAGGCAATAAGATATTTATTTATGGGGTTATTTCTCCCAACACAGATATGCTTGGTAGCACATAAAACAGGATACTTGCTTTCAGTGTTAGAAAAACAAAATCAGGAAAACAACAGCTGAACTTGTCAGGCAATCAAATCAAAAGAATAAAGACCTGGTTGGTAACAAACTGGTCTTTTCTGTGGGCTCAAGCTAATATTTTCTTAGCAGTGCTTTAATCAACAAACAAAACTCACAAAGAAGGGAAAAACTGTTCTTTTCAGGTTAACTTCTTATATCTTCACATATAGACTCAGAAGTGATTCCCTCAGAGCTCACAAGCAATTAGGTAAGGCTCAATTGCTAGCAGTTACCCAGCTGAAACCCCTTAGCTGGCTTACTTTCTACTGCTTGGCTCAAATCCTATTCAGGAGCTTTTCTGAGTAGATTAAAGAACAAGTTTGTATTTCTTTGTGATGGTTGTTGCACTATGTAACAGTAAATTACCAAAGGAGTTTAGACAGAGAGCAATCCATGTATTCACAGCCTGTATCTAAGACCTCTCCCCCTTCTTCAACAATCATGGGTTCAATATCATGGATTGGCACAGAGGAATTTCTCAATGGAGCATTCTCAGGAGAATACTTGTTTCCCTGCTGTCTTTCAAGGGTATAGCTAGGGCATAGATCAGTGTTCATACCTGAGCTTCCATTGCTGTTAGAGTTCCTCTCTAAATAGCCTGGCCAGTATGTAGTCCAGTTCTTATGTCCAGCCTTCCAATCCAGATCCCTGGACACTGGATCTCTCTTCACATACCTTCTGGCACGGGTCCTAGGGTCCCTTCCAAGTGCAGCCGTCTCCCTCACAGGTACCGTCTGGAGATTCCTAGCTCTGCAGCACCACTCCTCTGGTTTTCCACAGTCCAATGGTGTATGCTGGCCTTTTGAATGTCTCCCAGTATACGTACTGCTCTGGACTCCTTTAGACCTCCCAAATGCTTTTCTCTTCTTTCTTCCAAAGGGTTTCTTGCCCTCTCTGTCCGTCCGCTCTAGCTTCTGCTTCTGATGATCCTCCAGATGATGAAGCTGTCCAAGATGAGAATCTCCAAGAAACTGAGGATGAGGATGATTCTCTGTAGAATAAACTCTACCTTTATTCTGCTTAGATGAGTGCTCCACCCTAGCACAGCGCAGCTGTGCTGAATCAGGCCCTGCCCTTTGAGATGAGTGCTTGTGGATTACCTCATAGCCCTCCTGATTGAACACACGTTTCCCCACTTCAGCTCCTCTAATGGCTGTTGGAAACCTGGTGCATTCTGGGACTGGTAGTCTTTTATGGAAAAATTCTGTTTTCTTATTTCTACCAGAACTGACAGGTTGCTTGTTCAGAGTCACTTCACCTTTACTATAGCTCCTTCCTGAGCTATGATAAGCTTCCTTATCACATACCCCCCTGCTTAAGTTATTACGGACTGGTGTAACTGTTGAAACTTCTTCTCTACAGTCCGTAATACGGGAAAGGGCATCCGCATTCTTGTGTAACTTCCCAGTACGATGTTCCACTTGAAAATCAAATGCCTGTAAGGCCATGTACCAGCGTATCAACCTGGCATTGTGGTTCTTCATTTGCTGCAACCACTTAAGTGGGGCATGGTCTGTGACCAACTGGAACTTTCTCCCTGTAAGGTAAAACCTTAACGCCTCCACTGACCACTTAATAGCTAAACATTCTTTTTCTATTGTGGAATACTTTTGTTCAGCCGGTGACAACGTCCAGCTCAGGTACATCACAGGATGCTCCTCCCCATCATGACACTGGGATAGAACCGCTCCTAGCCCTACATCCGATGCATCTGTTTGAACCAGAAAGGGTTTCCTGAAGTCCACCCCTTTCAGTACCGGTCCTGTACACAATTTTCCTTTTAGGACTGAAAATGCTTTTTCAGCTTCAGGTGTCCACTTTAGCTGGTTTGGACAATTCGTCCGCAGCATATCCGTGAAAATTGCACTTTTCTCTGCAAATTGCGGTATAAATCTGCGGTAGTATCCAATAAGTCCCAAGAAACTTCTTAGTTGTTTCTTTGTTGTTGGAGGGGGAAAATTCCTGATGCTATCTACCTTACTCACTAGAGGTTTAATTTTTCCTCTTCCCACTAGGTGGCCCAGGTATTTTACCTCCCTATTTGCAAAGGCACACTTCTTCGGGTTTAAAGTGATTCCCGCTTGCTTCATGGAGCACAAGACTGCCCTGATCCTCTTTAGATGCTCCGCCCAGGTGTTACTATGGATTATGACATCATCCATATATGCAAACGCATAATTTTGGTGGGGTCGAAGTACCTGATCCACTAACCTTTGGCAGGTAGCTGCCGCTCCATGCCGTCCGAAAGGCATCCTCTTGAACTGGAAAAGGCCAACGGGGGTGCTGAACGCAGTCTTCGGCTTCGACTCCCTGGTTAGAGGGATTTGCCAATATCCTTTTGTCATATCAAGGGTGGTTAAGTATTGAGCTTGTCCAAGCTGGTCCAACAGCTCTTCAATTCTTGGCATTGGATATGCATCAAAAACTGATATTGTGTTTACCTGCCGGAAGTCAATACAAAATCTTAAAGATCCATCAGGCTTCGGCACAAGGACTATGGGGCTATTCCAGGGACTCTTTGACTCCTCTATTACTCCCATGTCCAACATCTCCTGGACTTGTGCCACAACTTCCTGTCTCTTGGCTTCAGGCAAGCGGTATGGCCTTTGACAAATTAATTTCCCAGGTGGAGTTATTATTTCATGGGCAACCAAATGTGTCTCCCCAGGTATGGGTGTCAACACATCTGGGAATTCTTTAAGCAATTTCCTAATTTCTTCCTGTTGTACCACTGTCAGGTCCTCACCTATTTGGGGCTCTGATTTTTCTTTACAATCAGATACCTGGGGTCCCAAATCTTCCTCTTCATTCACCTCCCTCTCTCGGGCACAGGTGGCAGCTAGGCTTTTAACCCCTTTTGCGTCAGTAGAACCAAAGCCTTTGGTTCCACGCTCAGAATTTTCCAGGGATGTGACCTCCTCCACAGGTGGAAAACCCAGTCTCTCACAGATCAATTGGGCAATTCTGTCTCCTGTCTTCACGTGATAATCATTCTGTCCAAAATTAAACAACAGAACTTTAATATTGCCCCTATAATTGGGATCAATTACTCCCGCACCCACATCGATGAAATATTTAAGGGCTAGTCCGGACCTTGGGGCTACTCTCCCATAGCATCCAATGGTATTTCCACTTGGAGACCGGTGTCAACCAGGGCTCTCCCTTGGCTAGGTACAGTCACATTTTCTATACTGCACAGGTCAAACCCAGCAGCTTGAGGGGTTGCCCGCTTAGGAGCTTGGGCCTTCTCTGTGACCCTATGGTACTTTAAGACAAATGTCTGCTTAGGGATAGTTTGGTCTTCTGGACGCTTAACCATCTTTTTAGCTGGGGTCTGAGGACTTCCAAATAAAGGCCCGGGAGCTATTACCATTAAACCTTCTCCCTCCTTCTTTCCTAGTCCTTCCACTAGACCAGGGGACTCAAACTCAAATTGCTTTGAGGGCCGAATGAGGACTTCTAAAGTAACCCGGGGGCCGCATAAGACATGGGGGGCTCATTTGCATAAGGGGCCTCATTTGCATAAATATTTGCATAAATATTTGCATAATGTTGCATAATGAGTGCATGGATAAAGAAAGACTAGAAAATTTCTATATTACTATAATCCAGTGCCAACCGCCAGGCACATTAGGAACTACTACTAACACTGCCCATTTAGAACCCATAGCAAACCCCCCCGTATCATAACAGCACTACCAGGACTCACAAAGCACCAGACCCTACCTATCAAAAGGCAACACTGCAAATATTAAATCAATACATTTCAGAGAATACATGACCTACTGGGAAAAGAGAACAAGTAGCAATGTCAAATAGGAATTACACAGAATACCTCAGCACTGTAGAAATAAAACTATAAATTAATTTCTTGTACTAAAGCACAGACATTAATGATGCACATTTCCCAGAGCTGACATATTCCAGTTAATAAACTCAAAATAAAGAGATATTTTCCTACCTTTTGTGCATTTTTTTTTCGGTTGCACTTTCCGGCCCCCTCCCCTCCCCTCCCCTCCCTCCCTCCCTCCCTCCTTCCTTGGCAAAAATCACAGGCCCCCCCCTCCCTCCCTCCTTCCTTGGCAAAAATCACAGGCCCCCCCCCTCCCTCCCTCCCTCCCTTGGCAAAAATCACAGGCCCTCCTTGGCAAAAATCACAGGCCCCCCTCCCTCCCTCCCTCCCTCCCTGGCAAAAATCACAGGCCCCCCTCCCTCTCTCCCTCCCTCCCTCCTTGGCAAAAATCACAGGCCTCCCTCCCTCCCTCCCTCGCAAAAATCGCAGGCAGGCAGGCAGGCAGGCAGGCAGGCCCCCTCCCTCCCTCCCTCTCCTCTTCAGCTTAGAACCGCGAAGGGAGAGTCCTCCCTCGCGACTCTTTTAAGCTGGCTGAGGCTTATGGGAAATTTCCCCTCTGCCCCCTCGAGCTTAACAGAGTCGCGAGGGAGAAGCTCTCCCTTCGCGGCTCTGAAAGCCGAAGAGGAGAGGGACTGAGGGAGGCAGGGCTGGGCAGACTGCTTCCTTACCTGCCGTGGAGAGCTGTGCACCCTGGCGATCCTCCGAGTCCAACGATCCAAGCAGGCGATTCTTCACGGCGCTGGTACCTCGTGGCTATTCACACTGCTTCTGGGCCCGGGCCCCCCCCCCTCCTCCTTTTTCTCCTCCTCCTGCCTGTCGCTCATTGGTGGAGGGCAGGCGTGTGACGCGGACGTAAGAAACACCATGCAGCCCCGGAATCACGCGAGGTAAAATAAATATAGAAACATCAGGAGGACAAAAAAATGCAACGCAAAGCAGGACGTGCGTCGCGGGCCGCAGAAAATGCTCTCGCGGGCCGCGTGTTTGAGACCCCTGCACTAGACCCTGCTTAAATCTTGGCCAGTCTCTTCCTAGAACCAAATCAAAGGGTAGCTTAGGCACCACTGCTAACAGGACTTCCTCTTGTTTCCCCAGGCACTTAACCTTTAGCCTATAGGTGGGATATGATGTTGCAGCACCATGAATGCATCTGATGTGAACTTGGCTTTCAGGGGTTCTAGGCACAAATCCTTCTTGGGCCCCTATTCTCTTCCAAAGCCTTTTTGACATCATACTCTGGTCTGCCCCAGAGTCTAACAAAGCATTTGTGGTAATTCCCTGCACATCAACCATCAAAAAAAATCCTTCTTTGGGCTGTTTTAAATCCACACCCATTAAGCTAGTGTGTGTCTGGCATCCCTTTTCTAAATGTCCCCATTTTCCACACTTGAAACATTTCTTTCTACTCCACTGTGTCATCTGGTTTGGCACAGTACATTTTTTTTCATAAACATTTTTAACTATTTTCTTTTCTGATACAGCACAGCTTGCCTCTGCACCAATCTTCATAGGGCCACCCATTCTATGGCAAGCCTGCGTGGCTTCCAAGAATCTCTCTGCCAGCATGGTTGCCTCTCCAAGATTTTGGCAATTTTGCTGTATAAGGAAAGTGTGCAAATCTTTAGGCACGGCAGACATAAATTGTTCAAGCATAATAATGTCTAATAACATTTCTACCGTCTTTTGCTCAGGCTCCAACCATTTTACAGCTAATCCTCTTATTCTCTGACTCAGAGCCCTGGGTGTTTCACCCACTCTCAATGTAGTAGCTCTAAACATTCGCCTATACTCTGACATAGACAACCCTAGGCGATCTCTAATAGCGGCCTTTACATCCTTATAATTCAAAGCCTGGGCTGCTGGCATTGCTCTATAAGCCGCAAGAACCTCTCCAGTTAATGAGGCTGCCAGCCTTACTGCCCACTGGATCTCTGGCCATGCTAATGCTTGTGCCACTCTTTCAAAAGACTCTAGAAAATCATCAACATTATCATCTGGAGTTAGCTTCCCAAAACTAAATGCCCCAATTCCCTGATTGAGTCCCACACTGTCCACATGTGATGTACCAGTATTTACTGCTGGTCTTGCATCTGGTCCACTTTGGTTCTGCAGTTTAACTAGGGCTTGCACCAGATCAAGCACTGGCTTCTGCTGGTCCATTAAGGCTTTCATAGCAGTGTCCTGAGCCTGCTGTGCTAGCTCCTGTTGCCTGCTAAACTGGGCTGCCATCCAATCAGCTAGTTCCCTTGGATCCATCTTGATCCCTGCAAGAAAACACAAAAAAAACCCAACAAAACACAGTGCACCACCTTCCAAACCGGTGTTTTTTCTACTCTTTTTTTTTTTCAATTACCCCTGTGCCTTACTCCCATCCACCACTAGACATGCCCAGGTACTTGTTACCTTATGCCAGTATGAATCCAGCTCTGCACAGGGTATTTTTCTTTCTGGAACAGCTACCTGGAACAGCCACCTCTCCTCCAAAGTGCAGTTGAGGGAAAATCTTTTCTTTCAGCTTTTAAGCTTGAACTGTCTTTTCCTTCAGACTTGAGTTGTAATCCTTAGCAAGTAAATCCCTTTGCGCAAAAGCAATCCGAAAAACTACGCCATTTGTCAGACGGGTGCCTGGGTGAGAATGTTCACAGTCTTGGCAAAGGCATATGTCAATATGATTTGCAAGGGATTGTGGGAAATGCAGTCCATTCACACCAGACACAGCCGCTCACAATAATTACTTGTGCTTGAGTGTAAAGCCAATAAGATATTTATTTATGGGGTTATTTCTCCTAACACAGATATGCTTGGTAGCACATAAAACAGGATACTTGCTTTCAGTGTTAAACTTAGAAAAACAAAATCAGGAAAACAACAGCTGAACTTGTCAGGCAATCAAATCAAAAGAATAAAGACCTGGTTGGTAACAAACTGGTCTTTTCTGTAGGCTCAAGCTAATATTTTCTTAGCAGTGCTTTAATCAACAAACAAAACCCACAAAGAAGGGAAAAACTATTCTTTTCAGGTTAACTTCTTATATCTTCACATATAGACTCAGAAGTGATTCCCTCAGAGCTCACAAGCAATTAGGTAAGGCTAAAGTGCTAGCAGTTACCCAGCTGAAACCCCTTAGCTGGCTTACTTTCTACTGCTTGGCTCAAATCCTATTCAGGAGCTTTTCTGAGTAGATTAAAGGACAAGTTTGTATTTCTTTGTGATGGTTGTTGTACTTTGTAAAAGTAAATTACCAAAGGAGTTTAGACAGAGAGCAATCCATGTATTCACAGCCTGTATCTAAGACCTCTCCCCCTTCTTCAACAATCATGGGTTCAATATCATGGATTGGCACAGAGGAATTTCTCAATGGAGCATTCTCAGGAGAATACTTGTTTCCCTGCTGTCTTTCAAGGGTATAGCTAGGGCATAGATCAGTGTTCATACCTGAGTTTCCATTGCTGTTAGAGTTCCTCTCTAAATAGCCTGGCCAGTATGTAGTCCAGTTCTTATGTCCAGCCTTCCAATCCAGATCCCTGGACACTGGATCTCTCTTCACATACCTTCTGGCACGGGTCCTAGGGTCCCTTCCAAGTGCAGCCGTCTCCCTCACAGGTACCGTCTGGAGATTCCTAGCTCTGCAGCACCACTCCTCTGGTTTTCCCCAGTCCAATGGTGTATGCTGGCCTTTTGAATGTCTCCCAGTATACGTACTGCTCTGGACTCCTTTAGACCTCTATAATGCTTTTCTCTTCTTTCTTCAAAAGGGTTTCTTGCCCTCTCTGTCCGTCCGCTCTAGCTTCTGCTTCTGATGATCCTCCAGATGATGAAGCTGTCCAAGATGAGAATCTCCAAGAAACTGAGGATGAGGATGATTCTCTGTAGAATAAACTCTACCTTTATTCTGCTTAGATGAGTGCTCCACCCTAGCACAGCGCAGCTGTGCTGAATCAGGCCCTGCCCTTTGAGATGAGTGCTTGGGGATTACCACATAGCCCTCCTGATTGAACACACGTTTCCCCACTTTAGCTCCTCTAATGGCTGTTGGAAACCTGGTGCATTCTGGGACTGGTAGTCTTTTATGGAAAAATTCTGTTTTCTTATTTCTACCAGAACTGACAGGTTGCTTGTTCAGAGTCACTTCACCTTTACTATAGCTCCTTCCTGAGCTATGATAAGCTTCCTTATCACAGTCATTACCATTAAATTAAAGATTAGTACCATACAATTCGAATGTATATTCCTGTAGTACTATTAATGTATATTCTGGAACTGACGTGGCTTTGTATCTAAAGTTTTATTAGATCGAAAACTTGTAAATCAGGATTGGGTTTGAGAGATGGCTAGTTTAGTTTGTGTGTGATGAGTGTGGTGTTGAAGGGTTGGGTTGTGGGGTGGACGAAGGGGCGGTGCTATTGGGTTGTGAGAAGTGTAGAAGGAATAGATGATGCTTCAGAGCTTTCCTGAATTGCTTGATGTCTCTGATCGATCTGATGCTATGAGGGAGGTTATTCCAGCATCTGGGGGCATTAAGGGTGAAGGCTCTATTACTAGTTGATTGTGAACATTTTGTAGCTTCCTTCAGGATTATAAGTGTGTTGGAGGTTAAAGTCCACCTTGATCTGTTGTTGGGGATGTGAGTGAGGAGGGCAGATATGAAGGAGGGGGTATTTTGTTAATGGATTTGAAAGTAATGAGGAGGGCCTTTTATGATATCCTGCAGTTTATTGGCAGCCAGTGTAGTTCCCTTAGGATGGGGGTTATGTGGTCCCTCGTGGATGTCCCACAGAGGACGCGGGCAGCAGCATTCATTTCTAGTTGTAGTGGGTTTAGGGTGCTTTTTTGGAGTCCATGGAGTATTATGTTTGCGTAGTTGAAGTGGGGTGTTACTAGCGCTTGGAATATTGTACAGAAGGTCTCTGGAGCCAACATGTGTCTGAGGTGGCGTAATGTCTTGATCTTGTAGTATATAGTCTTGACCATGCTGCTTATGTGCGCTGTGAAGTCTAGCTGTTGGTCTAGTGTAATACCCAGGTATCGTATGGTGGGTTTGCTTGGTAACTCTGCATCCCTTACTTTTAGGGTTGGGGGAGGTGAAAAATATTTGTTCCTCGTAATGAATAAGACCTCCGTTTTTTTGAAATGTATTCAAAGTTTCTGGTTGTGAAGCCATTCTGTAACTGCATTGAAACAGTCTACTAAGGCTGTGTAATCAGGAAGCATGACATTGATAGGTGTAAACAGCAGCACATCGTCATTGTAGATCAGGCATGAGATTCCGAATGAGCGGATGATTTCACATATTGGCTGCATGTATATGTTAAAGAGCAGCGCAGATAAGGAGGAGCCTTGGGGCACACCTTGTTTTTGCTGAAATGGTTTGGATGTGGTGAAACCAATCCTAACTTGTTGCCATCGGTCTTCTAAGTAGGATTTACACCAATCCCAGGTGAGACCCTGGATACCCTTCTCATAGAGTCGTGTTAGGAGTTGCGCATGGTCGACTGAATCAAATGCGGCAGCAATGTCAAGGAAGATTAGCGCGAAGCCCATTGTGATGTTGTCTAACCCACTGATTAAGGTGTTGGATAGGGAGGTCAGTAGTGTCTCCACTCTGTGGGCTTCCCTAAATCCATGCTGGCAGTGGTCTAGAGGGGAAAAGATGTCAATGTGTTGCTGGATCTGTCTCTGAGCAACCTTCTCGAGTATTTTAGCTAGTAGTGGAATGCTTGAGATCGGCCGATAAGATTCAACTTTCTGTGGATCCAGCTGGTTGTTCTTTAGTAGAGGCTGTATGGATGTTTGTTTAAGCTTCGATGGGAATGAACCTGTTGAGAAGGAGAGTCTTGTGATTTCAGCTATGGTTGAGCTAAGTTCTGATCGCAGTGATCTGATCCAGTAGGCTGAGCATGGGTCATTTGTTGATGGTCGCAATAATGTCTTCGATGCTTCTCGCAGATGGAGGTATAAGCTTCATGAGTGGAGACTGATGGTGGTGAGCATGGGAAGATTTTGGGATCCTGGCTGTGTATGTTTTGTTGGTCTTGGATTGAAGGTAGTTGGCATATAACTGAGGTTGAAATGGTTCTTGTTGTGGTGATGAAGGTTTGTTGATTAAGGCTTTTACAAGGTTGAAAACGTCATGGGGCTTGTTTAGTGAGTGGCTGAGGAGCTCAGAGTTGAATTCTTTCCTTTTGTCCCACATTGTTTCATGATGGGTTTTCAGGTGAATTAAGTATTTGTCTTGGTCCTCCGTGTTATGGGTGCGCCGCCATTTTCTCTCATGTTTTCTCAGGAGAAGTAGAGAAGACTGTAACTCAGCAGAGAACCAAGGAGCTGTCGTTCTTTTACCAGTCCGGCTATTGGAGGTTGGATGTTTGTCCGAGGAGGGCTGTTGAGCGAACAAGTTAAGGGTGTCATTCCAATTGGTGACCATTTCATTTAGGTTGGATGATGGTTGTGCGAGTTTTGGGAGTGCCAATTTGGTAGTGCCAATTTGGTAAGCTCTCCCTTGTCAAGTGGCTTGAAATGCACAGGGTTTGCCGATGTCAATATACTTGGTCGGCTGGGAGGAGCTAGATCTTGATGAGATGGCATCAGGAAGGTTATTAGGCTATGGTCTGACCAAGGGACGGGGGTGATGGATAGATCAAAGTGATGCTTGTGACTATGAATGGGGCGAAGATTAAATCAAGGGAGTTCCCTCCTTGGTGGATGGCATCTCTTATGATTTGTTTGTAGTTGAGATCAGTCATCGCTTCGAGGAAGGTGTTAGTGAGGTTGGGTTGGAGAGAGGCAAGGTTAAAATCGCCCATCAGCCAATTTGGTTTGCTTGGGTTTCCAGGATTACAAGCTAAGTCGATTATGTTGGATAGCTCATCAGTAGGAGAGCTTGGTGCTCTGTAAATGAGATTTATAGTGTTGTGTTTGTTAGATATAGTGATTATGTCTAGATGTTGTGTGATTCTGGCTAGACATGTCTGGTATTGGAGTTCTGTTTTTGCTAGAATGAGGACTCCTCCTCCTCTTCTGTTAGCCCTGTTGCATGTGTAGATTGAGAAGTTAGGTAGGGTGAGTTGATTACGGAGGACAATGTCGGTATCTGAAAGTCATGTTTCTGTAACCATTAATATGTCAAGGTTAAGATTCGTTAAGAGATCTGTAATGACTGGCCATTTTTTACGGGCCGAGCGGGCGTTAATGAGAGCACATCTCAGTACTTGGTACAATTGTGATTTATCAAGTTTTGTGTTAGTTGGCTGCCCTAGTGTAATGTAGATCAGGCGTGGATGTCTGTTGTGGTAGGAGTTTGTTGGTGGGTGGTAGTGGTAGCAATGGTATTTCTTACTCGTGTTGTGAAGTAGGGGGATGGGGTTGTGGTCATATGCAATTGCGTTATTGTCATAGATGGCATTGGTAACTAGGTAAATGCAGGTGAGGGCTAGTATGGAAAAGGCCATGTTTAGTTGCTTGTTGTAGGGTCAGCCTGCGGTGACTGTGGGATTGAATGTCCCTAGCAGCCAAAGAGATAGGGGTAGTGCTTTCAGGTGGTGGGGTATAGGCAAAGGCCTCTAGAATATGTGTGCAAGCGAACAAATTTATACCAAATATGTCAGAAACATAGCAGCTGCCTACGGTGAAACCCCTAGGTAAAGGGAGCTGGGAAGTTGTTGTGAAAGCTACTTTGTCACACGATAATGGTCTTAGTGGATCTTATTCGTATCTGCAGGTTGACTTGCTGTTAGTGGTTCAGTTACAGTGATAAACTACCCTGATTAATGGCTGGGCAAGTACAGAAAATGTTACAATGTATCATGGCTAGGCAATTACAGATGAGGTTACAATGTAACAAACTAGACAAATACAGGGAAGTTATAATGTAACTTCAGGTATTGTGGCAGAGCTTGGTAGCTCTAATTTACAACAGAAAGTTACCTTACAGATTCTGCTGCACTGATTGCAATGACATACTGGTGAGGATCAACTTTCAATCCTGCTTTATTCCGAGCGTGATGCTCAAGGGTCCGGGCTGGGGTTAAAGCAGGAGAGTCAGCAGATAATAGATTGTCTCCAGTAGAGTTGGTTACGTCTCTGGGGATGCGGTCGAAATGGAGATTAGATTTAAGATGTGTTTTTGGTGCTTGTTCTTGGCGTTCCACTCCTAAGGGCCACACCAAAGGGCCCTCTGGCGAGGCCCTCAGGCGCGGGCGCGCCTACTTGCGTCCTCCTTTTAAAGCGGCAGAAGTGCCCCGATTGGGCGGTGGATGAAGCAGGGGACGTCTCGATGTTGCTGTAGCTCGATCCTTCCTGGGAGAGCATGCAGCGGTGGAAAGGGCTTCCCTGGAGCTTGCGCCCTCCTTTTAAAGCGGCAGAAGCGCCCTGATTGGGCGGTGGATGAAGCAGGGGATGTCTCGATGTTGCTGTAGCTCGATCCCTCCTGGGAGAGCATGCGGCGGTGGAAAGGGCTACACTGGAGCTTGCGCCCTCCTTTTAAAGCGGCAGAAGTGCCCCTTTCACCTTGCTGCACCTTACGCCTGGAACAAACTACCTGAGTGTGTACGTCAGGCACCTTTTCTGACCCTTTTCAAATCCAGGAAGAAAACTCACCTCTTCACTGCTGCTTTCAGATCTTGATTCACCTGATCTCCTTGTGTTTTCCTTGTGTTGTCTATCTTGACTAGATTGTAAGCTCTGATTAGCAGGGGCCTTCTTTTACATGTGTCTGTGCAGTGCTGCGTACATCTTGTAGCGCTATATAAATGCTTAGTAGTAGTGGTAGATTCATGGCAGGGCAATGACACTTCCAGTATCACATTTGCCTTTTGGCCTCACGTCAGCTCCTTGTGTATTCACTAAATAGCTTGCCATCACAACAGTTTTTTTATACAAACTGGGAGTGCACGTCTTCCCCTTCTTGGATGATTGCTTGATCACAAGTACCACTCTAGAAGGAGTTTTGGAATCAACACAATCACCATTCAGGTGTTGGAATTACTAGGGTTTGTAGTCATTTATCTCAAATCTCACCTTTTTTCCACCCAATGATTGGAATTCATCGAAGCTCTGCTTGACATGACTCAGGGTAAGGGCTTTTCTCTCACACAAAAGACTATCCAGGCTGACAGCGATAGTGTGAGAGACTCAAATGAGTCATCTCATGTAATGTTAACATTACTACATCCCATGGCTTCCACAGTATATGTGACACTCTGGGCACATCTCAATATGATGCAAGCTCTATGGACTCTGAGTACCCAGTAGTCGCAAGCCAAGAGACGTTCTATCAGCCACTACTCTACTCATTCAGTCTCTGGATTGGTGGATGATTCACAACAATCTGCCAAATTGGGATGGGGAGTTCATTTTGATGTGTTCCACACCCAGGGTGTTTGGTCCTTCCAAGAAAGTCTCCATTAGATAAACATCTTGGAAATAAGAGCAATAGCGAACATTCTAAGAACTTTCAAAGATTGGTTGTCCAACTAAATTGCTCTGATTCAAATTAACAATCAGGTAGGGATGTTCTACATCAACAAGCAGAGAAGAACAGGATCATACTTCCTGTGTTGGGAAATGGTTAGGTTGTCAAATTTTGCTTTCTCCCACAGAATGGAGTTGAGAACTTCTTACCTACCAGGCAAACAAAACTTTCTGGCAGACAGACTGAGCAGAGTCCTCCAACTTCAAGAATGGATCTTAGACAGGGATATAGCACAATGCATCATTCGAGAGAGGAGCACCCCCTCAATAGACCTTTTTGTGACTCCTCAAAAGACTCAGGTAGATCATTTTTGCTCCAGAGTGGGGACACACAGCAAAGTAGCCTTGGATGCATTCCTTCTTGAATGGAGGGATGGTCTTCTATATGGAATTCCTCCAAAACCTCTCATTACCTAGACCCTCCTGAAGCTCAAAACAGACAAGAGTATCATGATTCTCATCATTCCATATTGGCCCAGGCATCTCTGGTTCCTTTTACTTCTAGAACTTTCCATTTGGGATTCAAAATGGCTCAATAAAGCACCAGATCTGATATTGAGTGAGAATGGAGTGATGTTGCATTTCAAAATCAAGTCCCTAGCCCTCACAGCTTGAATTATTTATTTTATTGTATTTATTATTAGTATGTAGCTCACGCCATTCCACTAGTAGTTTAAGGCGAGTTATAATCAGGTACTATAGTATTTTCCTTTCCTTGGAGGGATTAAATCTAAGTTTGTACCTGAAACAATGGAGAGTTAAGTGACTTGCTCAAGGCACAAGGAGCACCAGTGGGATTTGAACCCTGGTCTTAATGACTGCCACCCTGTCTGCACTCAATCTGCCAACTGGTGTCACTAGTGTCCTTTTGATCTCCAGGAAAACCTCAATGAAAAAGTCTTATTGTTTTAAATGGAAGAGGTTTGCTTTTTGGTGTGAGGAATGCTCCATAGATCCCATCCCACATAAAACATAGTTACTCACCTGTAACAGGTGATCACCGGGAACAGCAGGAATTTAGTTCTCACATATGGGTATCGTCGGTACCGACGGAGCCTGCGTGGGAACGCTCCCCAGCATCCAATTAGAAAGCTTTTGGGAGCATCCCACAGCACCTGTGTGCTGCCTTCCTGCCTTTCCCAACTGCCTCTCTCCAGTTGAGTTTTAAAGCTGAGGCAAAGAGAGAGAGAGAGAGAGGGAAAGGGAAAGAGATAGAGAGATACAACTCCTAGGGGAGGTGAGTGGGTTGTGAGGACTAAATTCCTGCTGTTCCCGGAGATCATCTGTTACAGGTGAGTAACTATGCTATCTCCAGGAACAAGCAGGAATGTAGTCATCACATATGGGGACTCCCTAGCTTTAGATGCCAGGGAGAGACCCCAGAAGTTGTGTGTCCCTGAGAAGGGCTCCACTTCCCCCCATGGATCTCTGGCATCCTACCAGGGATGGTGGGTAGGAGTTGATTAGGTATGAAACAGGTGTTGGAGAACAGCCTGACCAAACAAGGCATTCCGACGGGAGTCCTTGTCCAAACAGTAATGGGCTGTGAAGGTATGAACCGAGGCCCAGGTGGCTGCTCGACAGATGTTATTGATAGACACAGAGTGCAGATGAGCCATTGAAGCTGCCATGGCTCTCACATTGTGAGCTGTGACATGGCCCTCCAGAGAAAGGTTCTTACTCTGATAGGCGAAGGAAATACACTGAGAAATCCAGTTAGATAGTGTTCTCTTGGAGACTGGAAGTCCCAAATGAGAAGGATCAAAAGCAACAAAGAGTTGAGAGGACTTTCTATGTTGCTGTGTTCTTTGTAAGTAAAAGGCTAAAGCTATTTTACAGTCCAAGGTATGAAGATTCCTCTCTGCATTTAATGCATGAGGCCTTGGAAAAAGCACAGGTAGGTAGACTGCTTGGTTCAGATGAAAAGGCAAGACCACCTTTGGCATAAAGTGTGGATGAGTCCTAAGGACTACCTTGTCATGATGGAACCTTGTATAAGGTGGATTAGCTACTAGCACTTGCAACTCACTAATGCAACATGCTGATGTGATTGCAATAAGAAAGATAACCTTCCAAGAAAGGAATTTCAAGGAGGTAGTAGCTAAAGGTTTGAAGGGTGGCTTCATGAGCTGCCCAAGAACGAGGTTTAAGTCCCATGCCACAGGTGGTGGCCTAATGGGAGGCTTAATTAGAAGAAGGCCTCTCATAAATCTTGCTATAAGAGGATGAGAGGAAATAGGCTGTCCATTTAGAGGCTTAAAGGAAGCTGTAATAGCACTCAAATTGACCCTTACTGAGTTAGTCTTAAGTCCTGCATTGGATAAATGAAGGAGATATTCCAGCAATGATTCCAGAGGTATCGCAAGGGGGTTAAGACCCTTTTGCGAACACCATATGGTAAACCTTTTCCACTTGAAAGCATAAGAGCGTCTTGTGAAAGGTTTCCTGGAAGCAAAAAGAATATCTTTTACTTGCTGTGGGAGATTAAGATCATGGAGATCTAGGCCTTCAGCAACCAAGCCCTGAGATGCAGAGACTGGGGATTGGGATGCCATAACATTCCGTCCTCCTGAGATAGGAGATCTGGAGCAGACCCTAACTCCAGGGAGGGAGCTTGAGAGAGATGTAGAAGCAGAGGGTACCACACTTGCCGTGGCCAATGTGGAGCTATGAGAATCATATGGCCTCTGTCTCTCTGAAGCTTGAACAGGGTTTTGGGAATCAGGGGAATGGTTGGAAAGGCATACAGGAAGTCTTGACCTCAGTAAAGGAGGAAAGCATCCCTGGCCTGAGCCCCCTGAGCCAGAATTCTGGAACAGAACCGAGGAAGTTAGGCATTCCACGGACTTGCAAAGAGATCTATGTCTGGGGTTCCCCAAATTTGAAAAAATCTTGGTCACCTGGTCTGCATGCAGAGACCACTCGTGTGGAAGCAAAACTCGACTGAGTCTGTCTGCCCAAGAGTTTTGTATGCCTGGAAGATACACTGCCAGGAGATGAATCTGATGCTCTCTGGCGAGGGCCCATAGTTGCAAAGCTTCGTTGCAAAGCGACAGAGAGCCTGTTCTCCCCTGCTTGTTCACATAGAACATGGCTACTTGATTGTCTGTATGAATGAGGACTGTCTTATTTATTATTTTATTTATTACATTCTCTTATATACCATGCTATTCTGCATCAGTGCGGTTTACATTGAACAAACTGAAATTACATTGAACAGGGCATTATAACTTGGAGATAACTATTTTACAGGGAACATGGGCTATGGAGGGTTAAGTGGCTTGCCCAAGACCACAAGGAGCACCTGTGGGACTAGAAACCCCAGTCCTTCCGGCCCAAGGTTGCTGTCCTCTAGTGGGTTTTGAACCCCCGACCTTCCAGCCTGAAGTACCTTGCCCCAACCACTAGGCCACTCCTCCACTCCACTTGTAGCTGAGCAGGGTATGGAACACTCGAAGAGCAAGGAAGATTGCTCTGAGCTCCAAGAGATTGATATTTTATTTATTTATTTATTTATTTAACTTTCTTATATACCGCGCTCTTTAATATCAGTGCGGTTTACATGTAACATATTTGTGCAGTGCAGGGGACCTGCACTGAACTTACACTATAACAGGGGGTCTTGTACAGGATTCAAACAGGGTAACTATATACAAATTAATTATTAACATATGTAGATGAGTCTCCTGTGGGGACCAAGTGCCTTGGGTGGAGAGGTCTTGCAGATGAGCTCCCCAACCCATTGGAGAAGCATCTGTTGTGAGAGTTGCTTGGGGTAAGGGTTGTTGAAAAGGGGACCCCAGCAACAGATTTTGAGTGGACTTCCTCCACTGGAGGGACAAAATAAGGCGACATGTGTTTGCTATTTTGTCTGACAGGCATCCTGATGCCTGGGTCCATTGAGTGGATAAATTCCACTGGGCTGCCCTCATATGGAGGCAAGCATAGGGAACTACATGCACAGTAGATGCCATGTCGCCTAGTAGTTGTAACATTTCTCGAGCAGTGAGATGAGACTTTAGCACTGCTTGAGAAGCTAACTGCACCATGCAAAGGCAGCGGGCCTGGGGGAGGTAGGGCCTGGCGGAGGTAGGCCCTTGCCTTTCTGGTATCCAGCAAAGCTCCTATGAACTCTAGAGACTGAGTGGGAGTTAGGCTGGATTTTGGGATGTTTATTAGCAGACCTAAATACTGAAGGATACGCATTGTGCAGGATAGAGAAGTCCTGGCCTCTGACTCTGTTGGGGCTCGAATGAGCCAGTCGTCTAAGTAGGGGAAGACAAATATCCCCAGAGTGCGGAGAAATGCTGCCACTACAGCCATGCATTTCGTGAACACCCTTGGTGCTGAGGCCAGGCCAAAAGGAAGCACCCTGTATTGGTAGTGCTTTCCTTGAAAAAGGAACCGAAGGAACCTTCTGTGAGTTGGATGGATGAGAACATGGGTGTACGCATCCTTGAGATCTAGAGAACAAAGCCAATCCTGACTCTGAAGGTATGGCAGCAGAGTTCCAAGAGAAATCATCTTGAATTTCACTTTGACAAGGAATTTGTTAAATTCTCTGAGGTCCAAGATAGGTCTGTATCCCCCTGTTTTCTTTGGGATAAGTAAACAGGGGGAGTAGAACCCTGTACCCTGCTGATGGATGGGTACTTCTTCTATTGCCCATTGGGCAAGAAGGATAGCGACCTCCTGACCTAACAGGGTGATGAGAGAGGTCGGAGAATTGAACTGCCTTATTATTGTGGGAGGGGGCATGCTTGAAAAATGAAGCTTGTACCCCTCCTTTATGATGGAAAGTGTCCAATGCTCTGCTGTTATCTGCCCCCATCTGGGGGCAAAGTGACATAACCTTCCTGGAATGGTGGAAGGCTCTGGTCCTACGAGAGCCAGGAAGGCTAAGTTCTCTAGCTGAAAGTCAAAGGCCTTGTAGAGGCTGAGACTGCTGGGACGGCTGAAGGCTTAGCAGTCTTTGCTTTCTTTTGTTTGGGTGGTTGCTGACCTTTCCTGACAAGCTGACCTGCAGAACGTCCCTGCTGAGCATAAGCAGGATAATATCTTTTCTTCTTAGAAAGAAATGGTTTCTTGAAATATTTCTTTCTAGCAGGATCAGCTGTGGACTTGGATAATCTATCCAAGGTGGAGTTGTCAGCATCCAACTCATTGGCATTTTCCTGCCAATCTCTACCAAACAGGTTCTCACCAGTACAAGGGATATTTCCCAATTTGTCTTGCACCCAAAGCTCCAGATCGGATGCCTGGAGCCAAGCAATTCTACCTGCACCTATGGCAATGGCAGAGGTTCTGCTTATGCACTCAAAGCAGTCAAAAGCTGCACGGTTGACAAATTTAGAAACATCTTGGGCATGTTTGACCAATGTGAGAAACTCCTGTCTTCTATCCTCAGGAAGTATAGGACTCAAAGCCTCTAAATCACCTGTGACCTCCTTCAGGGACATTCCCATGTATAGACTAAAGGAACCGATCCTGGCAGAAAGCATGGAAGCTTGGAAGACACGACATCCAAAAGCATCCAGGGTTCTGCACTCACGTCCTGGAGGATTAGAGGCATGCCTCTTTGCACTCTTGATCCTTCTCATAGCTGATTCCACTACAATAGAGTGGTGAGGAAGCTGAGTTTTCTGGAAACCAGGACAAGGAGGGACTCGATACAGAGTATCCAGTCTGCAAGAATGAGGAGAGGTGGTAAGATGTGTCTCCCACAACCTTAACATGAGATCATGCAAAATATCATGAATGGGCAAGGTAGCTGCCTCCTTAGGAGTTTTGGGATATTGTAAAATTTCCAACTCCTTAGCTCTTGGCTCTGTTTCAGGGGCCACAGTAATGGACAGACCCCGAGCCACCTCCCTGATAAAATCCTGGAAGGAAATATCCTCTGGAGGAGACATCCTGCGCTTAGGGGAGGAGGGCTCCTATGGGAGAAGCATTCCTGCATCAACAGAACTGTCAGAATTCTCAGATTCTTCTGAGGACTCGAAATACCGTCTGTCCGGATGCTCTTGAAGAGCCGGATACCTGTACCGACCGAAGTTGGTACTGCGAGTAATCGATACTGGGGTATCGGTACCCGAGGGCATCGGAAGACTGGGTACCGGCAAAGTAGACACCGATGCCGATGTCGATGCTATCGGTACTGGTACCGATACCGATGCTGGGACCGGGGCCGGTACCAGCCGGATTGTCTGTCGCAGTTCCGAGGGCGTCGATGCTGCAAGGAGAGCCGCCAGACTGCGCTCAATAGCCAGGACTCTCTGGTCTATCGACGCTGCCGATGCCTGGATGTCGGTACCGGAGAAGAGCGCCGGTACCCCAGAGCATGGCACCAGTAGTTTTGCTGAGGTCGAGGCCTCGAGAACATCCTGGAGCCCCGATAATCCTTTGGAAGCCGAAGCCTCCCTCTGGGGCAATTTTGCTGGTGCAGAATCCTCAAGGGCAATGCCAGAGGCATCTCAATGCTTAGAAGGAGGTCTACCCTTTGAGGACCGGCTGGACTTATGTTTAGTTACCTGAGATCCACGGGAGGAAGAGGAAGCCCTGGAAGATGTCGATGCCACCGAAGCTGCATCAGAGGGAAACAGGGTACTGAGCTTAGCTGCTCGGTTCTGCCGACCTCTTTTAGACATCATGGCGCAGGACATACAATCCGTGACGGAGTGGTCAGGACCTAAACATTTTAGACACCACTCATGGGTGTCAGTGACGGAAATGGTACCTCCTCACTTGGTGCACTTTTTGAAACCTGAGGCAGGTTTCTCCATTGTAGGAAAAATTTCTGGGCCTAAGGCCCAAAAAGGCGCGAGCCACCTTGGAAAAATAGGAAAAAGTGCTAGTATTTTTTTTTTTTTAAAGACAGAAAATAAGAAGAAAAAACCGGCGGTACCGGTAAAGCGTCGAGGAAGGCAGACGCGACCACAAAAAAGAAAGAAAGAAAGAATTCTTCTTCTGCGGTGACAGGAACAACGACCTGCTGGATCCATGGAAAAAGAAGAACTGGAAAGAGGCAGTTGGGAAAGGCGGGAAGGCAGCACGCAGGTGCTCTGGGATGCTCCCAAAAGCTTTCTAATTGGACGCTGGGGAGCATTCCCGTGCAGGCTCTGTCGGTACCGACAATACCCATATGTGAAGACTACATTCCTTCTTGTTCCTGGAGATATACTGCTTGAATACTTCTACGTGTCTCAGAATCTGGACTCAAATGCAGTTCTGTAATGGTTCACTTCAGTGCAATTGGAGTATATCATCATGGCATAGAGTGTAAACCCATCTCTGTACAGCCCTTAGTTGTTCGCTTCATGCAAGGCTTACTTCTGCTCAAACCTTCTCTGGTAGTGTGACTTGCAGTGGGAAGGTGTTTTCTGTTAACACCAAACAGATAGCAGTTCAGGGAAAACCATAATTGTATGGCTGAGGAGGTAGTATTTGAGGGTTTCAAGCACCTACTTGACAGTGAGGGCCTCCTTCTCGATCACTGCAAGATGCTTTTGCTGAGAAAGCAGTTTCCTGCTGATGAAGGCTATGGGAAGTTTTTCACCCCTGATTTCCTGGGCAAAATGTTCCTTTGCCCATCTTGGAGGCATCCATTTGCACAAAAATGGTAGAGAAAATCAGGGCCACTCAGGACTGGTTCTGAGCACATGTCCTTCTTGAGATGTTGGAAGGCTTTGTATGCAGAATGCACAGCACAACTGTGAGTATGGCTAAACTGGTATCCTGGAATGTCAGAGGCTTGTCCTCTCTTATTAATTGAAAGTGGATTTTAGCACAATTACAAAGGGCTAGGACTGTTTTCTTACAAGACTCACCTAACGGCAGATGAATATTTAAAGCTGAAAGGCAGAGGTCAGGAAAATATATACTATCCTGGTTCTCCTATCTTTCCCATCACTCTTTCAGTGTTAGTTCTGTTGGCTCCTCCTCTTCTGCTATCCCACTCCCAGTTGGTGTACCCCAAGGATCTGTCTTGGGTCCGCTCCTTTTCTCTCTATACCCAGTCCCTTGGTGTGCTCATCTCTTCCCATGGCTTTCAATACTATTTATGCCGATGATTCCCAGATCTACCTCTCTACGCCTGAAATCTCTCCGCCAATCCAGACCCAGATCTCTGCCTGCCCTTCTGACATAGCTGCTTGCATGTCTCACCGCCACTTGAAATTGAATATGGCCAAGACTGAACTTCTTATCTTTACTCCTAAAACCTCCTCTCCTCTTCCTCCTTTCTCAGTCTCTGTGGATACCTCTCTAATCCTTCCTGTTTCCTTGGCTTGCAAGCTTGGGGTTGTCTTTGACTCCTCTCTCTCTTTCTCCACACATATTCATCTGATAGCTAAGACCTGACGTTTCTTTCTCTATAACATCAACAAAATCTGCCCGTTCCTTTCTGAACACACTACTAAGATGTTTATCCACTCCTTAATCACCTCCCGTCTACTCCTACCTACTCCTTGCTGGTCTCCCTTTGAATCATCTCTCCCCTTCAATCTGTTCAACACTCTGCTGCACAGCTAATCTTCCTCCAGCCTTATCATGCCCATATTACCCCTATTTTCAAGTCACTTCATTGGCTCCCTATCCATTTCCGCATCTAGTTCAAACTTCTCCTGCTGACCTATAAATGCATTCACTCTGCAGTTCTTCACTACCTTTCTTCTCTCCTTACACCCCCTCCCCCTGGGGAACTCCACTCTTCTGCCAAACTGTTCCTATCTGTGCCCTTCTCTTCTATTACTAACTCTAGACTTCGCTCCTTTCATCTTGCTGCACCTTACGCCTGGAACAAACTACCCGTGTCTGTACACCAGGCACCTTCTCTAACCCTTTTCAAATCCAGGCTGAAAACTCACCTCTTCGCTGCTGCTTTTAGATCTTGACTTACCTGATCTCCTTGTTTCTTTACCTCTTCCCCTTGTTTTATCCCTGTCTACACCTACTGTGTTGTCTGTCTTCACTAGATTGTAAGCTCTGATGAGCAGGGACTGTCTCTTACATGTCTGTGCAGCGCTGCGAAGGACTTGTAGCGCTATACAAATGCTCAGTAGTTGTAGTAGTAGTAGTAATATACTTTGGGCACTATACAACTCATAAGTGTGGGGTAGCTATCTTGATTGCCAATAGTGTGAACTTCCAGCTGACTAAGCAAACTGCTAACTAAGGTGACCCTGATGAATGTTTACACCCTTAACACTAGAAGCCCCAAAAGGAATTTTACCTAGAAACCCCAAAGTGTGTCAATTGACGCATTATCACGATGACTGTATTTAGCATGAAATGCAGATGTGAATTAATGTGAAGTTACTTATTTGTTAAAAAGGATATAGCGATTTTAGAAAAGGTTCAGAGAAGAGCCACCAAAATGGTAAAGGGGATGGAAGGATACTCCTATGAAGAAAGGCTAAAATGGTTAGGGCTCTTTAACCTGGAAAAGAGATGGCTGAGGGGAGATATGATAGAAGTCTATAAATTAATGAACGGAGTGGAACGGGTAAACGTAGATCGATTGTTTACCTTATCAGAATATAGAAAGACCAGGGGACATGCAATGAAGCTACAGGGTAAACTATTTAAGACTAATAAAAGAAAATATTTTTTCACTCAACGTGTAATCAAACTCTGGAATTTGTTACCGGAGGATGTAGTAAAGGCTGTTAGTGTAGCTGGGTTTAAAAAAGGTTTGGACAAGTTCCTGGAGGAAAGGTCCATAAACCATTATTAAGAAGTGACCGAAGATATCAATGCTTGACCCAGTACAAGCATTGTGGAACTTGTGTCTCTTGGGGAAACTGCTAGGTACATATGACCTAGATTGGCCACTGTTGGAGACAGAATACTGGGCTTGATGGACCTTGGTCTGACCCAGTATGGCATATCTTATGTTCTTAAATGCGTGCAGTATATGATGTCATTACATGATATCATCATGTGTTTATTGTTTGTAATGTCGGAGAAAAACTGTAAACAGTGATTTAGATGAGCTACCTAGTGGGAAGAAGAAATTAGACCTTACCTGCTAATTGTCTTTCCTTGAGTTCTCTCCGGGCCAGTCCAGGAACAGAAGGGTTGTCAATCCCATTCAGCAGCTGAGGACTGGAAACTGAAAAGTTTCTCCTGTCAGACCATCTGTCTCCCGGTGACGTCAGCTACTCAGTCTACTTAATGTCCAAGCAGCCACAACTCCACACACATCCAGAAACAAAACAAAAAACCAACGAGGAACTATGTACAATACAATAAACACCTCCAAGATAAACGTAATCTAGTTTCGCATCCACCCCGTTCCTTATTGTCTCAGTTAAGATGGTTATGTTGGTTTCTCATCTTGTTTTTTTTCTTTTTTTCATTTACACTGCCATTGCGCACCTACGGAAAACGATCCTTACTCCCTCCAGCTCGCCACCCCGCGCGGCCAAAAACAGCTAGCAATACAGACCTTGTGCCAGCTCGCTACCACAAAGGGTGGGTCCTGGACTGGCCCGGAGAGAACTCAAGGAAAGACAATTAGCAGGTAAGGTCTAATTTCTTCTTCCTCTTCGTCTCTCCGGGCCAGTCAAGGAACAGAAGGGAAGTACCAAAGCAGTTCCTAAATATGGGAGGGACCAGCGAGCCCGGCCACAAGAGCTGCAGCCCCAACTCTCGCATCCTCCCTGGCATGCACATCTAAGCGATAATGCCTAGTGAACGTGTGAATCGAGGACCACGTCGCTGCCCGACAGATATCCACGGGAGGCACCAAGGCCAACTCCGCCCATGATGTCGCTACCCCCCGGGTAGAATGAGCCTTAAGATTCCCAGGAGGTGGGTGCCCGCTAACCTCGTATGCCTCCGCTATCGCCCGCTTCACGCAACGAGCAATAGAAGCTTTAGAAGCAGCCTGTCCTTTACGCCTACCTGCAAAGAGCACGAAAAGGCGATCCGATTTCCGAAACGGTTTCATCCGTTTAAGGTACTTGCGAAGCACCCGGCCGAGATCCAAGAGGCGCAAGGAGCGTGGAAGCTCCTCTCCGCCCTTGCTGGAAAATGTCGGAAGGGAAACTGGCTGGTTTACATGAAACTCTGATACCACCTTAGGGAGAAAAGGCGGAACTGGTCGTAGAACCACCTTCTTATCCGAGAAGTGAAGAAACGGGCTCCTACAAGAAAGCGCCTGTAAATCTGAAATCTGACGTGCCGAACACAAGGCCACCAGAAAAACCATTTTCCAAGAAAGATGCTGCAAACTAACGGAACTACCCGTTTCGAAAGGCGGATGCGTTAAGGCCTCCAACACCAAATTCAAATCCCAAGCTGGCATCACGGAACGAATGGGTGGCTTGAGAATTCGCGCCACCCTGAGGAACCGATGCACATCCGGATGCGCCGACAGTACCACGCCCTGCACTTTGACCCTATAGCACGCCAGTGCCACCAGCTGAACTCGGAGGGTATTAAGCACCAAACCCTTTTCAAGCCCCCGTTGAAGGAAGGCGAGAATATCCGAAAGGGGAGCGGAGAACGGGCGCAACTCCTGCTCCGCACACCAAGCCTCAAAGATCCTCCATACGCGAATATAAGCTAGAGAGGTGGATCTATGCCGGGACTTTAACAAAGTCGCGATCACTGCCGTGGAGTAGCCCCTCCGCTGAAGGCGCTCCCTCTCAATAGCCAAGCCGTAAGCAAGAACCGATCCACCTGCGGCATCAAGACCGGACCCTGGTACAAAAGATTGACCCGGTCGGGTAATCACCAAGGGCGCTCCACCAGCAACCGCACCAGATCCGCATACTATGGTCTCCTTGGCCAATCTGGAGCTATGAGAATCACGGTACCTCCGTGACGCGCAATCCGCTGAACCACTCTGCTGATCATCGGCCACGGCGGAAACACATACAGCAACAAATTCTCCGGCCAGGGTTGAACCAACCCGTCCAGGCCCTCCGACATATGGTCCTGACGTCAGCTGAAAAACCGACCCGCCTTGTCATTGTTGAAGGTTGCCATCAGGTCCATAACCGGTTGACCCCAGCGAACGGTGATGTCGTGGAAGACCGCTGCATTCAGTTCCCACTCTCCGGGATCTAAGGTATGGCGACTGAGATAATCGGCATGCACATTGTCCTTTCCCGCTACATGTGCCGCCGATAGTGCTAGCAGGTTTTCCTCTGCCCAGAGCAGCAGCAACTGGCTCTCCTCCAACAAGGCGGCACTGCCCATGCCCCCTTGCCGGTTGATATACGACACCGTCACGAGATTGTCCGAGAAGACGCGAACGGCTCGACCCACAACGAGGTTCCGGAACTCCAACAGGGCCAACCGCACTGCCCGGAGCTCCAACAAATTGATGGGCGACTTGCTCTCTGCCAGAGTCCAGGAGCCCTGCGCCACCTGAGCCTGACAATGAGCTCCCCACCTGACAAGACTGGCATCCGTAGTGACCAACAGCCAATCGGGTTCTTTTAGGGGAACCCCCGCCTGCAGGTGCATGGGATCTAACCACCACTGAAGAGTGGACGCCACAGACTGCGGATACGGCAGCCGGCAGTGCAGGGGATGGAGCTGAGGAGACCATTGGCTCAGGAAGAAGCTCTGAAGAGGACGCATATGAGCCCTGGACCACGGAACCAGATCCAAGGCCGCTGCCATGGACCCTAGGAGCTGTAAATATTTCCAGGCGGTGGAAGCCTGCGAACATAGAAAGGCCCTCAGGAGCCATAGAAGTTTGTGGACACGCTCTTCGGGAAGGAACACGGAACCCAGCTGAGTGTCAAACAACGCCCCCAAATAAGTGAGGCGACAAGTCGGCGATAACCGACTCTTTGCCAGATTGATCACCCAACCGAGACTCTCCAGGACCTGCACTACCCGAGCCGTCGAAGAAACTGACTCCGCATGAGAGCGAGAGTGGATCAACCAATCGTCGAGATAGGGATGAACGTGAATCCCCTCTTCCCTCAAGGCGGCTGCCACTACCACCATGACTTTCGTGAAGGTCCGCGGAGCCGTGGCCAAACCGAAGGGCAAAGCCCGAAATTGAAAATGTCCCATGGGCACGGCAAAACGCAGATACTTGTGATGCTCTGCCCGGATGGGAATGTGAAGGTAGGCCTCCGTGAGGTCTATGGCCGAGAGCACCTCGCCCGGTTGTACCGCCCGAATCACAGAGCGCAGAGACTCCATGCGAAAATGAGGCACCCGCAAACAGCGATTGACATGTTTGAGATCGAGGATGGGACGAAAGGACCCTTCCTTTTTGGGAACCACAAAATAAATCGAGTATCGACCTAATCCGCACTGGTCTGGCGGAACCGGTACAACCGCCTTGAGCCGCAGCTACCGGAGAAGGGTCTCCTGCACCGCCAATCTTTTCGCCGGAGACCCGCACGGGGACCTCACGAAGGCGGGTGGTAGAGGCTGAGCAAAGTCCAACGCGTAACCATCGTGGATAATCTCTAGAACCCAACGGTCCATGGTAATGGAGGTCCAGACGGAGAGGAAATCCTGCAAACGACCGCCCACCGGCACCTCCGCCTGGACCTGCCGCCCTTCATTGCGGCTTTTTGGAGGCAGTTTGCTGAGAGGACAAAAATCCTCTGCCAAACCCCCGAGCTCCACGAAAGGACTGACCTCGCGCTCCAAACCGACCTCTCTGATACGGAGCAAAGCGAGGCCCCCAAAATCTGCGAGTATCTCGGACTGGACCCCTGAACTGAGTGCCGGGCCGCAACTGCTTAGGACGATCCTCTGGCAGGCGACCGCCCTTGGAATCACCTAGATCTTTGACAATTTTCTCCAGAGCCTCCCCAAAAAGTAGCTTACCTTTATAGGGCAGTTTACTGAGCCTAGTCTTAGACGATGAATCCGCTGCCCAATTTCTCAGCCAGAGAAACCGGCGGCTACCACAGATGCCATGGACTTCGCGGAAATCCGAACCAAGTCATAGAAGGCGTCGGCTAAGTAAGCGGCAGTGGACTCCAGCTTTGCCCCCTCTGTCCCAAAGGGGCCCCCCTTGTCAGCCGCTGACTCTCCCTGGAGCCAACGGATGGAAGCCCGGGACACATACGCCCCGCAAACGGACGCTTGCAGTGCTAGCGCACAGGAATCAAAAACTTGCTTCAGAATGGTCTCCAATTTCCTATCCTGAAGATCCTTAAGGGCCGCAGCCCCCTCCACCGGAATGGTGGTCTTCTTTGTCACCGCGGAAACCAAGGCGTCCACCTTGGGCATGCGCAACAAGTCCTTTTCCTCCTGCGGCACTGGGTAGAGTCGACCCATAGCCCGACTACCCCGCAAGGACACCTCCGGGCATTCCCACTCAGACTCAATCATTTGCTTGATCACTCTATGGATCGGAAAACACCGCTGATCAACTTTAAACCCCTGTAACAGAGGATCCTCCAAGGGCTCCTGCGGGACCATTGGGGGAACAATATTAAGCGCTGCCAATGACTGTGCAATAAGAGCACCCAGCTCCTCCTTGCGAAATACTCGAAAAATATTAGGGTCATCCCCCGGAGCAATTTCCCCCTCTTCTAACTCCCCAGACCAGGAGTCCACATCCGCCTCAGATATGATCTCTTCTTCCTCCCCCAAAGGAGCAGCAGAGAGCGAGGGCCCCAAAAAAATCAGCCCCATTGCCTGGGAGCTTATCCATTTTAGAGGTACCCTCACCTGGATCCAAACCCGTAGCCGCCATATGCGGGTCAGCCCAGAGGGGGGGGGGGAAGGGGGGAGGAGAGAAAGCAGCGCTGCCAGCCTGCTCTGTCTTCAGTAGGTATGCTCTATGAAGAGCTAAAATAAAATCCGGGGAAAACAAGGACTCCACCTTATGAGGTATCCTCTCAGAAGGTCCTTTAATCCCCTCCTCAGCAGAGGAGGGCCTTTTGGACTTCGCCTTCTTCTTCTCAGGCTTCCCCGAAGGCATAGAAGCAGCCGTGCCTGAAGACAAAATGGCCGCCATTCCCGCCAGAATTGGCTTGCTTTTGGAGGCTTCCCCCACGACGGTGGACGGTGCAACCGCGTCCATCAGGCCCCCCAAGTACCCTCACTCACCTACTACCAACACACACAACCAGATGGAGAACTCCCCCGGTCCGGGCCCGTCGCCAGCTTCGCTAGACCACAGCGCACACGCCGACGTCGAGAGCACAGAAAAGAGCGCGCTCACGCTGAGACACCTGTGAGGGCAGCCACGAACAGAGCCTGACAGAAGCCCGCCCGACCCCCGCGAGCCCCGCAACACTCACCGGACCTGCAGAGATGCCGACCAGCACCAGAACCACAGCACAGCCTGCACTCCAGTGTCCCGCTGCTAGCGGGACACGGAGAAATAGCAAAACAACTGAGGGAGGAAAATCTGGGGTTCCCAGCGTCTCCCGGGTAAGCTGTGCAGCGATGGCAGCGTAGCGGTGAGCAGGCTCTGCCCCCGATAGCAACCAGCTTTGTCAGCCTCCTAATTAGCTGGGTAAATTGAACGAGGGCAAACTGAAAAGGGAGAGGATGCTCTGCCAGAACCTCCTAACCCCCCAGCCGTGTAAAAAAACCAAAAAACTGCAAATAAGGAATTTCTTCAAGTCTCTCCGGGAGCCCAACAGGGAACACGTCCTATTCAGCTGCTGAGGACTGAAAGACTGAGTAGCTGACGTCACCGGGAGATAGATGGTCTGACAGGAGAAACTTTTCAGTTTCCAGTCCTCAGCTGCTGAATGGGATTTACAACCCTTCTGTTCCTGGACTGGCCCGGAGAGACGAAGAGGAACATGAATTTATACCTAGAAGCCCCAAAGTACGTCAATTGACACATCCAAGACAATTGAGTGTGTCAATTGAGGTACTTTGGGGCTTCTAGGTATAAATTCATTTTCTCGCTAGGTGGTGCATCTGTCATTAAATTTCGATGCACATATTTGAACATCTTGACCTTGCTAGCAAAGTCATGGAACATGGCAGTGGCACTGGTATACAACTTCAAAGATGCATTTGCGTCAATTGACACACTTTGGGGCTTCTAGTGTTAATGATCAGGTGGGCACCTTCTTTCACTCTTTTGTTTAGCTGATTAGACTGATAAATGGAGGGAGTGATGTATTTAGTGGAAGACGTTAACTGCACTCTTTTACCATCGGATAAGTCAGAAAATAAATTAACAAATTGGGTGGGGGTTAGAGTCCTGTAGAAGTGGTTAGACCAATTAGGGTTGAGAGAGTGGCAAGATGGCATCCTAGTGGAGGTGTCTGAGTGAGTTCTCAGCATTTTCCCTGACTTTTGTTACTTGGTCTCTCACTGGTGGATTCAATGCCGGGACAGAGGAAGGGGAAGCCTAAGCGAGGTCCTGACACTGATGCAAGCTCCTCCAAGGGACAGACAAAGTTGGTGAACTGCCAGGGTTTCACTCATTTGGACCCAGCAGAAGCTTTGGCCAGTTCATTTCTATCAGAGATTGACTGGAGCGCTGAAGGAGTGCCATTAAACCCTAATGATCAAGTAGCTCCCCTGTGACCTTGAAGTGATGTCTTTGGGAGTGTAACCAGTGCTTTGCAGAATACCAGAGAACTATCTGTGAGTTGTGGGCTTCTGGGAAAGCCCCTGCTGACCTCCTTGCCGGTAGAGCATGGTACCAGGCATCAGAAGTACTCTGATGCCAGGAGTATGTGAGTGGAAGGAGCTCTGGACGAATCACAGGTGTGTTGGTGAAACCTGCTCATGTGTCACTGGAGACTATGGGATGCCATGAAAGGTCTGGAGATCTCAATAACAATTCTTTGAAACTGATTTTTTAAAATAACTTTATTTATTTATATAACGAGGCACATACATAAAAGTCAAACAACAACAACCCAAGGGTGGCAGCACCCCCAACAAGTGCACTGCATTATCAACAACAATCATCTTACATATATAACCGCATCTATGCTGGCCAATTCTTAAAGCTCCAAGCCAGCTTACTCCCCAACATAAGCATTCTAACATATCCCAGCCTCCATCCCCTTGGGAACCCCGATACACTATGCCCCCAGGTTGTGATATGATACACCAGGGGATTAACCCATCTTCCCTGAATGGAAGAAAAAAAATACAACCACTAAACTGAGGCCCACCAATACCTAGACCAAAAAGCCAAACAGGAGAAGGAGAAAGAAAAAAGAGAGGGAACAAAAAAATAGAAGAGAAGAAAAGAAAGAAAGAGTGAAAGAAAAATAAGGTGGGGAGAATCCCTTCCACTTAACCCAGCATGCCCAAACATTCAAAAGTTTGGGTTAATAATCAAAGGCTATTGGCAAACCTAGAGGACCCATCAAATACTCTCTCAACTCGTTAGTCATCCCCCACTTCTGCGGCAGACCACTGCCAGCAGTCAATCACCAAATCTGGCAAGGAATCAGGAGGTCAGACCTGGGGCGCTACCAGGGTCCTCTCTTAACTCGGCATCCTCCCCCACCCATTTTCCTATCCACCTCACAAATGGGGACCATTAGTGTTCAAAACTCTCCATCCGCCCCGTAAGCATCGCTGATAACATGTCAGTATTCATCACATGATTAACTCGCAGCTGCCAGCCCACCACCTTTGGACCACTGTCCAATCGCCACTGCTGCGCTATCACCATACGAGCAGCTACCAGCAACTGTCTGACTAACTTATCCAGCCCACTAGAGCCAACCTCATCACCCAAGCCCAACCCCAGCAGACACATAGCAGGCTCCATCCTCAGCTGAGTACCAGCTATAGAGTTAATCCAAGACACAATCTGCTTCCAATAGCTTTGTGCACAGGGGCAATCCCACCACATATGATAAAAAGAGCCTGCCATACCACATCCTCACCAACACACATTCAACCTCCCCTATCCCCACCACTGCAATTTGCTGCGGCACAGCATACGCCCACTGAAGCAGTTTAAAATGGGTTTGCCGATAGCTAGTGCTCCACGCATAGCTATAAAGCTGCCAATGAACCCTCTGCCAAACTTCCTCTGGGAGGCTCCGCCCTAAGAACCTATGCCAACTCTCCACATGAAGCCCCACCCCTGGATACATTACCAATCACTTCTAAATCACGGGCAGGACACAGCAACTGCGATCTATGATCCTCCCGAGTGACAAAACAGTGAAGCTGAAAGTATTGGAAGAACATAACTCTGACCCCCATAGGCGGCTCTATAATGAGGACAAGTGAGGCGGTGGCCTCAGGCGGCAGCTTTTTGGACTTTTTGGGGGCGGCAAAATTACCCCCAAAAAGACCGCCATCACCGCCTCACTCAGCCTTCAAAATAAAAGAAAAAAACAAAACTCCGGTGCAAGAAGCAGCTGCCGCTGCTGCTCTAGCAGCAGCGGTGGCAGCAGCAGAATGAGGAGCCCCACGGCCCCCCCCCCCCGGAGAGCCTGCTGGTTTTCCCAGCTCCGCTTTGCAGAGCCGTGGTGAAGGGACAGTGTTTCCCTTAACTGCGGCTCTGTTAAAGCTGAGCCCGAGGTGCTGATGGGAAACAGGAAACAGGCAAAGCAGAGCCGGGGAAACCAGCAGGCTCTCCGGGGGGAGGGGGGGCAGGTGGATGGCCACGGGGCTCCTCATTCTACTGCTGCCACCGCTAGAGCAACAGCAGCAGCTTCTTCTTACGCCGCAGGTTTTTTTTTTTTCAATTTCCCGGTTGGGGGGGGGGGGGAGAGGGGTCTAGGACTGGAACTGGGCTGATGGGGGGTAGGACAGGAACTGGACTGATTGGGAGGTTTAGGACTGGAACTGGGCTGATGATGGGGGATTAGGAATGGTGATGGGCTATGGGGGGGAGGTGGTTAGAACTGGAAATGGGCTGATAGGGGTTAGTACTGGAAATGGGCTGATCGGGAGGGGGGCTAGGACTGGTAATGGTCTATGGGAGGGTTTAGATTTGGAAATGGGCTGATGGGGGGTTAAGACTAGAAACCGACTGATGGGGGTTTAGAACTGGAAATGGACTGATCGGGAGGGGGGCTAGGACTGGTAATGGTCTATGGGAGGGTTTAGAATTGGAAATGGGCTGATGGGGGGTTAAGACTAGAAACCGACTGATGGGGGTTTAGAACTGGAAATGGACTGATCATGAGGGTGGCTAGGACTGGTAATGGGCTATCGGGGGGGGGGGTTAGAACTGGAAATGGGCTGATGGGGGGGTTAGGACTGGTAATGGGTTATGGGGGGGTGTTAGAACTGGAAATGGGCTGATGGGGGGTTAGTACTGGAAATGGGATGATCGGGAGGGGGGCTAGGACTGTTAATGGGCTATGGGGGGGGGTTAGAACTAGAAATGGGCCGATGGGGGGTTAGGACTGGATATTGGCTGATGGGGGTTTAGAACTGGAAATGGACTGATCAGGAGGGGGGTTAGGACTGATAATGGGCTGTCGGGGGGGGGGGGGTAGTACTGGAAATGGGCTGATCAGAGGGGGCTAGGACTGGAAATGGACTGATGGGGGGTTAGGACTGGTAATGGGCTATGGGGGGGGGAGACTAGGACAGGAAATGGTCTGATTGGGGTGCTAGGACTGAAAATGGACTTATTGGAGGGTTACGACTCGTAATGGGTTGATTGGGGGGCTAGGACTGGGGTGGGCTGATAAAGGGGATAGGACTAGAAATGGGCTGGGACAGGAAATGGGCTAATAGGGGAGGGGAGGAGAGTGCTGCTGGTCTTGGAAGAAAACTAGGGGCTAGGGCTACAAATGGGCTGATGCAGGGGGGGTGTGTGATAGAATAGGACTGGAAGGGAGCGGATACTGAGAGGGTCTGCCAGGGGAAGGATGGGGCAGGAAGGGAAGGAGGGGGCTGGAAAGGAGCTGACACCTGGAATGTACTGAAGGGGGACTGGAAGGGAGTTGACACTTGGGGATGGGCGTGGTAGGTAGCTGGGTAATAGGGAGAAGGCTGGAAGGGAGCTGACATGTGAATGGCACTGGAAGAGAGATGGACAGAGGGTAGGGTGGCTGGAAGGGAGCTGACTGGGGGTGGCACTGAGAATGAACCTGAGCTGATACCTGGGATGGTATTTGGACTAGAAGGGGCTGGACAGTGGGAAAGGAGGGGGGCTGGAAGGGAATGGACACAAGTGGCAATCATGGGAATGCAAGGTGGTTGACATTGGAAGGTACTGGGGGGGAGGACTGGAAAGGGGACTGATACTGGGGAGGGTTACTGAAACTGGAAATGGGCTGATTGAAGGAAGTGAAGAAAACAAAAGAAGAGATAAGAAATGGCAGATGAATGGACCATGGACCACAGAAAGAGAGCTAAGAGAAGACAGGAAAGCAGAAGCCTCAGATCGGGACCAGCATGATCAGAGAATAAAATGGTCAGACAACAAAGGTAGAAAAAATAATTTTATTTAATTTTGGTGATTGGACTTTGTGCTATTTTTATATTTTACACAGTATTGGGGAACTGCATCTCTTATTTATCTGATGTTGCACTGCATGTGGACTCTGGCTTCTTGGGGTGTCAGTTTAAATTTTGTCTACATATTTTTATTTTTACTTTAGATTGTGGTTACTTATTCTGTACTTGGTGAGGATCGATGTTGTGCGTGTGTGACTGAGGTCAGGTGTTCTGTTAACATGCAGTTTATATATAAAGATCTATACTATACTGTAGTAATTTGACTTGTTCAGCTTTTCAAATAGGTGTATGGATGTTCCAGGGCCCACTGTAGTATTTACAGTGACGCTTTTTTTAGATGGGCTCCTTATGTGACTTTTGGAAGTTTGTGCTAATATGGTATGGTATGGTAGGTTTGCTTTTTGTTGTAAGGTTTTTTATTAGTTCACAATATGCCTGGTACTGGAGAATAGTGGTTGTTGTTGTTGTTAGTGAGATGATCAGAATCAGATTTTTTTTTAATATTGAGTTCTATGGGTGAATGTCCTGGTTCTGCTCTGCACCTACTGTGGATGCAAAATATATGTTGAAAAAGAAAAAGGGAGAACCATAACACAGTTTATAACAAAATAAAAATTGGTTATAATTTAGTTTTATAAACTGTGCTATTGATTCTTGCTGTCTTTTAGTTCCTTGATGTGCAAAGAGGACCGTACCTAGCCCTGTGCAAGCAGTGCAGCCGCACAGGGCGCAAAGGCTTGGGGGGCGCATTTCGGCTCTCTGCTGTTGCCCTGCTGCCACTGGCAGGACAATAGCAGGCAGTTAAAATGCGCCCAAAGCCTTTTCGCAGCACTTTAAGCAGGTCTGGTCCCTCCCTCCTCCGACACGATGTCAGAGCAGGGAGGGACAGATCTGCTTAGAGTGCCGGCATCTTTCAGATTGGGTGCTGCCCCCCCTCCTCCTCCCCATACCTCTGTCCAGTGCTGCCTGTTCTTTCCCTGCTGCCGGTGCTGCCATGAAAAAAACAGAGGGTGGCAGCAGCAGGGAAAGAGCAGGCAGCGCTGGATGGAGGTATGGGGGGAGAGGGGGGCGTGCGCCAGAGTTGCAAGTCGCATAAGGTGTGATTGCAGTTCGATACGGCCCTGTGTGCAGACATCTTGCATTTCCTCCATATAATCTAATCGGCTTTTTAATTTGGTTCAGTCTCTGATTGGATTTTTGAAAAAGCCCCGCCCCCTCTAAGGTGATGGGAGGGGCACCATCTCATTCTTCGCCTCAGGCAGCAGACTGCCTTGAGCCACCCCTTTTCTAAGCAACTGCTCCAAACTCAACATGACCCCATCCTCAAATAAATTCTGAAATCAGAACAAGCCTATAGCCTCCCAACTATAGCCCAAGTAACGAAAGTCTGACCCACTAAAAGGACAAAAATCCCATATTTTCACCTCTGGAAACAAGGACCCGCCAAGCCAAGCTTTCCGCCGCATCCCAGATATCACCTGGACTAGGGGACCTAAAAACACATGCCCACATACTGCTTTGTCTCCCCTTCCACTTAACTAAAAAATAGACTGGGGTGAAATCCAGCCTCTTTCCAGCTGGACCCATCGCTCATCCGGCATCTGGACATAATGATACCTTAACCTGCGGAGAACAGCCGCTTTATAATAGAATACCAACTTGGGAAAACTGAACCCCCCCATCTCCACTGAGTGAACCAATCGATCCCAACCTGTTCAAGCCCTGTGCGATTTCCATACAAACTGACTTAGGCACTTTTCCAATTTGACAAAAAATCCCACAGGTATCTTAATCGGCAACTGGGAAAATAAATACAACAATCTTGGCAAAATCACCATTTTCAGTGCCACCGCCCTACCCAACCAACCCAGGGTCAGCTCCTTCCACCCCACCAACTCCTCACGGATCTTTGCGAGTAAGGGAGTGTAATTCAGGGAAAAGTGCTCACCAACTTTGGGAGAGACCCTATCCCCCAAGTACGTAAATGCCCCAGTCGCCAACCGAAACAAACCCAGTATTACTGGCATGGCACTCCCAAGAGGCAAAATCTCGGACTTATCCAAATTAACCTTAAACCCAGAGATCCTCACAACTCCCAAAGCAAAGACCGCTCTGGGTCATCCATAAAAACCAATGTATCATCCGCATATAAAGAAACACTCTGTGGCATAGAATTAACCATAATCAGAGATATTTTATTTATTTATTTATTTATTTTATTTATTTATTGTTCTTATATACCGCGCTCTTTAAAATCAGTGCGGTTTACAGGTAACATTCAAGCATCTCAGATATCTGTTATGCCTTTACATCGAACAGGAGCAAAAACTTGGATGTCAACTAGGGTGACTATTTACAGTATCTACAATTCTGTACATTAATACCAAGAGTTGTCTTGTTGTCTGTGATATACCCCTAACCGAATGGATAAGACAGGCAAGCGGCTCAATAGCCAGGGCAAACAGCAGCAGGGACAATGGACAGCCCTGTCGAGTTCCCTGGTAAAACCAGAAGCTGTCCGATCGCAACCTGTTGACTATCACTCTTGCCCGAGGGACAGCATATAACACCTGTACCCAGCCAACGTATTGCTCCCCGAACCCAAATTTCATCAACACCGCCATCAGATATTCCCATTAAACGTGGTCAAAAGCCTTCTCCGCATCCAAAAACACACAGCAAGCTGTCCTCGACGACTGGGACGAATGCAACATAATGTTCACCAATCTTCGCACATTATCTGTGATCTGTCACCCCCGAATAAACCCAGACTGATCTGGGTGAGCTAGATCTGCCATAACAGTATCCAACCGGTTAGCCAACACCCGCGCAAAGATTTTCACGTCACTATTCAACAATGAAATTGGACTGTAATTGCCACACTCCTTCGAGGACCTTCCCTCCTTTGGAATAAGCGAGATCTCCACATCGTACATAGTTGACGGCAAACTTCCTACCATTCTCACTTCATTAAAGACCCGCTGAAGCACCTGGGCCAACGAGTCACTCAAAGCCTTATACCATTCCACTGTGAAGCCGTCTATTCCCATAGCCTTACCCGAAGAGAGTGACTTGATGGCCTTCACTACTTCCCCTCCCGTAATTTATAAAAAATGTTAAATAAATGAATAAATAAATTTCCTGGTTCAGCATGTCCCGCTGCACATCCGACACCATCGGGAGCCCGACTTGATCTAATAAGGCATCAAGCTTAGATGCCAAAGCAGAAAGCTCCGACCTATATAAATGTGCATAAAAAGCCTGAAATGCCCGGGATATACCCAGGCTATCCCATTGCAGCTCTGTATTGGAGTCATAAACAGCACTCATGAAGTGACTATTCTGCTTCTTATGGAGCTGCCAAACCAGCAACCACCTAGCTTTATCGCCATACTCCATAAAATTCCGCCATGAAACCCGTAGCAGAAACTCCAACCACTCAGTCTCAATCGCCTCAAGCTGTCACCTAACCTCTATCAGAGCTCGATAGGTCTTAGAACTCCCAGTCCTTTTATGCACTGCCTGCAGCTCCTCCAAACATGCTCTTAACTCCATTACCTGGGCGTCATGTAGGCACTTCCGTCTGACAGCTAACTGTATTAGCCAACCTCTCATATAGGCTTTCCCAGACTCCCACAATACTTCAGGGGTTATTGTACCATCATCATTAAATGAGAGGAACTCTTTCCACCACCCATCCATCAACACCCTCACCCCCTCCTCCTGCACTAACCACACGTTCATCCACCAAAACCACCGCTGCTGTACCTGGTTCATCCAGGTCAAGCAGCAAATAAACCATACCATGATCACTGACTTCTAAGGGTCTAATACCCACACCTTTCACACTCCTCAACACCTCAACCGGACAACAGAACATGTCAAGCCTGGAGTACTCCTGTGTTCTCGCAGAGCAATGTGTATAGTCCCACTCGCTCGGATGCAGAGAACGCCAGACATCTATGCAACACTGCCTTGCTAGGGCTCTCCTCAGTGCAGCCCCCTCCAACACCGGAGAGCCCCTAAGCACTGGACCAGACCTGTCCAATGTGCTCAAGACACAATTCATGTCCCCACCTAGCCATAGGGACCCTTTAGCCCTCTGTACAAAAGAGGACAATGCCTGGTGAAAAAACCCTCCTTTCGGGCCATTGGGGGGCATACAGATTGAACAAAGAAATCTCCTGCCATTCCACGTGCCCCACTGCCCATACCACCCTCCCCTGACTGTCTCCTCTGGTATTGTATAATGTAAATGGGACACTATCTCTTATCAGAATGGCCAAACCCCTCTTCTTTGAGTTATAAGCAGAGAAATAGACTTTACTCCAGTGCTTGCTTTGCAACTTCATCATTTCTAAGGGGGTCAACCTCACCTCCTGCAAAAGAGAAATATCCACCTTCTCCCGCCTAAGGTAGTCTAACACTCGCCTCTTAATAGGATTATTAAGCCCGCCAACATTTAACGTGGCAACCTTAAGGGCCATTGGCAACTACAGGCCAAAAGTAAACTATTTTCCCACAAGAGCTTAACCCCCTCCCTCCACTCCCCCCCCCCCCCCCCCAGCTAACAGCACACCAAGGAAAGACAAAAACAAAAGGGGGAAGAAGAGAAGAGAAAAACCAAAAACATAAGAACAATAACTACCAAACACAAGGGGAGCAAATCCCTTGTCCTCTTTTGCAATAAACTTCATGGATAGGCTTCAGCTACATCAGCCCACCACCATCACAACCTTCAACCCCCCCGCCCCCCCTGCATCACATACCCCAGATAGTAGAAACTCATCTACACATTAAACTAAGAACCTTCCTTCCAAAGGAAAAAAAAACTGACAAACAAACCACCTTTCATTCCCTCCCTTCATTCCATTTCCACCCCCACTTACCCCACATCTCAATTCCCTCTAAACTGGACCCAGACCCATCCTTCAGGCACCCCGATGCAATCCTAATCCATCCCACTCACTCCCAAGGCTCACTCCCCATATAAATTCCCAACACAACAAGAACAGAACCACATCAACCTCCCCCTCCCACCCTTCCCCCAACAACATCATCTTAGAAATACTCCACAATATTCAGGTGCATCTCAATCCCTCCCCCCCCCTCACCATCCCCTCCCCCTTACTGCACATCCAGTCCTTCCCAGCACTAGCTGTACCAGGAGAGATTACACCGACACCAACAGAGAATCAGTGGGCAAAGTCCTTAGGCAACAGCAGCTCAGTCTTTTTGGCTCCATCACTCCCCCATACAGGATGCAGTCAATTCGTTCTCCACCACTGCACTGACTGCATCACCAGTCACTCCCCTCTCCATCTCGTTAACTGCAGGCTCCACCAATCCTAAATCCGAACTTGCAGGGCTTCCTTCCTTCCCATCCTCAGGGAATCCACCCTACTCTGAGCAGGACATTGAGCTGTGTCTCGGGCAGGGCTCAGCCTACCCTTCATTTCCCACTTCCTCTGGAGAGTTTAAGAAATGTCTCTTCCTTTGCACCATGACAGTCAATCTTGTGGGAAACTATATACTCGCACTTAGGCCAGCCTTCAATAGTATATCCCTATATTGCAGCAGCGCTTTGCGCTTACGAACAGTTTCAGCTCTCATGTCAGGGAATATAGAAATTTTCCCGTTATTATAAGTTACAGTCTTAGACATACGAACCTCAAAAATCACATGTTCCTTCTCTTGGTACCTCAGTAGCCAAACATTAAGGCCCTCGGCCACTTCCCAGACTCTGGAAGTGGACGTGTCTCCCTATGCGCCCTATCAATTTCATATGAAGGGGAAGCAATTTGGGTGGGAAAGCACAAGTCCAAGAGGCCCTTCACAAATCTCCGAGCATCTGGCAGCTCTTCTCCTTCCGGCACACTGAAGATATATATGTTCTGCCGATGATCTCTGTTCTCCCGCTCCTCTGCATTCTCTTCCAACCGCACCACACCGCACCGCCTTCCTCAGCTTAGCTAGCTCCACCACTTGCTATGTTCCACAGTCTTCCACTGCGCTCACCCGCTCCTCCGCCTCAGCGATGCGTGCCACCAGCATGTCAAAGCGCTCAGCAAAGCTAGCCGTGACTGCAGTAATAATTTCAGCCTTCGAAGCACGAATTTCCTTCAGTAGAAGGGCCATCTTGTCCCCCTTTTCAGAAGCGGCGTCATTATCCCCGAAGGGCCTTCTTCCCCTCTGCCATGACACCCTTCGCTGCATCAGGTTCCACTGCCTGCTTAGTCTTCTCCGCATACATTTCTCTGATCGTCAGATCGGAACGAGACCTGGCGGTCTTCCGCATATTACTACCACTCTCCAAACGGGTTGCAAGAGGGAAGAAACTCCGTAAATATACCAGTTTAATAATGTAGTGGCACAGAGCTGAACACACTCCCTCCATCTACATCGACACTGGAACCGGAAGCCCCTTTGAAACTGATTTTGAGATGGTATTGGCTGAGTTCCCTTCCCAGACCCAACTTTTGATCCAGGTGGAAGTGAGACTGGAGGAGATTGGGAGGGTTAACGATGGAAATGAAGTGTTGCTGGCTTAGATTAAGGAAAAGGATATACTAAAAATTTTAGCAAACCAGTCTAGAAAGAATAGCTTGCATTTTTTAAATTTTCCTAAATGTCTTTTGACTGCTCCATTGGACATGGTTAGGAAGTACTTGAGGACGGTTTTGAAGTTTCCTCCTGATAACCTCCCGCCTTTGGCTAAGGCTTACTATGAAGTGTTTCATCATCTGGGAGCTGTAAGCCTTTTCCTTTGGAAGATCAAGAGGAAAGCCAGATACATTTGACTTGCTTCTTAGAATCATTGTTGGAGGTGGTCACTGAATCTACAGTACTACTTTGATGGCCATTTTTGCATTTGAGTCAGACAGGGAATATTTTGAAATTGTATTTCTGCAATATTCATTTTAGCTTTCTGGGCTGTAATGTAAGGATATTTCCTGATTTTTCTCGCTATACGCCAACCCGTTGATGAGTTTTTTGGCTCTGAGGCTGAGGTTTGAGGCTGTTGATGTTGGGTTAGTTTAAAATTTCCTTGTAAGTGTGCTATATCTATTGGGGCTAAATTTTATATTTTATTTGATCCCAGTCAGTTAAGAGAATTTCCTGCTGCTAGAGAGGATGTTCAGGGTTCAGTAGGGGCTCAACAGTAATAAGTGTACCAGCTGCTTTTGCTTGTGTCGACTACTTTTATTGTCTAGGAAGATTTAAATTTCCTTTGGTTTTTTTTGTTTGGTTATTCCTTTTGATCTTCCCCTGTATAATTGTGGCCTATCATGTGATTTATTATTAAGAGGGTAATATTTCCTAAACTATTGCCTTTTTTTCTTGTATCTAAGTGATATTATTATTTGAAATGTTGGATAAATAATTTTTTTAAAAAGATCAGTTATGATTGGTAGACCTATGGCACTGGCTACATCCTGGGGAGCGGGACTATACTTGCTACTCGGTGGTTCACCAGACGTATTCCCCCATTGATTACTGGTTTGTTTCTCAAAGAGTTAAGGTGGGCATATAGGAATATACTATTCATATCACGTTTTCGGACCATGCTATGTTATCTCTGACCCTGAAGTATGCAGATCCGGACTGAACCCCTTTTCATTGGTCTATAAATAGGCTGTAGTTAAAGGACCCTGTTTTTGTAGAGCAGCTGAGGGAAATCTGGGAGGAGTTTTTTGTGCTTTAACCAGATGCTTGAAGACACTTATTGGAGACTGCGAAGGCAGAATTGAGGGGCCATATCATCTCTATTTAAGCTGCACTTAAAAATCAAAAACTGAAGTAGTATAAGGACATATATACTAAGTTGGTCAGGCTGGACTGTCTCCATAACACAAAGGAGAAACGAATATACTATGGAAGCTGCTTATAGTCCATGGGGCATTGAACTTTCCGAGTTTAGAGCAGATGGTGCAGGCTATGCAGAGGACTAAAAGACATTTTTATGAACATTCTGATAAGACAAATAAACTGTTCTGACAGTTTTAAAAAATCCATATTAAGAAGTGCATTCAACAGATAAGGGATGTTAAGGGGAATATTACTTTGCTGTCTGCTAAGATGGCAGAGTGTTTTGCAAACTTTTATAAGGAGCTGTACACCTCCCAGTTGTCTATGTCCCAGTCTCGGATAGAGGAATAGTTTAGACAATGCAATTTGCCAAAATTAACTTTGCCATTAATGCAGTCACTAGATAGATCCTTCAGTCAGGGGAGATCAGTAAAGCTATATCTGTGCTTAAAAACAATAAGGCAACTGGCCCTGACCATCTGCCAGCTGAATTATACAAGTGGTTTTGAGATTAGATCACCCCCATTCTCGTTGAGCTTTTCAATGATGCATTGTAACAGCAAGCCCTTCCTAAATCCTTCATGGAGGCCACAATTACAATTAGCCCCAAAGAAGGGAAAGACCTGCTGCTTTGCAGTAACTACCAAGCCTTTTCCCTAGTGAACACTGATTATAAGATTCTAGCGAAGGTTCTTAGTTTTAGGCTTGAAAATGTTTGGTACATCCTGATCATACTAGACTGGTTTTATTAAAGGCAGATATGGAGTGAATAATGTGTGTTGCCTGGTGAATAACATTCAGGCCCTACCGGGTGAAGAGGGGAGCTTTGCAGTTATTTCACTAGATGCAGAAAAAGCCTTCAACAAAATTGAATGGCCTTATTTCAGTCCTTGAAAATTTTGGATTTGGGGTCAACCTCTGTAATTGGATACAAATCATTTATAGTTCACCCATGGCAGCGATATTGGTTAATGAACATATTTAGCCCAATTTTGCTTTGGGAAGAGACACAAGGCAGGGTTGCCCCAAGTCCCCGCTGCTTTTTGCCTTAGCAATTGGACTTCTTGCATGCTGACTCTACAAGATGGTGAATGAGATTGGGATAATGATAGGGAGTCAGGGATATGTGGTCTCCCTGTATCTGGATGACACCCTTATCTATGTTAGGTGCCCTGAAATCTCTCTATTGGTCCTTCTACGAGAGATGGGAGTGTTTAGAGACTACTACGGCTATACAATCAACTTCCAGAAGTCGACTCTGCTGCTTTGGGGGTCTTACCAATCAGGAAGGTTGGCACCAGGAGAGGCTGTGGGTTTCCAAGTGGTGACGACGTTCCGCTACCTAGGCATTGTGGTTTCCAATGATACCTCGCAGTTATACAGCTTGAACTATGAAGGTCTTCTACATGCTGTCAGAACAGACCTGCAACATTAGCAGGATAAGGCAGTGTCCTGGCTGGGGAGGACAAATGTTGTTTATTTATTTATTATTTATTTATTTAAAGTTTCTTATATACCGCGCTCTTTAGCATCAGCGCGGTTTACATGGAACAAAACATTCTCAGTACATTTGAAAACACGTATGAGTTAAGTTTGTTAAGATGCTTATGTTGCCTTGTTTCATTTTTCTTTTCACGAATCTTCCAATTTTGTTACCCAGATCCTTTTTTAAGATGGCATGGAAAATCTTGGCAAATTATATTTGGCAGGGTAAGATGCCTAGAATAGCACTGAATAGGTTATCTGCCCCTAAATCAATGGGGGAAGGATGTTTCCCAATATCATGGTCTATTACTGGAGTGCCTGCTTGAGAACAGTTAAATTTTGGAACGCCTCTGGAGAGCAACCTGCTTGGGTTACACTGGAGGAGATCTGGTTGAAGTCTATACCCTTTAAGGCATACCTGTATGTATCTAACTCCACAGCCATTATTAGAGGGAATGCACACCATTTTTTTCAATTGGCATGGAGATGTTGGACCTAATTATTCAGGATAGTGGATACCTCCCCTTTTATACACCCCTTAAACCCCTTTTGGGTGGAGGTGCATGGGATCATTCAGACTCTAACAGGAGCTTCACTATCATTTTGTTACGAAGTATTGGTTCTGGGAGAAGAGAGCTCCTGGTCTTCATCCAGAGATGTTATATGTCTGATTAAATGCTTCTTAATAGCAGCCCAGTGTGTGGTGGCCCGGCACTGGAGAGAGTAGTTGGAACACAGAGGCATTGACATGCTATTTCTGTTGAGGGAGCCAAATTCCTCTTTTCTGCCCACGGGGACCCAATCTCCTGCAGGCAAAATGGAGTGGTCTTTGCTGCGATTACCATCCTGCATGCAGCTGCCCGTAGGGATCCCATTCACCAGCAGAAGAGCCCCACTATTGTGTGAAAGACCCCTCCTGTCTGCTCGCGGGAAATCAGGTCCCATGGACAGACAAGATGGGAAGACCAGCATTCGCGGCTGCGAGGATTTGGAAGGGCCAGGGCTCATGTGGTCCACCCTTTTCCGACCCCTCTGCTCTGACATTTTTGGCATATTCTGGTATACCCATGATTCTTAATGTGGCACAGCATTTCTCATGGTTTTCACAGTCAAAAGCCTTGATATAATCGATAAAAAACATATAGATACAGATTAAAAATAAATAAATATTGCCCCATTATTTTTCCAGGGATTGTGATGCGTTATCCTGACCAATTTAATTTGAAAATGGTGTAATACATGAGCTTTCAGAATAGGATATGAACCTTTTGTATGTATGACTATAAGGCCTAGATAAGCATATATGTCTTGAGAAGGTGTGTAATAGTCTTCTGAAGATCACCAGTGGGGACTTATTTACAAGCTTTCTACCTTTCCAGTCACTAAATTGCTAATTGGTGCTAATCCAATCATCATTTCACTCATATAAAATATATTACTGGAGAAAGGGTTTGCTAGAGCAATATTCCTTCTTGAGTCAGATTCCTTCTGAAACTTGTCAAGAAATGCCATACTGGATCAGACCAAATCCATCAAGCACAGTATCCTGTTTCCAACAGTGGCCAATCTAGGTCACAAGTACCTGGCAGTTTCCCAGAAAGACACACAGGTTCCACAATGCTTGTACTGGGTCCTCTTTAATAATGGTTTATGAACCTTTCTTCCAAGAACTTCTCCTTTCTTTTTTAAACCCAGCTACACTAATAGCTTTTATTACATCCTCCGGTAACGAATTCCAGAGTTTGACTACGCGTTGAATGAAAAAACTTTTTCTCCTATCAGTCTTAAACAGTTTACACTGTAGCTTCATTTCATGTCCCCTAGTCTTTCTAATTTTTGATGGTGTAAACAATTGATCTACGTTTAACTGTTCCATTCCATTCCTTAATTTATAGACCTCTATCATTTCTCCCCTCAGCAGTCTCTTTTCCAGGTTGAAGAGCCCTAACCTTTTCAGCCTCTCCTCATAGGGGTATCCTCCCATCCCCTTTACTATTTTGGTGGCTCTTTTCTGTACCTTTTCTAATTCCGCTATATTCTTTTTAAAAAAACAGCAACTTGAATTTCATACAATATTCAAGGTGCGGTCCCGACGCACCATGTAATGATACAGAGACATTATAATATCCTTTGTTTTATTCTCCATTCCTTTTCTTATGATTCCAAGCATTCTATTTGCCTCTTGGCCATCACTGCACATAGGGGGAGGGTTTTAACGTGTTATCCACAATTGCGCCTACATCTTTATCGTGAGTGGTGGTTCCTAATGTCAATCTATGCATCATGTAACCATAACTTTTCCCTAGTGAATACTGATTATAAGATTCTAGCGAAGGTTCTTAGTTTTAGGCTTGAAAATGTTTGGTACATCCTGATCATACTAGACTGGTTTTATTAAGGGCAGATATGGAGTGAATAATGTGTGTTGCCTGGTGAATAACATTCAGGCCCTACCGGGTGAAGAGGGGAGCTTTGCAGTTATGTCACTAGATGCAGAAAAAGCCTTCAACAAAATTGAATGGCCTTATTTTCACAATCCTCTAGGGTTTTAACAACTTTGAATAATTTTGTGTCATCTGCAGATTTGATTACCTCGCTCATTATTCCCATTTCCAGATCATTTATGAATATCTTAAAAAGCAGCAGACCCAGCACAGTTCCCTGGGGTACTCCACTAGTCACTTTCCTCCACTGGGAAAATTGGCCATTTAGTCCTACCCTCTGCTTTCTGACTTTTAACCAGTTCCTGATGCACAATAGTATACTTCCTCCTATCCCTTGACTTTTTAATTTCACCAAGAGTCTTTCATTAGGGAACTTCTCAAAGACTTTCTCAACATCAGATATACTATATGGACCAGCTTACCTTTGTCTACCTGTTTATTCACTCCTTCAAAAAAAATATAGCAGCCATGTTGGCTTTCTCCCATTAAACCATGACTATCTATATGTTCAGTAATTTTGTTCTTTATAATGGTTTCTACCATTTTGCCCGGCACTGATATCAGTCTCACTGGTCTGTAGTTTCCTGGATCACCCCTGGAACCCTTTTTAAAAATTGGCGTTACATTGACCATTTGCTAATCTTCAGTATTAAAGATGATTTTAATGATAGTTCACAGATTACTATTAGTAGGTATGCAGTCTTATATTTCAGTTTTTTCAACATCCTCAGATATATACCATCCAGTCCAGGTGCTTTGCTACTGTTTAGTTTATCAAATAGTTGTAAATCATCTTCCTGGTTTATCAATATTTCTTTCAATTCTTCCGATGCATCATCATTTCAGACATTGGTAGTAACTTCCCTACATTTTCTTCAGTAAGAACCAATGCAAGGAATTCATTCAGTCTCTCCGCTATTGCCTTATCCCCTCTTAGTGTCCATTTTACCCCTCTATAATCTAATGCTCTCACAGGTTTTTTGCTACGAATGTACTTGAAAAAGTTTTTATTTTGTGTTTTTGCTTCCACAGCAAACTTTTTTTTAAATTCTTTCTTTGCCTACCTTATCAATACCTTGCATCAAACTTGCCAATGCTTATTTGTTTACAGTTTTCATCATTTGGCTGCTTTTTCCATTTCCTGAAAGATGCTTTTTCAGATTCAACAGCCTCTCTGACCTCACCTTTAAAACATGCTGGCAGTTTTTTGGACATCCTTCCATTCTTCTTAAAGCATGGAATACATCTGGTCTGAGCTTCCAAGATTGTAATTTTAAACAACACCTATTCTTGATGTAAATCTTCAACCTTTGCAGCTGCTCTTTTTATTTTTTGTCTTAACTATTTTCCTCATTTTATTATAGACTCCTTTTTGAAAATTAAAAGGTAGTACTGTGGTTTTCCTTGCTGTCCTTCCTTTATTTCTTAATTCAAATGGGATCATGCTATGATCACTATTGCCAAGTGGTCCTAACACCCTTATCTCTTGCAACAGATCATGTGTTCCACTAATGACTAGGTCCAAAATGGCTTCCCCTCTTTTCAGTTCATGAACCAGCTGCTCCAAGAAGCAGTCATATATTTCATCTAGAAACTTTATCTCCCTAGAATGTCTTGCCATGACAGTGACCCAGTCAATACCGGGGTAATTGAAATCACACATTATTATTACTGTGTTGTAACTTTTTTTACCCTCCCTGAATTCTTTGAGCATTTCATCATCCATTTGTTCATTCTGGTCAGGTGGTCAGTAGTATACCACCACTGCCATCGCCTTCCCCCTTTGACATGGAATTTCAATCCATAGAGATTCTACAGTGTATTTTGTTTCCCACAAAACTTTAATCCTATGAGACTCAATGCCCTCTTTAACGTAGAGTGAAACCCCTCCACCAATTTGATCATTGTGATATAATTTGTACCCAGGTATCACAGTGTCCCACTTGTTGTCCTCCTTCCACCAGGTCTCTGAGATACCAGCCATATCTAATTTCTCATTTAGTGCTATGTATTCTAACTCTCCCATCTTATTTTTAGACTTCTAGCATTTGCATACAAGCATTTTAGAAGTTGTATTTTATTCATATTAATCTGGTTATCAGTAGACAGGGGTAATTTGGAATCTTTAAGCTCCATCTGCTCTGTACTTAAGGGTATTTGGGTTACTTTTGTCTTTATTGGAACCTCTCTATCCATATGGCCTAGCTTCAATCTTTTGCTAGTATCCTTTTGCTAGTATCCTCTAAGGATACATCATTCCAAACCATGTGCTTTTGGGTGACTGTCAGCTTTCCTCTAGTTTAAAAGCTGCTCTGTCTCCTTTTTGAAGGTTAATGCCAGCAGCCTAGTTCTATCCCGGTTAAGGTGGAATCCATCTCTTTGGAAAAGCCTCTTCTTACCCCAGAATGTTGCCCAGTTCCTAAAAAATCCCAAATCATCCATGCATTATGACTCCGGAGCTCAGCCTGCCTTTTGGTCCTGTGCATGGAACAGGAAGCGTGTCTGAGAAGATCTAGATTTCAACTTCATACCTAAAACCTAAATTTGGCCTCCATAATGTCTCTACCACACATTCCTATGTCATTGGTACAACATGTACCGAGGCAGCAGACTTCTCCGCTATCTAAAACCTTGTCTAGGTGGTGTATGAGGTCCCCTGCCTTTACACCAGGCAGGCGTGTTACCAGGCGATCCTCATGTCCAGCAGCCACCCAGCTATCTACATACCTAATGATGAAATCACCAACTATAATGACTGTCCTAACCCTTCCCTCATGAGCACATGGCCCTGAAGATACTTTCTCGGTGCGAGAGGGTTTTAAATCACCTGGAAGGTAGGTCCTAGCTAGAGGATCATTTCCTGCCACACCAGGGTGATGCTGTCCTATCACATGATGCCTCTCCTCCATGGCAACAGGGAAGCTGCCAGACTGGAGGTGGGACTTTAGTACTACATCCCGGTAGGTCTCGTCTATATACTTCTCTGTCTTCCTTATGTCCTCCAAGTTTGCTACTCCAGCCTCCAGAGATCAGACTTGTTCCCTGAGAGCAAAGAGCTCCTTGCACCTAGTGTGCATGTAAGACTCCTCACCAACTGGGAGAAAATCATACATGTAACACTCAATGCAAAAAACTGGAAAACCCTCATCTCACTACTGGACTGCTGTCTGCATCTTAGTTTTAAGGTTTTGTTTAGTATTTAGATTTGCTGGGGATACTTATACTAAGAGAAATATACCTAATACATTTAATGGACTTTGTCCACCTCAAAATTAATTAATCTCATGTCCCTTATTAATGTATTCCTGATGAAGATAATCAGTCACACCTGAAAGTGAATATGGGCACCTCCTTCCCTTTAATAGGTTTAAGAGCCTATAAAGCTAGGATTATCCATGGGGTGGATGGGAGTCTGGGTGGGTAGGAGGGAAAGAAGTCAATAAAAGTTGGCTTCCTACACAGTGCCCTGACCTGTGCTTCTAAAATAAAATCTTACCAATTTCTTATGTGATTCTCACAGCCCTTGGTTTTATAGAGGGGCCTTTCAAATTGCCCTTTGATCTGTCACTTGTCTTTAACACCTATTTAGGACAACTTCAGAGATCTTTTGCTTCCTAACTTTGGAAGGCCTCTTTGTAAAGGTCTGTAGAAACTAGTTTATTTCTTTCTACTTAGAGACTATTTATTCCATTTGTATGCCAAGCTATACTCTGCTATGATTTAAATAAAAAATCTCTCTAGAAACAAATTTATTTCAGTGACTATTTACTCTAGTTTACTTTTGATTTAAATGAAAAGCTCTCTGGTTTTACTAAGGCATGACTAACTCAGCAAAAATACTGAATTCTAAAATACACATTTTTATGTTTATCTTTATTAATATGCTTGATAGACTAGCAACAGCATCAGAGCGGTTAATAATATTACAATGGACTGCAGAATGTATAGAAAAGTAAACAGAATGCCTATTCATCGATAGGACGGGGGACAAAGGAAGAAGAAATAAAAGCACTTAAGTTGGGGATCGAAAGGTGAATGTGGGAAAAAGGGACCAGCAATAACAGCTGATATAGCAGAGGACAAAAATGGTACAGCAGACTAGTCAGGATCAGGGGTCTGAAAGGTCATAGGCTGTATGGATGGTTTTCAAAGAAGCTTTGAAATTATTAAAAGAGGGCTCAGAACGAAGGGTATGGGGGAGGGAGTTCCAAAGGGTGGGACCCAGGAAGAAGAAAGCATAACTCTGCGTGCATTCAAGTCATGGCTGGGAAGCGGACGGAAGGACTACCCAATGGTTATGAATAGAACGCAAAAGATGATGGGGAGTATGGAAGTGAAGATCATCAACAAGGTGCTGGGGTGTGCCGGTGTGAATAGTTCTATGAACAAATGTGGAGATCTTATACTGGATTCTAAACAGGACAGAAAGCCAATGGAGGTGAACTAACAGTAAGGTAACATGGTCTGACCAGGAGGGGTAAGTGAGGATATGGTCAGCAGTGTTCTGAAGCAATTGAAGTCTCTGTAGTTGATATTGTGGGAGGTCAGCCAAAGCAACATTGCAGTAGTCAATTAAGGTGATAATCAAGAAGATGTGTGGTCAGGGAGGGATGGAGAGAAAGGGGCAGATTGCACGGATTTGGCAGAGGTAGTGAAAAGAGCGACAAGTGATTGATGAAATGTGTTCTGCAAAAGAGAGAGAGGAATTGAAGGTAACACCAAGATATTGAAGTAGCCAAGGGGATGAAATTGATGGAGATCACAGGGACCATTGAAGGATGGGGAACACCAAAAGTGAACCAGGTGGCAGTTGATTTGGATGGATTCAGATGTAGGTAATTCATTGTTATCCAGGAGTGGATGAGGGCAAGGCAGGAGTTCAGAAGGGTTAAATTGGGAGAAGATAAGTCAGTGCGGTGAAGAAGAATAATTCCTCAGAGGTGGAATAACTTCCCCGTTCAAGTTGCCGACCCTGGACATACAGGGCTGACATTAGAATTGGCCCTGTACGTCTGGGGCCGGCGACCGCCCACTGCCCGCCCTAACACTGCCCCCAATCTTCCCCTTTTCTGCCCCGTCTAGCTTCCCCGTACAACTGGCAGGAAAGCTAGACACCGGTGGGAGGGGGCACAAATAGCGGGGGTGGACATCCTGTTGGGACATCCATCCCTACTATTCGTGGCTTTGAATGAGCCTGAAAGTCCTCACCATCATACATAAGGCCTGGCACAACATCACCTCTAAACACGAAGACAGAGCACGCAGAACCTACTCAACCTGTTATCACAGATCTGTAAGAGCATACAATACTCTCACCTAAAAGCCTTTACACTTTATGCCCCTACCCTCTGGAATGCCTTATCCACACACTATGAAACTTCCAATCATCTCAGGCCTTTAAAAAAACCTGAAGACTTACCTCTTCCAGGAACACTACAGCATAGATCAGCAGTTCGACTCCCAGCAGGAATGTCTTCATCTAGCATGCAAAATCCCTCCTACCCCACCCCCGTAAGCACCCACCTAAGAAATAGCCCCCTCCCTCACCCTTACTTATGTTACAAGTTCTACTCCCTGCAAGGAGTATTTACCTAAACTGTTCTGTCTGAAACAAATGTTCACAATGTTGATGTTTGATATAACCTGTTTGCACCCTCACTGTTATTCCCTATTGCCTGCACTTTGTTGATTGTACACCGTTTTGACTGGTAGAAAGATGGTATAGCAAAACCAGTTAAATAAATAAATAATGTATAGATAAATAGAGAGCATCAATGGCACTAATTCTGAGATAAGATATTCCAGTATTCATGGTTTATCTCTCTTTTCTGTCCTTCTTGCTTCAGAACTTGCTGTGGCACAGTGTACACAACGACCAGTTGATATTATATTCTTGTTGGATGGTTCAGAAAGAATCGGGGAACTGAATTTCCAGAAGGCCTCCAACTTTGTGGAAGAGGTGGCACAGCGCTTAACTCTGGCAAAAAGTGATGATGACACCATGAATACCAGAATAGCCCTTCTACAGTATGGCAGTGAGAAGGAGCAAGAAGTCGCTTTCCAGCTGTCCCATAACCTGACCAAAATCAGTGATGCCCTAGCAAAAATCAAATACCTTGACTCATCCTCTAACATTGGCTCTGCCATCATTTATGCCATCAACAACATTGTCCTGTCACAGCCAATGGCTAGGCGCAATGCTGAGCTCTCTTTTGTCTTCATCACTGATGGTATCACAGGCAACAAAAGTCTGGCAGAGGCAGTGACCTCTATGAGGAAGCAGAATGTTGTGCCAACTGTGCTTGCCATGGGAGGTGATGTGGACATGGACATCCTGCTGCAGATTAGCTTGGGAGATAGGATGGCCGTCTTCAGAGAGAATGATTACAGCAGGCTGTCCCACCCTAGCTTCTTTGATCGCTTCATTCGTTGGATATGTTAACTAAAAGATCCACATTTTTCCATTCCCATCCCTATCCTCCCACCCATCCCAAACATTCTAACTCTCCTTTGTTTTCTGTTTATTTCACATGCTGCGATATGTTGCTAGTAGTCTCTAGGTTTACCAAAGTTACAGATGAAGTTGTTTGACATATTTGACATGTTTTATATTAAAATGTATCTCACTATAATGGTGCTATGTAAGAAGCAAAGGAAGGCATGAGAAATTGTCTTTTGGTTCTTAATAGGAAAAATCTGTTCCATTGTTCCTACACATGCAAACTCATTGAATGCTGATAACCTTCAGAGGGCTAGCCATGATATAGGATACATTTTAAAGGGAGAATGGCATGTTAAAAATTGCCCACTCAATATGAAGGTAAATGTGCATACGATGTGTATATGCATAAGTTGCATAAGTTATTTGCTGTTTGGTGAGGCATTTCTGGGTGTAGGGATGGAGAGGACTTTGCATTTATGCTGACAACTTTTGAAAATTCAAAGTATGTGTGTACCTCACATAGTAAGCTCGTATTTTTCCTGGGGTCATTTTCAAAGTGGAAGTATAAGTGTACTTTCACGTTAAAAAAACAGCAAAGTCCACACAGAAGAAAGTATAAAGCACATTTTACAATGGGATATCCATGTGCAATCTGGACGTCAAAGCCAGAACATCTGAAAACAAAACAGGCACATGCAAGTTGAAGCACAATTTCAGATATGTGGATGTGCCTGAAATGGATGTCTATAAAGATGTTTACATAGACATCCCCAGAATAATATCTCAGAACGTGGATATCTAATAGCATGATGGTTAAAGTAGTAGGTTAGGGACAGAATGGCCAGTGTTCAAATCCTTGTGTGGGCCTTTGTGATCTTAGGCTAGTTGCTTAATTCTCCATCTTCTCTACACCCTTTGGATGTTTTAAGGCCACAACAAGCACTTTCCTTATGCCTATTTGTTCCTGGAGCAGGTCTAAACGTGGACGTGCCTGCAGACACAGGGATGTCTACGTTCATTAGACCTCCACTATGCGCCTTGCCTAATTGGACGTCCCCGCACTAGAGATGTCTCTAAACATCATTTGTAAAATGGCTTTGGAGATGTCTTTGTGATTTTGATGTCCACATGCACATCTCCGAATGTCCAAAATCATGACTAAGACTTTTAAAATGACACCCTATGTATGCACTTTTTACCCATGTGCACAATTATAAAACCACTCTATTACAGCTAGAGTTACTAAAGCACATATTAACAGCATTAGTGTTTTACTTTACCTCTGACACCATTTTATGCAATGGGACTAAGTGACTTATAATGTGTGTTAATGGCAGTAGCATGTACTAATGTAGTACACGCATTTGTAACCCTAGCAAGAATGACAAAGAGGCTGGCTGCACCTTATACAACAACCAATTTATTGAGGCATGAGCTTTTGAGGACAAGAATTAACTTTATCAGTTGCTTCTGATGACTTGGACTTTTGTCTTGGAGGCCTTGTATTTCAATAAACCTGTTAGTTTATAAGATGACAAGTGCCCTTGTAATATGATGCTAAGAGCCCATAGCTATACCTTGAAGGATGTCTCTTTTTTTATCTCTGAGAAAGGGAGTGGAAAAATCAATGTTTTCAGATAAAATTAATCCACTGTACTATACAGAAATGAGGGAATAACTCAGTGATGCTTCAGAAACCCTTCATACAACACTGTCATTATATAAGTGTCATTCATTTTGAACAGGGGAACCTTGAGTAGGTATATTTGATGGATCCATATCAAGCACTGGGCTGACCCCTAATTGTACCTTCAGATTCTAAAGTCTTGCTTTTCTTAGAGAAATTGGAACTTCAAGGCAATGGGCAAAGTCAAGGCTGGCTCTGCCAATCCTATTGTTCTGGAAATATCCAGTCCCCCTTCGATTTGGGTCTATTCTAATGGAGTCTAGATTCTCTTTTTCCACTAAAGGCTGCAGTTTCTTCCAACCCATAAACCAGCAGCCATCATCTTTGCTCTGATAATAATTTTACAGTAATGTGTGAGCTATTGGTGAGATTCTTGCCACAATAGATACTGGAGCTCCTGGAATATGCATTAGGAAGCTTATGTTTGATCATATTCTCTGAGATGGATAGACCTCTTCACTGTGTTGTCTACCTCCCATCAGGTTATATAGCTCAGTCTGCCTCTGATGATATGAATATCCTCTCTTGGTGTGGGCTCGCTATAGAATAGTATTTCTCACAGTTAAATACTTGCCCCAGTGCACAGGATCAATGATACACTTATTCAATTTCAATTATGTGGAATTCATTAATAAACTGGTTTTTCCCAACTCCATAATCATGTTGCTGTTTTGCATTATTTGCGGAGTAATTTTCAAATGACTTGCATTGTAGCAAAGTCTGTAGATACTTTCAACCTCTTAGTTTGAACCAATTTTCAAAGAGAAAGCATTTATATACTTTTATTTTGAAACTTTTTACAGGTACATAGTAGATGTAGTATTTATAACATTCCATTCTTCTCCGTTTTTTTTCCTTACTTATTGCATGCCTTTTTAAACTTAAATTTAATTAAAAATTTCCAACCAGAGTTCCAGTATGAAATCTATAGCCATGTAACCACAGAACACAGCAACAAATACAATTTAACTCACAAAAATCCACACCCACCCATCCTTCTATCCTGGACACTTAGAATAAGTGAAGACATGGCGAATGAGCGACATGATACAGTCATTAGCTGCCAGTATTACAGGACAACAGAATAATGTACTTGAGGATATGTGATCCCAGAGTGATTGAATATATTTTAATGATGATTACAGCTGGGGGCAGGAGTGATGGAGATTGTTCCTGCTTTTCCTAGACACCAGGGACCCCTGGGTAAGAGGGGACAGGATCAGGGGGTAGAGGTCTTCCAGGGACCACTGGGGGCAGGGGTTCAAGTTGCTAGGGGAAATCCAGTGCTCTTGTTTTGATGCAGGAGGGGAGGGTGGGATTTGATGCTATGGGGGGGGGGGGGAAGGGGAGAGGAGAGAATCAGATGCTGTGGGGGGGGGGGGTGGCAACAGGGAAGAGAATCCTTTTCTGGAGGGGGCTAGGGAGAGGGTCAAATGCTGTGTGGGAGTCCGGGAAAAGATGTGGGAGTGCAGGAGAGATGATCGGATACTGCTTAAGGGGTGAATTTTTATTATCAATGTGGTAGTCTATGTTTGTTGTCTATGGCATGTGTTTATACCTGGCTTTTCTGTAGAATATACATGTAGACGCCAAAAATCTGTGTCTATAACATAGAAGCATGTTTACTAAATTGTACTTCTGGGTAGCATGGGATTCAGTGTGCACCTAGTGCAGTAGAATTTACTATGTTCCAAAAATGCAGCTGTGTTGAAAATTCCATGTTTCCTGAATAGCATAGATTGGGATGAAAAAGGGGTGGTTCAGGGGCAGAGTGTGTACATCATGCTGACTGGCAATGTTGCATTTAGCACAGGTGCACTTACTGCCACTTCAATAGGTTGCATCGAGTGCACCCGTGCTGATCACCAAATAGAATGAGCATGGGGTGGCACAAAATCCATGCTAGCTACATGGAGACATGTTGGGTATGCCTTCATTTTGTTGCATGGATCAAGTGCCAACCCCACACTCGTTTTCAGGGTTAAATTTTATTTATTTATTTATTTAACATTTTTTATATACCACACTATTCATCATCAGTGCGGTTTACCTTAAACAACAATATACCTGTCAATACATGACTGATCTAGGTTTACAGATAACAGGGAAGATAAACTGGGTGTGAACTGGGGATAACTATCTACATAATTATATATACATTGAATAGGTTACATCAGGATTTGATATTTGACAAGATACAGTGTTTTCACATTTTGATCCTTTGTTCTGGGTTGTTGTTATGTGTAAGAGTTAGCTGAGTGATGCTACTTGTGGGAATCTTAATAAACATGTCCTATAGTGTAAGTGAATTGGCTGCCCCACCACCTGAATACTGCATATTTCCCATCCCTGCTCTGTGGATAGAATTGTACATAGAACAGATATTTATATTCCACTCTACATATATTGCTGCCAGAAATGTTTTTAAAAAAGCTTTTAGACATTTGGCACAGTACTGAAAGTCCAAGTATTGCGGTGATGGCATTGAATATCTGACATCGTTGCACATGCCTCAGAGCCACCAAGGCTAACCGGGAAGCAGAGATATTGCACCATTATCTAGTTAGCATCTGCGGCTAAAACTAGGCCAGCCAAAAGCTGGCCTAGTTTTAGCCGCGGATGGCTAACCAGGTAGTCTTTGCCTTCGATCTGCCCAGGAATACCCCAACACGCAGAGCATCGATTCATGTAATGGGCTTTGAAGGTGATATTCAACAGCACTAACCATGTTAAATATCCCGATTTAAGGCATTTACACATTTACTGGGCTATAAACTGTGAAAATGCCTTTCGAATATTGGGTCCTATGAGCATAAATATTAATGCCTCCCTAACCCTGCCACTTGAACGCCTCTGCTAGGCTGGAATAAATGTACATGTATACAGACTATTTATGCATAGGTTTGCCTACATGGCCATTTTATAAAAGCCTAGTTCTGTACATAAAGCAGTTTAATCTGCAAAGATGCTTTTTAAAATTGCCCTTGCTGTGTGCACTTAAAAGCAGGTATAAATGTGTGCAGGTATTTTCAATTAAATAATTTTCAAAAGGTAAGTATGTTCATACTTTTCCTTTTGAATATTGGCTTAGCCTATGTGCAAACCTGATGTACAAGTGAGGCCTCATGTTACAAAATTTCCCTCTTACTGAGTAATGAGTTATGACATCATTTCAGAAAGGCCACCCCCTCAGTTTTGACTACATACTCACTGAATGATTTTAATTTTATATACAGCTCATCTTATCTTACATTCACTTAGCAGCACAGGTGTACTCTGAAAAGTAACAAGCAAATCGGGGATTTTCCAGCAGATTCCAGGCACTCTGAGACATTGAAGAAGTAAGAAAGGGCCCAGGGCTCATAGGGAGTGAATTAAGGCTGCAGGCCTCAATAAAACTTCTTCAACAAGAGGCCTGAGTTGTCTGAGATATTAGAAGAAATAATATAAGGCTTTGAACTTGAATATGAAAGCATATTTCTTTTAAAAGGCATTCCCAGGTTATCGGGGACAACAATTACTGTAGGGCTTTAGTCGACAGTTTTCTTATCTACTTCTTCCTTATGCTTTACTGTTAATAATTGGTGTTCCTTTCTATTCAATCATGTGTTTTTATTGTAAACCATTTTGTTACATACCCATGTCTAAGGCGGTATAGCAAGATTTTAATAAACAAACATAAGCAGAAATGTTTTGGGAACTCTGTGGCAGGAGACTAGTATGCTCAGAGTCATCAGTGGAGATGAGATGTAGCTTATGGCTCTCTAGGAATTCTTCAGCAGTATGCCAACATGTTCTTCAACCTCAAAGGAAGTAATACAAGGCCTGAAACTACAACGGATAATCCTGATTGTGTTCTGAATATTAGAGTAAATGACATGTGACAAATCCAAGAGCAAACTTCAGGCAACCTCAAGAGAGCGTCAACATCTTTCTAAGAGTTTGGACCAGATGCTTTACTCATGCATATAGCTATCACAGTGAGCCACCAAAGTTCTAATTATTTCCTAATCGCTACCTCTTTACCATGAAAAAATACAGAAAATCCTTGTATAGCTTCATCACAAACAGATTTATTTAGTTACTGGAGGAAAGTATAAGCATATGTAGTCCCCAACAAAATAAAACTCAAAGAAAGCATGATGTAGGTTGAAAGTGAGAAAACCCCCCAAAATATGTTTTGTGATACAGGAGAAAGCAGCAAATATACAGGGACTAAACTATGTCCTAGTAAATACAGTATTTAAAAAGAAAAACAAAAAAGGAAAATAATGCAATACCTTTTTATTGAACTAACTAAATACATTTCTGGATTAGCTTTTGAAAGCTAAAACCTTCTTCAGGTCAGGACATTATGAGTAACATGACAATACCGTAATATATAAGTGAATCACAAAATCATTCTGTTGACAGACTCGGGGAAGAGGATGGGGTGGGAGGGAAATGGGAGAGGCGAATGGATTTTCAGAAAGTGACTGGGCTGTAATTAATTTTATTTTATAATATGATAGAAAGCCCATATCTTTCTCAAGATTGTGATTTTGATGGTATTGCCATCTGTTGCTTATAATGTTTTGACCTGAAGAAGGTTTTAACCTTCAAAAGCTAGTCCAAAAATGCATTAAGTTAGTCCAATAAAAAGATATCATTTTATTTTCCTTTTTTGTTTTTCTTTTTATTTAACTATCATTAAAGTGGATTAACATGGCAATCACACTACTGTATAGAAGATACAGGCAGGAAGCAAGATGCATGCAGGTACTGAGAGGGTGTCAACAACAGAGATACAAGGAGAGAACAATACGAATGCTGGACCTTTAATGATGTTGGCACAGGGATAAGTGGAGATAGTCTCTGCATCAGGTGCTGTATGGGTTCATGCTCTAGTAGATAGCTGCATCATTTGCTTAGTCAGAGTCAGAAGAGCCCGATCCACTGCTATGCTGTAAATAGAAATATATACATATGGATATACTTGCACAGATGCAGTATGAAGATTCTTGGTGACTGTTCCAGCAGCCCCTGTACAAATAGCAGTTATTAGCATCAAAAAATCAAGCATTTATCTCATGATAGCAGACTTGTCTAATTATCATTGCAAAGCTGATACATTCCAAGAAGACAAGAGCCCTCCTCATCACCACACTCACCTTTGTAGGTTATAATAATATTATTCTTCAAACCACTTCATTTACCTCCCAAGACTTTATTGTAACTACTTAAAGTCTAGGAGAGTAAGAAGTGTAGAGACACCTATTAATGACTCGGAGGATAATATCTCCATATGGGCTAGTTTTCTACATCCCCTGACAAGAAAACACCTCTCTCGTAAACGAGGATATACTAGCTATAATCTCAATCGCTCATGCTCATCTCAGCACTTACACCATGCCAAATAAAGCTGCCTTCTGGAGTTCATAAGGGTGCATGAGTAGCACAGGGCTAATGTGCCGTTAGCATGCAATTTTATCACGGTACTGCATAGCAGCCACTGCAAATGCAGGTGTTGCAGCTGTAGTAGGGAGGTATTGTGGTACTAGTCACATCAGAAGTGCAGTTGATGCAAATGTGTGGCCAGTATGTGCATGTGCTATGATGGTGTGTGCTAGATGTGCCCTGTACTTGCATGCTAGCAAAGAGATGTTATGTGCGGCAGTAGGCATAGGCAACCAAGCCCCTGTAGAGAGAGCAGATAGCAATACATGGACCCTGACCTCACTAACAGGGCACATATGTGGGCACTAAAGGAAAGAAAAAGCTGACCTGGGAATAGGCACCTCTTGCTGCACATCTCAGAGCTATGGGCCAAAGTAGAAGGAGGCGGAACATGCAAATATGGAAAGCAAACATGTGCATAGTGACCGTGCTGCAGCCCAGTTTGTGGGAGACAGAGTGCATATGCAGCAAATGAAGGAAAAGGGGCCTCAGAGGGGTGCGAGCAGGGTGTCAACATTGGCTATTATGTGGAACAGCCATACCAAGGCTGCAGAGGAAAGGTTACCAGACCTCTGTCACTTCCCTTATACATCTGGCACAATATCCTAATGCTTGAGGAGTGCTGCACCCATGTGGAAGAAGGGGGAGGCTGCTACAGTCTGCAGATCTGCATGCCCAACACAATGACCACACAGATGTGGGGGGATATATGGCTAAGGCAGTCAGCCAGCCAGCCACCCTCACCACCATCTGGGGCCCACATTGTCCAGATGCAGCCCATTAGCCCCCCATATAGAATGCACCACATGGTACACTCACCCATGTTGCTTGACCTCTGCCGAGAGCGGGAAGGCATTCCACAAAGTGCACCCATGCTCCTACCATGGATACACCACAGTATCCCTATGCATCCCCATGGAACTGGATAACCCCAATCAGTTCCCAGCAGGAACACTCCCAGATTTCAGGGGACGGAAGGCCCATTCACCACTGGGAGCACATAACAGCCCTCCAGGTCTATGGAACATCTCATCCTCTGGGCAAAGGGACCAGGGGAGAGAACACTGATCAGAGAGCTCCATCCAAGTTAGCCCATGTTCAGTGGTGGAAATGGAAGTATCTGCCAAAGACATGTCTTCATATGGTCATGGTGAGAGGTCATCTGCCCACAGGAATAAGGACTATGGCACCCATATGGATTGACCTGGATTGGCCACTGTTTGAAAAAGGATACTGGGCTTGATGGACCTTCGTCTGACCCAGTATGACATTTCTTATGCTCTTATGTTCTTATGCTCCTATGCCACCCTTCCAAAACTCTGCTATCCTGTGTTGCGATGAATGGTATATGTCTGGGACTGCTGTGGAATTCGTGGCTGGAATGCACATTCATGACATTCATTCTGGTTGGAGGCTGGCAGTAGTTGCATCCATGCTAGTGGTGTCTTTGTGTCTCTAGTCGCAGCCAGAGTGACTGTGCCAGCCACGTATGGCTGCTACTGCCCACTCCCCACCCCAAATCCACCCTAATCCTACCTATTCACATGCTGCTCTAGTATTGTGGCACTTTTAGTGCAGAAGCCTTCTGGCCTTGCACTCCTGGCTACTGTGGGCTGAAAATGGGTGTTAGCCCCATGCTAAACCCCACACTTCTGGCTACCGTTCTTTTGTAAATATGCCCCAATGTTATATATACTGTTCAAGCAGCATATTAGACGATTTGCAACTTCTTACTAATCAGGCTGGTGACTTCCAGTACAATTGGGACAATTTTTGTATCTCCCTGCCACAATTTCTTGGTCTCTCTTTGCATTTTTTCATGCACATAGTACATAGTCCCAACACTTTTATTGTTTATTTCTTATTTATTTCTTATTGTTTATTGTTTTGTTGTTTTTATAGTCCCAACACTTTTATTGTTTTTTTCTTGCTTCACTCTTTTTAGCAGTGGGAATGGGTATATTCTAGGAGGTCACAACTTTGTTATTCTTTGCAGTACTGTCAAAGTCATGATCCCAGTGTTTTTCTGGTACAGTAATGTTATAGTGTTTACACAGTTTTCAGTGGATGAAACATGCGACCTTATTGTGCTTTTCGGTATGCAGGCTTTCTGACATCAGGCTGTCACACAACAAAATGTGTAACTGCTTCCAGTTCTGTGCTACAAAATCTGTTTGTATGTTTTACCATTTTTCTATGCTAGCTATGAACCATCTTATCCATAGTCAACTATCCCGTGCTGCAATTATCAATCTTTTATTTTAGTGTTAAGTTCATCTCTTATTAACCATTCCTGTTTCAGGTTTTGATCTGCTTGCAATTTTTCAAGCAATTCTATATATTTCCTGCTGTATTTGTGGTCTAGTCAATTCCCTTGTTTGCTGGTCTGATTCTCTAAAGAGTTCAGGGCATGTTTACTAAAGCACGGTACAAGAAGTGCAATGTTTACATATGGACTAATGTGTTTTCAGCCCACAGTAGCCAGGAGTGCATGTCCAAAAGGCACCTGCGCTAAAATCATTGCACTACCTGAGCAGTGCGTGAATAGACAGGGTTAGGGCAGGGTTGGAACAGAGAGTGGGCATGAACAGTTGCTGCTGTTGGCATGGCTGTGCTAGTGGCGCATTGTAGGCACAAAGATGCTACTAGCATAGATGCAAATACCGCCAGCCACTGATGGTAATTGCACCTGTCTTCCAGCGTGCACAAACGTGAGGTCCAACCATGACTGTTGAAAGGCCAGACACAACCCATATATATAGGAATAATATATAGGAATAATGACAATGCTGAATGGCAATGTGAAGAAATGAACGAGGTGTCCACCTAGGGCACTTGTATCGGAGTGGTAGCCATGGCAGTGGAGTACTACAGCCCAACAATCACAAAACTAGAGCCTACAGCACACAAGTGTATCTGCTGGGAGAGTAGGCACACATATACATGCACATCAACAGTTGTCCTGACAGTATGCTGTTCATTCCTGAATATTCTCTGGATAAATGTGGAGGGCTGCTGGTATGATAAACTGCGGAGGAGTTGGGAGAATGAAACCATGCTCAGTGAAACAGCTAGTATTGGTCACACATCCAGTGCTGGAGAAAGCAGAGTACATCTAGGGTCAGGCCATGCAAATGTGGTGATCCATCCACTGGTAAAGGTTTGGTACCAAACTGCGCCATAAGACCACCTGCATGCACTCAGAGGGGGACTTGCCAGTGCATGGGCCCCATTCCTGTGGGTAGATGCCCACCTCCATCCTGACCAAAGAGAAATATGTTTTGCCCTACTGACTTAAAGCAGCATGGGGTAGCTAGGTTGGAGTTCTCTGAACAGTGTTCCTTTGCCTAGAAAGTGAGGTAGTCCATAGACCTGAGCAACTGTTGCAGCCATTCAAGGTCCTGTGGGCTTTCAGGTCCCTGACAGCTGGCACGCTTTAGCTGGGAGTTGATTGGGGTAGCCCATTGCCATGTGTAGTGTGTACTGTGGAGTGCCCCCAGAGCTCTCCCTAGGGTGAGAACATGGGTGTGGACTGCTCCCTCCCCAAGAAGAGCTTAGGAGCTTAAGCCACATGGGTGTGTGTCCTGCGTGGTGAGCCAAGGGATTGCATCTAGACAGTGTGGACCACATGTGGTGGAGGAGGTAGGTGGCGGGATGCCCCAGCCATCTATGGCCACTCTGTTAGGTGCAGTTCTTCAAACTCTAGCAACCTCTTCTCCCACTAGGGGCAGCATTCCTCAACAGCTAGAGAACTGTGCCAGATGTATCAGAGGCATGATAGAGAGGGATCCCAACTTCCACCCCACTGGAGACATAGCACTCTGTTCATTGCAGCCTAGGTACACATAGGCACCATGGCAGAATCAGAGTGAGAGAGACCATTCCACATGGTGAGCACTGCTGACACCCTGCTCACACCCACATGGGGCCCTCTGATCCTTTAGATGCTACATTTGCACCCTGTCTCCCACAGAAAGGGCCACAGAATGGTCTAAATCCATGTGTTTGCTTTTCTAATTTGCATTCCCCACCCCTTTGTATTTTGTCCCAGAGCTCTGAGCTGTACAGCAGGTTCTGCCTATTCACCACTCTGCCCTCACTTTCCTTCACTGGCCACGGTTAGTTGTGTCAGGTGCCATGTATTGTTGTCTGCTGTCTCTGCAGGGTTTTGGATGCCTACTGCTGCCCATAGCATTGCATTGGTAGCGAGTACAGGGCACACCTAGTATGTGCCTTCACAGAGCTCATGTCCACTGGCTGCATGGTTGCAACAACTGCGTAACTGATTTAGCTAGTATGGCATTATTTCCCTACTGCAGTCATACCCCTGCATTTGCTGTGTTAGCTCCATGTGAATTATGACAGTAAACATGCACCTTTATTTCTTGTTTTTCAAATTTGATTGATTCTTCTTTCCCATATGTTGATAGATTCTCACTCCTACCTTCTCTTGTTTAAGGTTAAGAATAGAGATTGACTCTGGCTGTTCGCTTTCATGGAAACGATCAATAGTATTTCAGAACATTTTATTTGGTCACTTTGCTTCTTCAGTCATTTAACATATGGTTTTTCAGCCTTTTTAGTAGGATACGTCAAAACAGCTTTATAATAAATAGGGTAGAAAGGGAAGAAATTACATTTTTATTAATTTAAAATTATGCCCTTAGGGTCCGATTCTGTCCTGGACATCCCGGCCCTCTGTGTTCCTGGTTGGAACCGGACGCACAGAGGTAGATGGGTTTCTGATCCCGCGGGGCACGTCTAGCCCTGCAGGATCAGAATCGCCTCCAGGCTTGTACATGCAGGCCGGGACCCTGATTCTACTTGGCCTGCATGTACAGGCCTAGCCAGGCTAACTCAGTCAATGCTCCTGTGCCGGAAAAGAATCTTCATTCCCCACAGCCTGATTCCCGAACTGGCCTCCCAAGGTCAGACTGCGGGGAATCCCCTCTATCCCCTCCCGCCTTTCCTGCACCCCGGGCCTGCCGAAAGCACCCATCTAGAGGAACATATTTCACCTCAGAGGTGGAATAAGATCCCTGTTCATCCCGACGGCCCCAGACATACAGGGCCGACATTGGAATCTGCCCTGTATGTCTGGGGCAGCAGACCGCCCACTGCATATCCTAATTCTGCCTCCGCAATGCCCCTTTCCCGCCCCTGTCTAACCTCCTTGTACAACGTATGGAGAAGTTAGTTGGGGGTCGGCAGAGGGCCAAATAGCGGGGATGGATATTTAATATAGGGCAGTTGGTATGTGAGTCAAATATGGTAATGGCTGAGAATAACCAAAAGCATTTAATAGTAGGCAGTAACAGGAGAAACCATGTAGCTCCCTAGTTTGACGAATCAATGAGGGGGAAAAAACAAGCATAAATGGCATAAGCATCAATCAGATACGCTGAAAAGTATCAGGAATTGTTGGATGAATATTAATTAGATAATAACTGATAAGAAAAAGCAATATTAAACTGAATGGGCCTGATATTGAGTTGCAATAGCTATGCACCTCTAATTTTTTAGAGATTATTAACAGTTTATTTGTTTAGATTAACATTTGGTACTTAACTGTAAGGTATTGATGTGATTATAATCAGAGCATGTTAATTCATTTATTTTTTTACTGAAACATCAAGATAGGTACCAAACCCATACCCATACAATCAGAAGTGAAATACCTCAGAGTGACCATGGACAAAGAATTTAACCTTCAACCCCACATCAGCAGAACCACCAAAAATGCATACCACAGGATGAGACTAGTACAACGCTTCAAGCCCCTCCTCACTCAGGAACACTTCTGCACAGTTTGTCAGGCACAAATAACCCCAGTCCTAGACTTCTGCAACCCAATCTATCTGGGCCTAACGAAACAGACACTAAGACCTTTGCAACTGGCACAAAACACTGCAGTACGCATAATAGCCGGCACCACAAGACAAGAACACATCACACCCACCCTAAAAGAGCTCCACTGGCTGCCTATCAGTGCCTGCATTAGATACAAGACAATCATAAACATTTTCAAAATCAAACAACAGTCATCAGCTTTCAGCCTACACCCACTCATACAACCCGACAACAACACAAGACCGAGGAGAAGAGGCACTTCCAACCGTGTCAACACACCTAAAGACATCAACAGGGTATGCAAGGACACCTAAAAACGAGCCTTATCAAAGGCGGCACCAACAATCTGGAACGCCCTCCCCGATGAACTGTGTTCAACAACAGACCTTAAGGATTTCAGGAAACTACTGAAGATGATCCTTTTCATAGAACACATTACTTAAACCATGCAACAGACACCTCAATACCCCCCCATGTCACTATAATAGTAATTAAGCATTGACCTGATACCCATAGCATTGTAAATAGCGCACGCTGTAAATAACACACCAAGAATCAACGATCAGACACACTCACACGCATACACTACTCACTGCATGCGCACACTAGACACTGTATCTTATTGTTTGCTGTTCAGACCGCTGTGATTGCAGGATAAGGCGGTATAGAAATCCGTTTAAATAAATAAATACTGTAAACATTCCAGTAAATATAAGGAAAACCTTTCAAGTAAAAGACTACATCTCCAAGGAAAGATTCAAAAGAGGAGAAGTAAGTAGGAGGGAGGAGTGGCCTTATGTTTGGGGCAAGTTACCTTAGGCCAGGGGTTCAAATCCTGGGGCAAGTTACTTCAGGCCAGGGTTTCAAATCCTGCTAGCAGATAGCAATCTTGGGCTGGAAGGACTGGGGTTTCTAGTCCCACAGATGCTCCTTGTGGTCTTGGGCACATCACTTAGCCCTCTATTGCCTCAGGTACAAAAACATAAATCATGAGCTCTTTGGGGACAAGGGAAATATATAAACAGTATCTGAATGTATACCATTTTTACTTGTATATAAGCCTAGTTAAATAAATAAATAAATAAATAGAATAATCAAAAGGTATAGCCATCATTACAAAGAAGAGCATGGCAAACAATGATGTGTTTGAACAGCTTGCAAAACTGAAAGTAGCCAAGGCATGGACCCGATGGGATACATCCTAGGATACTGAAAGAGCTCAGAGAGGTTCTGGCAGGGCCTTTAAAGGATGTTTTTAATAGATCCTTGGAAAAAGGAGAGGTTCCACAGGACTGGAGAAGGGCTGATGTGGTACTTCTTCACAAGTGGTAAAAGGGAAGTGGTGACAAACTATAGGCCAGTAAGCCTTACTTCTGTTGTGGGAAAAGTAATGGAGGCACTCTTGAAAGAAAGAACGGTGGACTTTCTGTAAACCAATGGATTGCATGATCCAAGGCAATGTGGTTTTACCATGCTAAACAAATTTGTTTGAGTTCTTTGACTGGGTGACCAGGGAACTAGATCAAGGGCATGTGATGGATGTGCTATAACTAGATTTCAGCAAAGCTTTGGTTACTGGATGCTTATTAAACATAAGAACATAAGAACATAAGATATGCCATACGGGGTCAGACCAAGGTCCATCAAGCCCAGTATTCTGCTTCCAACAGTGGCCAATCTAGGTCATATGTACCTAGCAGTTTCCCCAAGAGACACAAGTTCCACAATGCTTGTACTGGGTCAAGCATTGATACCTTTGGTCACTTCTTAATAATGGTTTATGGACCTTTCCTCCAGGAACTTGTCCAAACCTTTTTTAAACCCACCTACACTAACAGCCTTTACTACATCCTCCGGTAACAAATTCCAGAGTTTGATTACACGTTGAGTGAAAAAATATTTTCTTTTATTAGTCTTAAATAGTTTACCCTGTAGCTTCATTGCATGTCCCCTAGTCTTTCTATATTCTGATAAGGTAAACAATCGATCTACGTTTACCCGTTCCACTCCGTTCATTAATTTATAGACTTCTATCATATCTCCCCTCAGCCGTCTCTTTTCCAGGTTAAAGAGCCCTAACCTTTTTAGCCTTTCTTCATAGGAGTATCCTTCCATCCCCTTTACCATTTTGGTGGCTCTTCTCTGTACCTTTTCTAAAATCGCTATATCCTTTTTAAGATACGGCGACCAGAATTGCACACAATATTCAAGGTGCGGTCTCACCATGGAACGATATAGAGGCATTATAATATCTTTTGTTTTATTTTCCATTCCTTTCATTATCATACCTAGCATTCTATTTGCTCTCTTGGCCGCCGCTGCACACTGGGCCGAAGGTTTTAACATGGTATCCACAATGACGCCTAAATTTTTTTCCTGGGTGGTAGTTCCTAATGTGGAACCTTGCATCGTGTAACCATAGTTTGGGTTGTTCTTCCCTAGGTGCATAACCTTGCATTTGTCCACATTAAATTTCATCTGCCATTTTGATGCCCAGTCTTCCAATTTATCAAGATACTCTTGCAATTTTTCACAATCCTCTTGGGTTTTAACAACTTTAAATAGTTTTGTGTCATCTGCAAATTTGATAACCTCACTCGTTATTCCACTTTCCAGGTCATTTATGAATATGTCAAAAAGCAGCGGACCCAGCACAGATCCCTGGGGTACACCACTATTCACCTTTCTCCATTGGGAAAATTGGCCATTTAGCCTTACCCTCTGCTTTCTATCTTTTAACCAGTTCCTGATCCACAATAGTACACTGCCTCCTATCCCATGACTCTTTAGTTTTGCCAAAAGTCTCTCATGAGGGACCTTGTCAAAGGCTTTCTGAAAGTCCAGATACACAATATCAACCGACTCACCTTTGTCCACCTGTTTATTCACTCCTTAAAAATAACATAACAGATTAGTAAGACAAGATCTTCCTTGTCTAAAGCCATGTTGGCTGTCTCTCATTAGGTTGTGACTATTTACATGCTGAGTAATTTTATTCTTTATGATGGTTTCTACCATTTTTCCTGGTACTGACGTCAGGCTCACCGGTCTGTAGTTTCCCGGATCACCCCTGGAACCCTTTTTAAAAATTGGTGTTACATTGGCGATCCTCCAATCTTCAGGTATTAGAGATGATTATAATGATAGTTCACAGATTACTGATAGCAGTTCTGCAATCTCATATTTCAGTTCTTTCAACACCCTTGGATATATACCATCCGGCCCAGGTGATTTGCTACTCTTCAGTTTATCTAATAGTTGTAAGACATCTTCGCGATGTATCGATATTTCCTTCAATTCTTCTGCACCTTTAAATACCACTTCAGTCATGGGTAACATCCCTACATCTTCCTCAGTAAAGACCGAAGCAAAGAATTCATTCAGTCTCTCCGCTATCGCCTTGTCGCCTCTTAGTGCTCCTTTAACCCCTTTATCATCTAATGGATCAACTGACTCTCTCACAGGTTTTTTGCTATGAATGTACTTGAAAAGGTCTTTATTTCACGTTTTTGCTTCCGCAGCAAGCTTCTTCTCAAATTCTCTCTTTGCCTGCCTTATCAATGCCTTGCATTTGACTTGCCAGTGTTTGTGCTGTTTCCAGGTTTCATCGTTTGGCTCTTTTTTTCCATTTCCTGAAAGATGCTTTTTTGGCAACAACAGCCTCTCTGACCTCACCTTTAAACCATGCTGGCAGTTTTTTGGACTTCCTTCCACTTCTTTTAAAGCGTGGGATACAGCTGGTCTGGGCTTCCAAGATAGTATTTTTCAACAACACCCAAGCTTGATGTACGTCTTTAACTTTCGCAACTGCTCCTTTTAGTTTTTTCTTAACTGTTTTCCTCATTTTATCATAGTCTCCCTTTCGAAAGTTAAACTAGTACTGTGGATTTCCTTACTATCCCTCCTCCACTAATTAAATCAAAGGCGATCATGCTATGATCACTATTGCCAACACCCTTATCTCTTGCACTAGATCTGGTGTTCCACTAAGGACTAGGTCTAATATGGCTTCCCCTCTGGTTGGTTCATGAACCAGCTGCTCCAAGAAGCAGTCATTTATTTCATCTAGGAACTTTATCTCCCTAGCATGTCCTGACGTGACACTGACCCAGTCGATACCGGGGTAATTGAAATCACCCATTATTATTACTGTGCTGTAACGTTTGTTAGCTTCCTTGATTTCTTTGAGCATTTCATCATCCATTTGGTCATTCTGGCCAGGTGCTCGATAGTACACCCCCACTGCCATTGACTTCCCCCTTTTATATGGAATTTCAATCCATATAGATTCTACAGCAGATTTTGTTTCCTGCAAAACCTTAATCCTTTCTGAGTCAATGCCCTCTCTAACATAGAGCGCAACCCCTCCACCAATTTGTTCAGCTCTATCATTACGATATAGTTTGTACCCAGGTATCACAGTGTCCCACTGGTTGTCCTCCTTCCACCATGTCTCTGATATTCCAATCATATCTAACCTTTCATTTAGTGGTATATATTCTAACTCTCCCATCTTATTCTTTAGACTTCTAGCATTTGCATACAAGCATTTTAGAGAATGTATTTTATTCATGTTAATTTGGCTATTGTTAGACATGGGTAAATTGGGATCTTTAAGCTCTGTCTGCTCCATACTTGAGGGCATTTGGGCTACTTTACTCTTTTGTGGAACCTCTCTGCTTTTGGTAGTATCCTTCAAGGATACATTCTTCCGAACCATCCGCTCTTGGGTGACTGTCGGCTTTCCCCTAATATCTAGTTTAAAAGCTGCTCTATCTCCTTTTTAAAGGTTAATGCCAGCAGCCTGGTTCCATCCCGGTTAAGGTGAAGCCCATCCCTTCAGAAGAGCCCCTCCTTTCCCCAGAATGTTCCCCAGTTCCTAACAAATCCAAAACCCTCATCTCTGCACCATTGTCTCATCCACGCATTGAGACTCCGGAGCTCTGCCTGCCTTTTGGGTCCTGCGCGTGGAACAGGAAGCATTTCGGAGAATGCTACCCTGGAAGTTCTGGATTTCAACTTCCTACCTAAAAGCCTAAATTTTACCTCCAGAACCTCCCTACCACATTTTCCTATGTCATTGGTACCGACATGTACCAAGACAGCAGACTCCTCCCCAGCACTATCTAAGACCTTATCTAGGTGACGCGTAAGGTCCGCTACCTTCGCACCAGGCAGGCATGTTACCAAGCGATCCTCACGTCCACCAGCCACCCAGCTATCTACATGCCTAATGATCGAATCACCAACTATAACGGCTGTCCTAGCCCTTCCCTCATGGGCACATGGCCCTGGAGAAACTTCCATAAACTCAGCAGCCTGGGGATAGTTTCTAAGGTGGTGAACTGGATCAGAAATTGGTTGACTGACAGACAAAAGAAGGTAGTGGTAAATGGAACACAGAAGAAAGGAAGGTGCATAGTGGGATGCCTCAGGAATTGGTCCTGGGACCGATACTGTTCACACTTTTAAACCACACATCAAAAACAAGCGGGAAGATGCGAGCATAACAAAAACAATGCAAAATACACACAAGCCAGTTAAATCCTGGAAAGCAATGAGCACTAATGCTCGAAGCTTAGCCAACAAAGTTCCGGACCTGGAAGCCCTAATGGTGGAAATGGATTTGGACATTGTGGCCATTACAGAAACCTGGCTAAATGAATCACATCATTGGGATATAGCCATAGCTGGCTATAATCTATTCAGAAGAGACAGAGGAATGGAAGAGGAGGAGGAGTAGCTTTGTATGTTAAAAGCAATATTAAAGCTACTGAAATGTAGGGGGCATGGGGAAAAGAAGAAGTGCTATGGATTGTGTTGGAAAGAGGAGATGGCACTGTCATCCATACTGCTGTAGTATACAGACCGCTGACACAAACTGAAGAGATAGATAATGAATTGATTATAGATATTGCCAAGATAGCCACAAAGGGAGAAGCGATCATACTGGGTGACTTTAATCTACCTGACGTAGATTGGATTACTCCTTCTGCAAATCAACTATCACTGTATCTCTTATTCTGTCCTATCTAATCAATGGCGTTCTTTTCATATTTTCTGTAACTTTTCTGTAATATTGTAAACCGCTCTGATGCTTTGGCTTGAGCGGTATATCAAATGTAATAAACATAAACATAAATCGGGAAAAAAGCAAAAAAATTGTGGATGCTCTCCAAGACGCATTACTAAGACAAGTGGTGATGGAACCAACTAGGGAAAGCTCAACGCTGGATTTAGTGCTCACCAACGGTGATAGCATTTTGAATGTCTGTGTGGGTGCCCCTGTGAGCAGCAGTGATCATCACACAGTGTGGTTTGAGATAAAAGCCATGGCACAGGCCAATCATAGCAAGCTCAAGGTCCTAAACTTCAAAAACACAGACTTCAATAAAATGGCTGAGTACCTAAAGGAGGAGCTGACAGGGTGGAAGGAGATAAGGGAAGTGGAATTGCAATGGGCTAAACTAAAGGTGGCAATAAAAGGGGCGACAGATAAATATGTAAGAAAAGTAAACAAAAACAAGAGGAGAAAAAAACCTATTTGGTTTTCCAAAGAAGTGGCTGCTCAAATAAAGGCAAAAAACACAGCTTTCGCAAAATTCAAAAGCTTGCAAACAGAGGAACACAGAAATGAATATAGGATTAAACTCAAAGAGACAAAGAGAGAAATAAGGATAGCAGAAACGAAGGCAGAGGAAAAGATGGCTAAAGATGTGAAGTGTGGCGACAAAACTTTCTTCAGGTATATTAGGGAAAGGAAGAAGATCAGAGGTGGAATTGCAGGACTCAGAAGTGCTGGGAACGCACTCTTGGAAAGTGACATTGAAAAAGCGAAATTGCTAAACAAATACTTCTGTTCTGTTTTTACTAAGGAAAGTCCTGGAGAAGGACCACCTGTGACTCCTAAATATAAAACTGGGAATGAAGTAGATACCACACCATTCACAGAAGATAATGTGTTAGAACAACTTGCAAAACTGAAAGTGGACAAGGCTATGGGACCGGATGAGATACATCCCAGAATACTGAAAGAGCTCAGAGAGGTTCTTGCAGGGCCATTAAAGGATGTTTTCAATACATCCTTCAAAACAGGAGAGGTTACTCAGGACTGGAGAATGGCTGATGTCGTACCTCTACACAAAAGTGGTGACAGGGAAGAAGTGTCAAACTACAGGCCTGTAAGCCTTACTTCAGTGATAATGGAGGCGCTTCTGAAAGAGCGAATTATGAACTTTCTCAAAGCCAACAGGTTGCAAGATCCGAGGCAACATGGTTTTACCGAAGGACGATCTTGCCAAACAAATCTGATTGAGTTCTTTGACTGGGTGACCAGGGAACTAGATCAGGGGCATGAGATGGATGTCATCTACCTGGATTTCAGCAAAGCCTTTGATACTGTTCCTTACAGGAGGCTTATCAATAAACTCAGTAGCTTGGGGATAGATCCCAAGATGGTAAATTGGATCAGAAATTGGTTGACTGACAGACGACAGAAGGTGATGGTACAAGGAGCTCACTCGGATGAAAGGAAGGTGATTAGCGGGGTGCGCCAGGTCCTGGGCCCGGCACAGTTCAATGTATTTGTGAGTGATATTGCTGAAGGACTGCATGGAAAAGTCTGTCTTTTTGCGGATGACATGAAAATTTGCAACAGAGTGGACTCCCCCGAGGGAGTGCTTAACATGAGGAATGATCTACAAAAGCTGGAAGAATGGTCTAATACTTGGCAATTAAGATTTAATGTGAAGAAGTGCAGAGTTATGCACTTGGGAAGCAGAAATCCAAGGGAAATGTATGCGATAGGGGGCGAGAGATTGGTGTGTACTGATCAGGAGAAAGACCTTGGAGTGATTATTTCTGAAGATCTCAAGGTGGCAAAACAGTGCGACAAGGCGGTGGCAAAAGCCAGGAGGATGTTGGGCATCATACGAAGAGGCATTACCAACAGAAAGGAAGAGGTACTTATGCCACTGTACAAGTCACTGGTGAGGCCTCACTTGGAATACTGTGTTCAGTTTTGTAGACCACATCTTGCAAAGGATGTAAAAAGACTGGAAACGGTTCAGAGGAAGGTGACCAAAATGATTTGGAGCCTGCGTCAGAAGCCTTATGAGAACATAAGAACATAAGATATGCCATACTGTGTCAGACCAAGGTCCATCAAGCCCAGTATTCTGTTTCCAACAGTGGCCAATCTAGGTCACATGTACCTAGCAGTTTCCTCAAGAGACACAAGTTCCACAATGCTTGTACTGGGTCAAGCATTGATATCTTCGGTCACTTTTAATAATGGTTTATGGACCTTTCCTCCAGGAACTTGTCCAAACCTTTTTTAAACCCAGCTACACTAACAGCCTTTACTACATCCTCCGGTAACAAATTCCAGAGTTTGATTACACATTGAGTGAAAAAATATTTTCTTTTATTAGTTTTAAATAGTTTACCCTGTAGCTTCATTGCATGTCCCCTAGTCTTTCTATATTCTGATAAGGTAAACAATCGATCTACGTTTACCCGTTCCACTCCGTTCATTAATTTATAGACTTCTATCATATCTCCCCTCAGCCGTCTCTTTTTCAGGTTAAAGAGCCCTAACCTTTTTAGCCTTTCTTCATAGGAGTATCCTTCCATCCCCTTTACCATTTTGGTGGCTCTTCTCTGACTTGAAGACCTAAACATTTACACTTTGGAGGAGAGGAGGGACAGAGGAGATATAATTCAGACCTTTAAATACGTAAAGAGAAATAATGAACAAACAAACCTCTGCCAAAGACGGAGAAGCTGCAAAACTAGAGGGCATAACATGAAGCTACAAGGTGGTAAATTGAAAGGCAATGTCAGGAAATACTTTTTCACTGAAAAGGGTGGTGGATGCGTGGAATGTGCTCCCAATGAAAGTGGTGGGGGCAAACATGGTGACGGAGTTCAAAAGGGCATGGGACAGACACAGTGGATCCCTTTACAGCAAAAAGAAAATATCAAAATAATCTGAACCTTCTAATTCCTTAACAAATAGGGGTATCCTACATGGAGTGGCGGGATCACCCCTGGACAAAGACATGGGGAGTTGGGGCCTGCACGGAGCCGCAGGTGTACCTACTCTTGGCATCGTACTGGGCAGACTAGATGGACCATACTGGTCTTTATCTGCCGTCATTTACTATGTTACTATGTAATGTATATGTGAGTGACATTGTGGAAGGACTGAATGGAAAAGTCTGCCTTTTTGCAGATGACACAAAAATTTGCAACAGAGTGGATATTTCTGAGAGAGTGGACAACATGAGGAAAGATCTAAAAAAAACTGGAAGAATGCTTGGCAGTTAGGATTTAATGCAAAGAAGTGCAAAGTCGTGCGTTTGGGATGTAGAAATCCAAAGGAAATGTATGCAATAGGGGATAGAGGTTGGTGTGAATAGACCAGGAGAGGGACCTCGGAGTGCTAGTGTGTGAGGATCTCAAGGTGGCAAAACAATGTGACAAGGCGGTAGCCAAAGCCGGAAGGATGCTGGGTTGCATACAGAGAGGAATAACCAGCAGAAAGGAGGAGGTATTAATGCCCCTGTATAAGTTGTTTGGTGAGGCCTCACTTGGAGCATTGTGTTCAGTTCTGGAGCTCACAAAGGACATAAAAAGACTGAAATGGTTCAGAGGAAGGCGACCAAAATGATTCAGAGCTTGCACCAGAAGTTGCATGAGAAGAGACTTGAAGACCTAAATATGTATAACCTAGAGGAGAGGAGGGACAGGAGAGATATGATACAGACTTTTAAATACTTAAAGGGTATCAATGAACAAACAAACCTTTTTCAAAGAAGGAGAAGCTGTAAGACTAGAAGGCATATGATGAAGCTGCAAAGCATTAAACTTAAAAGCAACATCAGGAAATACTTTTTCACTGAAAAGGTGGTGGATGCATGGAGTGCCCTCCCGATGGAGGTGGTGGGGACAGATACAGTGACAGAATTCAAAGTGGCATGAGACAGACACAGTGGATCCCTTTATATTAAGGGGATAAAATCAAAGCAATCTTATAGTAAATATCTTTTAATAGAGGGGGTTGACCTGCACAGAGCAGCAGGTACAACCCTAAACATAGGCATAGAGGGGGGATGGTCTGCACTCGAGCCACTTTACTGGGCAGACTAGATGGATCATGCTGATCTTTATCTACCGTCATATATTATGTTATGTAAGAAGCGGTGCCCTAAGACAGAAAGAAAAGTACTGGGTCCGCTACTTTTTGATATATTCATAAATGACCTGAAAAAGGGAATAACTAGTGAGGTTATCAAATTTGCAGAAAACACAAAACTATTTAAAGCTGTTAAAACCCAAGAGGACTGTGGAAAATTGCAGGAGGACCTGGATAAATTGGAAGACTGGGCATCCAAATGGCAGATGAAATTTAATGTGGACAAGTGCAAAGTTATGCACCTAGGAAAGAACAACCCACACTATGGTTACACAATGCAAGGTTCCACATAGGGAACCACCACACAGGAAAAAGATTTAGGAGTCATCGTGGATAACATGTTAAAATCCTCCGCCCAGTGTGCAGCAGCGGCCAAGAAAGCAAATAGAATGCTAGGTATCATAAGGAAAGGAATGGAAAAGAAAACCAAGGATATTATAATGCTTCTGTATCATTCCATGGTACGACTGCACCTTGAATATTGTGTGCAAATCTGGTCGCCGTATCTTAAAAAGGATATAGCGTTATTAGAAAAGGTACAGAGAAGAGCCACCAAAATGGTAAAGGGGATGGAAGGCTACTCCTATGAAGAAAGGCTACAAAGGTTAAGGCTCTTCAACCTGGAAAAGAGACGGCTGAGGGGAGATATGATAGAGGTCTATAAATTAATGAATGGAGTGGAACGGGTAAACGTGGATCGATTGTTTATGCTATCAGAATATAGAAAGACTAGGGGACATGTAATGAAGCTACAGGGTAAACTATTTAAGACAAATAAGAGAAAATATTTTTCCACTCAACGTTTAATCAAACTCTGGAATTTGTTACCGGAGGATGTAGTAAGAGCTGTTAGTGTAGCTGGGTTTAAAAAAGGTTTGGACAAGTTCCTGGAGAAAAGGTCCATAAACCATTATTAAAAAGGGAACCAGGATATCAATGCTTGACCCAATACAAGCATTGTGGAACCTGTGTCTCTTGGGGATACTGCTAGGTACGTATGACATAGATTGGCCACTGTTGGAAACAGGATACTGGGCTTGATGGACATTGGTCTGACCCAGTATGGCATATCTTATGTTCTTATGAAATTACAGATTGTTAGGCCAACAAGAGGTGGAATATACTATCTGAACTCATGTAACTTCAAACCCTAAGTTCTAAATTACTTCTTTTTATCTGCAAGAAATGTCTCTAAGTGAGATATATCCTGAAACACAAATGTATCTCCCTGCAAAGTGATTATACATTTGTAGGGAAACATCAGATAAAATGTACACCCTACAGCAAGGACTTGGGACTTTAACTGCTTTCTCTGAAGCTGTGTGCTCCTGGTGACATCCGGGAACGCACTCAGCTTTTGACCACTAAACAAAGTATCTTTATTTTTAAAGTAAGTTCTAAGAATCTTGAACTTAGAACCCATCTAAAGAAGGAAGTAAGATAAGAATAAGCTGACTCCTGTATATATGTAAATAGAAAGTTGACACACAAGTTTCTTTGTTCAATATGTTCCCTGTAAATAGTTAATACCACTGTTCCATGTAAAAGTTGATCAATTGTTAACTTGAACCGCCCTTGATCTCTGGAAGGGGCGGTATAGAATAAATGTATAAATTAAAAATAAATAAATAAATAAAATAAAATTAACTTATCTGCCTCAGAACAAAAGGTAACTAACAATATGACCCACCTGGAAATTGTCTCAGTTGAGTCCTCAAGATAAGCAATTAGAAACATAGAAACAGAGAAAAATGACAACAGAAATATACCACATGGCCTATCTAGTCTGTCCTTCCATATCAACAACTAAGACAGTCCCCTTTTTATAGAAACATAGAAAAATGAGTCTTGACTCTCACTGGGTCTGATCACATCAAAAGCTTCTTCATTTGTGTTCTTACTATGTGATTTACTAGGACCATAGGGCCCAATATTCAGCAGTGGTGGCTAACGCAAATACAGTGCCTAGCCATCGCCGCTGAAGAGTTAACCTGGATATTTAATGCCGGGACCATATCCAGCCACTGGCATTGAATATCTGGATTCACCACTGAAGCTGGAAGCTAACCAGGCAGTGGCTGAATATTGCACTCATTGGTTATCTCTGGGTACCGCCGTGTGGCATCAGGTGTATAGAGGTGATATCTGGGGATATTCAGTGGTATTAACCATATTAGTACCGCTGAATATCTTCCTTAAAGGCAGTCAGCATAGTTACTCACCTGTAACAGGTGTTCTCCAGGGACAGCAGGAATCAGCCCTCACATATGGGTGACATTGACACCGATGGAGCCCTCATGGAAACATCTCCCCAGCTTCAAAAGAAAGCCTTTAGGAGATGTCACCATGCATGTGTGGTCCTCTTACTACCCAAGGGTGTCATCTTGGTCAGTCAGATGACATAGCTAGAGCTGATAAAGAAAAGATGGCCAAAATGAAGAGTAACTTCAAGGGAAAAAGGGAGGGTTGTGAGGACTGATTCCTGCTGTTCCTGGAGAACACTTGTTACAGGTGAGTAACTACGCTTTCTCCAGGAACAAGTAGGAAGTCAGTCCTCACATATGAGACTCCCTAGCTCCAGGCTACTGGTAGAAAAAGCATGGCCTAGCCGTGAGCAGCTGCAAGTGCATCTGAGGACAGACACAGAGGCCCCTGTCAGCATACATCAGCATGACATTATGCCTAGCATAGGTGTCATGGCTGTTCCCAGACCTTGGAGTGCAAGCAGCATGGACTCCCTGAGGATGTCAGTCTCCAGACTTAATGAGGGTAGTTTACCTGATGTGTCTGTAAGACACACCCTCTCCTTGCCAATCAGGAGAGAACTTGCTCTTTCGCTCTCTCTCTCCCTATTCATCAGACATGAAGGACAGGAGGCTCTGACAACCACTTCTCTTTACTCCTCCCCCCCTCTCTCTCTCTGATCTCTCTCACACACACATGCACACACATAGAGTCTTTCATATACTCTATTCTCTCTCACACTTCACACATGCACACACACACACACACATTCATTGATGCACACTGAAGCAGCTCTGTAACAACCACTATATAACTCTGTTCTGTACCTATGTAATAAGCCTAGTTCTATATAAAACTTTTTTTCCAAGCCACACCAGTTTTGGTTGTCTTATTTGTGCTGCTTACCCTACTGTCTCTGTGAAATGAACCCAGGACCAAACGGAGCATAGCCAAAAGTAGAGAGTGGCGAAAGATTACATTTTATAGAAGATTACATTTATGGGGGCCATCTCAGACTTCACAGCAGATCTCCAGTTGGGTAAGTAATAATTTTGTTTGATACATTAAAGTGGATTTCAGACAGGGTGCAACAGGAAAATCAAAAGCCCTTGTGACCATGTACAAGTGACAATTTTGGTTACAGGCTGGATTTAGTGAAAAGTTCCAGTGATACCTTTGTTTTGTGGGTTAGACAAGGTGAGATTTTTATTGTCAAAAGGCTCTGTAATAATCCTGAATTTTAATATTACCTACACCTAGGGACATTACATAGAGTGGCTTGCAATTTTCTTATTTGTAGGTAGAGGCTTGTTACGGTTTGTTACAAGACACAGATTTTTCTCTAGTATTTTAGCTGCTAAGAAAAGACAGAGAGATAGTCCAGCTTTAGTTTGGAAGTGGTACACAGGTAAACAGTCCCTCATTGAATACAATATACATCTTTCCTGGTAACACTATTACCTCCTGTCCCTTTACCTTTTATTTCTCAGTCTCCTGTCAGGTATCTTGGTGAGAGCAGGCTTAAAGTTTGCTGCAATTGATACAGTAACTGACAATTCTGTTAATCTCCTTACTATAATTTCATCCTGAACTTCCACCCTGTTAAAAGGTGGTAAGCACTTTTTTATTCAGGTATAATTTTAAGGCATGGTCTTTATGCCAGTACTCTTTACTGAACACCCATAAAATTTATGCCATTCCAACTATAATTCTAAGGGGCATGTTTACTAAAGTCCGCAAAATAGCGCCCCGCAAAATAGCGCACGGCAACGCGGCACTGAAACGCGCAGAAACGCGTTTAAACGCCCCGCACATGTGCGTGTCACCCCCGCACAGGTACGCGGCTCACTAACGGGCCCCGTACAAGTGCGGCCCGCAAATTTCCGATAGAGGCGTGGAACGGCGAAAGGAGGGCGGAGGAAGGCTCCGGAGGGGCGGAGGGACGGGGTCAATGGGTGGAGAGTGGGAGGGGAGAGGCTCCCCGCACAGTATCGGGCCCGAATTTGCATGTAAAAACTACCGCGAGTGAAACACTCGCGGTAGAAAGCATTTAAAGGGAAGAGAAACCATTTACGTCAGCAATGTACAGGAAAACCGGGGAAACCAGCAAAACGTGAGCAGTGTGATACATGTGCACAGCACAAAAGTGCACATAAAAATAGGAAATGACCACAACAGAAATATTAAAAATAGTAATTCAGCTGGGGAACAGTTATAGTGATGGGCAAATACAGAAAACACACCCAGCAAAGCTCCAGAAAAAAGAAATGAACTTTTGAAGGGTTTACGGAGCCGAGTCTCTTCCAAAAAACATTTCCTTTGTTTGGAGCTTTCCTGGGAGTGTTTGGTATGGTTGCCCATTAATATCACTGTTACCCAGCGCAGTGATATCTTGTCCCCCATTTCCCGTAGCCATTTCAGGGGTTTATGTGCACGTCTGTCACCAGACAGGGTGCATATGCCCACAGTAAAATTGCATAGAGCAGGGTTTGTGACTCCATTCTGCTAAGCTTACTACCTCCAGGGGCTGCACTGTTTCTGTGGCCATAGTGTGGTGCAGCAGACAGCATCAGTACCTCTAGAACCAGAGAGTCAGAGGTTCAAAGCCCAGCTGGGGTACATGCCAGCCCAATCCCTATATTTTACCCACCACTGAACACAGATAGCGCAGACACCCCTGTATTGCAGGGAACATAAGCATGGGGAGAGCACCCATATTTTACCCAACAACGCGCACACACACCACAACAATGGGCATTACCTACAGCCAAGTCACCCAAATGCAGTCCCGTACTGCCACATTGCAATCAGGTCATCTGCTTTTTCTGAGAGAAGCTCATGCCAGCATGTTGGCGGACGAGGACATGTGGTGCAGGGGGCAGTGGCTGCTAGCCACAGAAGACAGAGGCCCAGTCATGTGCAGGCTGGCACAGTCCACTGCAACACAGGCCCTACCAGATCCACAGTCATGGACATTCCAGGGAAATCACCCAATCTGTGGATACACGGTGGTGCAGTGCACACAGACACTGTATACAAGAGCAGAGGGTCACAGGTTCAAAGCCCAACTGGGGCAACCGCTAATCTTTTTCCCCCAATTAAACAGTGATAGTAAGGGCACACCTTTCCTGGGGAGGACATATGCAATGGCAATACGTCTATCTTTACCCCACTGAGCACACACACCATGAACAGGGCCAGTACCCAGAGCAGAATCACACAATGCAGTCCTGGTGGGGCACACACCAGTCAGGTCCCATGATGGCACTCATACAAATGCCTGTGCTGTATATCTATGCACCACACCCATGGTATGTAGATGTAGCTCATGTATATCCATGAGGGACAGCAGGAAAACCAGAACAGTGTGATGCAAACCTGGACTGGAGTTGGGAATCTGTGCCGTAAAGCAGCAGCCATCAGGGGCAGACACACCCACACCCACACCCACAGGCCTCATTGACCAATGTCTCCTGGAGAGGCAAACCATTGAACCCTGCATGTCCTACCAATGTCACCCTACACCTGAGGTATATGATACACAGCTCTGAGATGTTTGCTAGTTCCACACATACTGCTAGTTGACCCCATCCGAACAATCTGTTAGGTGTTTGCGGTGCGTGCTCCAGGCCTGGCCTCTGACGCTGTTTACCACCCTGGGGAGTGGCCACCAGCTGTACTGCCTACTATATCCATGCCTTGCCGTGCTCAGGAGCGGTCTTGGTGGGCAAGGCTGATTACCTTCTCAATAGTAGCACCATGATGGCATAGGTGTGAAAGTGTGTGCTTGTCTATACCGTGGGTGTTGGCAGCAAGCCCCTTCCACAGCCCACACTGCCAATGTGCATAATGAGGTGCACGGTACCATGGGTATAGCCAGGACAGGGTGGCCTGGGCAGGATGCATCTGCACCGGGCATAGGGCACTGGCAGGGACACTGTAGTGTCCGGCCACCACCTACACAGACAGGGTGGCCAAAGCATGTCCTTCTGGGAGATCACGCTCACCCTGACTGTGCAGTGACCACAGCATGGCTAGGCACCCCCATAGTGCTGTACAGTCTTTCTCTCATGTGATACATATGGGTATCTATTTGGGGCCCAGTCACTGAGTTATCTGCTTGCTGTGTATGCTGGCAGCCCAGTTCTGTGTGCATGTGTCTCCACTGGGAACATGCACTATGGACTAACCAGCAGACTGTTTGTAGATGGTATGTGGTTTGCTGGAATGGCTTGCAGGGTGCAGTTGGCTTGCTGCAGGGGAATACCTGGTGGTGGGGTGCAACCTACCATACCTGGTCATATGTTTTCTGTTATTGTGTTATGGCTGTGTGTGGGGGGTGTTCCTCAGCAGGACTGGGGTTGATGTTGCCCTCTACTGCCACCTTTGCAGGGAGGTAGAGTGTGGATCTCTTGATGGGGGACCATGTTTGTCTCTAGGGGGGGGCGGGCACACTACGGCTGTGCCTGACTGGGATATCCATGGTGTTTGTGCAGAAACTAGCTATCTTACACATTAACACTGCTTTGGAACTCCCGCTTGGCCTCCATCAGCCATGGAAAGTGTTGTAGACCTGGTCCTGGGCGCCTCATTGTACACTCAGGGTGAGGCCAGAACCCGCACGATGTAACGTTGTGTAGCTACTTTGTGCCAGTAAAACACCCGGTCAGTGCCCCCTACCAGGCCGAGTTGCTGTGTGGGTGCACCCGGTAACGTCCCCCAACAGGGCCGAGGTGCTGTGGGGGTGCATTTCCCATCTTGTGTCCATCTGTGGACAGCTAATTTGCATGTGCAGTGCATCATGGGTACGTGTGGCCTAACCCTATCCTGTTTACCCTGGCATACTATCTGTGAGATGACGTGCAGGCTATCTGCAGCCAGCCAGGGGCTTCCATACAGCTATGGTTAGGTCACTGCCTGTGCAGCCAGAGGTGATGAGTTCAAACCCACATTGGGGTTCTGTGAGACAGGTGTTCAAAGCATATTTTTTTAGTTTACTGTACATATGTTGATGTCAGCAATAGCACCCTCAGTGTACTGTACCCATAAGGTGCCTCTGAGGGTGCTTTATGGGGCGCCCTATAGGGCACTGTATGGTTGCCATCCATATAGGGTGCACCATACATTATCCTGTGTCGCAACATACATGCTGCCCTATAGGGGACATTCTAGGGTGCCTTGGCAGACGGTGCACTGTAACATGTGCCTTATGGGCGGCCCTATATTAATATGCTGTGAGAGTGCGTTTGCTAGTAGTTATCATAAAACTAAAATTATAGAGCCTCCTACAGCTCTCCCCAACATAAAACATACTGCCTCAGCTAGCCTTTTTCTCTGGGCTTTGTGAGGGATTGAACACATGGCCCCTGCACCATTGCTCAGTGTCTTCACCATTGTGCTGTGGCTCTGTTCCTGTGTTTGAGCAGCAGCGCGCAGCCTTGTAGCCATTGGCGCGCCGTCTTGTGGCACACAAAATTACAATTAACAGCGCGCCGCCTTCTGGCGCGTAACATTAACAGCGCCCAACATGGGCATGCCCCTTAAAATACTGCCTCAGCCAGCTGTTTTCAATGGGCACTGGGGGGGAATTGAACCCATGATGCCTGCATGGGTGGTCAGTGTCTTAACCATTGTCCTATGGCTCCATTCCTGCTATTTGCACATCAGCGCGCCACTTATCCCTCCCACTATTGGGCTGCCCCCTCACACATCAGCGCGCCGCCTTCTGCCCACCGGCTCGCCGCCTTCTGTTGACCAATTTTATCAGTGCGCCGCCCTCTGCCGCCCAACCTTAACAGCGCGCCGCCCTCTGCCGCCCACAATAAACAGTGCGCCGTCTCATGCCGTTTAAAAAAATAGGTGCGCCGCCTTCTGCCGCCCATAATCAATATGCCTCCTACACCACTTTTGCCCATAAAATTTGATGCCTCAGCTGGTCTTTTTTGTTGGGTGCAATGGGGGTTTGAACCCCTGGACCCTGCACCATAGGTCAATGTCTTCACCGTTGTACTACGGCTTTGTTGTTTGGTTGTGCAGCAGCGCCCCACTTAGCCTTCTCACGCGCTAATGTGGGACCCGCACATTAGCGCGACTCACAAACCTACGGTCCGTTTTTTTCCTTTTTCTGCCTGGCCCGCCCACTCCTTATATGGCACCAGCACACTAACGGGGACCCGCACAGCAACGGACTTTAGTAAACATGCCTGTAAGTCTCACTTCTTCATAAAAGTGAGCATTCCTCCTTCCAAGGTTGCACATTTGAGATAGTCACATAAAACCAATTAAAAACATAATAAGCTAGGCCCCTGTACCAACTACAGTCTTTCTGCAGTCTCAAATATGGAAGCCTTTGATTTTAAAGAACTTAAAGAAATAGTATTGACATACTGTAAGAGAAAAGCTGGTCCTTTGAAGGGGAATTCCCTGAGGCATCATGGTATAATATTCAAAGACAAATGTTAAACCATTATCAAGAATTCAAAAAGAAAACAAATAAAAGAAAATGCCTTTTTATCCAAGGCATGTGCAGGGGGCTCATTAGCATGAAACAGGACAATACTGAACTGACTTCTCATTGTACACAATTAACCAAAGACCTTGAGGAGGCACAAATTTGCATTTCTATGCAAAGGGCTCAGGTGATACAAGCCACAAATTCCTTTATAACTGTTAGTGAGCAATTAGAAGCACTTAAACTTGAATTGAGGCATGTTAAGGATCAATTGGCCTCTGAAAGACAAAATAAATATATGCCCTGGCCAACACCCATTTCTCCCTCAGCCCCCTATGTCTATGACACACCCTATAAGCCATGCATCCAAGCTATTGAGAAACAAAAGAATACAGAAGTATGCATAGCTGGATTTAGGAATGGAAAAAATAAAGCTGAATCAGAGGAAGAAAATCCTAATAGTTTATCTCAGCCAGAGCAGAGCAATAACCAGGACCTGTGTCAGGAGGATAATTCAGATGACTCAGACCTGGCACCCAGTACTGAACTCAGAGCACCAGTTAAAGTGATGCTGCAGGACAATTTAAAAGATAGGGACATGGAAAGGATAGTTGAGAAAACTGGCCCTATGCCTTTTAATGTTAATGACTGGTGCAAATGGGCCACTGATATTCTGACTCACTGGGGTCTAGGGAAATACAGAAGAAAACAATCAGACTTTGATAGACTTATGCATCTGGCTCTGGGGCCACACTATTATAAAGTTGGCTCTCTCACTCACCCATACCAGTTGGTTAAAAGGGGCATTGAGAAACTATTTCACTGTTCCCCAATGCAAGTATTTAAAATTATTTCACCTCTACCAAATGATACACTGGAACAGTTTGCATATAGAGCCTGGATTTTAAAAGCAGTTCTTAATGAGCAGGAGTCCTGGCCCAATGCAGAAGATTATGGGGAGAGCACGCATAAGGCATTTTTATTAGAATTGCTATCCCCTGAGATTACAAAACACCTTCTGTTATTTTCTGAAGACCCTAAAGCAACCCCTTTTGATATTTTAATGCTCAGAATTGGGTCTGTTTGGAAGACCCATCCCTCGCAGGTCATAACAGTATCAGAAGCACAGAAGTGGCAAGCTGAGGGATCCTCTCAATACACAAAAAACACAGACAAAGAATACAGAGGACACACACCTTGGAGAGGACAAGGCAGAGGGACTTTTAGAAATTCCTCAGGTTACATCCCCTTTCAAGAGCTCAAAGCACAGAGAGATGGATTAGAAAAGGAGAAAATTAAATGGGAACAGGACAAACACATACTGCAGGTAGAACTAGATAAATTAAAACAGGACTTACAAGCAGCTCAGGACAAACACAAGGCTAGTGCATAGGGGTGTTCTGACCTCCTGGGTTCAGATATCAAAATGTCTCAAGCCTTCATAGCCCAGCCTGAATCCGTTCTCTCAGCAGAGGACTCAATTCCAGAGCTTCTGGATGATGAAACAGATACAGGCCCAGAATACAGTTTAAGGCTTGTAACATCCTTGATACTGGACTCTTGTGGACGCCCCAATATTATCAGCAGAATAGGGGGTCAGGATAAACTAGCTTTGATTGACACGTGGCTGGAATTAGTTTTACAAACAGGGCTTCTCCCACTGCAGATCAGAAAAATATGGAAATTTATGAAATTCAAGGAATTAATGACACAGCTTCCAAATGTGTGGCTAACCCAGTTAAATGGGGTATCCCTGTGCACAGTGAACAAAACAAGGAAATGTTGGAAACCACTGCCTCCACTATAGTGAACACACCAAAAGAAATAATTGGAATGGACTTTCTCAACCAGTTAAATTTGGTGGTGGATATGGCTAATCTTAAATTGTGGCAGTATTCAGGAACTTCAAGTGCTTCTAAAACTTTAGTGCATGAAGTCATTCCCATGCAGTTAGTAACTCAGTGCACCAAGGCAGCTCAGCAGTATGATCTGTGTGTAATTCCCTCAGAGGTGGCTGATATTCCAGTCTGGGCTCAAGACAAGTTAGATTGTGGGAAAATGCACACAGAAATACTGTTGGAAGGCGAGGATCCTCCACCACAGAAACAATACCCAGTACCTCATCAGGCTATAGAACCAGTGACTAAAATTGTGAAGATACTGGAGGAGAGGGGTCTGATTAGACCTATTTCTTCCACATGCAATTCACCAGCCTGGCCGATAGTTAAACCGGGGGGTTCCTTCAGGCTCATTATGGACTTCCGTGCCCTGAATCAAGTTTCAAAATCTGTAGTGCCCGTGGTAGCCTCATACCCTGAAATGATCTCTAAACTGAACCCCAAATGTAAATTTTTCTCTGTTTTAGACATATCCAATGGGTTTTGGAGTCTGCCTCTGGCCCTTGAATGCCAGTACAAAACAGCCTTTCAGTGGCTGAATAAACAATATGCATGGACTGTGCTTCCACAGGGCTATAAGGATTCCCCCTCAATATTTCATAAATACATGCAGGAAGCCCTGTCACTATTGTCTTGCAGAGATAATATAATTCAGTATGTAGATGACATTCTGATTCAGTCTGAGAATGAAGCTGTACACTGGAATCATGTAAAAGAAGTTTTAAAAGCCCTCTTACAAGCTGGTCTTAAAGTTAATCCTGCCAAGGCTCAACTGTGCAAATCACAGGTTTCCTTTTTAGGGGTTACTATTGGCCAGGATGGTAAATCTGTAGATTCTCAGAGGATAGAGTTGATACAGAAACTTCCACTTCCTACAGATCAGAAATCACTCCAGTCATTTCTAGGGCTCACCGGTTTCTGTCGTGACTTCATGCACAATTATGCTGAAGTGGCAGCTCCACTTTACTCCCTGCTAAAAAGTAAAAGTTATGTTTGGGAGGAAGAACATACAGAAGCTATAACCAAATTAAAGCACATTCTGACTTCTGCTCCTGTTCTTGAACACCCATATCACACACAACATTTTTTCCTGTACCCTGTAGTTGGAGAGAACAGTATAGGTGCAGCTCTAACACAACGCCTAGGAGGAGTAGATCGCCCTATTGCCTTCTGTTCCAGAGTTCTCACTTCTCCTGAACTCAAAATGGGAAACTGTGAAAAACATGTACTGGCTTCCTATGCTGCAATGCAGAAATTTACACACATCATTGGTGCTCAAACCACATACATATGCAGCCATCACACCCCCTCAAATTCATTGTAGAGGGAAAGTTAGCATGTAGCAAGATTAGGACTGAGAGAATAGTCCAGTGGACTCTCATGTTGCAAGCACAGAATGTAAAGTTTGAATTGTTGAAAGAACCTAACGTGCAAGTGGCTGGAATCTTGCTGGAGGGGCAACCTCATGACTGTCAGTCCTCACCCAGCGCCCCTAATCACATGATCTTTAGGGAACTAGGACTAAACAAAATTTCACCTTTTCTTCCATTGATGGTAGTAGCCATTGTGAAGGAGGCAGGCGACTAGCAGGTTTTGCAATTGTACAATTGGACCCAAATAACTAAGTGGTACTGCAGAGACAGTATTCCTGTGGGTCAGCGTCAGCACAGTACTGTGAGCTGGCTGCTTTTGTGGCTTGTATGCAACAATATCAGGATTCACACCCAGAGATACAAATCATTTCAGATTCTGATTATGTCTTTAAAAGTGCCATTGCCCTGTTACCCTGGTGGCTGGCAAATAAATTTAAATCTACAGATGGGTCCACAGTGAAAAATTCATCACTGTGGACTATGGCACAAGAACTGAGTGAGAAGTTTCAGAGAGTACATTTAGTTAAAGGCACATAGGAAGAAAGGCCCTTTAGTGAAACGAAACACATTAGCAGACTCACTAGCCAAGGAAGCATGCCATGTAGGCCTCATATGGCCCTGGTATGAGCAGACACGCATGGTTGCTATTGCTACACATTCCACAGATTATGATCAGATAATACCACCAGATTACTTCGTTGCACTGCAGACAAAGGACCCTGAGCTTTCCAATTTGAGGAAGCTTGTGCAGGACGCCCCAGATAACCTATATCAGCACACACCCTTTCTCACACTCGCCATAGAGAAAGACATTCTATGTGCAAAAAGAGAGGAAGGCTTGGTTATAGCTATCCCTAGAGCTCGAGGTAAAGAGTGGATGCATTGGTTTCATGGTGCAGGTCCTATGGGACACCCTAAAGCAGAAGAAATGCAGACTATCCTCAATAGGTTGGTATGGTGGCCAGAAATGAAACATGATATACAGGATCATGTTTCCTCCTGTGTAATCTGTGCTTCATTTGGGAGGCAACCTAAAAAGAGAAGGGGACAGTTAATGAGAGCACCTCCTCGTGGCCCATTTGAGAGATTGTAAATAGATCATGTGGGCCCTCTTCCGTTAACAGCTAGGAAAAATAGATTTTTGCTCACTGTTGTTGATTCCTTTTCTCATTGGGTAGAAGCATTCCCTGTCCCAGATCAAACTGCTCGAACCACTGCAGAAATCCTAACTATGCAATTTTTTACACGCTGGGGCATTCCCAAGACTATTGATTCTGATAATGGTCCTGCATTTGTTTCTCAGCTCATCAAGGAATTGTTTGATTTTCTAGGCATAGAACACCAACTCCACATTCCGTACCATCCACAGGCAGCAGGGCAGGTAGAAAGAATGAATCAAACAATTAAGGCCCACCTCAGCCCTATGCTTAATATGACCGGGAAAAATTGGGATCTGGTGCTCCCTTTAGTCCTTATGCGTGTCAGAGCTAATGTCTGTAAATCCACAGGTTTTGCACCCTATGAAGCCTTAATGGGAAGGCCAATGCAACGGTGGGAAAATATGCTGCATTCTTTTCTTCCAGAGGACCAGACCGTAATTCTCACCAATGAGTGGATAAAATCCCTGCAAGAACATCTAAAAGAAATTCAGACCACTGTGCTAGCTAACACAGAAAAAACTAGAGATTATCTGCAGGAGGTGCATGCAAGAGGTTCCGATTTAAGGCCCCTCAAGGTTGGGAGTAAAGTGATGATTCTGAGACCTAGACCAAACCTCCCCTTTGGAACTGCAAAATGGGAAGGACCATACTTAGTTACTGATACCTTGGGCCCAAGCCTATACCAAATCCTAATGCCCGACAACCAGCAGTATTGGAAACACATCACCCAGTTGAAACCATATAGGTAATACGTGTTTTATCAGTCTTTGTTTTCAGATACCACCTGAAGACAGCATGGACAGCTGCTTTCTGAAGACAGCACGGACAGCTGCTTTCTGAAGACAGCACGGACAGCTGCTTTCTGAAGACAGCACGGACAACTGCTTTCTAAACAAAAGTCGCTTGAGGATGGTAACTATTTATTTCTGCTATATAGTTGATGTATCCTATATAATGGACATGTGTCTAATAGTTATGTAAATAAGTAGTAAAAATTATTTTTTGTTGTTGCATAGTATAAGTGGGGAGCACTAGTTTACTCCCTAGTAGAGTGAAACAAGTTAGCTTTTATTATGTCTCGGTTTCCTGTTGTTCTTGTATCTGCTCTCTTCTACCCAAGTCTCATTACAGGAACTATCATCCGAATATGCACGATTGGCTGGGCTAACTCCACAGATGGGGTATATCGTTATCAAGAAATACCCCCACCTTTCCCGGAAGGAAAGGATCTGGTCATCCAGAGTTTCTGTTCCATACAGGACAAGCCAGTGTTCTATTCATTAAACATCATTCAAGTACAGTGGGCGCCACCAGTTTCCACTTCTCTAGAAAGGACACAAGAATTGAGGGCACCTCCAGAACATTACTTTCTAGGTCCTCCTGCCTAGATTTTGTACAATATTTCAAGTCAGGACAAAGAATGTTTCTTTTTCAGTTGCTCCCAGAATGCATGACACCCACCTTCCTAAGAACACTTTGTTGTACAGTTCAAACAATACCTGGTGCAGTCATACACCACTGGTCTCCATCACCATTAACGGGACAACTTATTCCACACCGCTGGTTACCAATGACTCTATGGACATTCCAGACTTTATCTCATATGCTGTGCATCCATTACCACTTGGCAGGGGAGAAGAGACACTACATAAACTGCTCAACGTTATAGAACTCCATGCCTATATTGATCACCTTAGAACAACATCCACTGAAGTGAATCACACCATCACTTATGAGAATGGACACACTTGCTACAAGATGCTCATGCGTCTGTGTGGGAATTGTTATTTGGTTACTCACCTAATGCTGATCATGTCTGTAATGTTTTTAGTCACCCTATTATTTTAACTGCTGTACAAATATTGCTGTGCAATATCAAATTTTCCTGTGTTGTAAAATGAAACACATGCAGTGCATGTCCTACAAAAACACCAACAACATTTTAAGGTAGTTACACTGAATTTCTCCAGCATGTACCCCTACATCCAGGCTCATTTGGCCTGCTAATTTGGCTAATTTGGCATTTCCTATTACATTGAATACCAGAGTCAGCTGCAGTCTAGTATTGCTTCCTATCCTTACTCATAGCATCCTGGTACCTTTCGGCTTTAACCTCCTCAAATATTCCTGCAGCCCATATGCACTGTTCACTCTCTCTAAGACGGGCACTGAGGTTGCATTTTGGGTCCCCCCCCCCCCCCCCCAGTAGTGGCTGCCCTACCTAAGACACGAGGTTTGGACTCATAAGGGGACTTGTTTATCTCTAGAACACTAGAGACAGTACTGTGCAGGACAGGGGACCTGCTAGACATAGCAAGGTAATTAATACAGGAGGTATTAGACAAGCTGCCTACTAGCATATAATTGCAGCTGGGAGAGGTACCACAGGTTTGCTTCCACCATTTCCAGGCACAAATAATAAATCATAATAAAAAATGTGTGGGAGATGTCAGCATACATCAGCATTACATTATGCCTAGCATAGGTGTCATGGCTGTTCCCAGACCTTGGAGTGCAAGCAGCTTGGACCCCCTGAGGATGTCAGTCTCCAGACTTAATGAGGGTAGTTTACCTGATATGTCTGTAAGACACACTCTCTCCTTGCCAATCAGGAGAGAACTTGATGGTCTTAGTTTGCTTGATGAGATTAGTCTGCAGGACAAACAATAGCAGACCTCAAAGGGAGGTGCTGGAGAAAATTCACTATAAAGGACAGAAATACTTCCTCTTTTGCTCTCTCTCTCCCTATTCATCAGACATGAAGGACAGGAGGCTCTGACAACCACTTCTCTTTACCCCTCCCCCCTCTCTCTCTCTCTCTCTCTCTGATCTCTCTCACACACACATGCACACACATAGAGTCTTTCATATACTCTGTTCTCTCTCACACTTCACACATGCACACACACACACAGATTCATTGATGCACACTGAAGCAGCTCTGTAACAACCACTATATAACTCTGTTCTGTACCTATGTAATAAGCTTAGTTCTATATAAAACTCTTTTTCCAAGCCACACCAGTTTTGGTTGTCTTATTTGTGCTGCTTACCCTACTGTCTCTGTGAAATGAACCCAGGACCAAACGGAGCATAGCCAAAAGTAGAGAGCGGCAAAAGATTACATTTTACAGAAGATTACAGCCCCCTTTGTCCAGGAAAAACCATGACTATGGTAGCCTGAACAAGAAGGGTCAGAGGGAAGGAGTTGCCTAAACCCTGAACAGATTACAGAGTACAGCCTGGCTGAAGGCACTGTCCCATTGGAACTCCCTCTCCAGGCAGTAGTGAGCTGCAAAGGTGTGGACCAAAGACCAGGTGGTGGCCTGGCAGATGTCTGCCATGGGAACCAAGCAGAAACTGACAACCGAGGTTGCCATAGCTCTGACATTATGCGCCGAGACCTGGCCTCCAGCTGCAGTCCAGCCCGGTTGTGGGCGAAAGTGATGCAATCTACCACCCAAAAGGACAGGGTCTGCTTGGTGACAGCCTCCCCCAGACGACTGGGGTCATATGAGACAAAAAGCTCTGAGGCTTTGCAGCGGCTCTGAGTGCACTGTAGATAAAAGAGCAGAGCCCTTTTGCAGTCCAAAATATGGAGAAAGGCCGATGCCTTGTCAGTGAGGGTCGTGGAAAGAAGGCAGGGAATACCAACTCTTCATTGAGGTGGAAATCCGATACCACTTTTGGAAGAAACCAGGTGGGTGCGAAGCACAACCTTGTTCTTGTAGAACCTGGTGTAGGGTGGCTCGGCCACCAGGGCCTGGGCCACCTTCCAGGATAGCTATGGGAGGTGGCAGGTAGCCAATGGCTTGAAGGGCGGCTTAGTAAGCTGTGTCAGGACCACTGAGATCCCATTCTGCCAGGGGTGGCCGGATGAGGGGTTTCGAGAGCAGTAAGCCCCTCATGAATAGAGTGATGAGGGGCTGCATAGAAAGAGGCTTGGTCTCTATGGAGTGGTGGTTCACAGAGAGTGTGCTCAGGTGCGCTCTCATGGAGTTGTCTTTGAGCCCAGAATGAGAAAGGTGGAGCAGGTACTGCACTACTGCCTGTACTGGACAGAAGAATGGATTGACCTGTTGCTCCATGCACCATAAGGAGAACCAGCACCACGTGAAGGCATAGGCTAGCCTCATGGAGTCCTTGCGGGAGGTGAGGAGGATATCCTCCATCTCCTTGGGAAGGTTGAGGGGCACTAGGGCAACCCGTTCAGTAGCCATGCTGTGAGGGACAAGGATCCCAAGTTGGGGTGGAGGATTGGGCCCTTCTCCTGTGTGAGAAGCCCTGGTGAACTCCGGAGAGGGACCGGCGATTCCATCACGAGATGTAACAGGAGAGGAAACCAAGGCTGCCTGGACCATCTCAGTGCCACCAGAATCAGGGAAGTTTTGTCTCACTGGGCTTTGAAGAGGGTCCGCACTATGTGGGAGGGAAGGCATACATTAAGCCCTCCGACCACGAGAAGAGGAAGGCATCTGGTGCCTCCTGGGCTGGATGCGGCTTTGCGCTACAGAAATGCGGCAGTTGAGTGTTGGTCAGGCTGGCAAAGAGGTTGAGGCTCAGGGTGCCCCATAACCTCAAAAGCCACTATGCCGCCCCTGGGTCTAGGCGCCACTCGTCTGTCTATCAGGGTGTTGTTCTGGCCCGGGAGATACACCTCCCAGAGGAGCATACCCCATCTGGTCGCATACAAACAGAGGGCTACTGCCTCCTGGCAAAGGTGGTAGGAGCCTGTGCCCCCCTGCTTGTTCAGGTGGAACATCGTGACCTGGTTGTCTGTTTGAGCAAGCACTAACTGATGCTGCAGGCAGTGCTGGAAAGCCTTGAGCACAAGGAAAATAGCCCTGAGCTCCAGCAGGTTGATTTGCTGCTGGCTCTCCTCAAAGGACCAGACACCCTGGGTACACAATTCCTCGCAATGGGAATCCCAGCCCAGTAGGGAAGCATCTGTCGTGAGGACCCTCTGGGGGCTCGGGAGTTGGAAGGGCATGCCCCACCGCAGGTTTTGCGGAACCTGCCACCAACTGAGGAACTCTGCCAGTTGACGGGACACTAATACTCTGTCCCGAAGCCTGCCCGTGGCCTCGGCCCATTGTGAGCAGAGACACCACTGAGCTACCTGCATGTGGAGATGAGTGTCAGGGACAACATGGGCTGTGGAGGCCATGTGACTGAGGAGGTGAAGCATAGACCACACCAATACGGTGCGACAGCACTGCACCTTGGTCTTGGGCGAGGAAAGCCATGGCCTGGAGGGTGTCCAGCCAGACTCCTATGAACTCCAAGTCCTGAGTTGGGGTGAGATGGGATTTTGGGTGATTTATCAAAAAACCCAGGAGTTGCAGGACCCTGATGGTGCGGCCTATGGCCTGCAGTGTCTCTGTGGCTGTGTCTCCTTTTACAAGCCAGTCGTCCAAGTAAGGGATTAAGGCCCCTTGGAGATGGAGATAGGCCGCTGCCACAGCCAGGCATTTTGGTGAAGAACCATGGGGCAGAAGCGAGACCAAAGGGAAGTACCCTGTACTGGTAGTGGTTGTCTCTGACCATGAATCTTAGGTACTGTCTTTGACTGGGATAGATAAGGATGTGGGTATAAGCATTATTTAGATCCAAGGAGCATAGCCAATCTCCCTGCTAGAAGTAGGGCAGAAATATTCCAAGGGAGGGCATCTTGAATTTATCCCACACCGGAATTTGTTTAGGTTTCTCAGTTCCAGGATGGGCCTTAGTCCACCTGTTCTTTTTGGGAACAGAAAGTACCTGGAGTAAAACCCTTCCTTTCAGGTGGTGTAGTCTGGGCTCCATGACCCTGTCCCTGAGAAGGCCTGCAAGTTCTTGTATGAGCAGAGCCTGGTAACCCTCCCTGACCATCTGAAGTGCTCACGATGGAAGGTCACCTGTGGGCGAAGTGGACCAGATGCTCCCCCGTGGGTAGCTGATCCTGCAGAGGGAGAGAGGCTATGCTGGAGGTGTCAGAACCCTGACCCAGGCTGGGCTGGGGCTGGGGCTTGAAGCCCTTGGGCTTGCATGGGCCCTGACCCACTCCCTTGCTGTGGTGACCCTGCTGAGGGGTCTGAGTGGCAGGATAGCCTCAATAGGTTGGCCCTTTCTATGGAAAGGGGGCTTCTTTCTGGGAAGAGTGAAAGTCTTCCTCGAGAGTCGCGTCCAAGTCATCTACTCAGTCTTGATCTTGGCAGCCTTGTCCTCCATGGGCTTGCTGTAAAGCTGCTTTCCAAGGCATGGGATGTCAAGGAGCTTCTCCTGCACCCATTGCTTTATTATTTTAGTCAAAATGGTTTACATTGTAAGTTAAACTTGGTAATGTACACTAAACAGGGACATTGATAACTTGGACTTTTCTGAGGCAATGGAGGGTTAACACCAGAAGCCCCAAAAGGAATTTTACCTAGAAACCCCAAAGTGCATCAATTGACGTATTATCATGACGACTGCGTTTAGCATGAAATGCAGATGTGAATTAATGTGAAGTTACTTATTTGTTAAATATGTGCAGAATGTGATGTCATTACATGACGTCATCGTGTGTTTATTGTTTGTGATGTTGGAGTAAAACTGTAAACAGTGATTGAGATGTGCTACCTAGTGGGAACATGAATATGCATTTGTGTCAATTGATGCACTTTGGGACTTTTAGTGTTACGTGACTTGCCCAAGGCATGCTAGTGGGAATTGAGCTCTAGTCTCTTGGCTCCCATGCCAGTACTCTAACCATTAGGCTACTCCTCCACTCCGCTAGCAGGCTACTCCTTTACTCCAGTATCAGGCTAGTGTCGCTGAATAGCATTACAGCCTTCCTTAGTACTATCAAGCTAGTGCCAGGGCAGTGCATGGGCAGAGTGAAAGTAAAGCAATGAATTATTCAGAAAGTATTAATATTCAATCTACTATTCAAATAACTATCTGGATAACTTTAGGGTAGTAAATAAAGATGTCATAAATTTTTTAGATAGTTATCTGGATAGTAAGCTAAAAATTGCCACTATCCAGATAATGCTGGTGGACCCTGCATTGCACATATATTCAGAGAAGGCTGCAAGCTAGATAGTGGCAATGCATATCCATGATTTATTTAAATTAGTGGTTCTCAACCCAGTCCTCTGGGACACCTAGTTCAGTCAGGTTTTCAGGTTATCCACAATGAATATGCAAGTAGTGGATGCAGATCTATCTCATGCATATTCATTGTAAATATCCTGAAAACCTGACTAGCCTGGGGGTCCTAGAGGACTGGGTTGAAAACCACTGATTTAAATGTTGCAGCTGGCATTGGAAAAAAATGACTGCAATGTTTAATTATTGGCTGCTAATTATTGACCATATAAATATACATGACCTAATGGGAATGAGACAGCTTGGGTTCAGCAAAGGTAAGCCTTGTTTTATCAATTTATTAGATTTTTTGAAGGTATAAGCAAACAAGTGGATAACAGGAGCCAGCTGATGTGAAGACACATTTAGAAAGGCTGTTAAGGCAAAATCTGGGACGTCCATGCTAAAACATCTGAAATTCTGTGGGAGGGGCAGCAGTGAAGTTGGACACGTGTAAATGCTATAGAAAATCGCCTTATCTCCAACCCAAAAGATAAACGTGTCTGCTGTGATACAGAGCAGAACAGGAACATGCAGTATAAGACGGCAGACACATGCAAAAAACCGGCCGATTTCAGAAATGTGCACGTGGCAAGATATAGACATTTTCAGTATCAGCCAGCGCTGTTACTATGGGATGCACATGTATATGTGTAATAATACTCATATCCTAGTCTGCCACTTTAGAAAAAGAGGCACGGGCAACACAGCAGCAGACAATAAGGCCTCACTATGTATCTACTAGGTTTTTTTGAGTTGGTGAAAAGTATTGAGGGAAGGAGAGGCATTCTCCTCTTCCTTGTACTGTTGATAACCAGCAGAAAAAAGCACTTTGCAAAGGTCTATTCATATTCAGGAGCATGGATGTGGCTGGCACTACTTTTAAGTATGCGACCCTATTCTGAAATCAGGAGTACATATATCTTTTTTGGAATGCCCAGACATACCTCCACAATGCTGCCATGAAACATGGATATGATCACGCCAGGCACGTATATGTTTAGGGCTTTCATATTTTTTTGAATGACTATTTTCAGACATCCAGATTACGAATAGGGCTTCTAAAATGATCTCCACAGTATATTTGAATTTTCAGAAGGTGTTGGCAAAGTCCCCAATGAGCGAATCCCTGGTAAATTGAAGAGTTAAAGAATAGAAGGCAATACCCTTTGGTGAACTGCAAATTGGATAAAAGTCAAGAAACAGAGAGTAGGACTAAATGGTCAGTTATCCGCATGGAAAAGGGTAAGTAGTGAAGTGACCCAAAGGCTTGGTACTGGGACCTGTGCTGTTTAACATATTCATAAGTGATTTGGAGATAACAATGACGGATGAGGTGATCATATTTGTGTTGGTACATAAATTATTCCATGTCATTAAAACTGTAGAGGATTGTGACGATTTCCAGAAGGATCTTGTGAGACCAGAACATTGGGCATCTAAATGGCAGATGAAATTTAATGTTGGCAAATGCAAAGTGATATACATAGGGAAAAACAATCCCAACTACAAGTAAAAAATGCTGGTTTTGTGTTAAGAGTTACCATCCAAGAAAAATATCTTGGAATCATTGTGGACAATATGTTGAAATTCTCATCCTCTTGCCATGGTTGCTAAGAAAGCAAATAGAATATTAGGGATTATTCAAAAAGATTTATTATACTGTGCTCTTTAGAATCAATGTGGTTTGCATGTATACTAACAGGTACTTTTGATTCCCTTGTCCTTGAGCGTACAATCTAAGTGTACCTGAGACAATGGAGGGTTAAGTGGCTTGCCCAAGGCCACAAGGAGTGGCCATGGGACTAGAGACCCCAGTCCCTCTGGTCTGAGATTGCTTGTCCCCATACAGGAATTGAACCCCTGGCCTTCTGGCCTGAGGTAACCTGTCCCAACCACTGAGCCACTCCTCCCATCCTGAGGATGGAGAACAAAATTGAAAATATCATTATGCTTTTGTATAGCTCCCTAGTGTGACTAGTTTTTGTCTCCCCATCTGTAAAAGGATATAGCAGAATTAGTAAAAGTTCAGAGAAGGGTGACTAAAATATTAAAGGGGATCCAATATCCATTCCTTTTCTTATGATACCTAGCATTCTATTTGCTCTCTTGGCCGTTGCTGCACACTGGGCAGAGGGTTTTAACATGTTATCCACGATGACGCCTAAATCTTTTTCCTGGGTGGTAGTTCCCAATGTGGAAACTTGCATGGTGTAATCATAGTTTGGGTTTTTCTTTTCTAGGTGCATAACTTTGCACTTGTCCAAATTAAAATTAATCTGCCATTTGGATGCCCCGTCTTCCAATTTATCAAGATCCTTCTGCAATTTTCCACAATCCTCTTGGGTTTTAACAACTTTAAATAGTTTTGTGTCATCTGCAAATTTGATAACCTCACTCGTTATTCCCTTTTCCAGGTCATTTATGAATATGTTAAAAAGCAGCAGACCCAGCACAGATCTCTGTACTACTGCACTATTCACCTTTTTCTATTGGGAAAATTGGCCATTTAGTCATAGAAACATAGAAATATGATGACAGAAAAAGACCACATGGCCTATCTAGTCTGTCCTTCCATATCAACAACTACAGCAGTCCCCTTTTTACTTTTAGAGATCCTCTGTGTTTGTCCCATGCTTTTTTGAATTCAGTTGCTGTCCTCATCTCTACCACCTCCACTGGGAGATTATTCCATGGATCCACTATTTATTTATTTATTTACATTCTCTTATATACCGTGCTATTCTGCATCAGTGTGGTTTACATTGAACAGGGCATTATAACTTGGAGATAACTAATTTACAGGGAACATGGGCTATGGAGGGTTAAGTGGCTTGCCCAAGACCACAAGGAGCACCTGTGGGACTAGAAACCCCAGTCCTTCCAACCCAAGGTTGCTGTCCTCTAGTGGGATTTGAACCACTGACCTTCTGGCCTGAAGTACCTTGCCCAAACCACTAGGCCACTCCTCCACTCCACTACTCTTTCTGTAAAGAAAACTTTCCGCATATCACTCCTGAATCTATCTCCCTTTACCCTCATCCCATGTCCCCTCGTAGCAGAACTTGCTTTCATTTGAAAGAGGCTCTCTCCCTGAACATTTATGCCACGGAGGTATTTAAACATCTCAATCATATCACCTCTATCCCGCCTTTCCTCTAAGGTGTACATATTAAGATCCTTCAATCTGTCCTCATATGCTTTATAATGAAGACCACTAATCATTTTAGTAGCCACCCTCTGCACCAACTCCATCCTGTTCACATCCTTTTGATGGTGCGGTCTCCAGAATTGCACACTATACTCCAAATGAAGTCGCACCAAAGACTTATACAGAGGCATTATCACCTCCTTTTTTCTGCTAGCCATTCCTCTCCGTATGCACCCAAGCATCCTTTTAGCTTTTACCGTTGCCTTTTTCTACCTGTTTAGCTACTTTAAGATCATCAGACACAACCACGCCTAGGTCCCGCTCTTCTTTAGTGGACAAAAGTACTTCACCCCCTATACTATATTGCTCCCTTGGATTGCTGCAGCCCAAATGCATGACCTTACATTTTTTAACATTAAATCCCAGCTGCCAAATTCTAGACCATTCTTCAAGTTTAGCTAGATCCCTCCTCATGTTATCTACACCTTCCTGGGTGTCTATTGCAGATTTTGGTATCATCCGCAAAGAGGCAAACCTTACCCGACAGCCCTTCCGCTATATCACTAACAAAGATGTTAAAAAGAATCGGACCAAGGACAGATCCCTGGGGCACACCACTGGTAACATCCTTCTCTTCAGAGTGAGCTCCATTTACTTGTACTCTTTGTCGCCTCCCACCCAACCAATTTCTAACCCAAGCAGTAACTTTAGGGTCCATCCCTAGGGTGCTCAGTTTGTTTATAAGTCGCCTGTGAGGAACAGTGTCAAAGGCTTTACTGAAATCTAAATACACCACATCGAGGGCTCTCCCTCGGTCCAACTCCCTGGTCACCCAGTCAAAGAAATCAATCAGATTTGTCTGACAAGACCTGCCTCTGGTGAATCCATGCTGCCTCGGATCCTGTAATCCGCTGGACTCCAGAAACCTCACTATTTTCTCTTTCAGCAGCGTTTCCAATAATTTATTCACCACCGAAGTTAAACTAATTGACCTGTAGTTTTCAACCACATCCTTACTTCCACTTTCGTGTTAAGGCACCACATGAGCCTTTCTCCAGTCCTTTGGCACCACTCCCGACTCCAACGAGGTATTGAAAAGGTCAGTCCTACCCTCTGCTTTCTATTTTTATACCAGTTCCTGTTCCACAATAGTACACTGCCTCCTATCCCATGACTTTTTAGTTTTGCCAAAAGTCTCTGATGAGGGACCTTGTCAAAGGCTTTACGAAGTCCAGATACACTATATCAACCAACTCACCTTTGCCTACCTGTTATTCACACCTTCAAAAAACATAACAGATTAGTAAGCTGTCTCCCATTAAGCCATGATTATATACATGTTGAGTGATTTTGTTCTTTATGATGGTTTATCCCATTGTATTAAATCCATTAGTACTTTTTTTATTGTTGGATCATAATTCATCTTATACAGCTCAGACCTCTCTGCGCTAATCTGAATTCCCAGATATCTCACACTTTTATGAGCCCACTTAAACGGGAAAGTGGTTCGCACCGAAGCTTCTTCCTGCAGGTCCAACTGAATTTTTAAAACTTCTGTTTTCCCCATATTCATTTTATATCCAGATACCTTACTGTATTTCTGGATTTCTATAGATTCCATAGTTCTGTGGGTGAATGTCCTAGTTCTGCTCTGCACTCACTGTTGAGGGAGGAGGTTCTGTGGGGTGCAAAATATATGTTCAAAAAGAAAAAGGAAGAACCATAACGCAGTTTATAACAAAATAAAAATGAGTTCTAATTGAGTTTTATAAAGTGTGCTGTGGTTGTCGCTTATTCTTTTAGTTCCTTGGTGTGCAAACATCTTGCATTTCCTCCATATTATCTAATAGGCTTTTTGGTTTGGTTCATTCCTTGACTGGAGTTTTGAGAAGGCGGCCCCGCTCCCACACTTCGGGGGGGTGGGGGGTGGGGAAGTGGGGTGCTATCTCATCCCTTGCTTCAGGCAGCAGATTGCTTTGAGCCGCCCCTAAGTGGTGAGATTGTGGAGTGAACACAGGTGAAGGGGCATTGGATTTTAAAGGAAAGGATCCCTATAACTAAAGCCACATGATGAGAGCATTCAAGATTTGGATTTTATATTTGAGATTTATACTCATCTGTATATAGAATTAAAACATACTGACACACGCACATACACACACACGGTTGCGCACACTCTTAAAATGTTTGTATCAGTATGTGAGCACAAATGAGGAGGGGTACATAAATAATTCATGGAAAACATTTATTTTTGTAATTTGTTAAATTGATAAGACATGCTAAATAGCAATCATATTTATTGTATTGATAGCTTTCTTTGAGTGTAATAGAAATTTTGATAGTTTTCTAAAGTGCACTATGCAATTAATGCATGATTTAGCATGCATTTAACTGTGTGTCAGTTATTATGGGAGCATGACCGTTAATGCACACTAATATTCACACTGCCAAATAGGTAAGTGGGGAGTAGAGAGGGGTGTGCTGAGCACAGTGCAGTTAGTGCAGGGATTCATATTGTGTGATGTCAATGCTGCTATTTTAGCATGGGTTCACATAATGCCCTTTGCTTTCCTGGACCATGGGTTGATTTTCCAAGGACTGCAGAGCAGAGATGGCATCTATCTGTCCAAGAAGGGTCGACATGTCTTCAGTAGCAGACTGGCTAACCTACTGAAGAGGGCTTTAGACAAGAACCATTGGGGATGGGTGAAGAAAGTCCCCAGGTAAATGAAAGCATCCAGGTAAGTGAAACATTATATACCTTTACAGAAGGAGGCGGAGCCAGCTAAGAACCAATATGGCCGCTTAAAAGCGTTTCTCCCGTCAACCCGGTCAGGAATCCTACCGTATCACCGAACAGAGATAAATGTTTTGGAGTTGGTGGTAGCCTTCGGATCAGTAAGCAGGGTTGAGCATGACCAGCGGCAAGCTGACTTGCTTAGATTTTGCAGGCACGCAGGGCATGGGAGCAAAAAGAGCGAAGTCAGATCCGCTCTCACCGCACAAAATGGCCGCTCAGCAGGACACCCCCGAAGCACTCCAGGAGGTACTGATCAAGATCAGAGCAGTGCGGGTCTTAGTGGAGGCTAACAGAGAGACTCTTGTTGCGGTTCAAGCAGACCTGAAGGAAGTGAGGAACCAGCTAATCACTCTCACCTCTCACATGGATAAAGCAGAAGAGACTCTGATAGCTCAAGGGGAACGAATCTTGCAGGTCATCAAGACCTCTAGGTGGACAGAATGGTTGGAACACAACTTAGAAGATATGAATAACATGGCAAGAAGAAACAATATCCACATTGTGGGCATCCCAGAAGGTGCAGAGGGAACAGATCCAGTGGCGTTTTTGGAGGTGTTGCTGCCAAAGTTATTGTGGATCGAGTATGGTTGGCCGTTTGAAATAGAAAGGGCCCATAGAGTTCCATCTCAGGCTGGCCTACAAACCAGAAGGCCTAGACCCATGATATTTTGTGTCTTATGATATCAGCAAGTTGCACAAATTATGGTGGCTGCCAGATCCTTATCCTCATTGCAGTATGAGGGTCATAAAATCTTTTTTTATCCAGATTTCAGCAAGTCTACGGTGGAGAGGAGGAAAGAATTTTTGGCTTTTCGACCTAGGCTTCAACAGTTGCAGGCCCGATATGGATTGTTTTATCTGGCGCGTTTCAAGGTGACGCTGAATAATTCTACAAAAGCCTTTGAGGACCCGAGGTTGTTGTCTTCTTACATTGAGGAACAGGAAACTCTACAAATGCACTGATGGAGTGAATATCTTAAACAGGGTGCTTGGATTACTTTCTTCCTTCGAGGAAAAGGTCTTCTGGAGGTTTTGGGAGCTGTTTTTCGGTTGCTGGTGTTGGAAAGAACTTGAGACCCTTCTCTTCATTGGGATGTCATTGTTATAATGCTTTTTGTTCCTTATGACAGCCGTTACGTTTATTGGATTGAAATTTGCTATGTATATATAAAGTGTGTGTGTGTGGGGGGGGGTGTATCCTTTTATGAAGGGGGGTAGCTGGAGGGGCAAAAAGGATGGGAGTTGATGTTATATGTAAGTTAACAGTTTGTCTATCATGGATATTGTCAAAATTCTGTTATATATAAAGGTATTGGGCATGGTTAAGAATTGGAGCGGTGGTAGGGGAAGTTATCCATAGGGTAATGGGTCTGGAGGGAGCCATATATGATTGCCTCGCTGTCTCACCCAGGTGATTGTCATTCCCCTTGCTAGGGTTGGGTATGGTTCTCTATGGGATGGATAAGGAAGATTTGAATTTTTGTTGTCATGGTACTTGAAGCAGGCTGTTTTTTTGATGTTCTGTTTGTTGGGATATGGCAGCTGGAGCAAATTGTTTGAAATTAGTATCTCTGAACGTTAAGGGCATAAAGAACCCAATAAAGAGGAAGAAGATTCTTACTTATGGCAGGAAGCAGCACGCCGATGTGATTTTACTGCAAGAAACTAATTTGAATACAGTGGAAGCAAAAAAGCTAGAAGAGGGGCATTATATATTGGCAGGTCATGCCCCGGCGGCCAACAAAAAAAATGGGGTTGCAATTTTAGTGCGCAAATTGTTGGGGGCAAAAGTTGAATTTACTAGGAATGATATAGAAGGTAGATGGGCTAAAGTGTGTCTTACTACTGGGACTTAAAGTTGGCAATATTTAATGTATATGCTCCAAATAGCGATGACCCCACTTTTTTTCAGTCATTAGCAGGAAATTTACAGGAGGAAGCTCTGTTGCCTATGGTGGTGGGGGGAGATTTCAATATGACATTGGATCCATTGCTAGATCGCAGACCGAGTAGAATCTAAAGGCATACGAGAGCGAGCATGGTACTTAATGCTTCTATGGAGTTAATAGGATTGGTGGATATTTGGATGTTGTTTCACCCTACTGATAGGGACTATACTTTTTTTTCTTCTCCCCACAGCTCGCACTCGTGTAATGGCTATTTTCTAATTTCTAAAGTATTGGTTCTCGGGACTCAGTTTGTGGATATTCTGGGAATGCATATATCGGATCACTCCGCAATTACCTTAGGATTACAAAATCCTGGGGTGGACCACCCTTCTGGTGCATGGTCTTTCAAGAGATCCTTGCTATCAGAAGTACCATTCCAGGAGGCTGTTAAATCTGCTATGAGAGAATATTTCAATGTAAATGATCCACATGCTACAGCAGGTTGGGCCTGGTGGGAGGCATTTAAGGCAACAATGAGGGCAGTAATTACGAGTTATTCTATTAAGGAGACGCTGCAAAAGAAGGTTCAGCTGAATATGTTGTAAGAGCAAATTAGAGCAGGAGAGCGGCTCTGGCATAGACAGGCAGATGCTCGCGATTTAACTCAGTTGCAAAGGTTAAGATATCAGTATAATTCTATTTTGAGTTCGAAAGTAGAGCAGGTCATGATCCAGCAGCAATCTTGCTATTATGCTGAACAAAATAAAGCAGGTAGATTACTTGCGTCTGCACTAAAAGGCATCACTACTATTATAGATGACAAGAAAAATATTTTGACAAGTAATGACCAGATCCTGGATGCTTTTTCGCAGTTTTATGCAAGGCTGTATAAATCTGAAGTGACCCCGGATCTGGATGCTTCTAATGATTTCTTAAAACATTTAATACAACCTAAATTAGAGGATTCACAGATCAGTGAGATGGATAAAGGTTTGTCCAATGAAGAAATGCAGTTGGCAATAAATTCTATGGCCCAGGGGAAAGCAGCTGGTCCAGGAGGACTTGCGATTGAGTTTTATAAAGTTTTTGCTAAAGAACTCATACCACAGATGCAGACGTATTTTCAACTGTTGCAGGAGAATCAGGATAGTACTGGGGGCTTCTCGGAGGCCACTATCGTGGTCCTGGAAAAGCCTGGAAAGGATCCTAGGTTGGTTAGTAACTATAGGCCAATCTCGCTGTTGAATTCAGATTACAAAATAAATGCGACCATCTTTCAAAGGTCTTGCATCAGTTGTTACACCCTGACCAGTGTGGTTTTATCCCTGGTCGGGCAACTGCTGATAATGGTAGACTGTTATGTAATTTGATTGTGAGGGCAAATACTCTTGGGTCTCCATATGTGGGGTTGTCACCAGATGCGGAAAAGGCGTTTAACAGATTGGAATGGTCCTTTTTGTTTAAGGTTTGAGATTGGTTTGGGTTTAGTCCTGGCTTTGTAAACCAAAGCAACAACAAGCGATAGAGCCTTCTCCTTTGCTGCCCCTACCCTCTGGAATGAAATTCCATTAACCCTCCGCATGATAAAGGACCTCCACCAATTCAAGAAGGAATTAAAAACATACCTTTTTACAAAACACTTTGAGATCCCCTACCAACAAAAAACCTCTCCAAGACAATCTCAAAAAAATATCCACAGTCCTCAAGACAGAACAAATGACTAACACAAGAAAGATACTTGCCTTAATATACACAACACCCAAAAGATTTACCCAAACTGACAGCTATATCACTAATGTAAATAAATACTGTTAAATAACTATGTTATGCTCTACGTTTCATAACCTGTATATAGGTTTTAAAAAAGTGTTATTGTTAACGTTAAAATATGTTCCATGTAACAAAACGTGTATATAGTTAAAACATGTTCCATGTAAAATATACGGAAGTATATTAATTTTTGTTCAATGTAAACCGCCCCTGATCTCTGGAAGGGGCGGTATAGAAGAAACTGTTAAATAAATAAAATAAATAAATATGCTTAGAGTTATGCATGCTAGACCCGTGGCCCGCCTTTTTGCAAATGGTCTTTCTCAGTCTTTCTCGTTACATCGGAGTACTCATCAGGGATGTCCTCTTTCCACTCTCCTTTTTAACTTGGCATTGGAGCCTTTAATTTTGACTATTAGACAATCATCAGATATTAGCGAGTGCCAGTAGGAGATTTACAGGTTAAACTTTCAGCTTATGCAGATGATCTCTTACTTTTCACTCAGCCTCCATCGGTAGCGGCAGTCCTGTGGGTGATCAAGCATTACTCAGAAGTTTCAGAGTATAAGATAAATTGGACTAAATCAGTTGCTTTCCCTTTGAACAATCAGACTACTGCTGCTTCAATGGTAGCGTTTCTATTTCAGTGGGAGGCAGGGACGGTTAAATATTTAGGAGCCTGTTATTGTGCTTCATTAGATAAGACTATACAAGTCAATATTAGGGATTTATTGGACATGGTACGTACAATAGTGTTAAATTGGTCTCCCCTTCATCTTTCGTGGTGGGGTAGACTAGAAATTATTACAATGACGTTGACGCCAAAAATAAATTATGTTTTAGGGATGTTGTCAATAATGCTTCCTTCAATGGTGTATACTTCCTTGGAGCGGTGTTTGGTTAATTTTTATGGGGAGGGAAGCGGCCTAGAATAGCTCTTAGAAAGCTAAAAGCTCAAAAGAAAAGGGGGGTGTACAGTTTCCAGATTTTCGCTGGTATCATTCGGCCTTTTTGCTAAAACAAGGGGCCTTATGGTCTATTTTTGAAGAGCTTCCCCAAAAGCCAGTGTGGTTAGAAGTAGAGAGCCGAATGGTTGCTCCATGCCCGGTACACTTGCTCCTTGGAATGAGACATGTAGAGTGGTCAGCGGCGGGTCGGGTTGTATCATCCACACAAGAGGCCTTTCAGGCACTCTCATTGTTGGTAGGGAAGGACAATCCTCCTTCTAGATCTTTACCATTGTGGTGGAATACATTTTTTAAAATTAAGAAGGTCCCTATTGCGTGGAAGCAATGGCAAGGATGTGGCATATGGACATTGGGGCAGTTATTATTGTCAGATGGTTGGAAGGACTTCTCTACTCTTCAAAGGAAATTTTTGTTACTGGTAACATGGTATTTTCAATGGCTTCAATTACGGCATTGTGTCAGGGTGACTAAAATTGACATAGCTGCCTTGCCATGTTCCGGGTCTTTGTTTAATAGTATTAAGGAAATAGTGGGTAAGCCGGGGGTAATATCGGCGTTTTATGCCCTTTTTAGAGATCAATCTTCCTCTAACCCACTTGGTCTCTCGAAGGTATGGGAAAAGGATTTGAGCACCTCCCTCTCTTCTCAGAATTGGAAGATGCTCTGCGGTCCTGTCACAAGGGTGTCTAGATCAGCCGCACTTACTCAAACTATGTATTTTTTCTCCATCGTGCTTATATCACCCCGGTAAAACTGTCTAAGTGGGATAAGCGGATGAAGGGACGTTGTTGGTCCTGTCAGAACGAGGTGGGAACATATGTTCATATGGTTCTTGAATGCCCTAGCATTCAGAGATTTTGGGCTCTGGTTTGGATCAGAGTTCAGTGAGTGTTACAATTTTTGGCTCCTCTGACTTGGAGTATTATATGTTTGAGCTCCCCATTAGGTATCCCTTCTTTAAGTAAAGACAAATGTTTTTTTAAATTAAATTTTATGATAGCTATAGCTCTAAAACTAATTTTCACCAACTGGAAGAGCTTTCACAATTTGGATTGGAAGATATGATGGAATCTTTTATGTCAGTATGCAAAATATGAGAGAACCTACAGTAAATTATTTTATCCCGATAGGGATGATCCAAACCTAGAGAAATAGTTGCTGATAGATGAGTTTGCTGCCTGCACGATTGTATAACAAGGCCCATAGGGTAGAACGGGGGTTGGGATTGAAGTGGAGGGGCAAGGAATTCTCAGAGAACTGGGGAGGGAGGGGGGTACTGTTTATTGTAGTTAATTAAGAATTTGTTGTTGATTTGTGTGGTAATGTTGTAAAATTCTAAAAATCACTAATAAAAAAAATACCTTTATAGAAATAGGTAAAAGGGTCAACATCTGGAAAGCAGTGTCTATAAATGCCAGTAGCGTGGGAAATAATATCCCAGATGCTGAGGCTTTAATGGGAGAGGCTGACTTGGATTTAGTGGCAGTTACAGAGACATGGATGACTATACCAGGCTATACATTATTCAGAAAATACAGAGTAGGAAGAAGGGGAGGAGGAGTGGCACTATCTGTAAAAAATAATATTAAAGCTATGGAAATACAGGGCTTAAAAGGGAGAGAGGAGGCAGTGTGGGTTAAACTAGAAAAAGGGAAAGAGAGATCCATTTGTGTTGGCGTGATATACAGACCTCCATCATAGGGAGAAGATGTGGATGGAGTTTAATAGAAGACATACGCAGCATTGCAGGGAAAGGTGAAGTGCTACTGATAGGGGATTTCAATATGACGTATATGGATTGGCGCATCCCTGCTGGGGTGTCATCTAGAGCAAGGAGATTCTGGATTCTTTATAGGAAGAAGTATTCAGGCAATTGGTAACAGAACCCACACGTGAAGGAGCCATACTGGACTTGGTGCTTACAAATGAGGAAAGTGTTTCTGATGTTATAGTGGGAGATTATCTCGCATCAAGTGATCACCAGATGGTGTGGTTCAGTATTAGGACTAGGACTGATAAAATCCATTCAAAAGCGAGGGTCTTAGACTTTAGAAAAACTAACCTTGCCAAGATGGGCAAATACCTCAAGGAGTCGTTAGCAGGATGGGAACAGCTGGGGAATGTAGAAAAACAGTGGGCAAAACTGAAAGGGATATTTTAACGGCAACCAACCTTTTTGTTAAAATGGTAAATAAAGATAAAGGGAAAAGGAAACTGATATGGTTTTCAAAAGAAGTAGCTGAAAAGGTGAAGGAAAAGAGGGAGGCCTTCATGAAATACAAGAAATCACAGAGTGAGGAAGACAGGCATCTATATTTGGAGAGGATGGAAAAATAGTAAGAGAAGCAAAAGTACAAAAAGAAGAAGAAATAGCCAATGCAATAAAATGCGAGGGATAAGATTTTTCAGATATGTTAGTGTGGACAAAAGTGGTATTGTCAGACTCAAGGGTGAAGGGGAGGAATATGTAGAAGCTGATGAGGATAAAGCGGAATTCCTTAACAAATGTATCTGTTCTGTGTTCACAGATGAAGAGCCAGGATCAGGACCTCAGACAACACACACAAACAGGAACAAAAGTGAGGGGCATACCTAACTACACATGCCCTACACACAACATTCAACCACTGTAAATATCCAATGTAAATAATTTAACGGTTGTTTGTATTATTAATATATCATAAAGTTGAAGTTTATTGTTCAATGTAAATAGTTGAACCTGACCATTCAATGTAAATAGTTGAATCCGATTGTTCAATGTAAATGTATACAACTGTGTACAATTGTTAAGATGTTTCATGTAAACCGCCCTTGATCGCTGGAAGGGGCGGTATAGAAGAAAATAGATAAATAAAATAAAATAAAAATGATTTTCAGAGGACTGTGTTCGTGAGGAAATAGTTAAGCTAAGAGTGGACAAAGCGATGAGACCAGATGGAATACATCCAAGAATACTGAAGGAACTTGGGGATGTTCTAGCAGCTTCACTGACTGACCTTTTCAATGCCTCCTTGCAGGACCGTACCGAGCCCTGTGCGAGTGGTGCGGTCGCAGAGGGCGCAAAGACTTAAGGGGCGCATTTCGGCTCTCTGCTGTTGCCTGCCACCACCACTTTAGCGGCGGCAGGCAGCGGCAGAGAGCCGAAATGCGCCCCTTAAGTCTTCTCGCTGGCACACTAAGTAGGTCTGGTCTCTCCGGGAGGGTCCAGACCTGTTTAGTGTGCCAGCGAGTTGCACATTGGGTGTGCAGCTCTTCTATCCCGCCCCCATAAATTGGCTAGATGGAGGTGCGGGAGGGGGGGACGCACCCGATGTGCAACTTGCACAGGGCGCTTTTCACCGTCGGTATGGCCCTGCCTCCTTGGAGTCAGGGGTGGTGCCAGAGGAATAGAGAGAGGCACATGTGGTCCTTTTACAAAAAAAGTGGAAGTAAGGATGTGGTTGAAAACTACAGGCCGGTTAGTTTAACCTCGGTGGTGAGTAAATTATTGGAAACACAGCTAAAAGAGAGAAAATAGTGAGGTTTCTGGAACCAATGGATTGTAGGATCCAAGGCAGCATGGATTCACCAGGGGCAGGCCTTGTCAGACAAATCTGATTGATTTCTTTGACTGGGTGACCAGGGAGTTGGACCGTGGGGGAGCTCTAGATGTGGTGTATTTAGATTTCAGTAAAGCATTTGACACTGTTCTGCACAGATGACTTATAAACAAATTAAGTACCCTTGGGATTGACTCTAAAGTAACTGCTTGGATTAGAAATTGGTTGAGTGGGAGGCGACAAAGGGTATAGGTAAATGGAGTTCACTCTGAGAAGAAGGGGGTTACTAGTGGAGTCCCCCAGGGATCTATTCTTGGTCTGATTCTTATTAACATCTTTGTTAGTGATATTGCAGAAGTGCTGTCGGGTAAGGTTTGCTTCTTTGCGGATGATACCAAAATCTGCAACAGAGCAGACACCCAGGAAGGTGTAGATAACATGAGGAGGGATCTAGCTAAGCTTGAAGAATGGTCTAGAATTTGGCAGCTGAGATTTAATGCTAAAAAATGTAGGGTTATGCATTTGGGCTGCAACAATCCAAGGGAGAGGTACAGTATAGGGGGTGATGTACTTCTGTCCACGAAAAGAGAACAGGACCTAGGCATTATTGTGTCTGACGAACTCAAAGTAGCTAAACAGGTAGACAAGGTGACAGCGAAAGCTAGAATGATGCTTGGGTGCATAGGGAGAGGAATGGCCAGCAGAAGAAAGGAGGTGATAGTGCCTCTATATAAGTCTTTGGTGCAACCTCATTTAGAGTATTGTGTGCAATTCTGGAGACCGCAACCTCAAAAGGATATAAACAGATTGGAGTCGGTGCAGAGGACGGCTGCTAAAATGGTTAATGGTCTTCGTTAAAGAAGCATATGAGGACAGACTTAAGGACCTTAATATGTATACTTTAGAGGAAAGGCAGAACAGAGGAAAGGCAGAACATAAATGCACAGGAGGAGAGCCTCTCCCGATTGAAAGCAAGCTCTGGGTGGGTGAAAGTAGTAATATGCAGAAATATTTCTTTACAGAAAGAGTGGTAGATATGTCTCCCAGTGGAGGTGGTAGAGATGAGGACAGTATTGGAATTCAAAAGAGGATGGGACAAACACAGAGGCTCTCTAAAGGAAAAAAGGGGACTCTTGTAATGGGTGATATAGGAAGACAGACTAGATTGGCCATGTGGTCTTTTTCTGCCGTCATGTTTCTATGTTTCTAATATGTAGAGATAAGTGCACACGTAGTAATACTGCCATATATTAGGGTACTCATCCATGCATTATGTATCGGGAACATACAGGTCATGTCCCTGACAGTTACCGCAGAGGCTTTGCACATAATGCAAGTTAGTTTTCATGCACGATCTGCATCCAGGACAAACATATCAAAGTGAAAAATGAGGTAAAATACCTCGGAATCACGTTAGACACAAAGTTAAACCTCCATTCTCATATCCATAAAACTGCTGCAAAAATTTATTATAAATTAAAAATCATAAGGAGGCTCAAACTGATTTTAAGCCAAGACCACTTTAGAACTGTATGTCAAGCAATCGTCATGCCCATAATAGATTATGGAAACGTGCTTTACCATGGTCTCCCTAATCAATCTATATACCCTCTCCAATTACTGTAGTGCAAAATACGGCAGCTAGAATCATCACAAATACTGCGAAATGTGATCATATCATTCCAGTGCTTCAAAACCTCCATTGGCTGCCCATCCAAGCTCATGTAAAATTTAAGGCTATATTAAATATTATTAATAATATCTCAGCTGATGCCCTTCAGGACTTAATAATCAAGCATACTAGTATGAGACCACTTAGAACTAGTATGGACAACAAAATAGCCACTCCGCCTGATTTCCATAAAACAAATCAGGCAATGTCCAGAAGGGCCCCATCCCTTTACGCACCTTAACTATGGAATACTCTACCTGATTGCATGCGAGCAATGAGAGACTTAAAGGACTTTAGACAAATGCTTAAGACTATACTATTCACATAATTTAATGGACCCTTTTAAGGTCTAATATAAACTGTACTTACTAACTGTAGTTTCTGTTTTATGTTTATTCTTCCCTATACCTCCCCACTACCTTTCCTTGCTTCTACCTACAATTGTATATCCTGTATTGTAACCACTTTGATTGAAGGACAAGGTGGTATATAAAACTAGTTAAATAAATAAATAAATGCAAAAACTGAATGCACTTTTTGATTTTTGCATTTTTCCAGATCATGCCACATCTTATTAAGTGGAACTGACATTTGGTTTTCTTCAGCATGATGGCTGAAATGTCAGTTCCACTTACCAAGAAGTGGCATGATCTGGAAAACTACAAAGATCATGGGGGAATATTCAAAGTAATTTACATGGTTAGTGTTACTGTATATCCATGGATGAAGAAAGTCAGCATGATGGCTGAAACATCAGTTCCAGCTGAAGAAAGCCACAGCATGATGGCTGAAACATGGATATCCATGGGTGACACTGCTACACACCCTGATGCTTGGGGCATCTTGTGGGCATTCCAGGGTTTAGTGGAGGCGGAACCTATTGCTAACCAGGCACTGGCAATATTGAGCTACAGCCCAATTAGCAGCAAATAGATAAAGTCAGAAGTGGCAAGTGGCAGAAGCTAACCGGGCAGCGGCTCAATATCTGCAGCAACCCATATATTCAATACTGGTGGCTGGATATGGCCCCAGCATTGAATATCCAGGGTTAGGATTCAGCAGCCGCAGAATATCCTCTTCATGATATTATACATGGAAGCCTAAGAGAACTAATACACTTTAGTAAAAGGGCCCCTAAAAGTATCTTTCCAGTTTCTAGGAGACTTATCAGCAACGTGACCCCTTAACAGAAAAACTGAAGCTGCCTATAATTTAGTAAGCTAGTACACTGTCAGAATATGCATGCCAAAATTGTACATGTTGGTTAGTTTATTTTCCTGGACTCCATTCAGTAAGTATTTATAAACCAAATCATTCATGCATTTGTCTTATTCATGCCAAGTAAAGTCTATGGAACAAGCTATTTTACTATGTAGCAGTGAGGCTTGATTTTCAGTTTCACTCAAATCTACTTTAAAATTGTTGGCAGGCATCTGATTTATTTATTTAACAATTCTTATATACCGCGCTATTTGTTATCAGTGCGGTTTACATTCAACAACAAGAGCTCAGTGCAGTCAAGACTGTTTGAGTTTACATTATAACAGGAATTAGAACTTGGACCAAATAGGGAAACTATTTACATGTTGCGATATCTTTAAACGATACAAATACAGAGTAACTATATACACGCTGAGTTTGGATGGAGTAGATAGAGAATACATGGTAAGTATATACAAGTTGACATGGAGTAATAAATATTACATGGTGTGAATAGACGTGAAGTGTCTACATGCATGAGTGTGATTGCTTAAAGCATGAGTGTTATGTTGTGAGTGAGGTGTTTGTGGGGGATGGGGGGAGATTTCTGTGGGGAGGGGTAGCTGATTGAGTAAAATGTAGCAGAAAGAGATGGTGCTTTATTGCCTTCTGAAACTGTAGGAGGTCTTTGATTGATCTTATTTCTGGTGGGAGGTCATTCCAGCATTTGGGTGCGTAGTATGCAAAAGCTCTTCTCCTGGTTGTTTGGGTGCACTTTATGGAGTCTTTAGGGAGGATCAATGTGTTGGCTGTTGCTGTCCTTCTAGATCTGATTTGTGGAGTTGGTGTAATAAGGTTCTTGAGAGAATTGGGGGCTATGTTGTTGTTAATCTTAAATGTAATCAGCAGGATCTTGTATGTTAGCCTGCAGTATATCGGTAACCAGTGGAGATCTTTAAGTATTGGCGTGATATGGTCTGATCTGGATAGACCACAGAGGACGCGGGCAGCGGCATTCATAGCTAGTTGAAGGGGGTTGAGGGTGTTCTTTGGTAGACCATATAGGATTATGTTTGCATAGTCAAAATGTGGTAGTATGAGGGCCTGGAAGATGGTGCGGAAGTCCTTAGGGGGTAGCATGGGTTTGAGGTGTTGCAGTGTTCTGATTTTGTTGTAGATGGCTCTGGTTATAACTTTTATGTGTTCCTTAAAGTCGAGGTACTGGTCCAGAGTGATTCCGAGATATTGTATGGTACTTCGAATTGGAAGCTCTGCATCTCTTACTCTTAGGATGGGTGGAGGGGAGAAATTCTTGTTCCTTGACATAAATAGAACTTCAGTTTTCTTGAAATTTATGTACAGGTTTTGGGAGAATAGCCAGTCTGTAATTGCGTTGAAGCAGTTGACAAGGTTGGATAAATCCGGGTGTTTGACTTTGAATGAAGTGAATAGTAGCACATCATCAGCACAGATTAGTGTAGAGATATTGAAAGACCGGATGAGATTGCATATCGGCTGCATGTAGATATTGAAAAGTAGAGCGGATAGGGATGAGCCCTGAGGAACACCTTGTTGTTGGTGAAAAGGTGCTGAGGTGTGAGAGCCGACCCGGACTTGTTGCCAGCGATCAGATAGATAAGATTTACACCACTCCTAGGCGAGGCCATGAATACCCTTGTCGTGGATGCGGGTGAGTAGCTGGTTGTGATACAGAGGAAATAGCACTGCAAGTCTTCAAGAATGTCACAAACACTCCACAGCACCAGAAGAGGGACAAAAGTGCACAAACAGTGTCAGGAAGACTATAAGCCACTATTGGAACGGCAAAGCATCAATAAAATTGGCATTGGAACGCCAAGGCACTTTGGGAGGGGGTGAAATGACACCAACATGAGCTGGAAGACTGCAGGGCATAGGAAGAGAGATAAAGAGCAACAATACTGTCTAAATGATCCCAGGGCAGCATGAGTGTATTAAAGAGTGCTAACATTGGATGGAAGGGAGAGGAAGGAACACTGGAAGAGGGCCAACAGAGCACCAATATAGGCTGCAAGGTCCTAAAGCACCTGTAGAGTGCAAACACAGAAGGTAAACTGCACAAGCCCAGGCAGTGGGAGTGAAATGATGTCAGCTAAGGTATTAGAGTCCTGGCACTGAAGACTTTTGTCCCAGCATAGGAACATACGGTGAAGATCCCCCTGGGCTGGGGGAGACCTCACAGATTGCTTAGAATGAGATCCTGAGGGATTTAGGTAAAATCCATAGCTGCATTCACGGTGAAGGCCCCAAAAACAGTGGCAGTGGGTGGAAGGGGCGACAGCAGTAGATGCAAGAGCACAGGACATCGGAGAAAGAGTCAATGTAGCATCAAGAAAAGCCACATGAACCTGAGCAGCAGGAGTGGAGTGAGGTCAGCTAAGCTGTGAGCCTGCAAGTTTGATTCCTGGCACTGAGAACTTTTAACAGCAAAAGAAGGACTGCAACCTTGAAGAATACTAGCAACAGATTGAAGTTAGGGCATATCAGCAGAGAGATAAAGACAAAAGTAGCCCAAATGCCCTTGAGTACAGAGCAGACAGAGCTTAAAGATTCCAAATTACCCCTGCCTACCGATAACCAGATTAATATGAATAAAATACAGTCTCTAAAATGCTTGTATGAAAATGCTTGAAGTCTAAAAAATAAGATGGGAGAGTTAGAATATACAGGACTAAATGAGAGGTCAGATATGATTGGTATCTCAGAAACATGGTGGAAGGAGGACAACCAGTGGGACACTGTGATATCTGGGTACAAACTATATCGTAATGATAGAGCAGATCAAATTGGTGGAAGGGTTGCCCTCTATGTTAGAGAGGGAATTGAGTTACAAAGGATTAAAGTTTTGCAGGAAACAAAATTCACTGGGGAATTTTTATTTATTTATTTATTTATATTTTATTTTATTTATTTATTTGTTATTTTTATACCGCTCCTTCCCAAGATCAGGGGCGGTGTACAGCGAACAACATTTCTACAGTGCATAGAAGACATTTTAACATAATATGGTTGTAACAGTTGCAACTATGTACAAGATAGGATGGGTACTTTAGGGATAATCAAACTGTAAAACTATGTACAGTACAGCAAGTGAACCTATTTACATTTGGCACAGTGAAGAATATCATCGTGAGGATTGTATTTGTGCTATTTCATGAGATGAACCAATGTCTTCTATATGATCTCCAAAATGTTGGGTGAAGAGGAAGGTTTTTAGTTCTTTTCTGAACAATTTTATGTCTTTAGTTGCTTGAAGAAAGGCCGGGAGGTCGTTCCATATCCTGGGTGCAGCCAGTGAAAATGCTTGGTATCTTATAAATTGTTTAGTTTTGTGCTAAATGGTAGGGAAAGCCAGTGTGTAATCTTGTTGATCTGGTGTTGGAGGGTTGAGCTATTAGTGTTGAAAGGTGGGATGGTGCAATATCATTAATTGTCTTGAATATTGTCATTATTGTTTTATATTGGTAACCAGTGAAGGGATTATAGAAGGGGTGTGATAAGGTTAGAGAGTTGGGCTTTGCAAACAATTCTCGCGGTTACATTTTGTGCTGTTTGGAGTTGTTTGAGATGTTTTTTTGGGATACCGTTTAGGAGGCTGTTACAAAAGTCAAAATATGGGGTGATCAGAGCATGAATTACTGATCTGAGTGTCGATAAGAGGCCTGAGGTGGTGTATTGTTCTTAGCTTGAAGTAGACAGATTTGGTTATTTGTTTTATGTGGGCAGATAATGTTAGGGCTTCGTCCAAAATTACGCCTAGATATCTTACTTCTTTTTTGACAAGAAGGGTTGTGTTAAGAATTTTGAATGTTTGAATGAATGAATGAATCTCTATGGATTGAAATTCCATGCAAAAAAGGGAAGGGGAAGGCGATGGCAGTGGGGGTGTACTATCGACCGCCTGGCCAGAATGAACAAATGGATGATGAAATGCTTAAAGAAATCAGGGAAGCTAACAAAAGTTACAACACAGTAATAATAATGGGTGGTTTCAATTACTCCTGTATCGACTGGACCAGTGTCACGGCAGGACATGCTAGGGAAATAAATGACTACTTCTTGGAGCAGCCGGTTCATGAACCGACCAGAGGGGAAGCCATTTTGGACCTAGTCCTTAGTGGACACAAGATCTGGTGCAAGAGATAAGGGTGTTGGGGACACTTGGCAATAGTGATCATAGCATGATTGCGTTTGATTTAATAAATGAAGGAAGGATGGCAAGGGAATCTAAAGCACTACCTTTTAACTTTCAAAAGGGAGACTATGATAAAATGAGTTAAATAGTTAACAAAAAACTAAAAGGAGCAGCTGCAAAGGTTAAAGATTTACATCAAGCTTGGGTGTTGTTTAAAAATACTATCTTGGAAGACCAGACCAGCTGTAGTCCATGCTTTAATAAAAATGGAAGAAAGTCCAAAAAACTGCAAGCATGCTTTAAAAGGTGAGGTGAGAGAGTCTGTTGTTGCCAAAAAAGCATCTTTCAGAACATGGAAAAAGGAGCCAAATGACAAAAACTGGAAACACCACAAGCACTGGCAAGCTAGATGCAAGGCACTGATAAGGCAAGCAAAGAGAGAATTTGAAAAGAAGCTTGCTGTGGAAGCAAAAATGTATAATAAAGACTTTTTCAAGTACATTCATAGCAAAAAAACCTGTGAGAGAGTTAGTTGGACCATTAGATGATAGAGGGGTAAAAGGGGCACTAAGAGGGGACAAGGCTATAGCAGAGAGACTGAATGAATTCTTTGCTTCAGTCTTTACTGAAGAAGATGTAGGAATGTTGCCTATGACTGAAATGGTATTTAACGGAGATGCTGAGGAAGAGATTGTAAACCTACTATTAGTAATCTGTGAACTATCATTAAAATCATCTGTAAAACCTGAAGATCGGAGAATGGCCAGGGTAACGCCAATTTTTCAAAAGGGTTCCTGACGTCAGTACCGGGAAAAATGGTTGAAACAATCATAAAGAACAAAATTATTGAACATGTAGATAGTCATGGCTTAATGGGAGACAGCCAACATGGCTTTAGCCAAGGAAGGTCTAGTCTTACTAATCTGTTATATTTTTTGAAGGTGTGAATAAACAGGTAGACAAAGGTGATATAGTGTATCTGGACTTTCAGAAAGCAATTGACAAGGTCCCACATGAGACTTTTGGCAAAATTAAAAAGTCATGGGATAGGAGGCAGTGTACTATTGTGGATCAGGAACTGGTTAAAAGATAGAAAGCAGAGGGTAAGGCTACGTAAATGACCAATTTTCCCAATGGAGAAAAGTGAATAGTGGAGTACCCCAGGGATCTGTGCTGGGTCCGCTGCTTCATAAATGACCTGGAAATGGGAATGAGTGAGGTTATCAAATTTGCAGATGACACATAACTATTTAAAGATGTTAAAACCGAAGAGGATTATGGAAAATTGCAAGATAATCTTGATAAATTGGAAGACTGAGCATCCAAATGGCAGATGGAATTTAATATGGACAAGTGCAAAGTTAAGCATCTAGGAAAGAAAAACTCAAACTATGGTTACATGATGAAAGGTTCCACATTAGGAACTACCACCTAGGAAAAAGAGTTAGGCGTCATCGTGGATAACATGTTAAAACCCTCTACCCAGTGTTCAGTGGTGGCCAAGATAGCAAATAGAATACTAAGTTTCATAAGGAAAGGAATGGAAAATAAAACAAAGGATATTATAATGCCTCTGTATCATTCCATGGTGAGACTGCACCTTGAGTTTGTCTGCAATTTTGGTTGCCATATCTTAAAAAGGATATAACATTATTAGAAAAGGTAGAGAGAAGAGCCACCAAAATGGTAAAGGGGATGAAAGAATACCCCTATGAAGAGAGGCTGAAAAGGTTAGGGCTCTTCAACCTGGAAAAGAGACGGCTGAGGGGAGATATGATAGAGGTCTATAAATTTAAGAATGGAGTGGAACAGGTAAACGTAGATCAATTGTTTATGCCATCAGAATATAGAAAGACTAGGGGACATGCAATGAAGCTGCAGCGTAACCTATTTAAGACTAATAAGAGAAAATATATTTTCACTCAACTTGTAATCAAACTCTGGAATTTGCTACCGGAGGATGTAGTAAAAGCTGTTAGTGTCATCGGGTTTAAAAAAGGCTTAGACAAGTTCCTGGAGGAAAGATCCATAAACCATTATCAAAGTGGATCCAGAATATCCATTGCTTGCCCCAATATAAGCATTGTGGAACCTGTGTCTTTTGCGGAAACTGCTAGGTACTTGTGACTTAGATTGGCCACTATTGGAAACAGGATACTGGGCTTGATGGACCTTGGTCTGACCCAGTATGGCATATCTTATGTTCTTATTTTCTTAATGTAAAAGGAAAAGGAAGCCATTATGGTGAAGAAAGAGGGTGGCCGTCATAAATTACAGGAGATCACAGAGAGAGGAAGACAAGCATCATATTTGGAAAAAAAATAGAGAAGCTGGAAATGTAGTCAGGAAAGCAATGATAAAAAAAGAAATAGCCAGTTCAATAAAATAGGGGGATAAGACATTTTTCAGACATGTTAGTGAGAGAAGGAAGTTTAAAAGTAGTATTGTCAGACTCAAGGGTGAAGGGGAGGAATATGTAGAAGCTGATGAGGATAAAGCGGAATTGTTTTACAAATATTTCTGTTCTTTGTTCAAAGATGAAAGGCCAGGAGCAAGACCTCAAAAAACACCCAAAATAGCTCCAGAGGCACAGAAAGAGGAAGATGAGTCCAGCAATCCTCAGTTGGAGCTCCTACCACCTGCTCTTAACACAGTGAGACAGCTTTAATTTTTCCTGCTCTGGGCAGAAAGCGAGGTTACTTACCTGTAACAGGGGTTCTTCATGGAAAGCAGGATAAGTCAGCCACACTTGACGACATCATCCGACAGCGCCGAGATGGAAGTACTCTCCATAGCTCAGAAGGGCTTTTTGCCCTTCTGAGCATGAGCCAACTGGTCCCACCCTCCAGCCCTCCCCTAGCTAGCCAGTTTGTCACTAGCTGAGCCTTTGCCGCTAGGAGGCGGCACCGCTATGAGGCCAACCCCTTCCCTGGGGAGGTGGGCGGGTATGTGTGGCTGACGTATCCTGCTGTCCACGGAGAACCCCTGTTACAGTTAAGTAACCTCGCTTTCTCCTAGGACAAGCAGGATGAGTCAACCACACTTGGTGCCTCCCAAGCTGCCATGCGCTGTGGTGGAAGAGGGAAGGCAGTAGCCTAGATCAGGTTCAGGGAATGAACAGGTGAATTAAACCCATGTCCCTTGATAATGGAGGCATTGCAGTAACCAGTAGGCTACACCTGCACACTGACACTTTCCCAGACAGTCTGGATGTCTTAGTGTTGCACCCTGGAACATCACCTGGTGGCGGTGCCTAACATGTAATGTGTACACGTGCAGTAAAAAACATGCAGAGCGCGGTGATAATGGCGAACGCCTATGTGGTAGAGAGTGCAGTGATAATGAGCATGTACATGCAAACATGATGCGCACATGTGCAGCAGCAGGCATGGGGTTCCATCGAGCAGTAGCGCTGAGGTAGTCACTGCGAGCAAGGATAGCAACAGCATATATATAGCATTGGGCACAGCGGTGAGGTGGTCACTGCAAGCAAGGATAGGAACAGCCTCAAAATCGAATGTGCTACCAGAGTGGTGCAAGGTTAAGCATTAAAACGTGACCGGGCGGGAGACAGTTCATGGTTTGGGATACGTCCAAGCAGGGGATGTCTTCACGTTGAGACTGCTTGGCTAGAGGATGTGATTGTCCAAGTTGCAAGCTCTAGGTGGTAGTGTTACTGGACAGTGTGCACTGGTGCCAGGTGGCTTGCAGATATTCACCACCTGTATGGGACACCGGTTAGGTGGCTGGAGGATATGTCTGTTCCTGTTGTGAGGTCCGCTTGAGTCCTGTGCTCACCTATGTCATGGTTTGAGCCCCTGCTTGTGCCCCTGGAATGGAATCTCTAGGGGTGGGGTATGAGATGAAGAGTCGCGTCCCTTGTTGTCAAGAATATGGGGCCTCTGCTCCTCCAGGGAGGGATTCAGCAATCTGATGTTCTGACAGATGTGACTCCACTAAGGGAAAACAGACCTGGGGTGGCATTACAAGGGTGGCCTGGTAGCGTGTGCCACCAGGGCTTGCCGTGAGGACCATTATCCACAATAATCTTTCAGGGGTCAACCTCAGTTCTGGCTGCAGTGGCTCGGTAGCAGGGCTGTCATCAGGGTAGTCCTCAAGGTGCTCACCATGTTAGCTGACAGAGGGCCAGGGGTAGTGTGGTATCGAGGCTGCAGGGAGCCATCGTACAGGCTGCGATTGCAAGATTGGGGGACAAGTGTGTGCTACTGCAACTCGCAGCACGTGCTGCAGGACTTGCCTGATGATGGTGCCACAGCACCAGTTTCATTCGTATTGCATCGGTAGTTGGGAAGGGACAGGTCTGAATGATCACCTAACAGACAACAGGTTCAGGTTGAGTTATGCAATGTCCACCAACACTAGAGCCAGGTGTTTGGGGGAAAGCGCCGGTCTGGCCAGTGGAAAGATGAGGATGGCCTGGGCTCTGCCTATTTTACACAGTTGCACTGCATGTCCCCTACGAGGTGGGTAGGTCAGCCCCACTGATAGAAAAGGGGAGCTGCTGCCCAGGGTTGAGGGTTCATCTGACTCATGGCTGAGAATGGCTGCCAGCTCTCCCTCTGTCCCAGTGGAGGCCACCTTGCAGTAGGCACTGCCTGGATAGTGGGTACCACTTAGATAGGGTAAGATTTCTTGCAGCGGAGTGGGACCTGTTCCCCTTGTGTGTCGGTGAGGGGCTATGGCCAACTTGTTGATTATCTGGCTAGGCCGTAGAGTACAGAGTCACAGGCATTGTGGCACTCTGGCAATGTGCTCTAATTTCACAACATGGTCTGCAGGTTGCATGACCTTTTGTTCATATGCACCTGTATTGAGAGAGAGAGCCACAATGCTGGCCTTGGGTAAATCATGAGGAAGATCCCTAGATTGGTGATCCCCAGACTGGCCTTGAACCTGCCACCCTATGGGCTTAGATTTTAGTGCCACCAATCTTGCTGTGGGGGGGGGGGGGGGCACTGTCTTGTGCAGGGCTCCCTCTGCATTGTTTTCATGGCACTAGCCTGATGTCTCTGTTTTTGGAGGAGTGAGCGCAGCTGTGTAGGTCCACCAGAGATGCAGGCTTCACACAGAAGGCCATGATATTTGGCAGATGAGGAGGCACCCCATGTCATGATGATGATAGTGCCTCTCCAATATTGTGGGAGGATTGCCTTGGACACTGTGATGCTGATGTACGCTTCCACAGCATCCAGTCAGTGTGAGGCTTCCCGAAATTCACCCAAGAGCGCACATGGTTTGCTGGATCACTGCCTGGGTCTTCCTCAATGGCCAGGCAGAGATCGTTCATTCCCGAGGGGTGGGGAGGCATCAATACTTTTGCAGAGGTGTGTTGAGCACCTGCAAGTCAAGGAACACAGGTATGCAGTATGGGCCCTCTATCAGACCATTTGGTCCCGCATGTTCCTTTTTTTTTTATAATTATTATTATTATTTTTTTTTTAAACTATGACTGTTTAAAGGAAAGGAAATAGTTACCCCTGTTATCCAAGTTGTATTACCTGTTCAACTGTAAACACAAAGTACCATCGGAAATGTGTAAATTATTGTTCATTGTAAACCGCACTGATGCTGAATAGCGCGGTATAGAAGAGACTATAAATAAATAAATAAACATATATGTGGGAATCAAACTTGCAACCTATGGCACTCCAAAGCACATCCATAACCACTATCCCAAACAACCACACTTGTGGAGGGTGGCCATTTCTCCTTTGGATAACCTAAGTGGTTATACCCCCGGAGGCTGGCCATTTCTCCTTTGGATAACCTGAGTGATTATACCCCCAGGAGCAGAAGCTGGTTTCCTGCCAATGGATGTGCACAGAGATCTGTGGAAGGGAGGACAAGTGAGAATCAACCCCAAATCCCTCGGTTATGGGGACAGTACCCTAGCCCTTAAGTGACGTCTCCAAGAGTGGATGTCCCCGGACTGTCTGATCTATGCTATGGCCTGTGAAGGAAAGGGCCTTGTTTCTTGGGTCCTGAAGCCCATGCGCTGACTAGTAGGCTATGAGGATCTTCCTCTGTGTCCTAGGAGTTGTGACTGTTGTCTTCCACATTCTTAGATGCAGATGGTGCTTGAGAAGCTGGTTGTGCCATGCAGTCCATGCAAGCTTCTCTTGATTTTTTTTTTTTTTGGCCATGTGACCAGAGGTGGAGCATGGTATCTCATCCTTTGGGCTACTCTTCTACCTCTTGGGCAGGTACAATGTGTTACATTTGTCAGTGCATTTGAAAGGTGTGAAGCCTCCACACAGGGTTTTTAAAACTGCATGCAGGCTCTGTACTGATATGTGGGAATTCAGAAACAGATCCTGGGATCCTTCCACTTTAATCTGCTGGAGGAGCTGGTGAGTGGGTAATGTAGGAACATTCTCTGCAAGATCCACAGCAGGGATCTGAATCTGTGACCCTGCTTCAAGACACACTGGCTGAGTGTACTGCACCACACTGCTGCCACTGTGGTCAGAAGGTCTACTTCTGTAATACGGTGCGGAGAGCCTTTCTTAGGAGGTGATGGAAAGGTGGGTGAAAAGTGTCACCATAGGAGAGGCTTTGTTTGTAGCACTGGCCGGTCGACTGACCTGCTGTTGGCTGATGGCAGGGAGCAGCCTGTTATAGTCTTGGCTGTGCCTGCAGACTTAGGCGGGTTCTGCTGATGGTGGTATCGTGTGCACCCGAATGGTTGTTTTGGAGCCGTAGTCATGCGAAAATGCAGAGGCAGGCACAGCTGCAAAAACACAGAGGAGTCAGTGCGAAGTGTGCAGAGAAGTCTTGAGCTGCAGGATCCCAGTGGCTGCCTTTTAGCATCAGAGTCTCTGTGGCTGAATGGTTGGGACAGGTTACCTCAGGCTGGAAGGCCAGGAGTTTAATTCCCACGTAGGGACAAGTAACCTCATGCAGGAGGAACTGGGGTCTCTAGTCCCATGGCCACTCCTTATGGCCTTGGACAAGCCATTTAACCCTCTATTGCCTCAGGTGTGCTCAGATTGTGAGTCCTTCAGGGACAAGGGAATACAAATTCCTGTTAGCATATGCAAACCGCTTTGACCTGGTGAAAAGCAGTATATAAGAACAGATAAATAAAATTAATTTAGATCAATGCTGAGGTCCATTAAACAAGGGTGACCCCATCCAAATGGAGATAACCCATGAGGAATTTCTTTCTGTGCACCCAGGGGCCAAATCTGTAGCCCTACAGATGCTAAGGCTGAGGGAGGGAGGGAGCGGGGTGGGGCCACACCAGCAGGAGCCAAGCACCAGGTTGTATATCATGGCCTGAACTGATGGTGCTGTGATCAGCACCCGGGGCAGCAGTTCATCCAGGTAGATAGATGTGACGAGTCACCGGAAGTGATAGCATTTGTGAGGTACTGGGCCTCCTTGCCGGAAGAGCCTCCCTGCCATCATGAAGCTGCCCTGTGGGTGGTGCTAATACAATAAGCATGCACATCAGGTACTTTCGTCAGGGGGAAGACAGCTCAACTTGGGGAGCTCTCCACGCAGACAGCCATGCTGTGTCAGAGGGATCCTGTCAGACAGTTAGCTGGACGCTGAAGGCTTTGCATGCAGTCAGCCATGCCGTGCTGGAGGGATTCCGTTGGGGCGGTCATCTTGGCACCGAGGGCTCTCTGTGTAGTCGGCCGAGGGTTATTGGCAGTTCCTTTTCTTAGCAAGGTAATTTTAATTTTAGAAGGTCTGTCTGTCATTATAGACCATCTGTTGAGTGTCTTAATAGTAACTGAATCCCTATATCTAATAAAGACAATATTATAATGTTTTTGTTTTTTTATGTATTTTTTGTCGGAAGTTTTTGCCGTGAGTGATTTCTCCCTCTCGAGGCGTAACTTCCCTTTTAATTAAAATGATGGTAGAACAGCCACTTTTAGTAAATCCGTAGTGTGAAATAATTGCACCAACTTTAGTGCTATAGCACACCTACTCACGATTTGATATACCGATTAACGGCTTAGCTTCAAACATGCAGATTAACCACGAACACAGTACTGCGTTTAGAGCCACCAATTCACTTCTGGCCCTGTTTCAACGCTTTCATCACTGCAAACAAGGAAAATTCTTTCTTCCTCTATAGTCCTCCCTTCAGTGGAATAGAAATCAAGTCCTCCAACTACACATTATGGGGAGACTATTCCGTCAAGATAATCCAGAAACTCAGTCCAACTTACTGACCCAGTAAATTGGACTGAGTTTCTGGATTATCTCGACGGGGCCAGAAGTGAATTAAAAGGGAAGTTACGCCTCGAGAGGGGGAAATCACTCACGGCAAAAACTTCTGACAAAAAATACATAAAAAAACAAAAACATTATAATATTGTCTTTATTAGATATAGGGTTTTCAGTTACTATTAAGACACTCAAGGGTTGTGGATTATTAGGAATACTGAGTGGTTGGGTTTTGTAGTTATAGATTATAGACCATCTGGGCATGGCCAGGGGGCTGCCGGGCTTCTTCCTTGCCCCTGCCGGGCTCATCCCTTGTCCCTGCCGGGCTTATCCTATGCTCCGCTTGTTTGTTGAAGGCGCCCTACCACCATAGCCTCAGGATAGAGAGAGAGAGCCGGGGCAGTGATCCTCAGTGGTGGCAAGTTGCGGCTGAGGATGGAGGCCTTCTAGGCACATCCCGAGCAGCATCGACGGCAGCAGTGGCAGAGTCATTGCGAGGTGTCTGCCGCTGGGCTGGGAGTGTCCGCGGAGACTGTGAGCACATGGTCCGTGGGACAGCTGCCGAGATGTAGCCCGCAGGAGGCTCCCAAGGGAGAGGCAGATCCAGGGCGAAGTCGATGCCATTGGGTGCTGGGCTTGCGACTGGGGAAGGAGGCCTTTGAGGCACATCCCAAGTGGCAGTGGCTGCAGAAGCAGTGGTGTTTCTCAACCCCACATCTGCCTTAACTTCTGCCGGATGTTCAGAAGTTCTTTAATCAGCGGCATCCGCAGGCTGCGAGCACATGGCAAGCATGGGCTTCCAGCCAGCCCTTCCTGAAGGTGCTCAAATGGATCCGAAACAAAGGAAGCATCAGAAACAGCATTAGAGGCATTTTAAATGAGTAAGTAAAGGAAGAAAGGAGCATTTCTCTTTTTCTCTTCAGAATAAGTTCAGAATTTGGTCATTTCAGTTGGAGAGTAGAGAGGTCCGTCTTGCTGGAAAGGCGGAAGAACTGAAACTGGCTAGCTAGGGGCGGGCTGGGGGGTGGGGTCAGTTGGCTCATGCTCAGAAGGGCAAAAAGCCCTTCTGAGCTATGGAGAATACTTCTGTCTCTGCGCCGTCAGATGACGTCACCAAGTGTGGCTGACTCATCCTGCTTGTCCTAGGAGAAAGAGGAAGATCAGTCAGGCAAGCCTCTGTAAGAGCTCCTCCCACTTGCTCTTAACACAGTGAGACAGCTTTAATTTCTCCTGCTCTGAGCAGAAAGAGGAAGATCAGTTCAGCGTTCCTCTGTTGAAGCTCCTCCTACCTGCTCAGCTATTAGCTGCCATCACAGTCTGCAGCATTTGAAAGCAGTTGAGCTCCAGAGGCACAGAAAAAGGAAGATCTATCCCGCTATCCTCTGTTGGAGCTCCTCCCACCTGCTCTTAACACAGCGAGACAGCTTTAAATTTCTTCTGCTCTAGGCATGCCTGTGCCCTTAGGCGGGGTCCTTGGGGCGGCGACGAGGGCGGCGGACACTGGCATCTACCATCTACATTCCCTACCTCACTGCCACCACTTTGTACAGACCCTTAGCCCCTTCAGCCCATCTCCCTCAGTCATTCTCACCAGCTCCTACTCCTGACTTTGATCCTCCTCACCACTTATGCTGTGGCGGCCATACCTGTCTTCTGGGGCCATCACCCCCTTTCACTCCCATCCTATGTCCCCTCGTAGCAGAGCTTGTTTTCAATTGAAAGCCCATTTAGCTTCTGCAGCAAAAGCTATGCTAGCCTTTACTGCGCCTGACTTTCAGCACTTTGCCATAACCAGGCAGTGGCTCAATATCACTGCTACCCAGTTATGGAAAGGTGCTGCCTCTGGAATACCCTGATGCTAACCAATTAGCATCGTGGCATGAAGCAGTGGCACCCGGGGATATTCAGCAGCACTAACTATGTTAGTGCTGCTGAATATCCCGGATAAGGGGGTTAACACAGCAAGTCTGCTAAGTGTATTAATCCCTTTGAATATCGGGCCCTAAGCTTTTCCTTGAGAACTGACCATAAAAAGGTATTACATAAGAACATAATCATAAGAACATAAGATATGCCATACTGGGTCAGACTAAGGTCCATCACGCCCAGTATCCTGTTTCCAACAGTGGCCAATCTAGGTCATACGTACCTAGCAGTTTCCCCTAAAGGCACAGGTTCCACAATGCTTGTACTGGGTCAAGCATTGATATCCTGGGAGCCATATTAATAATGGTTTATGGACCTTTCCTCCAGGAACTTGTCCAAACCTTTTTTAAACCCAGCCACACTAGCAGCCTTTACCACATCCTCCGGTAACAAATTCCAGAGTTTGATTACACATTGAGTGAAAAAATATTTTCTTTTATTAGTTTTAAATAGTTTACCGTGTAGCTCCATTTCATGTCCCCTAGTCTTTTTATATTCTGATAATGTAAACAATCGATCTAAATTTACCCATTCCACTCCGTTCATTAATTTATAGACTTCTATCATATCTCCCCTCAGCAGTCTCTTTTCGAGGTTAAAGAGCCCTAACCTTTTTAGCCTTTCTTCATAGGAGTATCCTTCCATCCCCTTTACCATTTTGGTGGCTCTTCTCTGAACCTTTTCTAATAACGCTATATCCTTTTTAAGATACGGCGACCAGAATTGCACACAATATTCAAGGTGGGGTCTCACCATGGAACGATATGGAGGCATTATAATATCTTTTGTTTTATTTTCCATTCCTTTCCTTATGATACCTAGCATTCTATTTACTCTCTTGGCCGCCGCTGCACACTGGGCCGAGGGTTTTAACATGTTATCCACAATGACGCCTAAATCTTTTCAATCCATAGAGATTCTACAGCAAATTTTGTTTCCTGCAAAACCTTAATCTTTTCTGACTCAATGCCCTCTCTAACATAGAGCGCAACCCCTCCACCAATTTGATCAGCTCTATCATTACGATGTAGTTTGTACCCAGGTATCACAGTGTCCCACTGGTTGTCCTCCTTCGACCATGTCTCTGATATCCCAATCATATCTAACCTCTCATTTAGTGCTATATATTCTAACTCTCCCATCTTATTTTTTAGACTTCTAACATTTGCATACAAGCATTTTAGAGACTGTATTTTATTCATATTAATCTGGCTATTGGTAGACATGGGTAATCTGGAATCTTTAAGCTCTGTCTGCTCCATATTCGAGGACATTTGAGCTACTTTACTCTTTTTTGGAACCTCTCTGCTTTTGGATACATTTTGCTTCAAGGATACATTCTTCCAAACCATGTGCTCTTGGGCGACTGTCGGCTTTCCCCTATTATCTAGTTTAAAAGCTTCTCTATCTCCTTTTTAAAGGTTAATGCCAGCAGCCTGGTTCCATCCTGGTTAAGGTGAAGCCCATGCCTTCGGAAGAGCCCCTCCTTTTCCCAGAATGTTCCCCAGTTCCTAACAAATCCAAAACCCTCATCTCTGCACCATTGTCTCATCCACGCATTGAGACTCTGGAGCTCTTCCTGCCCTTTGGGTCCTGCACGTGGAATGGGAAGCATTTCGGAGAACACTACCCTGGACATTCTGGATTTCAACTTCCTCCCTAAAAGCCTAAATTTAGCCTCCAGAACCTCCCTACCACATTTTCCTATGTCATTGGTACCGACATGTACCAAGACAGCAGACTCCTCCCCAGCACTATCTAAGACCTTTTCTAGGTGGTGCGTGAGGTCCGCTTCCTTCGCACCAGGCAGGCATGTTACCAGGCGATCCTCATGTCCACCAGCCACCTAGCTATCTACATGCCTAATGATCAAATCACCAACTATAACGGCTGTCCTAACCCTTCCCTCATGGGCACATGGCCCTGGAGAAACGTCCTCAGTGCGAGAGGGTTTTACATCACCTGAAGGACAGGTCCTAGTTACAGGATCACTTCCTGGCACGCCAGGGTGATGCTCTCCTGTCACTTGACCTCTCTCTTCCATGGCAACAGGGATGCTGCCAGACTGGATGTGGGACATCAGGACTATATCCCTGTAGGTCTCATCTATGTACCTCTCTGTCTTTCTTATGTTTTCCAAGTCTGCTACTCTAGCCTCTAGAGAATGGACTTGTTCCCTGAGAGCGAAGAGCTCCTTGCACCTAGTGCACACGTAAGACCTCTCACGAACTGGGAGAAAACCATACATGTGACACTCAATGCAAAAGATTGGAAAGCCCCCATCTCGCTGCTGGACTGCTGTCTGCATCTTAGTTTTAAGCTTGTGTTTAGATCTTTAAGTTCTTTACTTGCTAAGAGTTGCTATGTATATTTATACTAATAAGACTGCTCCTAATACATTTAATATACCTTGTTCACTTGAAGCTTAATTAATCTCAGGTTCTTAGTGTATGACTGATTTGGATAACGAGCTTCACCTGAGAGCACCTCCTTTCCTTTAAGATGTGTAAGTACCTATAAAGCTACGATTATCCCAGGGGTGGGTGGGTGTTGGGGAGGGAGGGAAATAACACTTATTATAAGAGGGCTGTTACACAGTACCCTGTCCTGTGCTTCTGAGGTAAGCTGTGACCAACTTCCTGGGTGATTAACAGTCCTTGCTTGGATAGAAGGAGTCTTTCAAAATGGCCTTTTGACCTTGATCTAGTGTCACCTCAGTAGCAGTAACACAAATTTCCTCCACTGCTAGGCGAATTGTGAAATATAAAACCCTGTAAAATATATATTCAGGACTTGTGTAGCAAAGCTGCCGTCATTAACACTCAAAACTCAAACATCAATACTACAAAATTTACACCACTCTTCGGATGTTGTATATGGTGTTTTTCCAACAGTTCACCCTCACCTTTGAAGACTTCTTGGATTAATTTTCCTATTTCCACTACGGCCTGGGAAGTTCTTGATAGTTCCTTGAGCAGAAAACATCTTAATAACATTGCAAACTGTAGATACAGGTAAGGCCCACTACTCTATCATTCAATAATTAAGTAAGACCCAATCTGAAATCCACTACTCTGACCTACATTATCTACTATTTCCCCACAATACTTTTTGAATTTTTGTTGGATTGCTTGCCTTGAAAATAATGTTTTTTTAGGCTGGGAGGCCTTGTAAATAGTACAAGAGAAAAACGGAAGGCGCGCCACGAGAAAGGGATCCCTTTCAAGGCAAGCAATCCAACAAAAATTCAGAAAGTACGGTGGAGAAGTAGTACTTGATGTAGGTCAGAGTAGTGGATTTCAGATTAGGTCTTACTTAATTACTGAATAATCATGTCCTGGCAATGTCCCATTTTTTATACTATTTCCTACTATTTCCTTTTTTAATTGTCTTGTTTTATTTGATTCTTTTATGTGTCAAATATATGTGCATATATAGTCCAAAGCCATTTCACTGGCCACTTTGTTTTAGGAGATATTGGACATTAAGGGGTTGAACTGCAAGGGTGCCAATAATGTTGACCATGACTGTATAAAGATGCACATTGCCAATGCACATGGCCAATGCTGATATATTCCAAACACTAATTGAAAATACAATGCTTTGCAAAATTATTCATCCCCATGGTTTTTGTCCTGTTTTGATTCATTACGTACAACCTAGACTGAAAATGGAGGCTCATTTGGATGTTAGGTAATGGCCCTAACAATATAGACCAAATTGGTGAGGTGGAATGACAATAAAACACCTTGTATATAAAATAAAAAAGGTCTATAATGAAAAGTTGAGAATGCATATGTATTCATACCTTTTGCTATGAAATCCCTACATAAGACCTGGTCTAACCAATTAACCGCAAAACTCACATAATTCATTGATTGATTGATTGATTTTATTTATTTACATTCTCTTATATACCGTGCTATTCTGCATCAGTGCGGTTTACATTGAACAAACTGAAATTACATTGAACAGGGCATTATAACTTGGAGATAACTATTTTACAGGGAACATGGGCTATGGAGGGTTAAGTGGCTTGCCCAAGACCACAAGGAGCACCTGTGGGACTAGAAACCCCAGTCCTTCTGGCCCAAGGTTGCTGTCCTCTAGTGGGATTTGAACCCCCGACATTCCGGCCTGAAGTACCTTGATTATGGTCCCCCCTATGTGAAATCTGTGTCACATGATTAGTCACATGATGCCTGTATAAATATACCTATTCTGAAAGGCCCCTGACTCCGCAACACCATTAAGCAAGCAACATAAAGACCAATGAGAACCCCAAACAGGTCAGAGACAAAGTTGTGCAGACGAATGGATCAGAGTTAGGTTATAAAAAACATATCCCACTTTGATTGTAGGATAAGGTGGCATAAAAATCTGTCTAAATAACTAAATAAATAAATATCCCAAATTCTGATTATCCCACGGAACAACATTAAAACCATGATAACAAACTGGAAAGAATAGGGCACCACAACAAACCAGACCAGAGAAGGCCACACACCAAAACTCATAGACCAAACAAGGAGGGCATTAATCCAAAATGCTACAAAGACAACAAAGATAACACTGAAGGAGCTGCATAGATCCACAAAAGAGATGGGAGCATCTGTTCATAACACCACTTTAGGCCAGAATGGGACTTTATAGAAGTGTGGCCCAAAAAACAATCATTGCTTAAAGGAAATAGAAAAAAAAGGAACACACATTTGGGGTGTACACAACAGCATATGGTGGACCCTCCCCCTCCCCCCCCCCAAAAAAAAAAAACACGGTAGAAGGTTCTCTGGTGAAATGTGAAAAAAGGAACAATTGTCCTTTAGGATCATCATGGGAATCACCATGTGCGACATTAACTCAACACTTCCCATCACTCCGCAAACAACATTCAGTGAAACATGGTGGTGGCAGCATCATGCTGTGGGGATGGTTCTCATCGGTAGGGCCACGCGAACAGGTCAGGATTGAAGGAATGAAGGCTGGCACTAAATAAAGGCCCATTTTTGTGAAAAAACTGTTTAGTCTGCCTGAGTTCTGTGACTGGGACAGAGGTTCATCTTCCAGCATGACAATGACTGTAAACATATCTCTAAAACTGGTTTAATGGGAATAGCCTAGTCAAAGCCCAGACCTCACTCCAATTGAGAATCAGTGGCATGGGTTGAAGAATGCTGTACTCCAATGCAACCCATCTAACTTGAGGGAGTTGGAACAGTTTTGCCTTGAAGAATGGTTGAGAATCCCAGTGGCTAGATGTGCTAGGCTGATAGAGACATACCCCAAGAGACTTGCAGCTGTAATTGCATCAAAATGTGGCTCAACAACTTATTGACTTTGGGAGGTGGGGGGCGAATTCAATGCACACTCTTTTTAAAAAAAAAATATATTTTTTTTTTCATTTTTGATTGTGACAAAATAAAGGATACTTTGCACCTTCAAAGTCATAGGCATGTTGCGTAGTACACATGGTGCTATCCCCCAAAGCTCCATTTGAATTCCATGTTGTAATGTGACAAAACCAGACAAACCCCGGATGAATACTTTCACCAGGCACTGTATACAGCTTTTTTCTACCTTTGTCATATGTACATTGTTTTTCTAATCACTTTGGTCTTGGTATTACTTTTTCTTCACCAATACTTTTTAAACTCCTTCTATAGGGTCTACTGTCCATTTTTCTGTCTTCTCCTCCTCTAAATCTGACCTTGATTTTTTACATTTCATCTTATTTTACTAAATTTCTCTCTTCTCAGACCTTACCTCTTTTTCTGTCCCCCATAATCCCAATCATCCTTTTCACTATCTTCCCTTGTTAGTTATCTCTTCTTATTCCCGGTCACCATTTATTTACCATCTCTCCATATTTTCATTCTGTACACTCCTTTACTTCCTCTCATCTTTGATTTTATTCCACCATCACACCTGTTCATATCTTATTTCCTTATTTTCCCTTTATCTACTTATTCTATTTTCCACTCTGTTATAGTTCTTCCCAGCCCATCTCCCCCTCTCCCCCATCATAAACAGCAGCGAAGGTGATAAAAGAATGACAAATGGCAACAGTGAAAGAACCGATATATAAAAGAGAGAAAGCTGAAAATATTTAGTGACAAGAGACAATGAGGAATGTCATGGGTTGTCACACATTCCATACAGTTGTCCAGCATTAGTATGGGCCTGGACCCCATTATACAAGAGGGGGAGGCTGATAAGTCTCTGGCCTTGTAATGAATCAGGAAGCAATGGGCACACTTAAGTCCCAGAGGTCCAAATGATCTCTCTGCGGTACCAAACAAAACAAAACTGCAAAGAGATTATTCAGACCTCCGGAACTGAATTGTGCCTATAGCTTTCTAGTTCATTACAAGACCAGAGACTTACCAGCCTCCCTTCATAGCTTCAGTCTTGAACCATATGTATTATGGAAGGCACTGGAAACAGAATCATGAAAACAAATATAGAAACACCATCTTAAAAATGATTCTTTACAATTGGAGACCTTTTTTGTCAGATAGGGAGGGACTGGGGGTGGGATGAGGGATAAGGGCAGGAATTATATTTTGGCATGTATTGAGAGTTGTTCTCGGTGTTTCCTTTGGAATTGGATTCTTGATATATCTCCCCAATTTGTGGGCTATAAGGATGTGGTTTTTTTTTTTTTTTTAAACTTTTATTTTCATTTTGCAACAAACAAAAGAAACAACACACCAAAGGAGACAAAACAAGTATACAATAAGGAAAAGCAAACCCTATTACCCCCCACCCCCATGCTTCTTCTCTAAGCCGACAGTATCAGCATGTGAGCGCTTCCAAACAACAGTGATTGTACATCAAAACGAACATAAATAGCATCTGCGATACAGAGTGATCATGTGACAGAGATTTATACAAAGTTAAACAGTCAGATGAGAGCATTTAGCGGTGTAAACATAGTCATTGAGCATCTTCCATTTAGACAGATGATGGGGGGTCTGAACGGAAGAAACAAACTTACGAGGTATTTGTTCATATTTACTGTAGAGACAGACATGATTCCACCATTCATTGGGGCTCAGATGGGAGCTATTTTTCCAGTATTTCGTAATTAGGGAAATAGCAATGCCCAACATAAAGTCTAAAAGGAAGTAAGCCGATTTTGGAAGAGAGGGGATCCCCGCAGCTGAGCGGAGTCCCACTATCCTCCAAGACAGGGGCTCTTGGAAGTGCAAAATAGATTGGATACGACCCCAGACCCGACGCCAGTAATACTGTAGTGCGGGACATTCATACATAACATGAGTTAGTGAACCAATGGCCGCATGGCATGTCCAGCATCTATTGCCCTGGGAGGTGTTCCATTTGGCTAATCTGTCAGGAGTATAGAAACACCGGTGGGCTAGGAAGAAAAGTGTCTGAGTGAGTGAGGCGGATCTGGAGACCCGTGTCACTCTACTCCAGACAAGGCTCCATTGCTCCGGGGTCAAAGTTACATGCAGTTCCCGCTCCCATGCTTTCTGTGCTATAGGGGTACCTCTATTTACAGCATTACTTAAGGTTTTGTAAAAGTTAGATGCTACACCCGGTGAGCTCCCGATAGATCGGATAGTCTCCGACAAGTCTTGGGTAGGGGATTCCGATGGCGGGAGCACCTTAGCACTCCGAAGACAATGCTGTAGTTGCACCAACTGAAAGTAGTGTTTCGCTGGGAGACCAAATTCAATTTGCAATTCACTAAACGTTTTCCAGCGATCATCATGGAACAACTGGGTAGGGGTCCAAATGCCCCTAGTGTACCAGGGGCTCCACGCCATCGGTTTATTTTGTATTTGAAATCGAGTATTATACCAAAGCGGGAGTCTGTCTAACGGACAGAATCGGGAGTCTAGAGATTGAATAAGAGAATTAAAGGCACCTAAAGTGTCTAAAAGCATTGGTGGATAGTGGGAGTCTGATGGGAGAGTCATACCAGGGAGAGAAGAAAGAGGAAACGGTTTGCAAAGGTTCTCCTCTATGTCTAGCCACACAGGTCTACTCGGTGCTAGATCTTCCAGCCAATGAGCGCCTTGTTTGAGAAGAAAAGAGTGGTGATATTTCAGGAAATCAGGGAATCTGACACCCCCATTTTCCTTATCAGCTTGCAACTTATGCTTCGCTATCCTAGGTGTCTTGTTTTGCCATAAGTATCTAGTCAGAAGGCCCTCTAAATCTTTATATGTACGTCGAGGTAGGAGACAGGGCAACATTTCTAAAATGTAATTCACTTTAGGAACAATCATCATTTTTATGGTTTCTAGGCGACCCCACCAGGTAAGTGTTAGAGGAGTCCAACGGTGAGTAAGCGCCCAGACTTTAGAGGTTAGGTCTTTGGCATTAAAGGAGATAGCGTCTTCCAAAGGAGAGCAATAGTGAACCCCAAGGTATTTGACCATGCGAGGTTGCCATAAAAAGGGAAAGGATTGCATATCTGCTTGATGAATCAGAGGATTTAGTGGAAAGGCTACCGATTTGGTCCAATTTATCTTATACCCCGAGAGTTGTGAATATTTACCGATTTGCTCTAGGACAGCCGGCACTGAGTCTAGAGAGACAAAGAGCATAAGGTCATCAGCATATGCTGAAATTTTGATTTCCCTATGAGAGAAGGGGACTCCATGAATCTCCTCCGATTGCCGGATTAGTAAAGCTAAGGGTTCGAGTGCAAGATCGAAAAGAAGTGGAGACAGTGGGCATCCCTGGCGAGTACCGCGTTGAAGGGGAAATGGCTGAGACTTTAAAGCATTAGCACAGATACTGGCTGTAGGCTGTGCGTACATGGTGTGGAGACAACGGAGAAAACCTTCTCCGAATCCGTACCAGCGGAGAGTTGCAAACAGGAAAGGCCATTCTAAGCGATCAAAGGCCTTCTCAGCATCAAGTGAGAGGCCAACAAATGGTCGATCAAGATTAACTGCGGTAGTCAGTACATGACATAGAGTCCGAGCATTGTCAGCAGTTGATCTACCGGGAATGAAACCGCATTGATCTGGGTGTATTAAAGTAGACATCCTATCAGAGAGCCGGGTGGAGAGAATGGTGGCAAATATTTTATAGTCCGCATTTAGGAGGGAAATTGGACGATAATTAGCTGTTAGTTGCGGATCTCTCCCCTCTTTCTCAAAAACTACTACATTTGCCATTGAAAAGGACCCAGAAGGAGATCCCTCCTCGGCCAGAGCAGAAAAATAAAGTTTCAATACTGGAGCTAAGTCAGCGTTAAAGGTTTTGTAGAATTCAGCAGGGAGACCGTCCGGGCCTGCAGCTCGACCTGTGGCACATCTCTTGAGAGCAGAATGAATTTCTGATAAAGTGAATGGTTTGTCCATGGCCTCTCTATCTTCGTCAGATAGGGTCGGTCGTTGTACCCCTGAGAGCAATCGTTCAAATACTTCTGGCTCAAAATCACATTCAGATTGATAAAGCCGAGTATAAAAATCACGAAAGAGTTCTAAGATTTCTGTATCTTTAGTGACCAGGCCCCCCCCCCCGACGGATTACGGAGAGCGGTAACACGCTTGGCTTCTTTTTGACCTTTCAGGGCATTCGCTAACAATTTGCCAGCACGGTTATTTTCCCGGTAATACAACCCTTGTTGTGATTCAATATTTTTAGCAGCAGCAGTATATAAAAGCTGATTGTATTGAAAGCGGAGGCGTTGTAAACGGAGTAAAATACATGGGTCAGTACGGGACGTGAGGAGGCGCTCCCCAGCTTGTATCTGTTGCTCTAGAATCAGTAAGTGTTGCTTTCTTTGTTTCCCCTGTCGAATTTGATAACTGGTTATAGTAGCACGGATAGATGCCTTAAAACCCTCCCACCAAGCCCAGCTCGCTGTGTCGTGGGGTGAGTTAAAATGAAAATAATCTTGGATAGCGGCCTTTATGTCAACCTGAAAATCTTTTTGATCTAGTAGGGATCTATCAAAAAACCAAGCACGGGGATGATCATCTCGCTTAGTGACATGTAATGAAAAAGATATGGCAGCATGATCAGAAATGTGGAGAGGATGAATCCTAGCCGTGTCCACTTGAGAAATCAGTGCTTTGGAAATGAGAAAGAAATCTATTCTAGATTGTGAGTGATGGGGGGCAGAAAAAAAGGTGTACTCTAAGTCGGAGGGGTGAAGCAGCCTCCATATATCTACTAGCGCAAGATCTTGCATCAGAGCTGTAAGGGTAGCAAGACTCTTGGGTGGACTACTCGTTCTAGGCGGTTGTCTATCTATCAAAGGGTCTAACACTTGATTGAAATCGCCACCAAGTATTAATGGAGTATTGGCAGAGGCCTGTGCCAACTGCGCAATACTTGCATAGTAAGCAGGGTTATCCACATTCGGGGCATAAATACAAATACACGTGAATTCACTATCTCCAACCTTAAAGTGTGCACGGGCCCATCTACCCTCCTTATCAGAGCTAGTATCTATTACAGTAGCTTGCAAAGACTTCTTAACCAGAATGGCTACCCCACACCGTTTAGAAACGGCGGGAGAATAGGCAGCCACCATGTAAGGTTTAGCATTGAGTTTCAGTGTTTCAGCGGAGTTTAGATGCGTTTCCTGAAGAAACACTAAATCAGCATGCTCATGGTTAAGATAGCTAAGAATTTTCTTTCTTTTGATTGGACTATTGATGCCTTTCACGTTAAGTGATAAGATCTTACATAAGGCCATTGAGAAAGGTTAAAAATTCTGAAAGAGAGCATGATAACGCACATAATTTCACAATGTCCCTCATAGTAACTGTATCTAGCTGTACACATGACATGATAGAAAATAAGCTAATATAATACAATGAAGCGCCCCAAATTAAAAAATAAGAACCGCAGTGCGGTAGAGAAGAAGCAGAACCCCAGAAATTACTGGCGACCATGTGTCTGCGGGGAGAAACCCCAGAGAAGGCCGAAATTGAAAACATATAACCTGTATAACTGTGCGTGCTCCGAATCCAACCGAGGCACACATCATGGAGGGATAGGAGACCAAGAAAGTCATATAAAGACAGAAAGAAAAGTCCAGGCAGTCTCTGTGCTTGGCTATGACCACCGCGTCGGGCCCTTCAAAATGGCGGACAGAGCCGGCAGATAATAAGTCCAAGTTGTTGGGTTAGCGCATCTGCTCTGCTTCTTTGGAGTCTAAAAATGTTGATAGTAGATCAGGATCTTCGAATGTCCTAGTTTGGTTGTGGAGAGTCACTCGGAGCTTCGCTGGATACAACAGGCCAAAGCGAGCCTGTAGCTGTTGAAGTCGAGGGCGAAAAGCAAGGAGTCTCTTCCGACGGTCAACTGTGGGCTTTGCCAAATCAGGGAAGAAGGAGACTTTATGACTTTCAAACTCCAGATGACGATTCGCCCGGGCAGCATTTAGAATTTGTTCCACTTGTTGATATCGTAGTAATCGAAAGATAATGGGCCGGGGGGTCGTTCGGTTGAGCGCCATATGGGTAGGAACACGATGTGCTCGATCAATTTCCAGATCTCTATGAAAGGTGATCTTCAGCAAGGAAGGAAGAGTTTTGAGCAGGAATTCTCTTATCTCCTGCTTCCGCCCCCTCCGGTATTCCAAGGAGCCTCACATTGTTGCGACGGGCTCGATTATTGCTATCTTCTAACTCTTTTTGAAGATTCTGTATCTGGCGCTCAGCCTTGTCCAGTTTGACCAAGCGCACCGCGTGCGAGTCGAGGACCCCCGCCATGTTGTCCTGCCGTAATGAAAGACTTTCAAGTCGGTCCTGGAGCACACCGAAGTCTTCTCGCAGGGCTCGAAGCGCTTCTCCGTTGGACTGCACCAGTTCCTTCACGCCGCGTATTTCCTCTAAGATCTCCAGATGCATTTCGGGGTTTTCCCGAAGTGGAACCATCTTCTGTGGGGAAGACACCTCTGTTTTGGAGCGTTTTCCGTGTGAAGAAGAAGGAGACCCGAAGTCCAAGCGCGCTGGTTTATGGGCCGCCATCCCCCCCGAGGTACCCCGGTAAGTTCGGAGCAAAAAATTGAGTTTATGTAGGTATTAAGTCAGGATTCTGAGTAGGCCTCTCGGGAGCTTCAGCGCGAAGCGTCTAACCCGCTGGACATCAGGCTCCGCCCCCCTATAAGGATGTGTTTATGTTTCTTGTTTAGATTATTTCCTGTTTGTATTATTTTATGTTGCCTGTACACTTATTTGATAAGTTTGTATTGAGGAAAAGTAAAATGTAAATTAAAAAAAAAAAAAATGAGGTAGCTGAAGACATCCCATGTGTTGCAGTTCATTGTGAGCTCGGCAAAACACTTTTATTTTTCATTCTTGATCTTGTTGCTTCCTATATACTGCAGATATACACAACATCAGAAGTCATAAACTATGTAAACAAGACATATAAACACACAAATCGTCAAACAGTAAGTAAATAACCAGTATTTCACAGGGCTCAGGCTGAGGGCATTGGTAATGCATGTTACTGATGAATTTATTGCTAAATTATTCCCTTCACTTGATTAATTTTTCTGTTCAATTACTACAATAAATACAATACAAAACCATTGTATTTGATCTTATGATTGAATAATACACATGCTTACGTTTTGGGATGAAGACAGTTCTTATGTGCTTATATGAACCATATAACAATACCTAGCACATTATTCTTACCTTTCCTTCATGACCATGACCATGGCCATGCTTGTGATGCTTATGTTTCTTGTGATGTCCATGGGGGTGACAGCCAGGAAGATTCTGAGGTTGACAACTAGGACATCCTCCTTGTGTTCCATGGTGCCCATGTTGGCGGTGCCCTTGCCCATGCCCATGATGCCCACAAGGATTAGTATTTGAGCTGACAGAGTAACCAGTTTGGCAAACACCAGTTGGAGGTGGTTGACCATAGCCTGGGTAGTCTGGATACTGCTGCATACCTGATCCTGGTGGATATTGACCTGGATATGATACAGGAGGGGAAGGGCACACTTGTATGTTTTGTTGAGGTTGTTCACAAGATGCTCCTATTAAGACAAGAAATCATTCAGAATTTACAATGAGCTCCTTTTATCCCCTCCTCCTCATCTCTGCTTTAAAATGTTTTGCAGAGGCACTTAGAATTGCACCTCAGACTAGAAAAAACAGATATTAAAATGAGTTAAAAATCATCTATTGATTCTTTCACTAAATGCGTGAAACCAAGGCTCCAGAAAACTACAGGACAGAGAAACCATGGACCCACAGGACCATAATGTCATGAGATAGGGAAGCCATGGCCTCAGCATGCCTGGCACACTGATCTGGGTAAAGAACAGGGCAAAGTGAACACTGTTCTTGTTTTTTTTCATAAGACTAAGAGATGTTCTGATAATAACAAGCAAAAAAAACCCCAAATTCAATATTTACCGTTCTGGCCTGATGGATTTGTATTAATGCTGCATGTGGGAAACCTGTTTTTGATTTCAAAGACTGGTATTTACTTTTTTGGATAACTGGAACTGAAAATGTTACAGAGACAGTGTTCACAGCCTGTGTAACAATAGAGACAAATAGTGATTGAATAAAGATTTTATGTTACTAGGTTCTAGAAAGAACTATCAGCAGTGCCCCCTGCTCAGTCCTGTCACAGTGACGGCTGTGCTAATTGGGAGGAAAAAGAAAGACAACTGTGGCTTCCACTGTTGTTGCAAATGAAAGTTCCTGAGCAGAATATATATATCTTAATTTCTCCATTAAAGTTCCTAATACAAGGACTATATATTGGCATATTCCAAGCTCCAAAGCCACCCCTTTGAGCAAGTATGAAATGGAGTAATGTAAAGGAGGAAAAGAGACTCTTAGGGGCATGTCTACTAAACCGCGGCAGGATTTGTCAGCTATCACAGTATATTAGCTGTCAAAACTTCACGGTAAGGAAAAAAAATCCTATGGTATCTGCAGGGGGCTCGGTTAGCTTCTGCGGATACCGCAGTGCTTATGGATTTACCACAGAGATCTGCATTAACTACTTCAATGGTCCTCACAATGATGGCTGTGATCTCATGGTGCTGCCCCTAGAGTGATGCTGCAGCATTTCATGATTTTGGCCATTTTGAATTAGCCTGATGAGGGAAGAAGGAGTGGAGAGGACCACTCCTGCTTCATAATCCCACCAAACCACCAGGATTTAATAAGTTAAGAGGGTTGAGGAGGGTGGGGTTGGAAGGCTCCCTCTTTGCTGGCTGTCAGCCCGGATTGTCCTTTTAGAATGGAGGGACGGGGGCTACTGACTGGCTAGCTGGGACTATTTTTAGAGGATCTGGAGAGTGGGGAGGGAGGGTGCTTGTGTCGACTGGCTAGCTGGTATGTTAGATTGGCCAGGGGGTGCGCCAATCACAATCTGTGATGCATGAAATCTGTGATGTAAGAATCATTTCAGGGACAAAGGTTCTCCAGGTGCTGGGGATGCTTGGAAAGAGTCATGGCGCTACCCAGTAAGCAAGGGGGCGCTGGTGATAAGTAGTGTATGAGCCCATAGGAATAGCCTGTTCCATGGGTCAAAGAGAAAAAGAGAGCCGCGATGCCCACAGGACAGGCTCCTCCAAAGGGCTGAAGATTGCAGCCAGCAGTAATGAGTGTGCCTGCGGGAGCAGCTTGTCCCGCAGGCAAAAAATCGAGGCCTGCAATGTTGTTCTATGCCCGTAGGATAGGTTGTTCCTGCAGGCCGATGAGGAGAAAGACCTGCAGCAAGAGTGCTGCAGGGATCAAAGACATGCAGAAGGTAAGGAAAAATTAAAGGGGCAGTGATTTGAGGAAATAAAGTTGGGGGAGGGGAATGAATGGAGGGTAAGGGGTGAGAATAGAAGGGGGAAGAAGAAAGGGACAAAAGCTGGGAAAGGAACAGAGTGGGGGAAGGCAGCAGGAGAGAATCTGCAGGAAGAGGTGAATGAGTGCAAGGGGCTAGAAGTTGAAAAGAGGGGAGAAAAGGGCACAAAGAATAAATGCTAGAGGACACCGCCCCCTCCCCCTCCAGAGAGCACAGAGGCACTCCATCCCCACCCCACATGCACAGGCAACCTTCCCCCACACCACATAAACATGCATGCAGAGACACCTCACCCCGCACCACAGGCACAGTCTCCCTTCCATACCAACTACTACAGTCCCTTTTTTTCCTTTAGAGATCTTCTATGCTTGTCTTATACTTTCTTGAACTCAGATATAGTCCTCATCTCTACTACCTCCACTGGAAGACTATTCCATGAATCTACTACTCTTTCCAAAAAGAAATATTTCCGCATATTACTCCTGAGTCTATCTTTTTTCACTTTCATCCTATGCCACCTCATCGCAGAGTTTTCTTTCAGTAGAAAGAGGATCTCCTCCTGTGCATTTATATCATGGAGGTATTTTAACATCTCTATCATATCTCCCCTCTTGCCCTTCCTCCAAAGGGTACATATTGAGTCTATCCCCATATGCCTTATGACAAAGCCCACTGACAATTTTGGTATCCACCCTCTGCACTGACTCCATTCTGTTTGATTCTTTTGAAGGTGTGGTACACAATACTCCAAATGAGATTTCACCAAAGACTTATACAGAGACACTGTCATCTCCTTCTTCCTGCTGACCATTCCTCTCCCTGTGCATCCAATCATCCTTCTGGCTTTTGCCGTTGCCTTTTCTACCTGTTAAACAATCTTAAGATCATCAGAAACAATCACCCCCTAGGTGCCGTTCTTCTTGTGGACAGAAGTACTTTGACCCCTATACGGTACTGCTCCCTTGGATTTTTGCAGCCCAAATGCATGACCCTGCATTTTTTAGCATTAAATCTCAGCTGCCGAATTCTTGACCATTCTTCAAGCTTTTCTGGATCCCTCCTCATGTTATCTACACCATCATGAAGATCATGGTATCATCTGCAAAAAGGCAAACCTTACCAGACAACCCTCCCAGAATATCACTTACGAAGATGTTAAAAGGGATTAGACCAAGGACACCACCACCACCACCATAGGGATCCTATGACAAACACCTTCTTCTCAGAGTGAGCTACATTTACCTGTACCCTTTGTTGCCTCCCAGTCAACCAGTTTCTAACCCAGTCAGTCACTTTATGGTCCATCCCTATGGTGCTCAATTTATTTACAGTAGCCTGTGCAGAACGGTGTCAAAGGCTTTATTCTATTGACTTTTTCCCCAGGAATTTGTCCAAACCTTTTTTAAACCCACTACACTAACAACTTTTATTACCTCCTCCTTTTTTGTCAGATTTATAAAAGAACTTTGCAACTGTACATGCAGAGAGAGAGAGAGCTGTGGCAATATCTGTAGCAACAGTAACAGGTGAGATAAGAGGCATAAAAAGCTAAGTGGCTGTAACCTTTGAAGACCTTTTTTATGTTAAATAAATAAATACATTGATTTTGTTTGCTTTGATCATAGTAACATAGTAAATGACGGCAGATAAAGACCAGTATGGTCCATCTAGTCTGCCCAGTATGATGGCAAGAATAGTTGCACCTGCCGCTCCGTGCAGGCCGCCCCTCCCTAAGTCTTTGTTTAGGGGTGAACCCACCACTCAATGTAGGACACCCCTATTTGTCGAGAATTTAGATGGTTCAATTTATTTTGATTTTATCCTGTTGCTATAAAGGGATCCACTGTGTCTGTCCCATGCCATTTTGAATTCCGTCACCGTATTTGCCCCCACCACTTCCATCGGGAGGGTGTTCCAAGCATCCACCACCCTTTCAGTGAAAAAGTATTTCCCGACATTGCCTTTCAATTTACCACCTTGCAGCTTCCTGTTATACCCTCTAGTTTTATAGTTTCCCCATCTTTGGAAGAGGTTTGTTTGTTCATTATTTCCATTTAAGTATTTAAAGGTCTGAATCATATTTCCCCTGTCCCTCCTCTCCTCCAAAGTGTACATGTTTAGGTCTTCGAGTCTCTTCTTATAAGGCTTCTGACGCAGGCTCCAAATCATTTTGGTCGCCTTCCTCTGAACAGTTTCCAGTCTTTTTACATCCTTTGCAAGATATGGTCTCTAAAACTGAACACAGTATTCCAAGTGAGGCCTCACCAGTGATTTATACAGTGGCATAAGTACCTCTTCCTTTCTGCTGGTAATTCCTCTTTGTATGCAGCCCAACATCCACCTGGCTTTTGCCACCGCCTTGTCGCACTGTTTTGCCACCTTGAGATCTTCAGAAATAATCACACCAAGGTCTTTCTCCTGATCCGTGCACACCAACCTCTCGCCCCCTATCGCATACATTCCCCTTGGATTTCTGCTACCCAAGTGCATGACTCTGCACTTCTTTGCATTAAATCGTAATTGCCAAGCATTAGACCATTCTTCCAGCTTTTGTAGATCTTTCCTCATGTTAACCACTCCCTCGGGGGAGTCCACTCTGTTGCAAATGTTTGTCTCATCTGCAAAAAGACAGACTTTTCCGTTCAGTCCTTCAGCAATATCGCTCAAAAATACATTGAACAGTGTTGGGCCGAGGACCGATCCCTGGGGCACCCCACTAATCACCTTCCCTTCATCTGAGTGAGCTCCATTTACCATCACCTTCTGTTGTCTGTCAGTCAACCAATTTCTGATCCAATTTCCAGATCTTGGGATCTGTCCTCAAGCTACTGAGTTTATTGATAAGTCTCCTATGAGGAACAGTATCAAAGGCTTTGCTGAAATCCAGGTAGATGACATCCATTGCATGCCCCTGATCCAGTTCCCTGGTCACCCAGTCAAAGAACTCAGATTTGTTTGGCAGGATCATCCTTCGGTAAAACCATGTTGCCTCGGGTCTTGCATCCTGTTGGTTTTGAGAAAGTTCACTATTCGCTCTTTCAGGAGCGCCTCCATTACTTTTCCCGTCACCGAGGTGAGACTCACAGGCCTGTAGTTTGACACTTCTTCCCTGTCACCACTTTTTCGTAGAGGTACGACATCAGCCATTCTCCAGTCCTGAGGAACCTCTCCTGTTTCCAAGGATCTGTTGAAAACGTCCTTTAACGGCCCTGCAAGAACCTCTCTGAGCTCTTTCAGTATCCTGGGATGCATCCCATCTGGTCCCATAGCCTTGTCCACTTTCAGTTTTGCAAGTTGTTCTAACACTTCATCTTCTGTGAATGGTGTGGTATCTACTTCATTCCCATTTTCATATTTGGGAGTCACAGGAGGTCCTTCTCCAGGACTTTCTATAGTAAAAACAGAGCAGAAGTATTCATTTAGCAATTTCGCTTTTTCACTGTCAGTTTCCACGAGTCCGTTCGCAGCACTTCTGAGTCCTGCAATTCCACCTCTGATCTTCTTCCTTTCCTGAATATACCTGAAGAAAGTTTTGTCGCCACACTTAACATCTTAAGCCATCTTCTCCTCTGCCTTCGATTTTGCTATCCTTATTTCTCTCTTTGTCTCTTTGAGTTTGATCCTATATTCATTTCTGTGTTCCTCTGTTTGCAAGCTTTTGAATTTTGCAAAAGTTGTGTTTTTTGCCTTTATTTGAGCAGCCACTTCTTTGGAAAACCAAACAGGTTTTCTTCTCCTCTTGTTTTTGTTTACTTTTCTTACATATTTATCTGTTGCCCCTTTTATTGCCACCTTTAGTTTAGCCCATTGCAATTCCACTTCCTTATCTCCTTCCACTCTGTCAGCTCCTCCTTTAGGTACTCGGCCATTTTATTGAAGTCGGTGTTCTTGAAGTTTAGGACTTTGAGCTTTCTATGATTGGCCTGTACCATGGCTTTTATCTCAAACCACACCGTGTGATGATCGCTGCTGCTCACTGGGGCACTCATGCAGACATTCGACATGCTATCACCGTTGGTGAGCACTAAATCCAGCGTTGAGCTTTCCCTGGTTGGTTCCATCACCATTTGTCTAAGTAACGCATCTTGGAGAGCATCCACAATTTTTTTGCTTCTTTCCAGATTTGCAGAAGGACTAATCCAATCCACATCTGGTAGATTAAAGGCACCCAATATTATCACTTCCCCCTTTGTGGCTATCTTGGCAATATCTATAATCAGTTTGTTATCTACAATTTGTGTCGGAGGTCTGTAGACTACAGCAGTATGGATGACAGTGCCATCTCCTCTTTCCAACACAATCTAGAGTGCTTCTTCTTTTCCCAATGCCCCCTGCATTTCAGTAGCTTTAATATTGATTTTGACATACAAGGCTACTCCTCCTCCTCTTCCATTTTCTCTGTCTCTTCTGAATAGATTATAGCCAGCTATGGCTATATCCCAATCATGCAATTCATTAAACCATGTTTCTGTAATGGCCACAATGTCCAAATGCATTTCCACCATTAGGGCTTCCAGGTCTGGAACTTTGTTGGCTAAGCTTCGAGCATTTGTGCTCATTGTTTTCCATCATTTAACTGGCTTGTGTGTATTTTGAATTGGTTTTGTTCTGCCTACATCTTCCCACTTGTTTTTGATGTGTGGTTTAAAAGTGTGGCTGTTTCAGATTAAAATCACATTAACCCTTTGACTATCACAGCTGCTCATACTAAGTTACATATTTACTCCTCAGTACTTATCTTTATTCCAGCTAGGTGTTTGCCCCTGCAATTTTCTTGTTACGATATTTGTTTTGAAGGAGAAATACTATCATCACATGAACAGAGTTCACAAAGAAGTTTTGGGAAAGGGGGGGGGGTGCAGCCTACCATTAATAGTAATGAGGGAAGGAGATGCCAATCTGTAGGTTGCAGGGGAGCGCTAGAGACCCTAGTAACAGCCCTGATGGCAGGAATTGCTGGAGGTATAAATATAGCTATCAACATCCTCTGGATCTGGAAGATACACAGAACTCATGGGTAGAGTGGTCCTGATCAAAATTTGTATGCCATGCTTTCTCCTTGGTGGGGGGTTGAAGCTAGTATATCTTGAGAAGTGCAATAAAATAAACAATAGAGGTTTGGATTATTTTGTCTTCAAAATGTATTATATGTGAAATTATTTCAGTTAAAGAAGTTTATTTTCAACAATGTCATTCTTTTGGAATAATGCTATTTAGATTGTAATGCTTGAACATTGATAGCTGGAGATATGGTATTTATTCAAAATGAAATCATAAAGGTCAATGAAATTTCTTTGTTTTCTTTTTTTTCGATCTCACCACCCACCACCAACATCTGACCGTCTCCAAGATCCTCGTCTATTGGAAAGCTAAACCAAACAAGTTTGCTTTCACTAATTTCCTGAAACATACCTCATCACATTCTAGTCTAATGGACTCAGGCAAGGCATTACACAGCATAAACCTAGCCACTGAGAAAGTTCAATTCCAAACATGTGCCAAATGGTACCGCTGTGCCAAAGATGCATGCAGCAATCCTTACCCACCTGACTTCAATGAGGAGTCAGTGCATAACTTTCAAATACAATGAAACATCCTGGTGCAGGGCTTTGAACACTAATGATTTATATGCCTAACTTAGAGAGTTATACTCCTAAAATGGCCTCTTTGAAATTTTATTAGGATTGAAAGCCTAATTATTTTTCTATAATTTTGCTAAATTCCTAAATTTAGGGGCATAAAAAGTGGGTGGCAATGGCAGCGAATTTAGGGCAGGGAAAATACATTAGGAGCTTAGCACTGATTTTCAGCACTAGGCACTTAAATTAGTCTCATAAATCGAGGCAAATGAATGGCAGGACTAAATATAGGCGCATAAGTCCTGATATTCAGAGGCAAATAGTGATGATGCTAACCAGGCAGCTGTGATATCCATGAAGTGCCTGGTTAGTTTCTACAGCGAAAGTTAGGCCAGCCTTTAATGTGCCTAGCTTTCGCTGCTTAGCAATAACGGGCAGCAGATTTATATTGCTGCTCTCTGGTTATCGCTGGGTACAACCACCAGAACATTGCATGGCTAGCCAGTTAGCATCAGAAGGTGCAGCAGTGGCACCTGTGGATATTCAGTGGAATTAATCGGGTTAGTGCAAACTGTGTAAAAGCCTTTGAATATCCCCCTTGGACCTTTATTTCACATACTATGAACATTAGGATACGCAGCTCTCCAGATGTTGCCCTTTTAACTCTTTTCTATACTATTGTTTTAATATTTCCTCAAGCTCACTGCATATAATCTATGAAGCAGCTATGCATTATCTAAAATGTTGAGCACTGTTGACACATAACCAAAATATAGGTTGGCCCAGAGTCAAAACCCATCCTACAGAATCAAGACTGAACAGTAGTAACATTCCTATACTATGACCCCTCCTATACCCATATTGGTGCACATATAGAAGCACTCGTTTTTCCAGAAACTCCTGCAGTTTTTGCAAAACAGTCTTCTCAATCACCTTACCTAAAAATGGAAAAGATAACATTGGATTGTAGTTTGCCAGATAAAGGGGACACAATGAGGTTTTCTTTTGTTGTTGTTTTTTTTAACAGCGGGTGCATGCTGGCCTGCTTCAAACAGCTTGGAAGCTTGCCTTCATGTAAGGAAACATTTACCACCACTGTCAACAAAGGACCACAACATTCTGTCATCATTTTTATTTACTCATGGATGGCAATGATTAAAAATAAACAGCACATTATTTACCTGCGTCAATGTCTAAGATCTCATCCTCAGACACTGACCAAAATTCAGTTCAAACTACTGCATCCATCTCTGAGATCTCTATCCCCACTGCCTCATTCAGCATGGGGAACTACCTCAAGCCCTCTATCCTTATCACTGCACTTGGCATAGGGAACAACCTGCTTACCTACTGAAGGGATCTCAGCCTAAATACCTGAGAAATCACATCAAGGGCTGCACATTTCTTCTAAATTCCAAATGTTATGCATTGCTATAAAGACTCATAAAAGAGAGACAGTCCTATTCAGATTAGAGCATATAATCTAGTCTGAGTATACTTGCAGTTTGATGAAAAGGCTTCTCTGGTTAGAACAGCAGAAAGAGAGAACAGAGTACTGAAGGGGATCTGCCAGGTTTTTAAAGGAACCTCAGCTTAAAAACCCATAGTAAGGGTTACACATGACTTCTCAATTCCAAAAGCACTATAGGAGTAGACAGTGCTGTAAAGACAAATAAGAGAGAGGCAGTCTCCATATTTGCCAAAGCCCTCTCTTTATTCATAGTTTGATAATCGTTTGAGTCTTCCACCACCAGCCCTGGCAAGACTTAAATCTACATGTCATACTTCGTATTTTTTAATTAGCTCCATCATTCTGGAATAGCCATTCCCATTATTTAAGACTTAAATGGATCTATGCTAAATTCAAATCAGAACTAAAAATATTCTTTTAGGAGCTATGAGATGTGGAATGGGATAGACGTGTGATCTCTGTGCTCTGGGGGCTGTCTCCCTATTTGAGCCCATCAACATTTTCTTTTGACTTTTAACTTTTGAATCCACCAGCATTGTGTTTGTAATTGGTGTATGGACAGCTAGATTGTCAAATTTGGGATGACTATGGCTTCCAAGACAGTGAAAAAAAGATAAAGATAAACTGAAGCACTTGGAGAAAAAGATGGCCAATACTGCATCTGCAGCCTCCTCATCTGCGATAAGAGACACTGATACAGATCTCAGGCAGTCAGTGGTTCAACTGCAAGAAGGAGAAGGGAACTCTAGCGGGTATGCCTGTGCTTATTTTTGAAAACTATTCAGTAAATAACTTATTATTATTATTATTGAGCATTTATATAGCACTGCAAACATACGAAGCACTGTACAGACATGTAAGAGAGACAGTCCCTGCTCATCAGAGCTCACAATCTAGTCAAGACAAATTACAGGATAAAATACAAAATACAATTTACAAAACAACATGACAAAATACATGCAGCGTTTATAAAGAAGTCAGATTACAACTGTGACCCCCTAGCTGGCCCAGAGGCTAAGGAGTGCTTGGACAGCTTGATGGGGCAGTATTTTACTGGCAGTTACGTCCCCGGGAAGGCAGTAGTAAAGCCTTCTGGTTCCCGTAGTTTGTACCTTGTACCAATAATTGTAGTTGAGGCAGAGGGTAAGGTTTAACTTGGGTTTTATTCCCCGTCCGGGGCGGATTCAAAACCATGGAACAAAAAGAAATATAGACCATACGTCTGGTAACACAATCAAAGGTACATACTGGAACAAAAATAAGCTTCCTTCAGCATTAATTAAACAGCACAAAAATAACAGAAACAGTTCTTTCCACTCACGTGCAAACTTGCAGCTATTTCTTCAATCAGCACTTTCTTGCTGCTTTAGCATAGAGAATTTATACAATCTGACAAAGTGTAAGTACAGTCCATTTCTATACCCTCTGAAATATCTTCAGGAAATTCCACTTGCATTTCTCCCTCGTCAGACAGAACTTCTGGCTCCAAAATGCCCTTTAAGTTAAACTGTCTCTGCCGAGGAGTGAAGAGATTCTCTTCTTCCACTATCCTAGTGGCTTGTGTTAAATCACCATAATGTTTGTATTTAGAGTCCTGAGCTCTACATAGCTCTTCGTATGTGCAGAAGAAGTCTGGATGTTTTAAATCCCTTCTACTAGGGAGAATACGTCTCTCTCTAGATCCTAATGCTTCCTGCTTTCTATGACGTGTATAGCTCTGTTCTGTTCCCCTTCTCTCACGGTGTTTTTCTAACTCCAGCCAATGTGCCTCAGGGTAAGAACTTTCCCCCTCTGCTTTCCTGGAGTCAAATTGTTTATAGCTTGTAAACTTAGCTGTAGGACTGCCCTTCCTTATTGCCTCACTGCAATACTCCAGAGGATACTGGGAGGATATGCATTGCTGTTCCCAACAGCTTCTTTGCAAGTCACCAACCTCTGACTCCTCAGAGCTTCTCCTTGGCTCTGTCCTCACAGCTCTCTCACGAGTTCCTTCCTGAGCTCTCTCTCGTGCTCTCAGTCCCTCTCGTGTTCTCTCTCGTGTTCTCATTCCCTGCCGTGTTCTTCCACGTGTTCTATCTGTTGGTGAGTGAGTCCTCAATATATTGCACTTGGTGTTAGCCTGGGCTCCACCTCCCTGCAGGTGCTCTCTATTCTCTAATGAGCTCTGAGCTCCGTCTCTGCTCAGACGTTCCCTAACACCTTGTGACTGTGTTTTCCACAGTTGCTCTTGGCAACCCTTTCCCATCTGTGAAGCTGAGCTGTCATTTTCCCTGCTGTTTTGCTCACTCTCCCTTACATTTATGGGCTCTGCTGGCGTAACCTCATGACAGATTCCCCCCCCCTTAAAATATTACGGGCTGCTGGGACAATACCCGGACAGCACGTAATCAACTCATGGGTTCTGTCTCGTTGCTCTACATAAGCCAAACTGACCGTTGCCAATCTTTCCTTCCATGGTTTGAGAACGTTCAGGTGGTACACCTGCTGACGTCCCCTCCCATTTTCCACTTTGTACGTTACAGGACCTACTTTCCCTATTACTGTGCACGGTCCCTTCCAGTGGGCCTCGAACTTGGGTCCCGGGTCCGCTACTTGAACAAGGACTTTATCCCCTATGTTCAGATGCCTTTCTTTTGTGCGCCTGTCATAGTACCGTTTCTGTTTTTCTTTACTAGCCTGCAAATTTTCCCTTGAGGCTTTTGCCGTTTTCTCTAGGCGCTCCCTCAAGTTTTTCAGGAATTGCGGCACCCCAACTTCCCGTGAATCTGGCTCCACCCACTGCTCATGGAGAATGTCTAAAATTCCCCTAGGGGCCCTGCCAAACATCAGCTCATATGGGGATGCTTTTAATGATGTTTGTACGCGTTCTCTACACGCATAAAGTGCAAATGGGAGTAGGGTATCCCATTCACCCATCTCTCCCCTCTTTAAACCCCTCTGAAGCTTTTGTTTCAAAGACTGATTCATCCTCTCAACAAGGCCATTTGTTTGAGGATGGTACGCTGCAGTCTTTATGTGCCTTATTCCAAAGGCTTCCCATACTGTTGTCAAGTGCTTAGATAAGAAATTGCTCCCCTGGTCAGTTAATATCTCCCTGGGAAAACCCACTTCACAGAAGAGTTTTACCAGCTCTTGGGCTATTACTCTGGCCGATGTAGTCCTTAAGGGAATGGCCCATGGGAACTTAGTTGCATGGTCTACTACCACCAACAAATATTGGAAACCTCTGGGAGTCCGGATCAGGGGTCCTACGATATCCATACCTATGCGTTCCATAGGTACTGCTATGGTGGGCGTGGATATCATCGGTACAGCTGTGACCCTTTGATATGTCGGACAAGCCTCACAATATTGTTTTGTCTCTTTAAAAACCCCTGGCCAATAAAATCGAACCAATATTTGGTCCAGGGTGCCTTGGACTCCTTTATGGCTGCCAATGGGGTGGTCGTGTGCTAACCTTAATACTGTGGCTTTAAATGTTGTTGGTACAACCAACTGTTTTCTTATAGCTCCGGAGTATGGGTCTGTGCTTTCCCTGTATAAGATTTCTTTCTCTAAGAAAAACCTGGGTAGCGTAGGCCTAATTTCTTTGGCCCATTCAAAAGCTCTCTTAAGAGCCGGGTCGGCCCGCTGTTCTGCCGGAAATGAGGGGAACTGGTTTACCACCTCGGCAGGTACCCAAGGTAACCCTGCACCAGCCTCCAATTCGGCCCTCCCCCGGGTCCTTTGGCGCCTCTCTTGGCGTTTCTTTGCTTCGCCTTTCTGCCTTCCTTAACTGGTTCATGTATTAGCTCATCATCCGTGGGCAGAATACCTAATACACCCTCCTCTTGGGGTTCTTCCTCCCCCTCAGACTCCCTAGGATCCTCAGATACTATCCTTCCTTCGCCTGAGGTCCCCGCCTGGGATTGGGTAGATACCAGGCCGGTCCGGGTATTTAATCCTACCTCTAGACCCTGGAGAAAGGGTGGCCAGTCCCTGCCTAAAATAATATCTCTAGGCAAGCTAGGGATTATGGCTACCTGCAATGTGTGTTCCCCACCTATTGCCTGTATGGATACAGTCTGTGAAGGATAACAGGAAAAGGCCCCATGTATGCACTTTAGGCGGACCTGGCTGCCTGCTTGCCTCGGGGCTGACCGACGTTGCCTCTCAATGGTTTCCCAGAGCTTAGATGTAATCATGCTCTGGTCAGCACCCGAGTCAAGCAGCGCCAGCGTTCCTACTCCTTCTACCTGTATGGGAATTAGGAACCCATCCTGCGCTGGTTTCTCTCGCCCAGCCATGAGGATCATTCTCTCCGTGCAGTCTTTCTGATAGTGGCCTGCTCGTCCGCATATATAACATTTTCCTTTGCACACAGAAAAATGTCATCATTATTAGCATGCTTATACACATTAAATTTTTTGTTTTTAACATAACTTTCATTTTTATGCATTGCCATTCCTGCTGCCTTTCTTGGCCCTATTTCTGAGGCGCCCACTATCTGAGCCTCGAAATAGCGCTCAGCTAAATTGGCTGCCTCATTGGTGTTCTGGCAGTTCTGCAAGGTGAGATATTTTTTCACTTCATTTGGGACAGCCTGGAGGAACTGCTCTAAGATAATTACATCAAGCAGTGATTCCATTGTCCTCTGTTCAGGGGTCAACCATTTATACGCTAAATTCTTTAACCTTTGCTGCAAGGCTTTTGGGGTTTCTTGATCCCTCATCCTGGACTCTCTGAATAATCTGCGATAATGCATACTGGATAAACCTAACCGGTCCTTAACTGCCTTTTTTATTTCTTCATAACTGGTAGCAAGGATGGCAGGCATGGCCTTATACGCAGAGAGAGCTTCCCCTGTAAGAGAAACAGCAAAGCGTGTGGCCCACTGCTCAGGTGGCCATTTCAATGCCCTCCCTATCCGTTCAAAGGCATCAATAAAATCATCTATATTGTCTCTTGGACTTAATTGTCCCAAAGTAAATGCCTGACTTGCATTCAGTCCTACCCCAGCAATGTAGGGGTTTTCAGTCCCAGAACCTGGTGACTTCTCAATGAACGCCTTCATGGTTTCCAGGAGTGGCCTCTGCTGCTCCCTAATCATCTGGGCGGTTTGTTCCTGCATATGCCGTGCCAACTCCAATTGTTTGTCCCATTGGTGTTGCATCCAGCTCATAATGTCCTGGATCTCCATCTTCCGGTTGTGACCCTGCGTAAAAGGAAAGAAAAAGAAACACCACCAAGTGCGGAACTTTTTTAAAAAGCTCTTCCCCCTTTCCCACACCACAGGAGCGCCCCCTTTCTTGCCCTGTAATCCTCCTACGCGAGTGCCCCAGGTACCCTTTACCTTAGGTTCTGCGTAGACTCAGGCTTTGGCAAGAGAGGTTCTTGGTCAGCGTCTGGCCTGTCCTGGGTGCTTGCTTCTTTATGGGTCTTGTTGTCCAGCAGTATTTTTCTCCTTTAAAAGTGTCCTTTTTTCCACAGTAAAAAAAATCCTCAAGATGACGCCACTTCATGTGACCCCCTAGCTGGCCCAGAGGCTAAGGAGTGCTTGGACAGCTTGATGGGGCAGTATTTTACTGGCAGTTACGTCCCCGGGAAGGCAGTAGTAAAGCCTTCTGGTTCCCGTAGTTTGTACCTTGTACCAATAATTGTAGTTGAGGCACAGGGTAAGGTTTAACTTGGGTTTTATTCCCCGTCCGGGGCGGATTCAAAACCATGGAACAAAAAGAAATATAGACCATACGTCTGGTAACACAATCAAAGGTACATACTGGAACAAAAATAAGCTTCCTTCAGCATTAATTAAACAGCACAAAAATAACAGAAACAGTTCTTTCCACTCACGTGCAAACTTTCAGCTATTTCTTCAATCAGCACTTCTTGCTGCTTTAGCATAGAGAATTTATACAATCTGACAAAGTGTAAGTACAGTCCATTTCTATACCCTCTGAAATATCTTCAGGAAATTCCACTTGCATTTCTCCCTCGTCAGACAGAACTTCTGGCTCCAAAATGCCCTTTAAGTTAAACTGTCTCTGCCAAGGAGTGAAGAGATTCTCTTCTTCCACTATCCTAGTGGCTTGTGGGAAATCACCATAATGTTTGTATTTAGAGTCCTAAGCTCTACATAGCTCTTCGTATGTGCAGAGGAAGTCTGGATGTTTTAAATCCCTTCTACTAGGGAGAATACGTCTCTCTCTAGATCCTAATGCTTCCTGCTTTCTATGACGTGTATAGCTCTGTTCTGTTCCCCTTCTCTCACGGTGTTTTTCTAACTCCAGCCAATGTGCCTCAGGGTAAGAACTTTCCCCCTCTGCTTTCCTGGAGTCAAATTGTTTATAGCTTGTAAGCTTAGCTGTAGGACTGCCCTTCCTTATTGCCTCACTGCAATACTCCAGAGGATACTGGGAGGATATGCATTGCTGTTCCCAACAGCTTCTTTGCAAGTCACCAACCTCTGACTCCTCGGAGCTTCTCCTTGGCTCTGTCCTCATAGCTCTCTCACGAGTTCCTTCCTGAGCTCTCTCTCGTGCTCTCAGTCCCTCTCGTGTTCTCATTCCCTGCCATGTTCTTCCACGTGTTCTATCTGTTGGTGAGTGAGTCCTCAATATATTGCACTTGGTGTTAGCCTGGGCTCCGCCTCCCTGCAGGTGCTCTCTATTCTCTAATGAGCTCTGAGCTCCGTCTCTGCTCGGGCGTTCCCTAACACCTTGTGACTGTGTTTTCCACAGTTGCTCTTGGCAACCCTTTCCCATCTGTGAAGCTGAGCTGTCATTTTCCCTGCTGTTTTGCTCACTCTCCCTTACATTTATGGGCTCTGCTGGCATAACCTCGTGACACAACACAAGAGTCAGAAACGAAAAGCAATAGTAAAGAGGAGGGATTTAAACCTGGACTTGAAGAGGGCCAGGGAGGGTGCCTGGCGCACAGAGACAGGTAGATTATTCCAGGCAAAGGGTGCAGCCAGGTGAAAGGAGCGAAGTCTATAATTAGCAGTACGAGTGAAAGGCATAGATAAACGAAGACTATTAGAAGAGTGAAGTAGCCGAGAGGGGGTCTAAGGAGAGATAAGAGATGAGAGGTACAGGGGGGCAGAAGAGTGAATGCATTTATAGGTTAGCAGGAGGAGTTTGAATTGGATACGAAAACAGATGGGGAGTCAGTGAAGTGACATGAGGAGAGGAGTGATATGGGAAAAACGAGGCTAGCGGAAAATCAGACTAGCAGCAGAATGTTGAATAGATTGAAGGGGAAAAAGGTGGTTTGCAGGGAGGCCGGCAAGGAGAACGTTACAATAATCAAGGCGGGAGGTGATTAAGGAGTGGACAATCATCTTAGTAGTGTTTTCAGAAAGAAAGGGGGGAATTTTGCAGATGTTGTAGAGAAAGATACGGCAAGTCTTAGCAATGAGTTGGATATGTAAAAAGAAAGAGAGAGAGGAGTCAAAGATAACACCAAGGTTACATACCGAAGAGACAGGAAGGATTACAGAGTTAACCACAGAGACAGAGAAAGGGGAAAGAGGAGGGGAGGCCTTTGGGGGAAAGATAAGGAGTTCAGTCTTGGCCATGTTCAATTTTAAATGGTGATGGGACATCCAGGTAGCAATGTCAGAAAGGCAGACCGTAATCTTAGCCTGGATTTCAGGAGAGATGACAGGCATAGAGAGGTAGATTTGAGAGTCATCAGCATAGAGATGATAGTGAAAGCCATGGGAAGAGATAAGGGCACCAAGGGATTGGGTATAGAGAGAAAAGAGGAGCGGTCCCAAGACAGAACCCTGAGGTACACCCACAGGTAGCGGGGTGGAAGAGGAGGAGCCACTGAAGCACACACTGAAAGAGCGATGGGAGAGATAGGAGGAGAACCAAGATAGTACAGAGCCCTTAAAACCAATTGAGGACAGGGTGATAAGAAGTAGGTTGTGGTCAACAGTGTCGAAAGCAGCAGAGAGATCAAGAAGAATAAGGACAGAATAAAAGCCTTTAGATTTTGCAAGGAACAAATCATTAGAGACTTTGGTAAGAGCCATTTCAGTGGAATGTAGGGGACAGAAGCCAGATTGAAAAGGATCAAGAAGGGCATGAGAGGAAAAGAAATCAAGACAACGGTGGTAAACTGCACGCTCAAGTAGTTTAGAGACGAAGGGAAAGAGAGAGATGGGGCGATAGAGTTTGTTTCTGCCTGCGGTGTAATATCTGGAGATTTTGAAAGGTTCATCATGATAGACAGAGCTGTAATTCAGTGGCGGAGACCAAGGAACTTTTGCTACATTTTGCTACATCTTGGAGATGCTTCAGTGAATAAGGATAGCAAGATTGTGGCCTTGGGCTAAGTGCTGCATACTGCTTTTGTTTCGAACAGCTTTTCACACTTCATTGATGGCAAGTAATCTGAGATTAGGTCACACTAGCCATGGGTCCTGGCAAGCAACATGAATGATGTAGTATCACATTAACTGGACTTTAGTTTGGGACACATCATGGTGCAGCTGAGGTAATTTCAGTTTGTACTTTGGTTTGATCTATGTTTTATTGTTTTTCTGGAAAGATATTTTTCCCTGCTCCCTGAACTATTGGCCTCTAACTGGATTAACATCCAGTTTGACATGGGTCTTTTGGCCTGGTTAATTTAGAAATAGTGGTTTGTTTGGGATGCTCTATGTTACAGTCTGTGGATGATTCCAGGACTGTATGGTGGGTTTAGGTGTGTACTGGGGATAATTTGCTATGGTTGGGAGGGTGACATGTGAATGGTTACATGTATCCACTCCTTAATCACCTCCCGTCTTGACTATGGTAACCTACTCCTTGCTGGTCTTCCTTTCAATCATCTCTCTCTCCCCTTCAATCTGTTCAACACTCTACTGCACGGCTAATCTTCCACCAACCTCATCATGTTCATATTACCCCTCTTCTCAAGTCACTTCATAGCTCCCTATCCATTTCCACATCCAGTTCAAACTTCTCCTGCTTATCTATAAGTGCATTCAGGGGCAGCCCAAGGGGGGTGCGGGGCCATGTGCGGAGACTCGGTGTGGGGCATCATTTGCATAAGGGACCTCATTTGCATAAATATTTGCATAATGTTACCATTCACTAACTTTTAGTAAATATGCCTCTTAATGAGTGTATGGATAAAGAAATACTAAAAGATTTCTTCATTACTAAAATCTAGTGCCAACCGCCAGGCACATTAGGAACACTACAATCACTGCCCATTTAGAACCTATAGTAAACCTGCCGTATTGTAACAGCACTACCAGGACTCACAAAGCACCATATCCTACCTATCAAAAGGCAACACTGCAAATATTAAACCAATACATTTCAGAGAATAACAATACATGACCTACTGGGGAAAGAGAACAAGTGGCAATGTCAAATAGGAATTACATAAACAGAATACCTCAGCTCAGTTACACATGCAGAACATAGACCATCACCAAACAAGGAATCACAATTTAGAAACAGGAAGACAATAATTAAACTGGGAACCCCAAAAGCTAAACATTGGAGAAATAAATCTATAAATTAATTTCTTCTTGTACTAAACAAAGCACAGACGTTAATGATGCACATTTCCTAGAGCTAACATATTCCAATTAATAAATTCAAAATAAAGAGATATGTTTCTACCTTTTGTGCATTTTTTTTCAGTTGCAATTGCTCCAGCCACTTTCTTCTGGTTTGTTTGTGTCTTCTGCTAACTCTCCATCGTCTGCTGTCCATTTGTCCTTTCTTCTCTCTTCTATTTTTTTCCATTCTCTCTCTACATCTGCTTTAACATACTAATCTTTCTCCTTTTGCTCTTTCCTCATTCCTATTTCATCCACTCAAATTTTACCCCTCCATCCTCAATCCCCACTTACTCTCCCAATACCCGGCCAATTGTAGATTTTTCTTCCCTTCCACACAAAATATTTTTCCCCTCTCCATTTCACTCTCCCAGCCCCATCCCATTCTAATCCTCCCCCAACATCAGCTCCCTTCTAGTTCCAGCCCCACCCAGCATCTGCTTCCTTCTAGTCCCCGCATCAGCCCATTTCCAGTCCTAGCCCCCCATCAGCACATGTCCAGTCCTAGCTCCCCCATCCATTTCCAGTCCTATACGAGTCCCTCCATCAGCTCATTTCCAATCCCAGCCCCCATCAGCCCATTTCTAGTCCTTTCCTAGCCCCACCATCAGCCCATGTCAAATCCTAGCTCCCCTCCACTCAGCCCATTTCAAATCCAAGCCCCCCATGAGCCTACTTCCAGTTCTAGCCCCCCCATTTGTCCATTTCAATCCAAACCCCCACCACAGCCCATTTCCAATCAGCTCCCCCCAACAGCCCATTTCCAGTCAGATCCTAGCCCCTCCATCAGCCCATTTCGTGTCCTAGCCCCCCCCCCACTCAGCCCATTTCCAGTCCTAGCTCCCTCCCCTCACAGCCCATTTCCATTCCAAGCCCCCTCCCCATCAGCTATTTGCAGTTCAAGCCCCCCTTACACTCAGCCCATTTCCATTCCAAGCACCCCTCCCCATCAGCTATTTGCAGTTCAAGCCTCCCCTTCCACTCAACCCATTTCCAGTCCTAGCAGCCCCCAACCCATTACCAATCCTAGCCCCCCATAGCCCATTACCAGTCCTAGCCCCCATCAGCCCACTTCCAGTCCTAACCCCATCAGCCCATTTCCAGTCTTAGCCCCCCCCCCATAGCCCATTACCAGTCCTAACCCCCCCATCAGTCCATAGCCCATTACCAGTCCTAACCCCATCAGCCCATTTCCAGTCCTATCCCCCCATAGCCCATTACCAGTCCTAACCCCCCCATCACCCCATTTCCAGATTTAGCCCCCCCATAGACCATTACCAGTCCTAACCCTCCCATCAGCCCACAGCCCATTACCAGTCCTAACCCCATCAGCCCACCTCAAGTCCTAACCCCCCAGCCCATTTCCAGTCCTAGCCCCCCCATAGCCCATTACCAGTCCTAACCCCATCAGCCCACCTCAAGTCCTAATCCCCCCATCAGCCCATTTCCATTCCTAGCCCCCCCCCATAGCCCATTACCTGTCCTAACTCCCACATCAGCCCACAGCCCCTTACCAGTCCTAACCCCACTCCCCCCATCAGCCCAGGGAAAATTTAAAATAAAAAAAGATGTTGGCTGCTGCTGCTGCCGCCACAGCAGCAGAAGAATTGATTGTCCCGCGCCCCCCTGTGCCCGACAGAGCCCTCCCTCCCTGCACCAGCCCCTCTCTGCGTCGGCTTTCAGAGTGCAAAGGGAGAGTTTCTCCCTCATAGCTCTTTTAAGCCCGCGGGCGCTGATGGGAAACAGGCATTTCTTGTTTCCCATCAGCCCTGGCATGCTTAACAGAGCCGCAAAAAGGAAACTCTCCCTTTGCGACTCTGAAAGCCGACGTGGAGAGGGGCTGATGCAGGGAGGGAGGGCTCTGCTGGGCACAGGGGTGGGGGTGCAGGAAACTCGAATCTGTTGCTGCCACGGCGGCAGCAGCAGCAGCCAGCTTTTTTTTATTTTAAAGTTTACTTTTAATGCAGAATGTTCTTTGCGCAGAGCCCCCTCAAATGCGGGGCCCTGTGCAAAAAACATTCTCGCTCAATGGACGGGCCAGCCCTGAGTGCATTCACTCTGCAGCTACTCACTTCCTCTCTTATCTCTTCCTACTCCCCCCCCCCCCCCTCGGGAACTCCACTCTTCTGGCAAATCACTTCTATCTGTGCCCTTCTCTTCTACTGCCAACTCCAGACTTCATTCCTTTCACCTTGCTGCACCTTATGCCTGAAACAAACTACCCGAGTCTATACGTCAGACGCCTTCTCTGACCTTTTTCAAATCCAGGCTGAAAACTCACCTCTTCGCTACCGCTTTCGGATCTTGACTCACCTGATCTCCTTGTGTTTCCCTTGTGTTGTCTGTCTTGACTAGATTGTAAGATCTGATGAGCAGGGATTGTCTCTTACATGTCTGTGCAGTGCTGCGTACGTCTTGTAGCGCTATACAAATGCTCAGTAGTAGTAATAGTAGTACTAATGTGAATCTTGGGGAAATGTGTGGGTAAGTGTGTTTTTAAATGTTTGTGGATGTCATAGATTGAGAATGTGACTGCTGAAGGATGAATTTCTGTTTGTCAGCTTGGGTGGGTTGTTGGCCCCCAACATTGGAGTGCGGGCTCTTCTTGAATATGAGGGATGTACATGGTGGTTGGGGATATGCAAGGGATGGAGTGGCTACAAAGGTAAGGATAAGGAGAAGAGGTGCTACAATGTTTTTGGAATTTAGGATAGGAGTGGGTGTGAGGAATAGAAAGATGCAGAGCCAGGGATCTGTGGGGTTCAATTGATTATTATATTTGCTGGTTAGCAATTTGATTGTATTAACTACTTATTAGTGGTATCATCTAAAGTTTGTTGTTTTTTCTGGAATTTTTGTGGGATTGGGACCTCCATTAAGAGACAAAAAATATTGCAGACATTGGAAAGATATGGAGCACCTATAGCTTTTTTGGAGGAAACCCATTTCAGCAATGTGGAACACCGGAAGCTGCATAGAAATTTGGTGGGTTCAGTGCATGCCACATCCGCAGGACATGTAAAGCAGGGACACGTAAAGCAGGGACACGTAATTCAGTGCTGGATATCCAGATGGATGGAGAAGGTAGATGTACACTTCTGGTTATTTTGTAGGGGATGGAGATCTGCTTAATTTCAGTATATGCTCCAAATGTTAAGTAACCAGGCATGTTTCGTTTCTTTAGCTAAGTGTGTGCTACTTTTTGAGAGGTTTTGAACCTTATAGATTGAGAATATTACACTCTACTGAGAGAGATTTTACTCATTTTTCTAGGATCCATAATAATTTGGGTATATTGATTATATTCTTACATCATGCACTTTGTTTCCCAAGTTTATGTCCTCTACCACTGGTCCTCTTGAAGTATTGGACCATATGCCCATTTGGGTCGATCTGGAGGGGTCACGTGAAGCCAATGGAAATAGTAGGTGAATATTTCTGGCATACAGTATGAGGGTCATTCTGAGGCACGAATAGTGAGGACGGACGTCCTGTTGGGACATTCATCCCCGCTATTCGTGCCGTTTTGCAGGCCCGACTACCTTCCCTGTGTGTTGTATGGGGAAGGTAGATGGAGCGGGAAAGGGTCAAATCGAGGGCGGCATTGGGGTGGGCAGTGGGCGGTCACCTGCCCTGTACATACAGGGTTGATTCCAATATCGGCCCTGTACGTCTGGGCCAGCGACTTACATGGGGAACTTATTCCACCTCAGAGGTGGAATAAGTTCCCCTAGTCGTCGGAGGACAGCAGGCCCGGGGCACAGATAGAGCGGGGGGGGGGGGGGGTGTGTGAGGGCATTCCCTGCAGCCCAAGCCTGGCCTTAGGAGGCCTGATCAGGGGTCAGGCTGCGGGGAATTCACTTTTAAAGCCTTCAGCCAGGGATCACGGCTCTTCAATGGAGCCACAGTGCCTTGGTGAAGGTCAACATGTTGTGAATATCAGTATATCATCCACAGATGGATGGCCTCTTTGAGTGATTCAGTAAAACCCTGAAATAGATGTTAAAAAGCTCATGCAGGAGGGCGGGGAGAATTGTGACATTCTCCGATCCTATTTGATGTTTGCCATGTACGAGGTACTTCAGAGTTCCACAGAGTTTTCACCTTTTGAGTTGCTCTTTGGAAGACAGCCAAGAAGCATATTAGTGGTAAGGGAAACCTGGAAAGAAGAACCCCGTACCAAGTGTAATTTGATGAAGTATGTTATACAAATACAAGAACAGCTGAGGAAAGTCAGAGAGGTGGCCAAACTCAGTCTGGAAAAATCCCAAGCCGAGCAGGCCAGAGGCTACAATCAGGAGACAGAGTTTCAGCCTTGCTGCCCTCATCTGAGAGCAAATTACTCTGTAAATGCCAGGTGCCCTATGAGGTGGAAGAGAAAGTGAGGCTTGTTAACTGCAAGATTGCCAAGCCAGAAGAAAGCCAAAATTTACCATATTAACCATTTGAAAAAGTGGACTCCAGTGATGCCTATAGTTGTACAAGGAGATGATTTGAGATTGTAAATTTCAGCCTGTTGGATCCAGCTCAAGCCATGATTGGAGACCTACTCTCTGCTACCCATAGATCTAGAAGGTTTGATCTAGAAGCTAAAGGCGTTCTCTGCCCAACTGGGATGAACCCACATCATTTGTCATGATAACGTTACTGACCCTGGAGTGGTTATCCAGCTATGACCCTATTGGATTCCAGAGACTGAGTGACAGGCCATCGCCAAGGAGGTGGAAAAGATGCTTAACCTGGGAGTTATAGAAGAGTCTATGAGTGACTGGTCAACAATCATCAGCTTGGTTCCTAAACCCGATGGAAGCATCAGATTCTGCACTGACTTTCAGAGGGTTAATACAGCTTCTAAGTTGGAAGTGTATTTATTTATTTATTTAACCAGTTTTGTATACCACCTCATCCTTTAATCAAAGTGGTTAGGAACATAACATGGGGATCTACATTCAACAGGAGGGGGGGATAACAGGACATACACATAGCCTATCGGGAGTTGGTTCTCAGTTCTCAGTCGGGCGTGCAGGCTGTTGATGGCCGCATGTGGCAGGGTTGTGGTGTTTGAAAGTTATGTAACTTGTCCATAGGAATCCACGAACAGGTGGGTTTTGAGGGATTTGCAGAAGTCCTTGAGGTCATTTTGGGCTCTTAATTCTTCAGGGAGGGAGTTCTATGGGTCCGGAGCCGAGAGTGAAATAGACCTTTTGGACGTTGCTTGTTTTGTCTTATGGTATCCTGCGGGAGTGTGGAGTCTGTTGCCTTGGGTTCACCTAGGCCTGCTGCTTGTGTCTTTGGTTATTATGGACTGTAATACATCTGCTGAGCAATGATGTATGACTGAATATGATTAGTGTTGCTTTGAATCTCGCCCATGCAATTATGGGTAGCCAGTGCAGCTGTTGAAGTACGGGTGTGATGTGTTCGTATTTGGCGGTGCCTGTGATAATGCGTGCTGCAGTATTCTGAACCAGTTTATAGTGGATGGACAGTCTGCTTGGGTAGACCCTGGTATAATGAGTTTCCATAGTCCAGTATTGGGGTGATGACTGCTTGGCATACGGGTGTGGAAATGTTCCTTGCTGAGGATTGGTTTAAGTCTCCTGATGAGTTTTAGACAGTGGTATGCTTTCACTGCAGTCTTGTTTATGTGTGATTGTAGATTCAGGTTCTTGTCTAAGGTGATGCCTAGGTACTTTACCTTGTCCTTTATTGCTATTGTCCTATTTAGGATGTTGATTTCCTGGGGTGGGTTGAATGTTGGGCTTCTGAAAATGAACATTGCTTCTGTCTTATCAAAGTTCACCTTCAGGTTATTGTTGGCAAGCCAGGCATTCATATTGTCGAGGCACTTGGTCATTGAGGTTATATCAGGTGCGCTCAGGTCAATTGGGGTATACACCATGATATCATCTGCATAGAGGTGATATTGTATTCCGTGTTGTTTGATGATGCTGCATATGGGTTGGATATACAGGGTGGCCCAAAAAAAGTGAGAACATCTCATAAATTAAAAGCTTAAATAGTTTACTTATTTACCTTTTTTTAGCTATATAACGTCTTTATTTCGACAATTTCAGGTCGCCATCTTTTTTTTTAAAATTTGTCAATTGTTTACATCTGTCTTTTTGAATTTTTAAATAACTTATATGCTACGAGATGTTCTCACTTTTTTTGGGCCACCCTGTATATGTTGAATAGGATTGATGATAGGGCCGATCCTGAGGTATTCCTTGCATGGTGGGAAACTGAGATTTTCTCTCTCCGCATTTGGCTTGCTGTGTTTGATTGCTCAGGTAGGAGGTGAACCATTTTAGTATGTTTTTGCGTAGTCCAATTTCTTGTAAGGCGCTGTAGGAGTATGGAGTGTGATACTGTGTCAAAGGCAGCCAAGATGTCAATGAAAATTAGTAGGAATCCATTCTTTATGTTGTCTAGACCCCCTCAGGAGGTTGTCAAAGAGGGAGGTGAGTAGTTTCTACGTTGTGATGTGGTTTGAAACAATGTTGGTGCGTGTCCAGCGGAGTGTGAAGATCAATGTGATCCTGCAGGTGTCTTTGTACTGCTTTTTCAATGATTTTTGAGATAAATTATAGGCTTGAGATAGGGTGGTAAGATTTTGGATCAGAGGTGCTCAGCGTGTTGCCTTTGAGGATTGGTCGTATCATGGCTTGCTTGAATATTGTGGTAGATGTCCTTGTTGGAGGGACTTATTCACGATTTTGTGTAGGTGGTGGCTTAGTTGGTTCTTGGCAGCTTTGATCCATTCCACTGGGCATGGGTCAGATTGGGAGATTGTCGTATTAAGGGTGCCCACTATATTTTCTATCTGCTGGGTTGTTGGTATAGTGAAATCATTCCAGGTTTGGTGGGATGCTTCACAGGTTTAGTGGGATTCCATCTTTATTGAGTTGTATTCTGAGGAGGGTATGGTATGTGTTGGATTGGAGTTCTTGTTCATTATGTAATTTGCGAATTCTTGGGGATCTATTTGATGGACACTGGAGAAGGGTGTTGCTAGTGAGTTGTTGCACGATGTTGAAGAACTCCCTTGGTTTGTTGGCTGATTTCATGATTAGGTAGGCATGGTGCTGTTGCTTGGGATCGTTGATCAGGTTGTTGTATGCTAGTTGTTTAGCTCTGTACTGGAGCGCCACATCTTGTGATTTGCTTTGTCTCCATTTTATTTCAAGTCTTCTGAGCATACATTTTGCTTCTCTGACTGCACTTTAGTACCAGGGAGCATTGGTGTTCCTGTGTGTGTGCATCTTTTCCTTGTTTGGAGCTGATGCGGCTTTGGATATGGTGGAGTTCCATTTCTTTATGGTTTCATTCTTGTTTTATTTGTGGCATTATTTCCTTTAGGAAAATTTCCTTTTGGTAGGCTCTGAATCTTCTTGTTTTGTTCTTCCCTTCTGTGTGGTGTGGAGGGGTTTCCAGGAATAAGGTGAAGGAGAGTACATGGTGGTCCGACCAGGGAACTAAAGTGGTTGTTGGCGTTGTGACTTGCTTCTGTTTTATTAGTTGTATTGGGATGAAGACAAGGTCTGGTTTGGTTCCATGCTGGTGTGTCGGCATGTTGACCATCTGTTGGTAATCTAGTGTTTCCATGGCTTTGAGAAATGCTCTGGTTTCTTTAGTGGGTGTGGAGGTTAGGTTGTAGTCATCCAGGGCATACAGCGGCTTACGCTGGGCACTGTATGTACATAATGATTCCAGTATTACTGAAAGTTGCTCCTTCGTGGCATTAGGGAGCCTGTAGGTGAGGCAAATGCTGATGTGGTGGTTGGATATGATGATTGTGTTTGACTCAATTGAGTTGCTGGTGGCGATCGCTTTAAACCTGTAGCTTGTTCTGGCTATTATTAGTGTTCCTCCTCCTCTCTTGTGCTCTCTAGGGCAGCTGAATGCTGTGAGGTCTGGCGGGGTAACTTGGTTCAGGATGACCTGGTCCGTGTCCGTAAGCCAAGTCCAGCTTTTGGTCCAAAATGTAGTCATATATAGTATTTGGTTTGTTCTGGATTGATCTTGCATTTATTAGCGCGCATTTGATAGTAGATGTGAGTATGGGGTTGCTGGTGGGTGTTCGTGGCGGTACGGCATGCGCCTTGTTGGATATTTTGTTTGTTGTTTGCTTGGGGCGCTGGTGTCCTTGAGAGATGGTGGTCCAGGTTTGGGTAGGCAGGAAAGGGTAGATAGGCATATGCGTGTTTGGTTGAACTCCTTGTGTAAGGAGCAATAGAGTGAAGTATTCCATTAGGCGCTGGTAGGTTGTATTCATGTTTGTTTTCTTTAGTTGGAGGAATGGGGAGTTTGCCCAGATTCCTTTCCACTTTGCTGTTGTTCCCTCTGCCTTCTTTTGTGTATGGGCTGCTCCCGTGGGGGTGTGGAAGGGCTCAGACTATCTTTGGCGGTTGCAGGTGGACATTTGTGCAGGCGTTATTGATTGAGTTCCTTCTGGGAAGCGTGTTGGGAGCTGTAATCTGGTCTTGTGGCTCAAGGTTCCTTTTGTTGGGGACGTTGATCTGCTCACGTGTCTGAGCATGTTCTTCTGATCTGCGGATTCTAATTTATGATCTTCAGTAGTGAGTTATGGGGTTTGTTGGCTGATTTGTGTTGGGTTAAAGAGCTGTGTTCCTTCAATGCTTGCTGCTTACCTCTGCAACCTTCGATGTCTGGAAAGGCTTGCTTCGTCTGTTGGGATCTTCAGAGGGTAGGTGTGGAGACAGAGTGGCTGGAATGGTTCTGTCCTCTCAGGTGGCTGTTCTGTAATGTGGATATTGGGTGGCTTAGTCTTAATCGTGGGTCCCGTTGTACTGCCTTAGTGCCCCACCTAAGGGCCATGCCAAAGGGCCCTCTGGTGAGGCCCTCAGGCGTGGGCCCACCAGGTGCGGGCGCGCCCGATGGTGGCTTCAATTTATGGTGTTCCTCTGCCCCAATTGGGCTGCAGCCTCTTAGTGGGAGGGAGGCTGTGTTCCCGCTCTGGCGCTCCACCCCGATCAGGGGGAGCTAGCAGATGGAGTTTCAGTTCGTCGCAGCTTGCTCTGCCCAATGTCCCGATGGCGGCTTCAATTTATGGTGTATCCCATGCCCAGAGTAGATGAACTAATAGAGTGATTTGGTGGAGCATGCTTTATATGGAAGGACAGACTAGATAAGCCATGTGGTCTTTTTCTGTCGTCATTTTTCTATGTTTCTATGTTTCTATATCAACTTTGAATCTGGCCATGGGATGTTGGCAGATACCCTTGATTCTGGCTGCCAAGAAGAAGACTGCTTTTTCAACACTGCAAAGTCTGTTCCAGTTTACAGTTCTGCCATTTGGATTACATGGGACTCCTGCCACATTTCAATGCCTAGTCGACCGCCTACTAACACCGCACAAGGAGAATGCGGTTGCATACCTTGACGACATCGTCATCTACAGCAGAGACTGGACCACCCATCTAACCCAGGTACAAGCCATGTTGACCAGCCTGCAGAAGGCCGGGTTGATGGCCAACCTCAAGAAATGTTTTCTGGGAGGTCGGGATGTTTAATACCTGGGATATTTGATTGGGAATGGGCAGTTATGACCTCAGTTATGGAAGGTGGATGCCATTGCCCAGGTCCCCACCCTGACGTCAAAGAAAGAGGTTCATGCCTTCCTTGGATTGATTGGCTATTACTGCCGGTTCATCTCTATCTCCTCCGGAAGAGAGCTCCCGAACAGATTCAGTGGTCACCAGACCTGGACCTGGACCTGCCTCAAGAAGGCCGTGTGCTCTGAACATGTCCTGATTAGCCCTGATTTATTTCAACCATTTATTGTGCAAACAGATGCCTTAGAGGTGGGCCTAGGAGTTTTTCTGGTCCAGGAAGTCAGAGGTGAAGAACATCCCATAGCATTCATCATCAGGAAGCTGCTTTCTCGGTAATTGAGAAGGAAGCCCTGGCTGTCATGTAAGTGCCTAAGATCTTCAAAGACTACCTGCTGGCTATTGATTTATGCTGATAATGGACCACCAACTCCTCAAGTGGCTGGCCCAACATAAGGAGTATAATGGCTGTTTTATGAGTGGCTTTTGAGTCTCCAACCATACCAGTTTTGGGGGCCGAGAATGGTGAAAGCCCTACAGGTGACCCAGGAGAAGTCTCTCCTTCCAGATGAATTGCAAAAGCTTCTTAAAGATCCAATGCAACAAAGGTCTCAGTATGTACAAAAGCAGAGTTTCACACAGGTACAGAAACTGCGGCAAAATCATCTTAACAGCCGCAATCCAACCCACCCAAGATTTTTTCCCCAAGATAGGGGAAACTGGGCCCAGAATTGCAGCTCTCTACTCAAAGCCTGAAACAAGGGGGAAATTAAAAAGTTACGGGATAGAAGACAATGTACTATCATGATTGGGAACAGGTTAAAAGTTAGAAAACAGAGCAGGATTAAATGGCCAATTTTGCAATGGAGAAAGGCAAATAGTGGAGTATCCTAGGGATCTGGACTGGGCCTGCTGCTTTTTAACATATTTATAAATTATCTGGAAATGGGAACAATGAGGTGATTAAATTTACAGATAACACAAAATTTTCAAAGTTGTTAAATCACAAGAGGAATGTTAAAAATTCCAAGAGGATCTTGAGAAATTGGGAGACTGGGTGTGCAAATGGCAGATGAAATTTAATGTGGACAAGTGCAAAGTTATGCATTTAAGGAAGAAGAACACAAACTATGGTTACACAATGCAAGATTCCACATTAGGAACCACCACCCAGGAAAAGGATTTAGGTGTTATTATGGATAATATGTTGAAACCCTCTGTTCAGTTTGCAGCGATGGCCAAGAAAGCAAATAGAATGATATGAATCATAAGGAAAGGAGTGGAGAATTAACAAAACGATATTATAATGCCTCTGTATCATTCATGGTGCAACTGCACCTTGAATATTTTGTGTAATTCTGGTCATTATATCTTAATAAGGATATAGCAGAATTAGAAAAGGTACAGAGAAGATTGACCAAAATGATAAAGCGGATGAAAGGATAAGATGGTTGAGGGGAGATATGAAAGAGGTTTATAATAATGTATGGAAGGGAATAGGTAAATGTAGATCAGTTGTTTACTCCTTTAAAAAGTACAAAGACTAGAGGAAACATAATGAATTTGCAATATAGCACATTTAAGGCTAATTGGAGAAAATATTTTTTCACTCAATGAATAATCAAACTCTGGAATTCATTGTCGGAGGATGCAGTAAAAGCTGTTAGTGTAGATGGCTTTGAAAGGGGCTTGGACAAGTTCCTGGAGGAAAAGTCCAGAAATCATTATTAAAGTGGACTGGGGTAATCCACTCCTTACTCCCTGGGATAAACATCATGGAATCTGTCTACCTTTTGGGAGCCTCACAGGTACTTATGACCTTGATTGGCCACTATTAGAAACGGGATTCTGGGCTCGATGGATCTTTGGTCCAACCCAATATGGCATATTTTATGTTCTTATTTTCTTTCCTATTTGTTTGACATAACTGTTCCTAGCTGCTTTACCCCTCCACAAGAATCCCCTTAACATCTTCCTGTAGAGCAGTTCTTGTCTTCTCCTAAGCCAGATAAACAGAATCTGTAGCGGGTATAATTCTTATGGGCATTGGAATAAAAAGTAAAATTCACCTTTCCTGGGTGGATGGTTCTCCAAACATCAATCAGACTGAACTGCTCAATCAAGATTTTTACTCTTTTTTGCCCACTGTTTTTTAATGATGTCCTTGGTGGCCTGCAATCCACTAGTGGGTCATTTGGCAGGTTGAAATCTCCTCCTACAATTAAGTAAAGGTCCTCAAACTCCAGTAGTTTTGCCACCAATAATGAAAAATATTTGGGTTGCAAATATTGGGTGCATACACATTGCATAGTGCAATCCTTAATTCTTGTAACATCCCCACCAGGATATGGTATTAGCTCTCTGTGTCTTGTACATCCTTATGGAGACTGAAGGGTGGCGTCCTATGTAGCATAGTAGACACACCTCTCAGGACAAAAAACTCACTTCACCCACCCAGCCACATCACAGTTTGCGATGTTCCACTGCACTACTACTACTACTACTAATCATTTGTATAGTGCTACAAGGCATATGCAGCACTATACAGAGACATGTAAGAGACAGAGATTGTTCATCAGAACTTACAGTCTAATCAAGATAGACTTGTAGATTCAAATAGCTGTACGTTGTTCTCATTTATGGCTCTCACCCGTGCTGGGAACTTCAGTGTAAATCGTATACCTCTCACCGGTTCTGAACAGTGGCGTTACGCTCAGGGACATGTGCTCAGGCAAGCCTCATCATATGAGCTTCTGACCTTCTTAAATGAAAGCTACTCCATTCCTTCCATGATCTGCACTCTTCTATTTATAAAGTCTGCTTTCCTTCCAACTTCTCTTATTTCTTAGTTCATTTCTCATTCAGTCCCTTTTTTCCCATACAAGTACTTGGGATTAGGATTGTTATCTTTCAGTTCCCTGTTACTGAAAAGACTCACTCCACACACTTAGGTACCTTTGTGTTCTTTCAGCTAGTATTGTACATTGCATATCCCTGCAGGAACCATCATCTTCAGACTGAGCACCCCATTACATATATATAGTTGCTCTAAGCCTCTTAAATTCTTCTTTGCTGGTTAGGGTAGTTGGTGCAGATTTTTTGCTTAGGTGGATGATGTACTCTGGCTGGGTGCCAGAAGCACTTGCCCCCTTATGTGTTAAACAACCACATACTTCATATTACTACAATGGCTAGAGGTCAAAAACATTCTATTCCTCTGGGGTGTGGTTTTTATACTGATTGGTCTTTTTTTTTTTCCAGGGAAAGGTCAAAAACATTCTATTCCTCTGGGGTGTGGTTTTTATACTGATTGGTCTTTTTTTTTTTCCAGGGAATCCCCTCCCATCCAAACATGAGTGGCAGGAAGAGCCTCCCAGGATCCTAGAAAGTACCAGTCCTATTCTAGACAGTTCTGGCAATTATTAATAGGGACCCCAGGTGCTGCTGCTGATCCCAGTTGCAACAACCAAGGAATCTCTACATCTTATTAAGGCTAACCTCTTTTTCTTTACCTTGTCAGCTACTTCTTTTGAATATCATAGCGGCCTTCTTTTTCTCTTCTTTTTATTTACTTTCAAAACAAAAAGGTTTGTTGCCCTTAAAATATCTCCTTTCATTTGTGCCCACTGTTGTTCTACTTCCCATCCAGGTAATGACTTCTTGAGGTATTCCCTCATTTTTGCAAAATTAGTTTTCCCGACCCTTGCTTTTGAATGAATCATCACCACCCATATCCTAATATTGAAGTTCACCATCCTATGATAATTTCATGCCAGATGATCATTTACTTCAACATTAGAAACACTCTCATCATTTGTAAGCACCAAGTCCAGTATCACTCCCCTTCCATGTTCATTACATTACCAGTTGCCAGAACAGTTCTCTCTGTAGAGAATCCAGGATCTCCCTATTTCTAGTTGACATTGGAGCAGAAATATTTCAGTCAACATCTGGCAAATTGAAATCTCCTATAATGGTACTTCCCCTTTCATAGCAATGTCTTTAATTAAATCTCTATTTCTTCTGCATGTGAAGGAGACCTGTATAATCACACCTATGAAAATACATTTTCCATTCCCTCTTTCCAAACTAACCTACAATGCCTTCTCTTTTCTTCTTAAGTCCTGCAATTCTTTGCCTTCATTTTATTTTTTTAAATATAGCACCACTCCTCCTCCTTTTTTCCTACCTTGTCTTTTCTGAATAGATTATAGCCTGGTATAACTATTTCCTAGTCATTGTTTTCCATGTACTGTCTCTGTAACTGCCACTATATCCAAGTCAACCATTTCCATTACAGCTTCTAAACATGGAACTTTATTTCATATATTATGGGCTCTAGTATATGCAGCTCTCCAGATGTTGCTCACTTTTACTTTTTCTAAACTATATTTTAATGATTTACTTACCTGAGGGTTTTTACTTCTTTTGGGCTTTGTTCACTCATCTCTAACAATACTAACTTAAAGCCCTTCTCAGTATATTAGACAATCTCTTGCTGAAGATACTTCTCCCCTTCTTCAACAAGGTTGATGACATGCCTGCTCAGTAGCCCTTGGAAAATCATGCTATAGTCTAGGAAGCCAAAATGCTCTTGATGACAACATCCATGCAGCCAGGCATTCATCTCAAGGATGCGACCCTCTCAGCCCTAGCCCTGACTCTCAACAGGAAGGACTGAGGAGAACAGCATCTATGCACCTAACTGTTTCACTGCTCTCCCAGAGCTAAAAGTCACTTTTGATATGCTCAAGTGGAAACCTAGAATATTTGTGCCAACACAGTTGGGAAACAATGGATGGTAAGCTATACGACTGAGGAGACTTAGCAAACTCTGTAACATCTTGGAAAGAAACATAGAAAATGATGGCATATAGAGACCATGTGACCTATCCAATCTGCCCATCCATAAGAACAATCAAGTTCTACAATCCCTTCTTCTCCCTCAGAGATCCTCTGTATTTGTCCCATGATTTTTTGAATTCAGATACCATTTTCATCTCTGCCATTTTCAATGAGAGACTATTCCACATAAGCCACCACCCTTTCCATAAAGACATATTTCCTAAGCTTACTTGTGAGTCTAAGCCTATCTTCTTTCACCTTCATCTTATGACCCTTTATTCCAGAGCTTCCTTTCAGCTGGAAGAGACCACTTACTGTGCATTTATTCCCCAGAAGTATTTAAATGTCTCTGTCATATCACTCCTCTCCTACCTTTCCTCCAAAGTATACATCTTGAGATATTTAAGCCTATCCCCATGTGCCTTATGATGATGAAGACCTCTGACAATTTTAGTAGCTGCCCTCTGGACCAACTCCATCCTGTTTGTATCCTTTATAAAAGTACAATAATCAGAATTGTACACAATACTTCAAATGAGGTCTCACTAGAGACTTGTGCAGAGGCAGTTACCTCCTTTTTCCTACTGGCCATTCCTTCCCCATCTGCACACAAGCATCCTTCTGGCTTTTGCTATTGCCTTTTCTACCTATTTAGCAACTTTAAGATCATCTAGTATGATCACACCCAAGTCCTGCTCTTCTTGCATGCACTGTGCTGCTACCATGGGTTTTTGCAGTCCAAATTGCATGATCTTGCATTTTGTAGCATTAAATTTTAGCTGTCAAATTCTTGACCATTCTTCAAGCTTCATTAGAGCTCTCCTCATGCTATCTATACCTTCCAGAGTATCTACCTTTTGTCAGATATTGGTATCTGTAAAGAAGCATACCTTTATCAACAAACCTTCCACAATATTACTTACAAAAATGTTAAAAAGAATAGGATCAAGGACAGATCCCTGAAGAACCCACTAGTAACGCCCCTATCTTAGCACCAGGCAGATAGCATACCTCCCATGTTATCATGCCTGGACAGCAGATGGACACCTCTGTACCCATCAGAAGGAAGTCACTAACCACTACTAACCTTTGCTTCCTAAAGTTTGATGATTCTACAGATTTGGGGTTTTTGAGTTCAGATACCTACTGTTCCTGGGATGTTGTTGCCTCTTCCACTTCTAGGACTGCATACTTTGAGGGATGATAGAGTAAGGGTGTCAAGTCTGCAGGCCCTAGTGATCTGTATTTAGTTGTCATCTTTTCATATGGTGTCATCTTCCTTCTGTTGGAGATCTTGGATACTTCTAGAAACATTTCAGCAATGGCATGGATGCTTCTTAGCTTCACCACTTCCTCTCTCAGTTCCTCAATTTGTTTCCTGAGGGATGCAACCTGCAGGCACCTTGCACACTGAACTGGGTCCATAATCTGGATTTGGCTGTCTGGATTGATGTAGAAGTGATTACAAGGAGCAACAGCTTTGGCACTACAGTGTTTCCCAGCCATATTTTTGTTGTTGGAGTTTAGGTACTTGTTAGGAAACAAATGAGAAAAGGCCTGCCAATGTCCTTAGCTGGCTTGTCACATAACTAGCCTTTGTTATGTGAAAATTAATACCTTTGTTTAGATTCCCTGTGTATATTCTGATTGTTTGGTCCCTACTATTGGGGGTCTACAGTAGTTTACCTTATCTTGTCAGACTGCAAAATATGTTTATTTATCTGTGGTTTGTAGTACAGTGTGTCCCTTTTGTATAATTACTCAAGGATTTATTAAGTTATTATTGATCAAAGACATCTGAAATCTACTATATTGAATTATTTCCCCAGAGAATCTAAATTTGGCCTATTCCTTAACACCATAATTTGCCTACTCAGAAAATAAATCTATCTAAGCTAGCCCTTCAATTCGGGGATCTAATCTATTTATCAAGATTCAACACTGGAGTTGGAAGCTGGGGTGGGAAAGGAGAATATAAGAACATAAGAAATGCCTTACTGGGTCAGACCAAGGTCTATCAAGCCCAGTTTTCTGTTTCCAACAGTGGCCAATACAGGCCATAAGTACCTGGCAGGTTCCCAAAGAGACTTTCCACAATGCTTGTCCTGAGGCAAGCAGTGGATTTCCTGGGTCCTCTTTAATAATGGTTTATGGACTTTTCCTCCAGGTCTGGACAACAGATGGACACCTCTGTACCCCTCAGAAGGAAGTTACTAGCCACTGCTAACCTTCGCGGGGAGCGGGATTTCCTCCAGGGCAGTCAGCAATTACAGCTCATGAACGGAGCCGCGGTGCCATGGTGACAGGACGCCATGACACTGTGGCTCCATTCATGAGTTAATTGGGTAGTCGCCAAGACATACAGCCGGGCAGAATCGTGTCCCGGCCTGCACATCCAGGTGCTAGACCCAGATTCTGGCCCAACAGGGGCTGCGGGATCAGAACAGGTTCTGCTCAGTCGTACAGGGGGGCTGGACGTCCTTTTGTGAATAGGCCTCCATGTGTTTAAATTTACCTCCTTGCAGCTTCATTTTATGCCCTCTAGTTCTACAGCTTTCCTATGTTTGAAAAAAGTTTTTTTGTTCATTAATACCCTTTAAATGTCAATATCATATCTCCCCTGTTAAGGTTACAAAAGTTTTTGTGGACAAATCTGTGTCTTTTGTTATCCAAAGTTGGAGAGAGAAGGGAGGAGAGAGACCATAGTTCCAGGTTTTAGAAATAAGGGTAGAGTAGGGAAGAGGAGTCATTATCCTGACCTTCCCCCATTCATCTCATGACAACAATAATATCACTTCCAAGCAGACAAATCAAATGAGAAATATAAATAGTAATGCATTTCCCACATACTGTGCAAACTACTGTTATTAAAGATAACACAGGTACACTACCAAAAAACTGCCTCCAGTTTTGCAACTGATTCCTATAGATTTTGGGGTGCTGAATCCAGGAAAAATAGCCAAAATGTTCCATCACGTCACGTTTTCTTGCAAAATTAGATTTCTTACCCATATAAGGAATGTTCACATAATTTCTTTTTAGCCGACTGCAGTTTATTTTCTTGGCCCAAAATAGAGGTTGCAATGGTTAACTAACTAGAAACACTCCCTCATGATATTTTAGAGTGTTTTGTATTCATTTTATACATTAACAGGACAATTAGGAGGCGGGGGGCTAAATCCAGTACTCGCGCTGGCGCATGTTCTTTCCTGTTCGCCTCGCCTCGTTCGCTCGCTCAAACACGGTGGTTGCGACATGAACGTTCCTGTCAAATTTCAGTTTCTTGCAAGTTCATTATTACCTTTTGTTTGCTCAGTCGTAATCCAGCTTTATTCCGAAGTGGTTCACTACAGTTGTAGTTTGCAGTGCTGTGTATTTGTGATGGCTCACAGAGCCAGAGGTTGCGTCAACTCTCCGGACAGTTTTTGTTTTATTTGTGGGGAATATACCGTGAAAAAGCGGCAGAGGAACATTTCTGCATTTATTAAAAAAGTATATTTCGCCTATTTCGGTTTGAAGTTAGGCGATCAAGACAAACCGTGGGCTCCTCACAAAGTGTGCAAGACATGTGAGGAAGATCTACGCTTATGGATGAAAGGTAAAAAACAAGCATTTCGTTTCGGAATACCTATGATGTGGCGTGAACAAAGAGACCACAGCAGTGACTGCTATTTTTGCTCTTGCATTGTGAAGGGATACAACTTAAAAAATAAGAACGTAATAAGTTACCCCAACCTTCCCTCAGCAATTAGGCCTATGCCTCATAGCAACGAAGTACCTGTGCCTGAACCACCAAAATCTTTGGATCATATTTGTGTGGACGGTTCTGATCATGATGAGACTCATCAGATGGCTTTTCCCGATGAGTCCAGTACTTCCGAGTTTGAAACTGAACCAGATCCGAAACCTGAACTTTTCTCTCAAGCTGAATTGAATGATTTAGTCCGGGATTTAGGACTCCCAAAAGATGCTGCCCAACTGCTAGGTTCTCGGCTTAAACAGAAAAATCTATTGTCACCAGGAACAACTTTTTATTGGTACCGCAACCGCGAGACACAATTTTTGAAGTATTTCAGCAAAGAGGAAGATTTGGTATTTTGCAACGATATATACGGAGTGATGGAAAAGTTTAAACTCAAGTATGATCCTGCTGAATGGCGGCTGTTCATTGATTTGTCAAAAGACAGCATAAAAGGTGTTCTTCTTCATAATGGCAACACATTCGCTTCAGTTCCTATTGCTCACTCTGTTATTCTCCAAGAAAAATACGAGAATTTGGCCCTGATTCTTCAGAAGATTCGTTATGATGAGCATAAGTGGATGATTTGTGGAGACTTTAAAATTCTGTCCATGCTATTAGGGCAGCAATCCGGTTTCACCAAATATCCCTGCTTCCTTTGCTTGTGGGATAGCCGGGCCCGCGACCTACACTGGGGGAAAAAAGACTGGCCAATTCGGGAGTATTTGAGACCCGGTGAGAAAAATGTTCTTCATGAGAGCTTGGTACCTCGTGATAAAATTCTATTACCACCTCTCCACATTAAGTTGGGTCTCATTAAGCAATTCATCAAGTCCCTTCCAAAAGATGGTGAGTGCTTTCGGTACCTTTGCTCAAAGTTCCCCCGACTTTCTGAAGCAAAGCTAAAGGAAGGAGTGTTTGTTGGCCCTGATATAAGGAAACTCATTTCAGATGGAGCATTCGCTGAAACGATGTCTGAGAAGGAAAAAGAAGCCTGGGATTCCTTCAAGGATGTTGTTCTCAAATTCTTGGGGAACAGGCGGGATGAGAACTATAAGGATATTGTTGCCAGGATGCTCAATGCCTTCAAAGAACAAGGCTGTAACATGAGCCTGAAAGTCCATTTCTTGCACTCCCATGTGAACTACTTTCCCGAAAACTTGGGGACGTACAGTGAAGAACAAGGTGAAAGGTTTCACCAGGACATCAAAGACGCAGAGAGAAGGTACCAAGGAAGATGGAACACCACTATGATGGCTGATTTCTGCTGGTTGCTGCTGCGGGAAACCCCAGATGAAAAATACGCCAAGCAGCGCACCAAGAGAAGCATTCGGGGGAAGAAGAAACGGGCCCACCAGGAGATTGATTGACCCAAGAATGACTTTAAAATCTAAACTGTGTTGACAAATATCGTGTTTTTACTAAACTTTGAAATAAAAATTTGCTAGTTATTACCACAGTGTCGGATCTCATTTATTAGAATTTTATTTTCACACCATCGGGTGTTTGTCTTCATGTATTGCAATGGTGCGGTTTGCATTTTCTATTCTTACATACATACCTGTACAACATTTTTTGCACATTTCTTTGCTTTGCTTTGTGTCTAACCTCGCTCTTATATGCTCAATGTTTGTGCACATGTATGTGGCTGTTTTAAGTGCAGACAATTTTGCTACCATCACAGTGTGTTTTGTTGACATTACTCTATTCTTATGTGCTGCCTTGTTACAATTTTCTTTATTCTTATTTGAATAACTACTAAACAATTAGTATAAAGAATTCATCCAAGAAACTTTTATCTCGATCGCACTCAATCTGAAACATTCACCTCAAACTGCTAACCCAATGTAGCAAAAAATCTGTACGTGATGGAGCAAATTGGTTACCAGATTTGGATTCAGCGCACCAAAAAACGTAAAAATCAATCGAAACATTAGAGGCAGTTTAAAAAAATTTTTTTTAGTGTACCTGTGTAATGGATGTAAATTTTAAAACCTGATATATTCTAATTACTAAATTGAAAATAACATTTTTTCTACCTTTACTGGCTGGCTATCTTATTTTTTTAATCATCTCACTTACAATCTCTGGTTTTTGCTTTCTCCTGATTTCTCTTAATGCTATTCCTGTGAAGTGCAATTCTGTAACAGCCACGTCCGGTCAGCAGAAACTCTAACCTGAAAACAGGCAAGTAATAAACCCAATTCCAAAACCATGTGTAAAGATGCATCTGCAGTTGCAGAATCAGGGAGATATATGTCTCTGGTGTGGCATATGTCCCCATGTCTACCATATTCTGAAAAGTTAGACTTCTCAGATGCTTCCCGTTTCTGTGCGGCCACAACCCCACTGGCAAACGTACATCACCTAAGCTAATGCTCACACTGACAGTGTTGTGCTTATGCAAACAACACATTAAAAAGGATAAAACAGATATGGCCATAAAAAACAAGACTATAAATACTAGCCTGTTGCATGCCTGTAACACTACAAGGTTATGTACATGAACCAAAGCTGTTGTATAAGCAAGTTGAACCCTATGTATACCGCTCTGATGTCCCCAACCAAAAGCAGTATATCAAGTTGTACTAAATGAAATGAGATGTTTGTCCTGACAGACCCTGCAGCAAAACATACCTGGCATTTAAAGAACACCTTAGTAATTCCTGGAGCGGTCATCACTGCAAACAGTTTATTCATTGCTAAGTATGGGCCAGAAAACACTTAAATAGGTCCCTACAGCTACGTCAAAACATGTCAAATTTAATGTGGACAAGTGCAAAGTTATGCACCTAGGGAAGAACAACCCAAACTATGGTTACACGATGCAAGGTTCCACATTAGGAACCACCACCCAGGAAAAAGATTTAGGCGTCATTGTGGATAGCATGTTAAAACCCTCGGCCCAGTGTGCAGCGGCAGCCAAGAGAGCAAATAGAATGCTAGATATCATAAAGAAAGGAATGGAAAATAAAACAAAATATATTATAATGCCTCTATATCGTTCCACCTATATTGCACCTTGAATATTGTGTGCAATTCTGGTCGCCGTATCTTAAAAAGGATATAGCGTTATTAGAAAAGGTTCAGAGAAGAGCCACCAAAATGGTAAAGGGGATGGAAGGATATTCCTATGAAGAAAGGCTAAAAAGGTTAGGGCTCTTTAACCTGGAAAAGAGACGGCTGAGGGGAGATATGATAGAAGTCTATAAATTAATGAACGGAGTGGAATGGGTAAATGTAGATCGATTGTTTACGTTATCAGAATATAGAAAGACTAGGGGACATGCAATGAAGCTACAGGGTGAACTATTTAAGACTAATAAAAGAAAATATTTCTTCACTCAACGTGTAATCAAACTCTGGAATTTGTTACCGGAGGATGTAGTAAAGGCTGTTAGTGTAGCTGGGTTTAAAAAAGGTTTGGACAAGTTCCTGGAGGAAAGGTTCATAAACCATTATTAAGAAGGGACCCAGGATATCAATGCTTGACCCAGTACAAGCATTGTGGAACCTGTGTCTTTTGGGGAAACTGCTAGGTACGTATGAGCTAGATTGGCCACTGTTGGAAACAGGATACTGGACTTGATGGACCTTGGTCTGATCCAGTATGGCATATCTTATGTTCTTATGTCTCTGTCAATAAAAGGGATCTATCAGGATGTGAACATGCAACAGTGCAAACATCAGAAATATATGCCCAAAAGCAGCAGCATCTGTCCATACAAATGTGCACAATGCTAGAGACCTCTGATGGTGCAGTTGGAAATATATTAATGCTGTTTGCACTGCAGCATGCCTCCACTCCGAGGATCCCCCTGGCATTGACAGGGACATGCCCTGCTATGTTGATGCAGAGCAGCTTTTCAGAATATACTGCCCATTTACACTGGCTCCTGGTCATACTGCAGTCAGCCCCATGGTCAAGGTACTGGCCAGACTTACATGTCTCCCCAGGGTTGCAGATCAGCACACCAGGGCCTCCCCTGCATCCCTATATCACACACACACACACACACACACACACTCTCGCTTGCAGTCATAAATAACATACTTCTACAAAAACCATACCCTGTACTTATAAAAAACTGCTGGTAAGACATAATGGCAGGGTGTCTCAGGACAACACGTTTGCTCTGCATTACTCAGCCAAACACCATTCTGCTCCATACTACCATACATACCATCCCTACATCTACATTCCTATTCTTCTGAGCACTGGAATTATTGGGGAAGTCTAGAACAGCCCCTTTATCACAAACAGAAAATGTTAGCAAATCCAGAATAAAAACTATTGCAGTGCTTTATATTTCTGTAGGGGTGTTTTTTTATTGTTCCCTAACCTTGCAAACATCCCTCACCTGTGCATTCTATTCTTTACAACTGCATCTTGTGCCCTCACAGACATCAGACACACCAGTTCAATACAGACGTGTCACAGCCATTGATCCATATGGGACGTGTTGAAGATCAGAGCAGAAATTTTTCTAAGTCCATTTGCCAATTCTTTTCATTCTTCCTTTCTTTACATCCTCCCCTACATCTGTCTCTGACATTGATTTTTTGCTTTCAACTTTCTTCCATTTATTTTTCTGCTTCTCTATCCACTCAGTTTTTACTCCTGCTCACTATTCAGACCCAGTCTCCCTCTTTTCTACTCTGTCTACCTACAGCTTTCCAATCTCCCTTACCTCAACCTTCCATGCATCAACTCTTTCCCTAGCCTCTTACTAACACTGCCATTCTCTATCTCCTCCCATGCCCATCTCCAATATTTCATGCTCTCCTTCTACCCCTCTGCTCTTTGTCCAACATTTCAGCTTACAGTAGCTTACTCCCTTACCCTGTAGTGCAACATCTTCCCTTTAAGGCACACTTTATAATGGGACGTCCAAGTGCAATATAGGGCATCAAAGCCAGAACGCTTGAAAGAAATGGCGGCACGTGCAAGTTTGGGCACAATTTCAGAAACTTGGACATGTCTGATAGGGATGTCTATATAGACATCTGCATAGACATCCCCAGAACAGCACTTCAGAATGTGAACATCTAACACTAGGATAATGGTAACAGTAGGTGGAGCTAGGAGCAGGGTGGCCAGGGTTCAAATCCCAGTGTGGGTCTTTGTGATCTTAGACTAGTCACTTAATTCTCCATCTTCTCTACACTCTCTGGATGTTTTAAGGCCAAAACAAGCACTTTCCTGATGTCTATTCATGCCTGCAGCAGGTATAAACATGGACATGCCCACAAACACCCCTGTCATTCCTGAAATCAAACGGAGACATCTACATCTATATCACCTCCCTTGACAAGCCTCCACCACACACCCTTGCCTACTTAGACGTCCCTGCACCGGAGATGTCTGTAAACATTGTTTGTGGAATGACTGTGGAGACATC